>OY755240.1:94543462-95266115 GCA_963576725.1 Azorinus chamasolen | reverse complement strand
ATACTCATTACTGACAAGAAATACTACACTTTTTTGATGTACAAAAATGAAGAATGGAGCATACCATTTTGCAGCAGGGATGAATTACACATTGATATGAAAAACAATTGACGTAATTTCATATATAATGTCAACTTCTAAGAGCTATATTAACCCTTGGAAATAGTAGTTATACCGAAAAAAACAAAACAAGAAGCAAATTGAACAAAAATCAGTCACTGTTGTAAACTTAAGTACATGTAATGTGCATTCAATGATGCATGGTAACTGGACAGGTAATGTATATAATGTAATGAATAGTGGACAGGAATTAAAATGTATTTATGATATCTACTTTTCTATTTCCTTGATAGAAACACTTGTTCATGCCTGTCCTATAGGAGCCGTCTGATCTGGGTCATCTCAGTTTGCAAAGGTGTAGATAGGGTGTATTTATGGAGTAAAGTACAAACAAATATGATAATATAATCTATCCATAAAATGTAAATGTTATGCTTTACATTTACTCACTATACTAACCCAAATTTGAATGACCACAGACTCTTGTTAACCTTTAACTTGATTATCATTCATCATTAATGCAAGAAATAATGACATCATGAATATTTATAGTCACAGCCGGTTTTTTTTGACCAATTTGGAAACTACAGAATCAGATCTATACAATTCCATATTCAAACAGAACAGACCCGGGTAAAACAACTTTTGGAGGTGCTGTCAGATCTGATTCTTCTGCATTTGCAAAGCTTTAAATGGTGTCTTTATCAGATAAAGGATTAATCTACTTTTGTCAATTTGTTTCCAGGATGCGTGGATTGTTAAAAACAGATGTGTTGCCATGGCACAAGAGACCAGTATGGTATGATGTATGGGAGGCATTTCCACCGAAACTTCAGCCAGTCTTCAACCGACCTATACCAGACCAGACTGTCAGGGACTTAGTTTACCCAGAGGACTTTGTTAGAGCGTAGGTTAACACATATGGATAATCCTGTTTGAATTTATATAGCATACGGGGCTAAATGTCATTGATAGAAAATGCCTTTTTAACCCTCTATGTGTTCTACATTTTTTAAAAATTCCAATACGTACTGAATATTCATGGACAAAATAAGTTCTGATGGAAGTTAAACTGTGTGGTAGTAGACATTATAGTAAGTTTACACTTTTCAATTTCTCACACAAATATCAAAGCTAACCTTGGGAGCTTTCATCCATGTACTGAACAGGGATGGGGCCTTTTCCAGTTACCGCACATCTGGGACAAAGCTTTAACATCACTCATGCCCTCAAGTGGTGTTAAGCCTAATCCCCAGTCACAGTGAAAAGATCAGTTGGCTGATGAAGTCCATAGTACATCGATGAAAGCTCCCAAGGTTAGCTTTGATATTTGTGTGAGAAATTGAAAAGTATAAACTTACTGTAATGGACAAAATAGTTTAAATTAAATATGTAAAGTGGAATATTGTAGCCATTTTAGAATTTAACCCTTTCCCTCATATAAACATGTTTTCACGGATTTGCAAACAGAGTAGACCCAGATCAGACGGCTCCTCTAGGAGCCGTCTGATCAGGGTCTACTCTGTTTGCTAATAGAATTTCAAAGATCAGGGTCTACTCTGTTTGCTACTCTGTTTGCTAATAGAATTTCAAAGATCTGTGTCTTTACTTTCTAAAATGGCTACAATTGTCCATCTTCCATACTTCGTTATAATCATTTTATCTATGAATATTCAGTAGGTATTGAAATTTGGAATGAACACAGAACAGGGAAAGGGTTAAAGAAACAATTTAACAAAGAAAAACAATATAGCAAACAGAGCAGACCCTGTTCAGATGGCTGTCTGATTTGGGTCTTCTCTGTTTGCAAATGCATGAAAAAGCATTGATATGAAGGAAAGGGTTAATTCAGAGTTCAAAGCAGGCTCTCGGAGTCTCCTGTTTCTTTTCAATTAATGTAACATGTTGAAATCATAATGAATTACCTAAAATACATATAAACCATTGCTCATCTGGATCCAAACAGTTTGCAAATGTAATTACAGGCTAATCAACACCCAACAGTTTGCTAAAAATTCAAGCTCATAAAAGCTCTTTAATGTATAATCACAAAGAATTTGATAAGAATCAAGCACTTAACTAGTTCCCTGTTCTTTATTTATTCCAAATTTCAATACCTACTGAATATTTATGAACAAAATAGGTATAATGAAATGGAAGTTGGAATATTGTATCCATTTTAGAAACTAAAGAAACAGGTCTATCAAATTCCATAAGCAAACAGAGCAGATCCTGATCACATGGCTCCTATTGGAGATGCCTGCTTTGGGTCTACTCTATTTGCAGATATGTGAAAACAAGTTTATATCAAGGAAAGGGTTAACCAGTTTTGCCAGGTTTTAATGCCCCCGCCTTTAGGCGACAGGGGCATTAAGATTTACCTTTGTCTGTCTGTACATCCGTCCTCAAAGTCTTTCATCAGATATTTCTTGGCTTGTGTAAGTTTGAATGATTTGATATTTGGTCAGAAGCATATCATAATGAGTTGTACTGTGTCTCCCCATTTCAGGTCTGTCGTTCATCTACTTCCTGTTAGCTGACACTTTGATTGAATTTTGGTGTTTGTATAATGATAAAAAAAATTCGTCACAGATTTCTTGGCTTGTGTATGCTCTAATGATATGATATTTGGTCTGAAGCATAATCATAGTGAGTTGTACCGTGTCTCTCCTTTTCAGGTCTATCATTCATCTGCTTCCTGTTTGCCGATACTTTGATTGAACCTTGGTGATTGTTTAATGGCAAACATTTTCGTCAAAGATTACTTGGCTTGTGTAAGCTGGAATGATTTGATATTTGGTCTGAAGCATAATCATAGTGAGTTGTACTGCGTCTTCCCTTTTCAGGTCTGTTGTTAATCTACTTCCTGTTTGCCGGCACTTTGAATTTTGATGATTGTTTAATAACAAAAACTTTTGTCAAAGATTTCATAGCTTGTGTATGTTGGAATGATTTGATAGTTGGTCTGAAGCATAATCAAAATATTAAAAAAAATTATAGTAAATTATTGTGTCGCCTGCATTTTACAGAGGAAGCATACGGATCACTATAATTTCCGCCACATTTTTCTCAAGAACCACACAAGGCCAGCTTCCTGATATTTAGCACAGAGCATTTAAGTATGGAGAAATTTAATTTTTGAATACAGATCTTATCAATTAATAGAAATAGATCTGCAAACCTTAAGTCAAACAATTTTAATGTAATTTAGAAATAAGTTGGTCGAAGCATCCATGTCCCATGGACACATTTTCTTTTATTTTTTATAATTTTTATGCTGTGGCAATTATGAAGAAAGTTGTTTCATACTAAGAAATGGTTTATGGTCAATGAATTCTTGGACCAGGAGGATGAACAAGATGATCAACTTTACACATACAATGTTTCCTTCTATTGTTTACATTTTACCCCTTTTCTACATGAATATTCATGTAAGAAATAATGACCTCATAATGAAATTAATTAGATTAGTTGTTATAATTGCACATGGACACACTAAGCTTTGTCCATAAAAGAAACTGTGGAATCATATTTTTATTATATTGTAAGCAAACAAAGCAGACCCTGATCAGATGGCTGTTGCAGGATCTGTCTAGGTCCCTGCTTATAAAGCTTTTTAGTTGAGTCTGAGTTCATTCTCAAGCTTTTGATTGGTCAGATTTGAGTTCTCAAGCTTTTGATTGGTCAGATTTGGGCCTAGGGCTCAAATCTGACCAATCAAAAACTTGAGAAAGAACTCGACTCAACTAAAAGTTTTATAAGCATGGATCCTGATCTGGGACTGCTCTGTTTTCATTTAAGGCATAGAAAGGCGTATTTATGGAGTAAGGGGTTAACCCTTTCCATGTTGAATATTCATGTACGAAATAATGACATCATGAATATTTATAAAGTTACTTTTTATATAATTGTACATGTACACAGCATTGTTTCGGTACTGGTAGAAACTGTAGAGTCAGATCTGGTATAGTTTCATAAACAAACAGAGCAGACCCTGATCATACCGTCTGATCTGGCTCTACACTGTTTGGCAATGTATGAAAAAAGGTTCATATGAAGAAAAAGGTTAACCCTCTTCTAAGTTAATGACAGCATTTACATGTACATTGCTCTATGTTAGAGGCATATTGTTATATATGGCCTCTTACTTCTCAGCTAAAGTTTATCTACATGTAGTGTTGGTACTCAAGTGCGGAGATTTTAATCCTTTCCCTGTTTCATATTTGTTCAAAATTTCTTTACCTCATGAATATTCATGCACAGAGTCAATAAAAATGGAACATGAAAAAGTTGGGTTTTTTTCACAGTTGTGGAAATTGCATAATCAGATCTATAAATTTCCATAAGAAACAGAGCTGACCTTGAACAGACTGCTGCTATAGGAGCAAACAGAGCAGACCCTGATCAGATGGCTGCCATAGAGCCTTCTGATCTGGGTCTACTCTGTTTTCAAATGTGTGAAAAGGTGTTTATATGAGGGAACGGGTTAATGAGAGTAGAAAGCAGAGCTATAGATATAAAGGGTGCCTGTCCCAAATACTAAAATTATCATTTCTCCACCAAACCCTATACTGGTTGACCACTGTGTAGAATCATCTTGAAGAGACGATTCTAAAGAGTAGTCACAGTATAGAGTTTGGTGTAGAAATAAAGGAGCTATTCTTGAAAATGTTTTTAAATGTTGCGTCTTATCTGGAGCTCTGATAATAGAGTACTTGTGTGGTGAAGTGTTCTGACAGTTTTGTGCTATATTTGTCAATTATCTATTCTACAGGAAGTTCTATGATACTTATGTTGCCAAAGACACCATCAGCATGAAAAAGCAAGGTTCAAATATTAAAACAGATGCTCAATTGTAAGTAAAAACAGATTTTTTTTCTCTGTCATTTGAATTATATTCCCTGTCACTGTTAAAGGGTAAAACATGGTATTAAGTTATAAAGATGTATTATGTGCATTTTTAGCTCACCTGGCACAAAGTGCCAAGGTGAGCTTTTGGGATGATCCTATGTCCGGCGTCCGGCGTTGTGCGTCGTGCGTATGTGCGTTGTGCGTACGTGCGGGCGTCCACAATTTACTTAAACATCTTCCTCTCTTGAACTACAAAGCCTAGAGCTTTGATATTTGGTATGTAGTATGATGTAATGGTCCTCTACAAAGATTGTTCAAATTATGTCCCCCGGGCCAAAAATGGCCCCGCCCCAGGGCTTATCAGTTTTTCAGAGGAAAATCTTTAAAAATCTTCTTCTCTGAAACTGTAAGACATAGACCTTTGATATTTGGTATGTAGCATCATCTAATGGTCCTCTACTAAGATTGTTCAAATTATGACCCCTGGGCCAAAAATGGCCCCACCCCGGGGCTTATCAGTTTTTCATAGGAATTTTTTTAAAAATCTTCTTCTCTGAAACTGTCAGGCATAGACCTTTGGTATATGGTATGTAGCATCATCTAATGGTCCTCTACTAAGATTGTTCAAATTATGACCCCCAGGACAAAAATGGCCCCGCCCCAGGGCTTATCAGTTTTTCATAGGAAAATCTTTAAAAATCATCTTCTCTTAAACTGTAAGGCATAGACCTTTGATATTTGGTATGTAGCATGATCTAATGGTCCTCTACTAAGATTGTTCAAATTATGACCCCTGGGCATAAAATGGCCCCGCCCCGGAGCTTATCAGTTTTTCATAGGAAAATCTTTTAAAATCTTCTTCTCTGAAAATGTAAGGCATAGACCTTTGGTATATGGTATGTAGCATCATCTAATGGTCCTTTACTAAGATTTTTGAAATTATGACCCCCCAGGATAAAAATGGCCCCACCCTAGGGCTTATCAGTTTTTCATAGGAAAATCTTTATAAATCTTCTTCTCTGAAACTGTAAGGCATAGACCTTTGATATTTGGTATGTAGCATCATCTAATGGTCCTCTACTAAGATTGTTCAAAATATGACCCCTGGGCCAAAAATGGCCCCACCCCGGGGCTTATCAGTTTTTCATAGGAAAATCTTTAAAAATCTTCTTCTCTGAAAATGTAAGGAATTGACCTTTGGTATTTAGTATGTAGCATCATCTAATGGTCCTCTACCAAGATTGTTCAAATTATGACCCCCAGGACAAAAATGGCCCCGCCCCAGGGCTTATCAGTTTTTCATAGGAAAATCTTTAAAAATCATCTTCTCTGAAACTGTAAGGCAATAGACCTTTGATATTGGTATGTAGCATCATCTAATGGTCCTCTACTAAGATTGTTCAAAATATGACCCCTGGGCCAAATATGGCCCCGCCCCGGGGCTTATCAGTTTTTCATAGGAAAATCTTTAAATATATTCTTCTCTAAAACTATAAGGTATAGACCTTTGATATTTGGTATGTAGCATTATTTAATCGTCCTCTACCAAGATTAATCAAAATATGACCACGGACCAAAAATGGCCCCGCCCAAGGGCTTATCAGTTTTTCATAGGAAAATCTTTATAAATCTTCTCCTCCAGAACTGTAAGGTCTAGGCCCTTGATATTTGGTATGTAGCATCATCTAATGGTTTTCTACCAAGATATTCAAATTATTACCCCTGGGTCAAAAATGGCCCCGCCCCGGGGCTTATCAGTTTTTCATATGAAAAGCTTTAAGAATCTTCTTCTCCAAAACTGTAAGGCAGAGACCTTTAATATTTGGTATGTAGCGCTATCTAATAGTTGTCTACCAAGATTGTTCAAATTATGTCCCCTGGGTTGAAAACGGCCCCGCCCAGGGGCATATCAGTTTTTCATAGGAAAGTTTTGAAAAATCTTCTCTTAAACATCTTTAAAAGTCTTCTCTGAACTTGTAAGGCATAGACCTTAGATATTTGGTATGTTGCATTATCAAATAGTCCTCTACCAAGATTTTCAAATTATGAACCCCGGATCAAAATTGGCCCCGCCCTGGGGCTTAACAGTTTTTCATAGGAAAATCTTTAAAATATCTTCTCCACCAAATCTGTAAGTTCTAGACTTTTTATATTTAGTATGTAGCAGCATCTAATGGTTTTCTACCAATATTTTTCAAATTATGCAATCTGTCATTGAAATCATTAATCTGTTACGAACAGGTGAGCGATTAAGGGCCATCATGGCCCTCTTGTTTGTATTAATCAATCAACACCAGAAGCTGTACATCTATACATACAATGAAAATAATGCTTACAACCCATTTCCGACAGGATATATTTGTTCAGCTAAATATTATTGCTATCAGAATACTGCTAAATTCTTTAAAAAGGAGCCTCCTTTTTTTTTAGAAACGGGGATTTTGTATGGAAATCAGCGGACATCTTCAGCCAAGTTCTGAATGACTCTGATTCTTTTTTCGGAACAATGCTTTGAATATTAATTAGGTTGTTATCACATGTACAATGGTTGACACTGGTTATTGGCCTACATATATACAATGACTATACATTGAAAGATTAATTCCGGTATGTATATTTGAATCGTACGACAGATTCCGGCAAAGGGCGAACGCTGTTGCGTTGGTTTCCTTAGGCAATCCATTTTCTATTTTACTTACCATGCTGTTTATTGCTAAATAAGTGTTAAGGTACATAGATTCTGGTTCTGAAGTCAGTTTGAAATGCAAAATTTGCTGAAATGTGCGCAGCATACATCTTTAAATACCGGTATCAAAGACAGCTACAGTAAAACCCCTGTGAAGGGTCTGTTAAAGTACAGAACCTAGTTACAGTCTACTTTCAGTCCAAATGACTGCTCAGCAGACTGTACATTTAATGTTCAATTTACAGGAGAGCCTCTGTTATCCGGCACCCCATGGTTCCACGTCAGTATGCCGGTTAAGAGAGTGTGCCGGTTAACAGAATTATGCCTAGATTTACAAGTTTACCCACCAAAAGATTCAATCCTTTTTTTGCAGCGAGTGGAATCCCTCCATCACAATTAATATATTACTTGTAACAGCACCCATCCTGATCAGATAGTTCCATTTAAATAGGGGCCCTTTGATCAGGATCTATGCTGTTTGTCTATTATCCTTTTAAACTACATGTACATGTGCAATATGCATAAACGTGTTAAGCGTACGGGTCGGAAGTAAACACACATGTATAAAGGCAGGGTTGCCACGCGTCAGGGAAAAGTCAGGGAAATCTAAATTTTTTCAAGGTCAAGGAATTGTCAGGGAATTTTGAGAACTGTCAGGGAAATTTGAAATTATAGGCAAATGTCAGGGAATTGTCAGGGAATTTTGAAAACATGAGAATGAATTTTGTAGATTTTAAACAATCCATAACATATTAAATAAATTATGACAGAAAGAATAAAATTTCGCGATGAAATGTGTCAGGGAAATTTGAAATTATGTCAGGGAAATGTCAGGGAATTATCAGGGAATTTTGTTTCCTCTGTTTTGTGGCAACCCTGAAAGGGTTCGACTAAAACACTGGCACATTGCTAATATGAACAGCAGGCTCATTGCATGACGTTTCCGCTTTCCTTCCCATTTCACCCCACTGATAGACTGATGTATAGTGTCCATGTACTCAGAATTAGACAAGTAAAAAGTGTTCACTTATATTAATGGATCGATTTCGCTTAGTTAATTTCGTTCATTTTGTACATGTGTATATACATTTAATTTCACGAATGATAACAATATACATCTATACTAGGCCAATCCCCTACCTGAACGTAAAGCGCTTATTGTCAATGATCACATGTCAGCAAACCGCTGGATAATGAGGTGTGAAAAAACGCTAATTGGCCTTTATCGGCATGCCAAGGTATGCCGGTTAACGGTTTAGAGAGATTCCGATCAAGAGAGAGTTTGGATACATAAAACAAATAGGGAAAGTGCCGGGACCAAACAGCAGTGCCGGATAACACAGGTTTCTGGTTAAGAGAGGTGCCGATCAACAGAGGTTATACTGTAGTATAAATATTGGTTTTGGAGACAGCTGGGAGCTTAATGCAGGGTGAAAGTCATGCAGAAATCTCCTCTAGGAATTATTGAAAGGATTATTGAGCTTTTGCCTCTTATATTGAAGTCATTGGTCCAATTTGGATCTTGTGACAAGGTGGTGTGTGGGGGTATTACAGTAAACCCTCTCTATAACGACCACTAAATTGTGTTAATTAGTTGGTAATTAGGGCAGGCGGGTGCTTAACACTAGAAGCTGTACAGGTATACAGACAATGAAAATAATTCTAACAACCAATTTTCCGACAGGATATATTTGTTCAGCTAAATATTATCGCTATCAGAATACTGCTAAATTCTTTAAAAGGAGCCTCCTTTTTAGAAACGAGGATTTTGTATGGAAATCAGCGGACTTCTTCGGCTAAGTTCCGATTCTATACGGAACAACGCTGTGAATATTAATGGCTGACACTGGTTGTTGGCCTACATCATAGATTTAATCAGGAAAATAAGGCAATATGCCCATCTTACCACATATAATTTACATGCATATAATCTAAATATACCGTTCAATGGTGTCAATCAAATATAACGGGAGCTAACTCATACAGGTACGTTGAATAATTATTTCCTGCAAATTCGGTATGTAAAAATTTGAATCTTACGACAGATTCCGACCAATGGCGAAGGTTGTTCTGTTGGTTTCCGTAGCAATCCATTTTTATACGCCCGAAGGGTCGTATTATGTTATGGTCTCCATCGTCTGGCCGTCTGGCTGGGTGTCCGTCTGTCTGTCCGTCTGTCTGTCCGTCCGTCTGTCCGTCCGTTAGCAAATTCGTGTCCTGGCTATAACTTACTCATTTTTTCTCCGATTTTCAAAATTCTTTCACACAAATGTTCAGTATCACTTGAAGGTGTGTCGCGTACAAAACCCAATTGTGAACTTTCAAGGTCAAGGTCACAAATAGGGCGTTAGCAATTTTCGTGTCCTTGCTAAAACTTACTCATCTTTTCACCAATTTTCAAAATTCTTTCACACGTATGTTCAGTATCACTTGAAGGTGTGTCGCGTACAAAACCCAATGGTGAACTTTCAAGGTCAAGGTCACAAATAGGGCGTTAGCAATTCTGTCCGTCCGTCCGTTAGCAAATTCGTGTCCTGGCTATAACTTACTCATTTTTTCTCCGATTTTCAAAATTCTTTCACACAAATGTTCAGTATCACTTGAAGGTGTGTCGCGTACAAAACCCAATTGTGAACTTTCAAGGTCAAGGTCACAAATAGGGCGTTAGCAATTTTCGTGTCCTTGCTAAAACTTACTCATCTTTTCACCAATTTTCAAAATTCTTTCACACGTATGTTCAGTATCACTTGAAGGTGTGTCGCGTACAAAACCCAATGGTGAACTTTCAAGGTCAAGGTCACAAATAGGGCGTTAGCAATTCTGTCCGTCCGTCCGTTAGCAAATTCGTGTCCTGGCTATAACTTACTCATTTTTTCTCCGATTTTCAAAATTCTTTCACACAAATGTTCAGTATCACTTGAAGGTGTGTCGCGTACAAAACCCAATTGTGAACTTTCAAGGTCAAGGTCACAAATAGGGCGTTAGCAATTTTCGTGTCCTTGCTAAAACTTACTCATCTTTTCACAAATTTTCAAAATTCTTTCACACGTATGTTCAGTATCACTTGAAGGTGTGTCGCGTACAAAACCCAATGGTGAACTTTCAAGGTCAAGGTCACAAATAGGGCGTTAGCAATTCTGTCCGTCCGTCCGTTAGCAAATTCGTGTCCTGGCTATAACTTACTCATTTTTTCTCCGATTTTCAAAATTCTTTCACACAAATGTTCAGTATCACTTGAAGGTGTGTCGCGTACAAAACCCAATTGTGAACTTTCAAGGTCAAGGTCACAAATAGGGCGTTAGCAATTTTCGTGTCCTTGGTAAAACTTACTCATCTTTTCACCAATTTTCAAAATTCTTTCACACATATGTTCAGTATCACTTGAAGGTGTGTCGCGTACAAAACCCAATGGTGAACTTTCAAGGTCAAGGTCACAAATAGGGCGTTAGCAATTTTCGTGTCCTTGCTAAAACTTACTCATCTTTTCACCAATTTTCAAAATTCTTTCACACGTATGTTCAGTATCACTTGAAGGTGTGTCGCGTACAAAACCCAATGGTGAACTTTCAAGGTCAAGGTCACAAATAGGGCGTTAGCAATTCTGTCCGTCCGTCCGTTAGCAAATTCGTGTCCTGGCTATAACTTACTCATTTTTTCTCCGATTTTCAAAATTCTTTCACACAAATGTTCAGTATCACTTGAAGGTGTGTCGCGTACAAAACCCAATTGTGAACTTTCAAGGTCAAGGTCACAAATAGGGCGTTAGCAATTTTCGTGTCCTTGCTAAAACTTACTCATCTTTTCACCAATTTTCAAAATTCTTTCACACGTATGTTCAGTATCACTTGAAGGTGTGTCGCGTACAAAACCCAATGGTGAACTTTCAAGGTCAAGGTCACAAATAGGGCGTTAGCAATTCTGTCCGTCCGTCCGTTAGCAAATTCGTGTCCTGGCTATAACTTACTCATTTTTTCTCCGATTTTCAAAATTCTTTCACACAAATGTTCAGTATCACTTGAAGGTGTGTCGCGTACAAAACCCAATTGTGAACTTTCAAGGTCAAGGTCACAAATAGGGCGTTAGCAATTTTCGTGTCCTTGCTAAAACTTACTCATCTTTTCACAAATTTTCAAAATTCTTTCACACGTATGTTCAGTATCACTTGAAGGTGTGTCGCGTACAAAACCCAATGGTGAACTTTCAAGGTCAAGGTCACAAATAGGGCGTTAGCAATTCTGTCCGTCCGTCCGTTAGCAAATTCGTGTCCTGGCTATAACTTACTCATTTTTTCTCCGATTTTCAAAATTCTTTCACACAAATGTTCAGTATCACTTGAAGGTGTGTCGCGTACAAAACCCAATTGTGAACTTTCAAGGTCAAGGTCACAAATAGGGCGTTAGCAATTTTCGTGTCCTTGCTAAAACTTACTCATCTTTTCACCAATTTTCAAAATTCTTTCACACATATGTTCAGTATCACTTGAAGGTGTGTCGCGTACAAAACCCAATGGTGAACTTTCAAGGTCAAGGTCACAAATAGGGCGTTAGCAATTTTCGTGTCCTTGGTAAAACTTACTCATCTTTTCACCAATTTTCAAAATTCTTTCACACATATGTTCAGTATCACTTGAAGGTGTGTCGCGTACAAAACCCAATGGTGAACTTTCAAGGTCAAGGTCACAAATAGGGCGTTAGCAATTCTGTCCGTCCGTTAGCAAATTCGTGTCCTGGCTATAACTTACTCATTTTTTCTCCGATTTTCAAAATTCTTTCACACATATGTTCAGTATCACTTGAAGGTGTGTCGCGTACAAAACCCAATTGTGAACTTTCAAGGTCAAGGTCACAAATAGGGCTTCAGTATCACTTGAAGGTGTGTTGCATACAAAACCCAATTGTGAACTTTCAAGGTCAAGGTCACAAATAGAGCGTTAGCAAATTTTGTGTCCTGGCTGTAGCTAACTAGACCTACATCATTACCTTTAAGGTCAGTCATATTTGAAGGTGAAAGGTTAAACGCACTTATGTCACGTTCGGTTTAAACTTTCTCGACTTTTTTTCCAAAGTTCAAAAAAGTCTGAAAGTCTGAAAATGATTGCTATGTACACTGTTCTTACCATGCTCATATCTTGGATATTTTTCATTCTGGAGTTATTGCCCTTTGATAGTTTCGGGTAGCAATTTCTTGTGCAACTAACTGCTCCTTTATTTTTCAACATAATTTTATAGAACAGCATTCGGGCGTATATTGCCCCGTCTTGCGGTGCTCTTGTTCTAGTTTTTTCGACAAAAACAACCATTTACTGACCGTGCTGTTTAGCGTTAAACAAGTGTTAAGGTACATAGATTTCAATTCTGAAGTCAGTTTGAAACACAAAATTTGCGGAAATTTGCTCAGCATACATCTTTAATTCGTTGGTATTTAGGGCAGGTCACTGCTTAAATCATAGTGAAAGTAAAACAGAAGCAGCCACCTGCCTTTAACATAAAATACTTGATGTAATTTAGTGGCCATTATGGAGGTTTTACTATATAAAAATCACTGCTGTTGTTTTGCATTGTTAGGTTTGTAGAGGCCTACATAAAACTACAGACCCCTGGAGCAACAGTTGAAGAAGTTCTACAAAACACAGAGACTTTCATGGAAATTTCAGGAAAGAAATGTATACGTAAGGTGCCTCTGAACACACAAAATGAGGACCAAACTGAGGCAAGCATTAATCTCTTTAACATATTCCCTCATAGGCTATTTTTAGACCCAATCTCTTTGAATAAATCTACTGAAAAGGAGCATTTACTAGAGAAAAGGAAAATGTTAGAATTGTGTTGTATTGAAACCATTGTGATGAATAGAGCTCGTATGGAGCAAATGCTCTATTTATCACAATGGTTTCAGAAAGTGTCAAAATGTGTCGGTATGAGGGAAAATGTTAAATGACACAGACTGTTGTCTATTGTATGCTTTAACCTTTTCGCACATGAATATTTGTACAAAAATTTGTGACTTCATGTATTTATATTACATGAATTTGTATATTGGTCAATAAAAATTGGATCTTTTTCCTGTGTCAAGCTGTAGAATCAGATCAATATAATTCCATTAGCAAACAGAACAGAACCTGATCAGGCAGCTCCAACAGAATCTTTCTGATCTAGGTCAACTCCGTTTGCGAAGGTGTCAAATATTGTCTATATGAGGGTAAGTGTTACTGTGATAGCACTACATGTATTACAGATTCGCTAATGTATAGTTACAAGTGGACAGTGATCCAGATATGATGCGTAAATTAAAACATTTTCATTAATAACTCTATTTCTCTATCAAACCCTATGTTGTGACCACTCTTTAGAATCATCCGAGTATGCGCAGTTATCTGTCGCTCAGTGTTGAAATTCATACTGGATCCAACTATTGTTCTCGAAACTGAACATAAGATTTAGTATAAATCTTAGTCTTTGAGACATGTGCCAGCTTAATGCAGGCTGAAAGTCATGCAGAAAGCTCCTCAGTATACAGTTGACAATAAACCTGAATTTAGTAAAGAGGTAGGTACATGTAACTACTTTTTATACGCCCATTTGAAAAAATGGGACGTATTATGGAATTGTGCTGTCCGTCTGTCTGTCCGTCCGTCTGTTCTTCTGTCTGTAACATTTCAAGTTCTGCTTGGTGGATCCTTCTCAAATTTAACAACAATGTTTATCTAGACATACTACTGTAACATGTCCAGTCCCGGTACGTATATCCAAGGTCAGGGTCGCACAATTGGACTTAGAACATGTGTTTAGCATTTGCATTCAGTAAATATGTTAAATGTCTGTTACGTAACATCTCTAAATCAAGTTCTGCTTGGTGGATCCTTCTCAAATTTCACCACAATGTTTATCTGGACATGGTTCAGTAGCGTTGGTGTGTCCCAGTATGTATATCAAAGGTCAAGTTCACACAATTGGGCTTAGAATTTGCGTTTAGCATTTGCGTTTTAATAGCATGTAGGTTGTGTTTTTTCCTGTCTGTGCCATATTCATGCCCCAGTTTCGTCCATCGCCCACAATCATCTCTGCTGGCTCACCGATATGCACCGTACTCGTTCCTTGCCTCCTCATACTGTATAAGGTAACTTGTGATTTTGTCCCCATGGTTTTCTCTCCAAGTTGTCCCTCCTAGTCATGGTCCTCCGAGTGCTTTCACACTCATGTTCGGATAGACTGCCTCTCTCCATATACTGGTGGAATCTACTCAGCACTTATCACACATACACAGCTCTTTTCCAATCAGGCTATGTCCTTTCGGACTCACTGTGACAAGCCTTGTCACAAGTCAATGTGGGCTAATGTCTACCTTTCGGGCACTTCAAGCCTCACAGACAATTTTTCAGACTGTGTGGGTGGGAGCCACAGAAATTTTCCGAGTGAATCGGGATTTGAACCCCGGACCTCCGGATTGGTAGTCAAATGCATTACCACTAGACCACCACTCAGTTTATGTTGAACAAAGCCTCGACGGACGTATATTGTGCCCACTGGCACTCTTGTTGAAGTTTCTGCATAACTTTGGCACAGCATTAAGCTACCACCTATATTGCAGACTGGCATTGATATTAATTTGAATGTCATGTTTAGAGGTGTTTTACAATAACTGAATACTGTTTTGGGATGAAAGCCGAACGCCGAACTTACACTGACTCTCTTACATCTTCTGTTTCCAAGTAGCTGTCATATATTGTATTAATTTTGTACCATAGGAAGGGCCAGTTGAAGAGTTGGGAGAATTTGTGGCCCAACCCCATTAATTTTGTTTGAATAATAAAATAAGTGGATTGAAATTGTGTAAGAGTTACATTAAATAAAACTAGGCATTGTCAGGGTTGTTCGCTCAGGTTGTAAGGAATTAATTTGTTTTCATTCTCAGTTTAGAAATATGTTTTTATTTTGACAAAAGCTTAAATGTTTTTACAAACTGACACAAACATGATTTCCAAGAACATACCAGTGGGTAATTAACATATTGTTATAAGGTTTGTATGTTTTCTTGTTTTAGCCAATTTCTGTCATGTCTTTGCCACATTTGAGAAATGTAATTTTCCATTTTCTTTACATAACTTCTCACTTATTTTCAAATTTTCTAATCTGTGATGAAAATAAAGGATATTCTTTGTTCTGTAAATTGTGGCAATGTATTTGCAGAGAAGCTTATAAAAACATGAAAATGCCAAAGGATAGGAACACGCAAAAGGAAGAAATGCCATAGATCCAATTTGTTATACAATGTACAGTAAAATCTTGATTTAATAATAGAACACTAAACTACATATCATTATCGATCTTTAAGACAGTTGGCAGTTTAATGCATGGTGAAAGTCGTGCAGAAAGCTCCTCTAGGAGCTATCTTTATGACTTTCACCATGCATAAAGCAGCCACCTGTCTAAAAGTATCTAAATTCTTGTATTCTAAAATTTCGAATAATCGCGATATACTGTATTTGTTATATAATTTTTACTTTGTTATGTTTTTATTGGTTTTAATAAAAAAAATTTTATATGGTCATGACAAGTGCAAGCTGAGGCAATAAATGATTTAACCTTTTCCTCCATAAATACGCTTTTCTACGCCTCTGTAAAAGTCATTTTTTGAAACCATTGTGATAAATAGAGCATTTGCTCCTATTTATCACAATGGTTTCAAACTACAAAAGTCTAAAAAAAATCCTTTTCTCTAGTTTATGCTCCTTTTTGGTAGATTTATTCAAAGTGGTTGGATCTAAAAATAGCCTATGAGGGAATGGGTTAGATTAAACTTGACCCTGTACTCCTTGAATATTCATGTAAGAAATAATAACATACTGAATATTAATGAGATTCATATTTATAATGGCATATGAACACAGGACATTTTGGTCATGGCACAAATTTCATATTTCATTGATTGTGATCATATTACTGCATTTTTCTACACCTTTGCAAACAGAGTATATGCAGATCAGACAGCCCCTGCTGTTTATTTTGCACGTACATATAGCCTTCTATCTATCTTCAACTTCTGACTACCCCTCGTTCGAGTGTTACAGTCAGGAAACCAATAAAGCAACTAAAGCCCTATATAATAGTCATTTAATAAAGAAATGTATTTTTTCCAAAATAAAAGTGGTAGCTTTATGCAGACTGAAAGCATTGCAGAAAGCTCCTTAGACGCTTTATTCTTCGCTTTCATTCTGCATTAAACAACGGCTTTTGTACAAATTCAAAGAAGTTCCTTTCAACCTTTTCCCTGTTCTATGTTAATTCAAAATTTCATTACATACTAAATATTCATGGACAAAATAGTTACAATCCAATTTGGAAGGTGGAACATTTTAGTCATTTTAGAAAGTATAAAGAAACAAACCTTTCAAATTCCATTAGCAAACAGAGCAGACCCTGATCAGACGGCTCTTCTAGGAGCCGTCTGATCTGGATTTACTCTGTTTGCAAATGTATGAAAACACGTTTATATGAAGGAAAGGATTAAAAAATGTAATGCCTTTGAAGTGTTTATTAGCGATAAGATGATATGTTACTTCCTGTCTAAGGCGATGTAGATGTGATAAAGTGTTGCCATCTACTGTAGATACTGACAGGTACAGTAAGAGAAGCAGAATGGACTGGCTCAAGCATTTAGTTCAGCCTGAGCTTTGATAGTCTGCTTACAATTGATATTTTTGCTGTCTAGATCTTAAATATTTACATTTTCTTATCCTCCCATTTTTATACGCCCGTTTGAAAAAACGGGACGTATTATGGAATGGCGCTGTCTGTCCGTCTGGTTGTCTGTCCGTCTGTAACATCTCTAACTCAAGTTCCTCTTGGTGGATCCTTCTCAAATTTAGCCACAATGTTTATCTAGACATGCTACAGTTGCCTACCAAGTCCCGGTTTGTTTATCCAAGGTCAAGGTCACACAATTGGACTTAGAATTTGCGTTTAGCAAAAATGTTAACCGGTCTGTCTGTCTGTAACATCTCTAACTCAAGTTCCGCTTGGTGGATCCTTCCCAAATTTAACCAAAATGTTTATCTAGACATGTTACAGTAGCCTGCCAAGTCCGGGCTCATTTATCCAAGGTCAAGGTCGCTTAATTGGACTTAGAATTTGCGTTTAGCATTTGCGTTAAGCAAAAATGTTAACCTCAATTTATGTGGAACAAGTCCACTTATTTACATAACACTTTGTGATAAAGCTTTGAAACTTGGAACACTTGTTCACCATCACAACCTTCACCTGTAGGCAAGAGTAAATAACTCTGTCAAGCATTTTGACTGAATTATGCCCCTTTTTAACTTAGAATTTTTGGTTAAGGCTTTGTTAAAGTCCATTTATTTACATAACTCTTTGAGATAAAGCTTTTAAACTTAGAACACTTGTTCACCGTCACAACCTTCACCTGAAGGCAAGAGAAAATAACTCTGTCAAGCATTTTGACGGAATTATGCCCCTTTTTAACTTAGAATTTTTGGTTAAGGCTTTGTTAAAGTCCATTTACTTACATAACCCTTTGAGATAAAGCTTTTAAACTTGGAACACTTGTTCACCATCACAATCTTAACCTGTAGACAAGAGTACATAACTCTTTCAAGCATTTTGACAGAATTATGTCCCCTTTTAACTTAAAAATTTTGGTTAAAGTTTTGGTTAAAGTCCACTTATTTACAAAACCCTTTTAGATTAAGCTTTTAAACTTGGAACACTTGCTCACCATCATAAGCTTTACCTGTAGGCAAGATTACATAACGCTGTCTAACATTTTGACATAATTATGACGCATTTTAGCTTGGAATTTTTGGTTAAAGTCCACTTATTTACATAATCCTTTCAGATAAAGCTTTTAAACTTGAAACATTTGTTCACCATCACAAGCTTCATCTTCATCTCAAGCATTTAGACACAATTATGGCACTTTTTAATTTAGAATTTTCGGTGATGGTTTTTTGTTAAAGTATGCCTATTTACAACCTTGAAACTTGGTCGCAAATACTTTAACCCCAGTTTATGTTGAACAAAACCTCGACGGGCGTATATTGTGTCCACTGGCACTCTTGTTTGAGAGGGGTGGTTGGGTCAGCATTTAGCGTTATCCTTGTCAGACCAGCTGTCTATCCATCACACCTTCTAGTGGCATCTATAATGCCAAACTTATTTGATTAAGTGTCGTAAAACTTAATAGGATGGTGAACTTGAACACTAAGAATTTAGTATCAATATGTGCTCATTAGCACCGGTTATAGTACAGTAAAACCCCTCTAAACCGGAATTCTAGAAGAGAAGAATTTAGTTACTTTTAGGCAGGTGGCTGCTTAATGCAGGGTAAAAGTCATGCATTAAGCTGCCACCTGTCTCCAAAACCGATATTTATACCAAAATTAACGTCCGGTTTAGAGAGGTTTCGCTGTACTTGTCAAAGGCAGTGCCATAGTGATTAGTCATGCATAAATGGGTTCATCTGTGTCTTATGAACACTTTTCTAGTGTTACCCTTTTCCTCCATGAATATTTATATAAGAAATAATGATGTCATGAATATTAATTAAACTAATTTGTTATAACAGCACATAGACACAGGGTTGTTTTGCCATGGTAGAAACTGTAGAATCATATCTAGACCCTGATCAGACTGTTCCTATAGGAGCCATCTGATCTGTGTCTTCCCTGTTTGCAAAGACATAGAAAGGTTATAAAAAGAGTAAAGGGTTAAAACAGAATGCCTTTGGATATTAGCTGAGTCTGTGTGTTAGTGTCCACATATGTGTTTACTAGTGTGTTTAATTTATGTCTTGGCCACAATTTCTTTATGTGAACTAGCTGCACTTTACTTTGTGCCTATTCTTTCTCACAAGGAACACAATGTGACAGGGGCAATAATCTGTCATGCCTTTGAGGTAATGACTTAATAAGGTTCTTTGGAATACATGAAAACTCAATTCTTGTCTCTAACAGGCTAGCATGTGCAATATGGTACACGGATCTCATTAAATTCTCTTTACTCCATCAATGAATATTCATGAAAGAATATATGAATATTAATTAGCTTGATATTCATCATCGTACATGGCATATAAACAAGAAAAGTGTCGGCCCTGGTATCCAAAACATGATCACTGTCTAAGGTTGAGCAGATTCTATCCAATTGTCACCATACATAACAATCTAAATGGCCCCAGGCTTTTTAGAGTTGTGGCCCCTCATTTAGCAAAAACTGCCTATTTAACCCTTTCTCCATAAATATGCCTTTTAAACCTTTGCAAACAGAGTAGACCCAGATCAGATGGCTCCTATAGGAGCCATCTGATCAGGGTCTGCTCTGTTTGCTTATGATATAATATAGATATGATTTTACAGTTTCTGTACTGGACAAACATTCCTGTGTCTGTGTGCTATTATAGTATACCCGTCTGAAAGGGTTAAGCCTTGTCCAAACATTCCTGTGTCAGTGTTCTATTATAACATATCAGTCTGATTAATATTCATCACTTCATTTCTTTCCTGAATATTCATGGAAGAAAGGGTTAAGCCTTGTCCACTCTCTGAGTCAAAGAGTTTTTATTCGATCTATATCAAACTAAATAAAGTTGTGTGGTCATAATATCTAGATCAGGTTTTATAACCATCCAAATGGCCCTAGGCACTTTAAAGCTATATAGAATAACAAAACAAATGCATATTTTAGCCTTATCAGCTCTCTTTGTCAACCAGTTTTTAACGGATCTTCGCCAAACTTCATATACTAAATTTCAATACCTACTGAATATTTATGAACAAAATGGTTATAATGAAATATGGAAGGTGGAACATTGTAGCCATTTTAGAAAGTAAATAAACAGATCTATCGAATTCCATTAGAAAACAGATCAGACCCTGATATAGGAGCAAAAACATGAAAATGCATTTATATGAAGGAAGGGTTAAAATAGCTTGATTAGGTTTTAGATTCTGTGGAGAGGTAACCCTATTTTGGTCACTTGAGTTTTGTATACTGTATTTAGTTGATGACATATTTTCAAGTTACCCAAGTATCTATCTTCTCATTCAGGAATCTCAGACAGAAGACCCTGGAGAAGATACTTTCAAGGGACTATAGCAGATGGAAGGCTAAGCTTTGACTGAGTATTTCTTCTTGAGTAGCAGAGTAGCAGATACCTCTACTCTTCCAACAAGTGTTACAGAAGTGTTGAAAGACTGGCATACCCATGAATGGATTCTGAAGCACTTTGACAAAGTGGTTGTTCTTGCTAGTAGTCTGTCGAACAGTCAACTGGCTACTTCCATGCATACTGTATAGACTGCTTGAGAGTGATTATCAGATTGACAGATGCATGTGTTAAAAAGACCTTAACCCTTTCCCTCATATAAACGTGTTTTCACACATTTGCAAACAGAGTAGACCCAGATCAGACGGCTCCTAGAGGAGCCGTCTGATCAGGGTCTACTCTGTTTGCTAATAGAATTTGATAGATCTGTTTCTTTACTTTCTAAAATGTCTACAATGTTCCACCTTCCATATTTCTTTATAACTATTTTGTTAATGAATATTCAGTAGATACTGAAAAATGGCCTAAATATAGAACAGGGAAAGGGTTAAATGACCTATTGCCGAGATTGATATGTCATGCTCTCTGGATTGGTGACGGCCAGGTCTGTTACATGTGTTAGTGGACATGTTTAGTCCAGGTGGAATTACCCTTTTGTAGTTAACCCTTTCCTTCATGTAAACGTGTTTTCATGTATTTGCAAACAGGGACGACCCAGATGACTCCTGTAGGAGCCATCTGATCAGGGTCTACTCTGTTTGCTAATGGAATATGAAATACCTTTGTCTTTACTTTCTAAAACCGTTACAGTGTTCCACCTTCCATATTTCATTAAAACTATTTTGTCCATGAATATTCAGTAGGTATTGAAATTTGGAATAAACATAGAACAGGAAAAATGCAGATCCTGATCAGAGGA
Organism: Azorinus chamasolen; assembly: GCA_963576725.1. Lineage (NCBI taxonomy): Eukaryota > Metazoa > Mollusca > Bivalvia > Cardiida > Solecurtidae > Azorinus > Azorinus chamasolen. The sequence continues at coordinate 95,244,540 of OY755240.1, read as the reverse complement.
GTCCATAGATCTGGGCCTTCAATGTTTGCAAATGCCAGTACACATGTTTTCCATAGTCAGAGGATGTTTGATTGTTAATCAGTCATACATGAATGATACATACTAGCATATCAGATGGAAAACTATTACTATAACTGTTTACTTAATGAGTGTTTTGTATTATCTTATGTGTGTAAGATATATTATGATTTATTTTGTTGATTAAAAGTGAAAGAAAGTGTAGTCCGATCTGATTATGTGTCATATATCTGGATCTATACTGTTTGCAGTGTCCGAGTTCTCTTTTTTGAGTGATGCAGCTTATTTTAAGCTCACCTGACAAAGTGCCAAGGTGAGCTTTTGTGATCGCCCTTTGTCTGGCGTCTGGCGTTGTGCGTCGTTCATCATTCGTGGTGGGTTGTGTGTCCTTTAACTCTAAGTGATATTTTCAAAACTATTTATTTTCTTTCTGATTTTTTGCAGATGTTGAAACTGAGAGACAAACATTTTGGATCTCAGATCAGGCCCCACAAAATGTGGGGCCTGATCTGGATCTAAACTGTTTGCATAGGACAAAAATTGTTGGAGAATGCGGCACTAGCATGCAGAGTTATAAGACTTCCTCTATTTAGGGACAAGACAAATGTTGCTCAAATTGCACAGCAATGGTCTTTGGGAGATACAAAGTTGTCGAAAAATTGAATTTAATGCAGAACTGGTTGCCATGGCAACCAAAGAGAAAAACAATACTTTAAAAATCTTCCTCTCTGCCACACCAAGAGTATGTAGCATCACGTCTACCAAGGGTGTCCAAATTATGTCTTGGGGTTAATATTGGCTTCATCCTGGGGATTTCATATTTTAAAAAGAAATGCATGTATAAAGTTGAAAATTAAAAATCTTTTTGAATAGAAAACTTTGAAAATCATCTTCTGACACCATATGGCCAAAATCTCACATATTTGGCATTTAGTATCATCTTGAGGTTCTGTACCAAGAATCTTCAAATTTGCCCCTTGGGTTTATTCTGGTCCCGTCCTAGGTGTTCAAGAGAAATATTTAGTGAAATCATTGTAAGTTGTATCCTCTTTACCCTTTCCCTGTTAAATATTCATGTAAGAAATAATGACATCATGAATATTCATTAGACTAAATTTATAATGAATTATGTGTACAGCATTGTTTTGGTATTGGTAGAAACTATAGAGTCAAATCTAGTATAATTTCATAAGCAAACAGAGCAGACCCAGATCTAAGCCTACTCTATTTGCAAATGCGTGAATAAGCGTTTATATGTGGAAAAGGGTTAAACAAGAAGACTTAAAGGTGTCATATCTTGTATGAAGCATGCTCTTGAGGACCTCTACCAAGATTGTTCAAATTATGCCTCTGTGGTTGATAATGGCCATACTCCCGGAACCTTATCAGGTGAGCGACCCAGGGTCTTCATGGTTCGCTTGCTCAAATTTACAGATCTGTAGGTAAGAGGCATACTATCGAAATGTTTTACTCCTCAATCAAACTATCTGCTTTTACCCTACTAGAATCGCTCTGATTAGTTTTGCATGCTGTGAGCAAGTTCCTCTTAGACTTGTGGCCCGTTTAGGCTTTTACAACGTTTAGTGTGCACATTAGTCCTGAAAACATTACCAACATTCTCTCCCCCCACCCCCTGTCTGTCTGTCCGTCCGTGTGTCGCGCTTTTACGTGAAGTTGGTAGGTGCAGTTGGTTGTCAGTTTTTTCATTGTCTTATATCTCACTAACCACTATAGATATTGACATGGAATTGCATATACACATAAACCACCATCCATACTTTCCTTGCGCACCCAGCCCATGCTGCCCGCAACCCCAAGGCCAAGGTCAAATTACTTAGAAACTTACGTGCAGCTAGGCAAGCACAACCGCGGGGGCATCGCTGTGTCTTACAAACAAAATTCTCTAGTTGACATTGCAGTGTCATTAATGGCTGTCTGTCAATTAATCCGTTCCCTCATAGACTGTTTTAAGACCCAACCTCTTTGAATAAATCTACCGAAATGGAGCATTTCGCTAACTAATGTAACAGTAATACAGAATTCTTCCAAGCCCCTCGAAGAAACTGGATTCAGTTTCACAGAAGTGATTAATAGCTAGCTTAATAGTTATGCACGCCTTCAGTAGGTATTACCAGGACTTTCATTCAGAGTTCTTGCCTTTATATTTTTACAATAGGTGCACTTACATATTCTATGGTCATACGCCCGAACTGTGCATTTAGGTTTTTCATGTGAAGAAGCCTTCCTGCGGTGGTTTTACCTGAGTGAAGACTGCAATGTTTTCAGTGCGCAGAATGACCTTGGGTCTTCTCCCATCTTTAATTAGCTGGATGTCGCGATATCACTGCTATACTGTTTAACCCCTTCTCTTATGTAAGCGCATTTTGACGCATCTGCAAACACAGTAGACCCAGATCAAACGGCTCCTATAGGAGCCGTCTCATCGGGGTCTGCTCTGTTTGCTTATGGCGTAATATAGATCTTACTCTATAGCTTCTGCCTGATGCAAAATGTGTTCATATGCCATTATAAAAAATAATCTTATTAATATTCATGAATATTCATCAGGGAAAGGGTTAAGCGATGTAAAACACCGATACAAACAAACTTGCATACAGTAAAACTCCACTAAACCGGACGCCCAATGCAGTATGTAAACTAGAAATGTGTCTATAAGACCACTTCAGATTTTTTGTCACAGAAAGTAAGGGCCATAATCCTGTATGCAACGAATGAAGTGATTTACATGGCTATCGAACTTGACCAAGATATATAATGGCCACAAACATGTGTATAATGTTTGATGAGGATTGGACAAGTACTTTCCAAGAAAGAGGCCGGACAAGATTTTAAAGTCATTTTTGCAAATAAAGGGTCGCAACTCCTAAACGACTTAAGCGATTTGCATGGTTATCAAACTTGACCAAGATATATAGCCACAAACATGTTAGTAAAGTTGGGTGAAGATTGGACAAACACTTTCCAAGAAAGAGGCTCTTGGGCACAGGTGTCAGCTTAATGTAGGGTGAAAGTCGCGCAGAAAGGGGCTTTCTGCATGACTTTCACCCAGCATTAAGCAGTCACCTGCCTAAAAGTATCTAAATTCTTCTCTACTGAAATTCCGGTTTGGAAAGGTTCTACTGTATTCTTATTGCGCACACAAGTTCGCTACAGACAGACAAGTTGACATAACATACGAACGTCCCGTTAAGGAGGTATTAGTCACTCATTTGATAAATCTAGTTATTACATGTTTTTAGTAAACAAACTGGCTTTGCTGTGTTATTTCTCGCATCAATCCGGCGGCAGTTCTCCTGTCATCTTTGACCCCGTAGAAAATACCGCTTTTGTACATGTATAAAACAGATTGTATACGTCATATCTGCGGGTGTTAAATACCTTCGGTATCAATATATCATCTGCCAAAAGTACCATTTTGTTTAAGTTTCGTTTTAAGTAAGCTGGTAACCAGACCGTGTGCTCTATACGCTTGATAAGTGCACCAGCACGCACCTATACACGTATGTATTCACGCAGATTCAAGGATGGCTTCGTTGGTGTATGATGTGATTGTTGTTGGGGCTGGGATAGAAGGGTCTTCCACTGCCTACCAGCTGGCCAAAAGGGGCCGGCGGGTTCTACTTCTTGACCAGGTAAGGGAGGATTCAATTACTGTTGTTTCATATATACGAATGTTCACGCCTGTTGCCCACCTGTGAATTGTGAGCTTTCATTCATTAAATTATCTATGTATATAATCTCCCTCACCAGTATTCAGGCCCTGAGGTTATAAAACGTTTTGCTTGCGTCTGAGATCATTATCAAGCATCTGACTGGTCCGATTCTGAGCTCGCTGACCAATCAGATACTTAAGACTGATCTCGGACTCGGAAGTTTTATAAACTTGGACCCAGATAAAAATGATAACATGATAGATATTACTTAGCTGAATTTTATAAAGGACTAGAGGCTTTTAGATAATGGTTGGAGTTGTAGAATCTGTTCTATTTACTGTTCTTAAATAAACGGAGCAGACCTTGATCAGACGGTTCATAGAAGAGCAGTCTAATCCATGTCTACTTACTATCTATGTCTACTTACTATCTATGTCTACTTACATAAATATTATGACTGAAATACCAAATGTCGCATTGTAACGTGTCAGAGAAATTTGAAATTATGTCGGGGAATTTTGTTTTCTCTGGTTTCTGGCAACCCTGAAAAAGTGTTAAGAGTTGAGACGAGACGTCGAGTTTATAAGCTGGCATCTCAGCAAGGTCCAAGCTGTATGCTTACAGTTCTCAAGATCTTTCACAAAATGGAAATACAGTACCCCCCCCCCCCCCCGATAGTTCGAACACCAAATCGAGTATAATTTGAAATCGGTATTTAACCCATGGATATTCATGTGAGAAATTATGAGAAATCTCAGAAACTGTATAATCATATCTATATTGTACAATAAGCAAACAGAGCAGATCCTGATCAGACAGCTCCTTACATGGGTCGTCTGATCAGGGTCTACTCTGTGTGCAAAGGCGTAGAAAGGCGTATTTATGGAGTAAAGGGTTAATACAAACCTCGATAGTTCCAACACTAAAACGAATATCAGTTTTGGTCATTTTAACCCTTCTCTTGCTGAATTTTAAAATACATTTCTCCTTCTTTACCCATTACCTGTTATATAATTTCATATATCTTCACTGTGTACAAGTATTTCGCTGTGCAATCACTGCTGTGGAGTGCACTGGTTGCACAATCAACTTGTAAATAGTGCAGACCCTGATGAGACAGCTCCTGCAGGAGCTGTCTCATCTGGGTCTTCACTATTTACAGGTAGGTATATTGACGTGAATAGCAAGCGAAGGGTTAATACAGGTGGCAGCTTAATGCATGGTGAAAGTCACGCAGAAGCTCCTCTATGAGCTTTCTGTATGACATTCAACCTGCATTAAGCAGCCACCAGCCTTAAAAATTCTCAAACTAATTATTAAAATTTCGAACAATCGAGTTTTCACTGTAATAAAGAATCTAAAATCAGATTTTAAGCAAGCATCATTTTTACAAGCGGATAAGTGTTAACCCTTACAACGCTGAATTTTCAAATATACTATTCCAAAATTCAAACAGGTCAAGCTTATGGTAAATATTTAGAGATTATTCTAAAGAAAAGTGTAACAAACAGTGCAGACCCTGATGAGAGGGCTCCTTCAGGAGTCCTCTCATCTGTGTCTACATTGTTTGCAAAGGACATTAGTGACCCGTGTCCTGCACTGTAATCGTTAAGAAATACCAAATGCGTTTCACGTGTCGAAGAAGTTTTTCTTTTATTCATTTTCAAATTTGTACCGAATGTCAAAGAGACATGATCCTAATAATTACCCGGCGTCTCATAACATACTTGGTTCTAATAATTACCCGGCGTCTCATAACAGACTGGGTCCTAATAATTACCCGGCGTCTCATAACAGACTGGATCCTAATAATTACCCGGCGTCTCATAACAGACTGGGTCCTAATAATTACCCGGCGTCTCATAACAGACTGGGTCCTAATAATTACCCGTCGTCTCATAACAGACTGGGTCCTAATAATTACCCGGCGTCTCATAACAGACTGGGTCCTAATAATTACCCGTCGTCTCATAACAGACTGGGTCCTAATAATTACCCGGCGTCTCATAACAGACTGGATCCTAATAATTACCCGGCGTCTCATAACAGACTGGGTCCTAATAATTACCCGGCGTCTCATAACAGACTGGGTCCTAATATTACCTGGCGTCTCTTGATCCTAATAATTACCCGGCGTCTCATAACAGACTGGATCCTAATAATTACCCGGCGTCTCATAACAGACTGGATCATAATAATTACCCGGTGTCTCATTTGAATTCAAATTGCACAAACTCTCCGTGTATAATGTACATGTAATTACTTCAGGTTTGTCCAGGACTGTACAGTAGAACCTGTATTAACCATTTCCCTGTTCTATATTTATTCCAAATTTCAACACCTACTGCATATTCATTAACAAAACAGTTAAAATGAAACATGGAAGGTGGCTCATTGAAGCCATTTTAGAAACTAAAGAAACAGATCTATCAAATTCCATAAGCCAACATAGAGGACCCTGATCAGACGGCTCCTATAAGAGCCGTCTGATCTGGATCTACTCTATTTGCAAATGTGTGAAAACACGTTTATATGAGAGACAGGGTTTAAGTGATCATCAAAAAGAAAGGTCTAATTATGGGTAGGTGGTAGCTTAATACCGGTCAAAAGCTCATATAGAAGCTTTCTACATTACTGTTGCCATGCATTAAGCAACCAAGACGCCCCAAACCCAACCCTCTCAAGAATGCAAGCGTCGGCAAAACGTTTACTACGACGCCGATATACACGACGCCGACCATCTGTATCTGTACGAGACAGGGTGAACCAAGACTCATCTGTGAAAACACACTTGGAGCACGTGTCCCCAACCAAGCTAAACGACGCGCGCGACGTGCATGAGTGAGGGGCAAACGAACGTAGGACGACGAGCTCGCAGACCGTCATTGCGGAGTCGGTTTCTGAAAGTTTGTGCATGAATGTGGCGATTATGATTGCCTAAAATATTAATAGCCATTTCGGTTGCAATAAGGTTGCGATTACGCAGGTGGGCTATACGTATAATCCTGTCTTGACGTGGCGTCGTGACGCGGGGACGTCACCGATCTAGGACGGTCGGCAACGGTTCCAGTTTCTCTCATACACCCGACGAGTCGTTTTATGGTGAAAATGTTCATACCAAATTGCCTAACAACTTGTTGCTTTTGACCTTCCAATAGCAATGGAATAGCATGACCCCTCTGTACTTCAGTCAGCCGTCCCATGATAGCAAATGGTTAGATTTAACTTTAAACAGCGGAAAGTGAAGTGTATATATATGTATGCCTCAAGAATATTGAGCTGTATTAGAAAATATGTTGAGGAACATGTTTTGCGCGTGAATTTTGCAAATTTACATTTTCTCTGGCGCCATGCATATCAATTAGATTAATAGTTAGAATAGTACATGGTCACATGAAATTTTGGCAATGACTGTAGAATCATATCTATATTATATCACAAGCAAACAGAGCAGACCTTTATCAGACGGCTCCTATAGGTGTCGTCTGATCTGGGTCTACTATGTTTGCAAAGGCATAGAAAGGCGTACTTATGGAGTAAAGGGTTAAATCTTAAAGGGCACGGATGTTCTATATAGTTTGCAGGACGACAGAAGAAGCTGACAAATATACATAACTAAATCACCAAAGAGTGATATTTCAGCAATAAGAGCGGATCATATGGCTTACTGTGCTACTTAGTAGCACTTATATTAACCCTTCGCTTACTATTCGCGTCAATATACCTACCTGTAAATAGTGAAGACCCAGATGAGACAGCTCCTGCAGGAGCTGTCTCATCAGGGTCTGCACTATTTACAAGCTGATTGTGCAACCAGTGCACTCCACAGCAGTGATTGCGCAGCGAAATACGTGTACACAGTGAAGATATATGTAATTATACAACAGGGCATGGGTAAAGAAGGAGAAATGTATTTTAAAATTTAGCAAGCGAAGGGTTAACATTTATTCAGCTGTGAACAGTACACACTGTGTATACAACCGTCTCTCCTTATAACCACCCTTAACCATTAATACGCGGGCCGAATAAATAAGACTTTTGCAATCAGTGTAGACCCAGATCATCGGGATTCTAGGTGAGCCCTTTGATCGAAGCCTGCACTGTCATCAAATGATTTTCTTCAGTTAAAAAAATTATACTTTGTTTGCTTAATTAAAACTCATTAAAGGAGGGACAAGCTTTAATTATTGAGCTTATTAAAGATTACAGAATACACGTGAGTCTATATAAAGGTAGGTGTTATTAACCTTTTCCCTGTTCTATATCTATCACAAGTTTCAAAACCTGCTGAATATTTATGGACACCATAGTTATAATGAAATGTGTAAGGTGGAACATGGTAGCCATTTTAGAAACTAAAGAAACATATATATCAAATTCCATTAGCAACAGAGCAGATCCTGATCAGACGGCTCTTACAGGAGCTATATGATCTGGGTCTACTCTGTTTGCAAATGCATGAAAATACGTTTATATGCATGGAAGGGTTAAAAGGAAATTTCAGCACTAATTTCGTCATTCATCTAGTTCATCTGTCCATATAAATTTATATGCATTTTGAATACATGTAAATATTAGCACACATATAACTCTTTCGCTACCAATATTGCATCTGTGATTACCTGTGCAAACAGTTTGGATCCAGATGAAACGCCGAGTAACTCGGCGTCTCATCAGGATCCAAACTGTTTGTTACTATGATTGCTTTTGAAACAACGATGAAGTAAAATAAAAACAAATGAAAATAATAGCAGACGAAAAAGTTTGCAGACGACAAAGTAATTTTTGGCAGCGAAAGAGTAAAAGCGTATCTAATGGTCGTTTGAACATATAATCATCTTCTTCAATTCAATTTTGGCTGTCAAAGGGGAGTGGGTGATGGCCTTTGCAAAACAGTTTAGATCCAAACAAAACACAGAGCACTTTTGTATTTTATCATTGTCCGAAATGTCTGATGCTGTGACTAGCCTACGTGTTTTTTTTTATACAAAAATGAAGAAAATTCAAATGCTAAAATTGAAGCAGACATATCACGCAGCACAAATTTTGCTGACGGCAATATATGGCGACTAGAAAGATGCACGTTTAATAGCGCGAAGTCGCGTAATACTTGTTTACGTTTTGAAACCTATGGACCAATATGAAATGGCCATTATAAACTGCGACTTGACGCCTAAAATATTTGAAACACAGACACATTTGTTTGAAAAGAGACATAATTCATATGTATATTAGGATATTTGCAGATGAAAGTTACTTGGTAATAATCAAATGGTCCACAGCATAAAATCCATCCATTTACCTATACACCCATCCCTCCCTCCCTCCCACCATCCATCCATCCATCCATCATTCTATCCATCGATCTATCTATCCATCCATCCATCCATCCATCCACCCATCCATCAATCCATCCATCCATTCATTCATTCATCCATCCATCTATCCATCCATCCATTCATCGAAAAGAAAACTTTGATAAATGAAAATATTCAAAATGAATACTTGCGACTCTGTGTAAAGCAGAATATAAGAAATGCTAAAACCTAAGGTGGACCTGCCTTAAAGACAGATAAACAAACCTCTATTTGGTTGATTTGTTTCATTAAACACATGATCATGCTATATCTTCAGTTTCCGTTGCCTCATACTCGGGGTAGCTCCCATGGGCACACTCGTATAACCAGAACAGCGTATGGACCGTTTCAATTTTACTCTGAAATGGCCATAGACTCCAACAAGATGATAGAGCAACTGGAACGAGAAGTCGGCAAATCACTTGTCACGTAAGATGCTACACTGACCACGACCCAGTACTGTTTCTATACACTCTTTTCGAAAAATATGTAAACTATATTACAGTAAAACCTCTCTTAACCGGACGTTAAATTGAGTATAAATATCGGTCTTGGGGACAGGTGACAGCTTAATACAGGGTGGAAGTCATGCAGAAAGCTCCTCTAGGAGCTTTCTGCATGACTTTCACCCTGCATTAAGCAGTCACCTGCCTAAAATATCTAAATTATTCTCTACAAGAATTCCGGTAACGGGAGGTTTTACTGTAGGTGTATTGTTCATGTCTGTCTGAAGTCGGTAGAGCTGTCGCTTTGAAACAATCCGTTACCGGTTCAATATTTATGTAAGAAATAATGACATCTTTAATATTTAATAGCTGATTTTTTATAATGTAAACTTTTCAAGGACATGTTTTGTAGTATATTGTTTGAAAATGTGCGTAAGGAAATAATGTTAAGTAGTTGTGCTCTAAATTCTCGAACATGATTAAAATACGTCGAAATACATGTACTCAGTGTCCTTTTATACCCAGCTAGAATTGACACTCCGGAAACACTCAGTGAATTTTTATATCCAACCAGGATTGACATGCTAGAAATACACTCTTTCAACCCAGTCAGGCATGACATGTCCTCAGCCAGAGCTGGCATGCTCGAAATATGCAATTATCAATGTAGTCAGCAGCAAAGGTGCCCGACGCATGCTTGGACTCACCCATAGAACCCCCCCCCCCCCCCCCCCCAAAAAAAAATAAAAAAAAATAAAAAAAAAATTGTGATCGAAGTATGTTCAACTAGCCTAAAACTATCTATTTGAACCCTATCTTACAGCAAAGCCAATTCAACACCGATTTCAATCATTTTAGTCTTGATCCGTTCCATATTCCATATATTAAGCGACACAGTTAGTGCTTTCCTTAATTATTGCTCCGTCTTGTCGCTGCAAGACCGCAAATTCGAAAAAACGCTAGAGCGAAACGATGTGACTCCCGCCAGGATGCATAGAAGTATATATGGGGATCTGTATTCGTTTAACTTTTCAACAAAAAAGCGAATTATGATGAAACACATTCGAAATACATTCAACTCACCGCAGTTAAAACGATGTTGGCTATTTCCAGTCTGCTACGAGACGCCAGTTTTCTTTCTCCTACTTTCGTTTTGAACGGAGATGGCCATTTCGCTGTGGCCCGGAGGTAGTAGTCAATTTGCATATCTAATAGTTTATGAGCCGGGTCACAGCAAAATGGTCGCATCCGTTCAAAAAGTTGGAGAAAGAAAGCTGGCGTCTCGTAGCAGACTGGAAATAGCCAACATCGTTTTAACTGCGGTGAGTTGAATGTTTCAACTCTATGCATACTGGCGGGAGTCACATCGTTTCGCTCTAGCGTTTTTTCAAATTCGCGGTCTTGCAGCGACAAGACGGAGCAATATTTAAAGAAAGCACTAACCGTGCCGCCTAATATATGGAATTTGGAACGGATCAAGGCCAAAATGATTGAAATCGGTGTTGAATTGGCTTTGCTGTAAGACTTTGAAAAACATGACTGTTTTATTTTCCGCCGCTGATCTGACGAAGTTAGGTACCTTTCAATACATATATAGACCCGAAAGGAAATTTTTTTCCGGGTCGTGTTTTTCTTGTTTTTCGGAGTGGTTTAGGGTTCAAATAGATAGTTTTAGGCTAGTTGAACATACTTCGATCACATTTTTTTTTTGGGGGGGGGGGGGAGGGGGGGGAGGGGGGGGAGGGGGGGGGGGTCTATGGGTGAGTCCAAGCATGCGTCGGGCACCTTTGGTCAGCAGCCAGGACCGACGTGTTCGAAATACTCGGCGTCTTTTTATAACTAGTCAGACAACATTAGAAACGTCCCCTCCCTACAGAATTTTGTTTTTAATTTACATTCAACGGCGGTAGTATACAATGTCAGATATAAACAAACATGAGAGAGATTGAGAGAGAGGAGAGAGAAAGAGGAGATGAGAGAGAGGGAGAGAGAGAAGTATGTGAGAGAGAGAGAGAGAGAGAGAGAGAGAGGCATATAGAGAGGAGAGAGAAGGGAGAAAGAGAGAGGAGATATATAGATAGATAGAGAGAGAGAGAAGAGAGAGAGAGATTGCGTTTTGTGATAAGAGGACAGTGAAAGCAAAGTTAGAGGTAATCATGTACTAATATGTAAAATCGTTGTAAATCTACGTCACTATGAGAAGAAAATATTCGTGCTTGCTTTTTAAAGCAATGAACTTCAGAAAATATAGTTTTATTATCCTCATCAGAAAAAATCGCCTTTTCCATTAAATAGATCATTGTTTAAGTTACTGCAACTATTTCTGATTCGAGAGTGTATAATTGATATCTTATTACTAGAAAAGAAATAAGAAGGAACACTCTGATATTGAGATTCTATACGTAAATCACTTTTGAAAGAAAGGAAATTATCTAAATTCCTGAAATCATGGTTACAGTTGTTCCAGATAATTTATTGAATATAATGTTTTAACTTGGAAATTTAATATTCAATATAGTTTTTATGCCAAAAATGTTAAATCCCCATTTTCATATATGAGTAGTGTGGGTACCTTATTTGGTCCAAATATTCTGGGGCAACAATTCATAATTCAAGTTATGTTTCTGTACACTTGTATATTTATCAAGTATATGCTATACAATAATTCTGTGATATACGATTCTCAGGACTGACAACCTCAACAATCTCAAGTGTCTTTATACTCTACCAGGACTGCATGTAACGTGACGTAACATATTGATATTGTCATGTCCATGTGTAATATCACCCTTTTCAACATTTACCTCTTCAGTGATTGTGGCTGCCTAATCATTGGGGATTCTACAGATGGAGGTGTGTCATCCACGGAAGCTTGTTTCAAGGACTTAAACATACCTTATGATAAATTCGGATCGGACGAACAAAAACGAAGATATCCTTACACATCGTTTCCGGACGATTCCATTTTTCTACTAGACAAGAGTGGCGGGGTATTGAAAGCGGACAAAATCCTCCAGGCTTATCAGGTATTCTGGTAAAATCCCAATCAACAGGGCGTTCAATTTAGTACATGTATAAATATCGGTGTCTGAGACAGGTAGTAGCTTAATTCCGGTTTAGAGGGGGTTTACTGTATTGCAATTTTCAAATGCAGTAAAATGTCGATAGTTCGAAGACTAAAAAACAAGTATCATTGTTGGTCTTCAAGACAGGTGACAGCTTTATGCAGGGTGAACGTCTCCTCTGGGAGCTTTCTGAATGACTTTCACCCTACATTAGGCAGCCACCTGTCTAAAACGTTCTCAATTTGCCATTACCAAAACATCGAACTATCGAGTTTTTCTGTATTCTGTCACCGGCGTTCGCATATATACAAAACTACGCGATTAATTCTAATGGATAATAACGCCATACAGGCCAGACAGATCTTGGAGGAACGGTCGGATCAGGGTCTGTTCTGTTTGCTAATACTGTTATATGGTTCTGATTCTACAGTTTGAGCTATGGTTAAGCATTCCCTAGTACATTATGCCTTTATAAGAATCCAGCTACTATTTTTACATTCATTATTTCTTGTTTTATAATAATATAGTGTAAAGGGTTAACATGTTTGAAACATTTTCAAAACATCCATTATTTTCTCTTTTTGTATGTATATTAAACTAGAGCATCAATCAGTTTGAATCGAAGTCTAACCTGGTTTAAAACGTCCTATATGACTTAACCCTTTACTCCATAAATACGCCCTTCTACACCTTTGCAAACAGAGTAGACCCAGACCAGACAGACCCTGTAGAAGCCGTCTGATTAAGAGTCTCTGGACTGATTGACCACCCCATTACCTGGCACTGGCTATGCTGGACTGATTGACCACCCCATTATCTGGCACTGGCTATGCTGGACTGATTGACTACCCCATTACCTTGCACTGGCTATACTGGACTAATTGACCACCCCATTATCTAGCACTGGCTATACTGGACTGATTGACAACCCCATTATCTGGCACTCGCTATACTGGACTGATTGACCACCCCATTACCTGGCACTGGCTATGCTGGACTAATTGACCGCACACATTATCTCTTTGCACGATAACTTCGCTTATGTTTGGTTTATTAACTCATTCTCTCCTGGAGTATTTTTAGACCCAACCTCATTGGATTAATCTATCGAAAAAGAGCATTAACTATTGATAGAAAAGGAGAATTTCAGAAGTCTGTAGTTTAAAAACCATTGTGAGAAAGGAAGCATCTGCTCCTATGAAGCACATGCTCTATTTATCAGAACATTTGCTCCTATGGAGCAAATGCTCTTTTGTCACAATGGTTTCAAAGAATGAAGTTTACAGGGGCACACAGATGCATCAGTAGGAGATAATGAGTTAACTTCAACAACACATGTAACTAATACATCGTATAGGGGCACTCACATGCGTCAGTAGGAGATAATGAGTTAACTTCAACAACACATGTAACTAATACATCGTACACATTGTTACAAATTACAAGACAGAGAACTACTTAACCTTTTACATGATACAAATGTATATTTTCGCATTTGCAAACAGAGTAGACCTAAATTTAAATGGTCTTGTAAGAGCTGTTTGATCAGGGTCTGGTCTGGTTGCTAATATAATGATGCACATGAATAAATCTTGTTAGTTTAGTTTTACAATAAAGAAAATATTCCAAAATAGGGAATTGATATAATACATAAATACTTGAACTGCTCTGATCTAATATTTCGACCACTAAAGGCCTTTTTCAAAGATTATCATGTCAAAATACACGTCACATCTCTTTGATTTTATGGCTGAATGCATGTAACAAAAATGTGACGTGTATTTTGACATGATAATCTTTGAAAAAGGCCCTTACTGGTCAAAATATTAGATCAGAGCAGTTCAAGTATTTATGTATTAGTTTAGTTTTAGTTTAATTATATTTTATTGTAAATTGTCAACAATATACAGACATTCATGAAGACAGTATATAATTAAATAATGTAGATACTACTTGATATATATTATATATTTATTTATTCTTTATTTAAGTCTCTTCATGGTAACACTCATACAAAGTCATCATTATGTCTTTAGATAAGCCATGCCATTCATATGTGAATTACAAAAGACTATACATATATCACATTAACACTATATACTTTTTGCACTATATCTATACAATGAATAAAAAGTATATTGCCACTGTTAATATAACAAACGAGACATCTCCACCATTAACTCTTCGCTTGCTAATCGCGTCAATATACCTACCTGTTAATAGTGAAGACCCAGATGAGACAGCTCCTGCAGTTATTTACAAGTTGATTGTGCAACCAGTGTACTCCACAGCAGTGATTGATCAACACAATACTTGTACACAGTGAAGATATATGTAATTATACAACAGGACATGGGTAAAGAAGGAGAAATGTATTTTAAAATTCAGCAAGTGAAAAGTTAAAGGCTCATACGCCTGTTTGCCTAAAAGCTACATAAAACAGGGAGCACATAAAAACTGAGTTTGGAAAAACGGCGAAACAAGCCATGTTGCAAAACGTCCTTAAAAAAACCGAATATGACCCCATAACAGATTTGAGATAAACTGATTAACAGAGACTTTATGCATTACATAAATAATCAGCAAAATTAAATTAAGTTAAAGGCATTATTTACAAAAACTAGAACTGTAAGCCAAAGGCTAACGAATACCCCACCTGTCTGCTTGTCAGAACACCTATCATCAATCTGAACATATGTACATACAGAAACGTGAAGAGATTTAAAAACAATACAGGCCCCAACCCAATTTATGTAATAAAAATGAAGAATAATTCAGAGAAATAAGACCCTTTCATGAGTTTTTTGTCAAATCAAAGTTCTAAAGCTAGTTACCTTTTCAGAAAAACATTAAGTTCAAGGACCATAACTCTGACAAAAAAATTATTCAACCAGACCGGTATTTGAACTTAAGCTGTATCTCATCTAGATTTATTTTTATGTCAAATATGAAGTTAATATCTGCAACCACTTCCAAAGAAAGACCGGAAAATTGAGAATTTGACAAAAAAATAAAGTTCAAGGGCCATTACTCTGGCAAAAATTATTCAAACAGACTGAGATTGGGAATTAAGCTGTAAATTATCTAGAGTTAGCTTTATGCCAAATATAAAGTTAATATCTGCAACCACTTCCAAAAAAGTCTGGAAAATCCCAAATTTGAAGAAAAAAAATTAAAGTTCAAGGGCAATAACTCTGGAAATAATTATTATTTCCGGACTGAGATTGTAACATAAGCTGTACCTTATCTAGATTAAGCTTTGTACTAAATATAGAGTTGATATCTCAAGTCAGTTCCATAAAAAGTCCAGAAAACCAAAAAACATAGGTACGGGACTAAAAAGGGGAGATAACTCCTGACGTAGTGGTCCGATCCTAACGGAAATATGCGGTGCACAGGTTTATATGGTCATATGGCTATATATGAACTTTCAGCAAAATTGAAGCAAAACTGTAGAAGAAGAAGGCCGGACAAAATTGTGTCCACGGACGGACAGACGGACGGACGGACGGACGGACGGACAGACGGACAACCTGATTCCAGTATACCCCCCCCCAAACTTCGTTGTGGGGGGTATAAAAAGAATCAACACTAATTTTAACACCTCTGTCTAGTTTAATGACAAAATAAAAACAAAGAACTATGTTAAGACAGTTTTACGCATAGTATCTAGCCTATACCACATTTAGGATTCGTTGGGTTGCTTACCAAAATATCACAGTAGTATACCTTTATCCCAGTGCATTGTCAACTAATAGGACACTCAACACAGAATTACGAGAAGCTACTATGACGGTAGCGTACATGTATATATAACAAAACCTCTCCAAAGTAGCCACTCAGGCATATGGGACCTAGACTTCAATGGGTGGCCTTCCGATGCAGCATAAAAGCAGTATGGAAAACTCCATTAAGAGCCTAGCATATTACTTCAAAACTCCATCAAGAGACTAGCATACTACTTCAAAACTCCATTAAGAGCCTAGCATACTACTTCAAAACTCCATTAAGCAGCCGTACATCTCACAAATCCCGTAAAACTGAATCTGAATGGCCACAATAGAGAATATGTTTGTAGTACAGATGACAATACAAAAGGGTTGGACCACAAGTTTTACAAACATTAGAGATCGGCCCGTCCCTAGATGTCATGGTATTATCAGATTAAACCAACCGGCAGATTCTTGTCGTCGACAGAAAGAAGAAAAATACATCAGTAAAAAGACATAAGTTATGCTCAACTCGAACTTACTATGTACCTGGACCTCACACCTATCACGCCCCCAAACCCAGCGCCCAAATCGGACCCCATCTTAAGTTAGTTAAATAAATAATGCAAATTGATTTATTTATTGGACCGTGTGTTGATAACGGCGAGTGCTTTTAATATTTGCTTGCACCTCTAAAATAAAGACGAATTCTTCTTTTCAGATAATGTATCAATTCCATGTAATGAATGTTTTATACCATTGGATAAAGAATCCACATGGTTGTTATTCATAATGTCATTTTTCTTATATGAATATTAATACATGTATACCCCACCCACTCTCTTTAGAAGCAGCTCGAAAAATATTCTATTGTATATTATTTTCAGTGCAACCAATTTATAATTTGAACATGTATTTATGATTTATAATATAGAGTCAAATGAAACACTACGGAGGTGAAATAAAAGATGGTGAACAGATGCAGAACCTTGTGCCCGGAACACCAGCACTCGTGGTTACATCAAAAGCTGTTTATAAGGCAGATAGCATCGTGTTGACTCTCGGGCCCTGGGCAGCCAAGTTCCTCCCCAAATTAGGACTGTCCCTTCCTCTCCAGGTATGTATCAAGCAACCGCATTTCTATTTGCAGTTCCATTTTCATGTAAACTGTTCATTAAAATTAATACTGACACAAATGACCGACGCCACAAGCAAATCATTCGGACATTTGAAAACGACGAAGATCAAGATCAGTCACATCGTTCAGCAGTTCAATCTTTTTTCACAACAAAGAACCCAATGATATTAATAGTATTTGTCTATGAAGTCATTTGAATGCCGAATTACCAAAGACAATGGAACGGTCAATTATTATTTCAAACGATAACGTCCATTCAGGATTTAGGGATGTACTTTGGGAGAGGAGTTTGAATGGAAAACAGTGTAGATCAGGGTCCATGCTTATAAAGCTTTAAGTTGAGTCTGAGTTTCGTTCTCAAGCTTTTGATTGGTCAGATTTGAGTTCTCAAGCTTTTGATTGGTCAGATTTGAGCCAAAGGCTCAAATCTGACCAATCAAAAACTTGAGAACGAACTCAGACTCAACTAAACGTTTTATAAGCATGGACCCTGATCCTCCAGGACATGGCAGTACACATGTGTCCTACATTTAACCATTTACTGCATAAATACGCACTTCTACGCCTTTGCAAACATAGTAGACCCAGATCAGACGGCTCCTTTAGGAACCGTCTGATCAGGATCTGCTCTGTTTGCTTATGGTATAATACATGTATAGATATGATTCTACAGTTTCTGTCATAGCCTAACATTGCTCTGTTCCTCTGTGGCTATTAAAGCAATTAATCTAATCAATATTTATGTTATCATTATTTCTTGTATGAGTAGTAGCGGAGTAATGGGTTAAAAACGTCAGTTGCAGACAGTACAGTCCCCGGCCAGTCTCTGAATGTAGCTAGACTGGTGGTTTTTGTCTATGTTTTGATATCTTGAGTGTCTGCTCCCTAATGCTGCCAACCACATACATGTAATTACAATATGCTCTAGAATTGTAGCCAGAGTGCTTTTCAAATTGTTTGTTTCATTAAACTATAACAGGCTTTGAAAATAACTGTAAGCTACTGGAAGGAGAAGACCCCAGGCCAGTTCCAGAACTTTCCCGCGTTTGCAAGTCGCGATGTACACATGATGTACGGCATGCCACCAGATGAGTACCCGGGACTTGTTAAGGTGAGAAAGACTTCAGCGGGTCTTCATAAACTTATACATTCCCAGTTTCAAAGGTTATTACGATTATCGAACTAGAAGAGAAGTAGCAGTGTAACGTTTATCCAGTTGTAAACGCGACTGCTCGATGTGTCCGTAACTATTTCTTTATTTCCTTCATATAAACACTCCTACAGGAGCCGTTTGTTCTGGGTCTGCTCTGGTTGCTAATAGAATTTGATTATTCTGTTTGTTTAGTTTCTAAAATGGCTACAACGTTCCACTTTTCATATTTCAATATAACTATTTTAGCCATACATAGTCAGTAGGTAATGACATTTGAAATAACATAGAACAGGAAAATTGTTAAATACTATAATTCTATATATATTAATACTTTTCATAAATATGGTTTTGGAATGATGTATTCTAATTACTAACTGTGATACACATACTCTGTAATATACTCTGTACACATTCGACTACGAACTAGGGGCAAATGGACCAACTATCTTTACTACTGGCGAAACTATACACTGTTATCTCCCTTTACCTCATTCGGACATTGCACCAATTGCGATTGAAGCACCTGTGCGATCTTATCATATGTATAAGATTGCAACACATATGAAAAGTGTGATCTTATCATATACATACGATGACAACATATATGAAAATACGAGCTTATTAATATGTATAGAACAGTAAACGAACCCTTTTTATTTCGGTTGATAGAGACCAATAACCCACTCTCTCCTAGACTATTATTGAGAAATAATATCTTTGAACAAATCTACTGAAAAGGAGCATGTACTCAAAAAAGGATCTTTCAGAATTGTATACTTTTACAATCATTGTGGTAAACAGAGCATTTGCTCTCATGGAGAAAATGCTCTATTTATCACAATGGCTTCAAAATGACATTTACAGTGCCGTCAACAGGCGTCAGTAGGAAGTAATAGGTTAAGCATTTACATGCGAATGATTTATTTTTTTAACTCAATGTTTATTATTGGCATGTAACATGCAATGCATGATGTTAATGCTGTTGAACAGAATTATTATCCATTTTTGCCATAGATATGTCATCACAGAGGACAGAAGGTGGACCCTGATGAGCCCGATAATGCCGACAACCGGTGGGTAGTCGAGAAAACGGCGTCATATATTTCCGAACATTTCCCGACGCTCGAAAACCGACCGATCATATCGGACTCATGTTTATATACGGTGAGCAAACATAGTAAGCCTTCCCCTGCTGACTATTTACGTATACATATTGATTGTTTTTAAATATTAACAGAACAGAGCAGATCATTTATTAACCCTTTCGCTGCCAAACTCTGTCGTCTGCTAACTTTGTCGTCTGCTACAAATTTTCATTCTTTTTATTTTCCTCATTTTTATTTCAAAAACATAGTAACAGTAACAAACAGTTTGGATCCTGATGAGACGCCGAGTTACTCGGCGTCTCATCTGAATCCAAAACTGTTTGCATAGGTAATCACAGATCCGGCATTGGCAGCGAAAGGGTTAAAGACTTATACATAGAACATCGTCATAATATACGTACAGAATATCAAAACATTTTCAAAAGATAAGTATGCAAAACATTTTGATTGCAAAAAAACACGCACTCTTCGAACTTGACTTTCTTCTCTGTATTGATAGGAGAGTAAAGAGTATAGCTAAATAACGTTTGTGTTTAATATGTGCATAGAAAGAAACTGACTTGAGCCTGTTCAGAATTTATTCGAAATATTTTTTAGATGTATATATTTCTTTTGTCTGTTGCACACTTTAAATATAATGCTAATCTACATAAAACATCTTTATTTGCAGTTTTCATTAAACCGTTAAATTTAAATACAGATGGTCTTTCATAATACCATCTTTGTAGGTATTGTTCTCTTACCTCTTTACAGAGAGGACAAATACAAATAAAATGATATGTGTCTTCAATATCATGCATATTACAACACAAACAACAATATCTTTCATTTCGTGGTATTTGTACTCTTCCGAATCTACCGGTATGAATTCTTAAAGAATGTGCAGACAATCTGTAGCATTATATAAATAAACGTAAATCATACGGAAGTTAATCTAAATACACTTCGTATGTAAAATGTTCTTTGAAATGTTTATATTCGTCTAGTACAGGATTTCGCTCAATAGCCGCTGACCACTCTTGGATGATACAGTCAACAAATCGTTGTCTAAAAACTAAGTGAAATTGTGACACATTAATAATATCAACATTTGCAAATACGTTGGTGAAGCCGTAATCATCTAATAACTTTTTAACATTTGAAACCCAGTTTTTATAGCCTAATTGACAATCCGCCAATCCCAGTTCATACAGTTTCTTTAAAAGTATATTTTCAGATTTACACACTTTACACCAATACTTAATAATTCTACAATAACGGGCAATATATAATAGATATCTCGCTAATTCGCCATATACGCCAACAGAACAACATGCTGTACGTACATAAAAGACGCTTACAAAACTTTAAATGTATTCTCTCTAATTCTTTCGACTTTGTATACCCCCACACTTCAGAGGAGTAATTTAAAATCGATCCAACAAATGCACCGAACAACTGACATAAAACTTTCGGTTTAAGTGGGACTGTTTTACAATTAATAAAAAAACGTATTTAGCGCTCTGAATGCTTTGTCTATTAGGTGTTCATTATTCATGCCAAAGCTTCCAGTATAGCTAAACACTTTGCCTAAATAATTAAAATTATCAACTATCTCAACCCCCTTCCATCACATACCTAACTTCGTTTTGCAGAACCCCACCCCTTTTACGAAAAACCATAACTTTTGATTTCTCAGCATTAACTTCCAGACCCCATTCTGTATAATAAGAGCGTAATAAATTCAAACTGTCTTGTAAATCTTTTGGTGAATTACCTAAACACTTTTTAAGATCTATGAAAGCTACATACAGACGCTTGTTGTTATTAAGATAATGTTGAACCAGAGTATTTAGAGCGAAAATAGCATCTGTTGTGGAGAAACCCCTTTTAAAAACAGACTGTGCATCAGAAATAGTACTATGCTTATCACAAAAAATCACAATTTGCTGGTTTAGAATCAGAGTAAATAATTTGGAAAGACAACTCAACAGTGTTATGCCACAATAGTTATTAACATTCTTTTTATCTCCCTTTTTATGTAATGGTACAATAATCCTATCTCTCCACTGATCAGGAAAATAACCTGAATCTAATATAGCATTGAAAATATTGCATATATATGGACCTAAAATATCGATACTGCGTATAAAGTATTCATTGGGAAGGCAATCCAAACCAAAGGTTTTATTAGTATTAAGTTTCTTCACAGCACTTTCAATTTCCAGAAATGTTACCTGGAAATCAAGATCTTGATTAAAATATGTATTATTAACATCATAACTTTTAGAGAAAACCTCTGACTGCTGATTTGTATTTCTAAAAATTCTTGTAGCGATATGTCAGCTTCAGATCTTAGGCTTCTTTTGTTAAAATATTTCGAAAACTCCTTTGGTTTGCAACGTCTTAAATTTTCCATATCCACTAATGTTTTAGCTTGAATTACCTCTTTTTTCTACGTATAATAATTTTGTGGTTAGATTTGCAGTCATACAAATATTTACGACTATAATCGGGTTTACACCGATTAAACATATGCAGAGCTTCAATATATTTATTCTTTGCCCTTACACACTCAGTGTCGAACCATTCTTTATTATGAAACAGTGTGTTTGTCCCAGTTTTTAACCTGCCTTTCGCACGGTTATATTTAAAGAAGAACGGATCCACAACTTCTCGGATTAAATTGTTTATATCCTGTATTGTGCGATTGATCGATTCTTGACTTGAAGAATCAAGTTTCATAGAAATAATATTAAAAACTTGTAATTTTTCAATAAGACCTGACCGAAAGGCAGATTTATTATCACTATTCCATCTATATTTTTAGCTCTGATTGAACATCAGGTAAACATCTATATAATTACAATACAAATCAAAACGGACTGGCGTATGGTCACTCCATTAATTCAATTTTTGAATGATAAAACTTGTGATACCTGTAAAATTCTCTTCATGAGTGAGCACAGAATCAACTACGGACGCTCCCTTAGGAGCTACAATAGTGAATGTTACAATCTTCACCAAGACGACCGTTCACAATACGCATGACCGTGGCTTTACAGGTATATAATAGCTTTGTCCCGAATGAATTACATTTTTTCATCTAAATCACTATTCATGGGATCAGAAACTATAAAATTATATTTATGCACAACTCTTGCATTAAAATCACCTGTTATGTACACAGACCGAACCTTATAATAATCAAAATCTTCTTCAACAATAGAAAAGAAATCTGCATTAACAATGTTATATGCTGGAGAATCTTCTCCCCACAGGTATGTTATATGCTGGAGAATCTTCTTCCCACAGGTATACGCCGATACATATTCACCGGAATCAATTTGTAGGATACTCGGTACATGTATATAGTTTCTCAAAGGTTTGATCGAATCGGAAGTAGTCAAACTGGCACCAATTCCAACTTCGAGCAGACATAGAGCATGCATGCATGGATTTTCTATGTGCAAACAGTACAGACCCAGATGAGAGAGCTCCTATATGAGCTCTCTCATCCGGTCTACAGGTTTTGCAAATGCAACTATAGTTGTGACTGATGGGCTATAGGTTACCTGTAAGAGCTGTCTGATTAGCAGTTACACATGGAATACTGGTGGCAAACAAAACAAATACTGCTAACTAAAAGAATGAAATCTGCTTGGATTTCAGATGACACCTGACCACCATTACATTATTGATTGTCATCCTAAATGGAGTAACATTGTTATAGGAGCTGGCTTTTCAGGTAAGGGGTTATTCAACACGGTATAACCTGTCTGAAAAGTGACCACTCATTAACTGAACATAGGATTCTTTAAAAAGCAGGTGGTTGTTTGAAGCAGGGAGAACGTAAATAAATACAGAAAGCTCCAATAGGACATTTCTTCATTACTTTCGACTTGCATTAACTTACAAACCGTCTTAACCCATTCCCTTATATTGACGACTTTTGACGACTCTGTAAACATCACTTTGTGAAACCATTGTGATAAATAGAGCATTTGCTCCCATAGGAGCAAATGCTCTATTTATCACAATGGTTTCAAACTACAAAAGTATAACATTTTCCTGTTCTCTAGTTAAAGCTCCTTTTCGATAGATTTATTCAAAGAAGTTGCATCTAAAAATAGCCTATGAGGTAATGGGTTAAAGACCCAAATTTAGACCTGTTTTAATAGTCGCTTAAACCAGGCTCTACTGTACTTGTATTTCATTGATGGTATATATATAATTTGATGACAAGAATATTATTTGAATGGCAAGTGTATTTATCTGATATCAGTAAGAGTGATTCAATATTAAATCAATTGCAGACCCTTCAGAGAATTTCTTTATCGACTTATAGCATATCAAAAACTTTTTTTGACATATAGCACATCAAAAACAAAAGGTCCAAGAGAAGATATGTTCAAATTTCAAATCTAAGGTTTCTCTACATGTATATTATTGCATGCATTGGTATAGCGAGGCATGCCATACCATAGCATGTTTTTCTTTCAATTCACTTCAAGTATCAAATTATAATTATATTATCACGTTTGGTATTATAACATAACAAAACCATACCAAAACATAACAGATAACATAATTATACTTTTTGCTATAATTATTATACTCAAACATACGCTTTAATTGAGGTCAATATGTGTTTTTACTGATTTGAAATGTTTTAATTACTATATGTTATAGTTGATACCAACAATTCAAATTATTAAAACTACTTACTCGAAAGTTAATAATGCGTTAATTAATTGTTACACAATTATTGCCTTTAGGTGAGATCGATACGAGGATTTATCGTTTTGGAGTCAATTTCACTTATGCTAATTTGATAAAGCAGAGGTCGATTTCACTTATACCTAGTTGATTAACCCCCCTATCGACCTGATCTAAAAGGCAATAACTTCATAGTATTACTGAATCTACATAGTCTATAAATAGTTTCATGTTTTTATGATAAACAAGAATGAATTGTCTTATTTTTCACATGACAACATACGTCTATAAAACCCTACCGGCAACAATTTATTCCGGCTTATATTAACTTTATTCCTTGATGATAAACACGGATCTTATTATCACATGACAGCAGAATTCTATTAAACTTACCAAGATATTTCGCCTATCATGTATTCTATATATACCGTGATTTACACACATATTGCTTTACTTGCAGGTCATGGGTTTAAGCTGGCACCAGTGGTGGGTCTTATGCTCGCCGATTTAGCCACAGGCATAGCACCTTCGTATAAAATGGCTCCGTTCAAGATCTCTAGATTTACGAAGCACAAGTTGTAGTACCTGGAAGTCACTGCCTCATACTTGAAATATACATGTCAGCCATATTTGGGAATGCATATACTTAAGTAGTCCCCGAACGTTCGTACTTATATGCCGCATCTTATTTGAGATTGGACTTTTTAAACACTCTCATGCTGAGTGTTTCTTATATATTTGCCTGTAAATTGACATGATTCAGCCATTAACACAAACTTTAACAGTGTTCTTATCACACAAAATAAGGAAACCAAACGGCGGTTATTAAAAAGGTGGTTATTTTTAACTGCGGTGTACTTTTCGTCTTAATATAGCAAGTCATGATGTGAACCTTTTCTGATCCGGTGAGACGCCCAGTGTCCAAATGTGATTTTTACACACCATATACATGTTACAAAGGTCAACGTACACATGAGGATACGATATTCGTGTAAGAAATATAAGCTGAAGTTTTATAACGGCATGTGAAAGGAATGGATGTTTGGTCATTGGAAATAAAATGTAGAATATACGAACGAACGAACGAACTTTTATTCATATATAGTTTAGGCCAGTACTGGCCCATGAACAACATGCCAAATATAATATTGCAGTTAACAGCGACAGTAAGGAAGATAATAATATAAAATATAAGCTTGATCATTGAAGTACACGTCTAAAAAGTGCTGCTGCATATTGTTTGCATATGCAGCTAGGTACATGAAGTAAATGTATGATTTTCATTTTTCTTCAACAACAAATTCAATTATGTATCCTGTCGAAAAAATTGTCAGGTAAGTGCTGATCAATATTCTAAGACAACATGAGTTTTCAATCATATAAATTATATCACTTCACATATATTCCATTTGGCTAAATTTTACGGAACACAACATATTTTATTTTGACTTCTACATACAGTATTAGGTCAATGATCAAAACAACATAATACAAACACATTTCATTTGGTCTATGACCGAATCATTTGATCTGCACAGTGCGGGTCAAAAATAACACAGAATGTTTCTAATTGTGCTTTCTGCATCACTGTTATCCCGAACTGCGTAATCTACAACCTTTAGGTATGTGTATCAACAATACCATATTAAACAACCATTTGATAAAATACACGTAGTAAGTTCTTCATATACATGTAGGACGTTGCACAATGCAAGTCAGAACTAACACAGAAAGCCACTGATTGGTCTTTCTGCATCATTTCTCTGAGTTGGGCAACCATCTATCTCAAAATATATGTACAATTAATACTAGATTTTACAACCATCTGATATAACATCCCAATGCAGCTCTTCATTTAAGAGTATTTCAAAGCTGGTCAAAAGTAACACCGAAAGCCCCTAATGGTGCTTTCCGCATCACTTTTATCCCGAATTGAGTAATTTGCTACCTTTAGGTATATGTATCATTAATACCATAATAAGCGACCATCTGATAAAATACACGTAGAAGGTCCTTTATATAGGACGTTGCACAATGCAAGTCAGAACTAACACAGAAAGCCCCTGAGTGGGCTTTCTGCATCATTTCTATCCCGCATTGAGAAACCATCTGTCTCAAGATATATGAACAGTTAATACTCGATTTTACAAACGTCTGATATGATATCCTAAGGCCGCTTTTCATATAAGATTTGTTCAAATCTGATCAAAAGTAACACAGAAAGCCCCTAATGGTGCTTTCCGCATTCCTTTTATCCCGAATTGTGTAATTTCCCATCAGGCACATGCCGCCTTTTAAACGCCGAAACAACGTTGGAATGCTTAGATCAACGTTGTTTCAACGTTGAAACAACGCCGTTTGCCTGCTGGGTTGCTACCTTTAGGTATATGTATCATTAATACCATATTAAGCAACCATCTGATAAAATACACGTAGAAAGTCCTTAATAAAGGACGTTGCACAATGCAAGTCAGAACTAACACCGAAAGCCCCTGAGTGGGCTTTCTGCATCATTTCTATCCCGCATTGGGCAACCATCTATCTCAAGATATATGTACAGTTAATACTCGATTTTACAAACATCTGATATGATATCCTAAGGCCGCTCTTCATATAGGATTTGTTCAAATCTGGTCAAAAGTAACACAGAAAGCCCCTAATTGTGCTTTCCGCATTACTTTCATCCCGAATTGAATAATTTGCTACCTTTAGGTATATGTATCATTAATGCCCTACCAAACAACCATTTTCTAAAGTCCTTCATTTAGGACGTTGCACAATTGCAGGTCAGAATTAATACAGAAAGCCCCTGAGTGGGCTTTCTGCATCATTTCTATCATGAATTGGGCAACCATCTATCTCTAGATATATGTACAGTTACTAGATTTAACAACCATCTGATATAGTACACTAAGGAAGTTCTTCCTATAAGAGTTGTTCAAAACTGGTCGAAAGTAACACAGAAAGCGCCTGATTGAGCTTTCTGCATCACTTTCGTCACGAATTGAGCAAATATTACATTATTACCAGTAATCATTTTACTTTATTGCATGAAATATCAACATAGACAAATTGAGAAAGTGTAAAGTGAAAGTAAAAGTATCACTTGCTACCCTCTACTAAACCTACTGCCAGACCGAAAATGAATCTGGTCAGCAACTCAAGCTGTCCCAGCTTATATAAAATAAACCGTATGCCACGAAATAACAAGGTAAATAAAGAGAATGCAAAATGAGGCTGCAGACTAGGTCAAATTACAAGTGTGCAACCAAAAATACAGTAAAGCCTCTCTATAACGATCACTTTTTACGTTAAGTATTTGGCGTTTTAAGAAGGTGGCTGCTTAAAGCAAGGCAAAAGCAAATCTGAAAGCTCTTAAAAGTAGTTTTCTGTTTTACTGTCAAACTGTCCTAAGCCGCCACCTGTCTTTCGAACAATCAATTACCCTTTTTGGCGGTCGTAATATGGTTTTACCGTACAATCAAACAGTTCCGATACTTATTAAGATATGTCGTATTTAAAAACTTTTTGAAAAAGCACTATACTGTACGCAGTTTCAAAATGTCATTGATAATTTGAAAGTTGTCTCAATTTAAAAGCCCTGTAAACATAAATACTTAAATTCATCGTATCGGATCTGCTACTATCTGTAATCAATTGTGTAAACTTAAGAAAACTAGGTCGTTTCCAAAAATGGTTCTTTATATATTTCTTTCTAAGTTCTGTAAATAAACTACATTCTATAACAAAGTGATACTCGTCTTCTAAGACTCCACAAAATTTACAAATTCTTTCATTTAATGGCACACTGACTGGTTTTCTCCATCTACCACATTCAACTTCTAATCTATGTGCTGACATTCTTAGTTTGGCTAGTGCATGTCTAAACTAAGGCACTGTAATTTCAGAAAGATAAGGTTGCATGTCAAAAGACGATATTGTGCGATAAAAAGAAGCCCTGGAAGAGTCCGTCAAATCCGAATTCCAATTTTGAATAAAAACGTCCTTAACCCTTTGCTTAAATAAAGAAACAAATTGTTTAACATTCCCCACGTTTTGGGCTAACCATACATCATAAAAACCTAATGTCGATAATAAATATTTTACATGAGATACCCAGTTTTTCTTATTTGGGTGGGCTTCACTGTCGTGTCTGAGTATGTTACAGACATTTCGTATATATTTATTTCCATTTGCCTGACAAATTTTCACCCAATATTTCATTACAACCGTACAACGTCGGTTTTGATAATTCATTCTGCCTGTATCTCCGTAAACGAAATTATTCCGTGTCGAAAGTTTAACGCCTAACATTCTTTCAAGAAAACGTAAATGTGTTCTTTCAATAGTTAATCCTTTGTTAAAACCCCAAGCTTCGGCTGCATAATTCATAATAGGTGATATTAATGTGTCGAAGAGTTCTAATGTGTGTTTGGGGGACAAGGTTGTGAATTTAATCAAATAATTATTAAGTTTAAAAATCGCCTTTAAAGACTGACCGGCTAACGCTTTTTCCATCTCGTTAAAAGAACCTCCAGAGGTAAAGACACACCCAAGATATTTAAACTGCCTTACAATTTCAAGAGTTTTGTCTGAATATTTAAAATTAAGATTTTTTGAAATTCTGCCCCCATTTCCAAAAACCATAATTTTCGTTTTTTCCGTGTTAACTGTAAGTTTCCATTTATTACAGTAATCTTCTAAAATATTTAACGAGTTTTGAAGTGCCTCTGCAGACTCAGCAAACAGTATGATGTCGTCTGCATATAATAAAATTGCTAAATTTAGAAAACCTATATTAATTCCTTCCACTCCTTTCACTTGCAATTCCTCTTCTAGGTCATTTAAAAACATGCTGAATAAGAAGGGTGATAAACATTCTCCTTGTCTTACCCCTAACATACATGTAAATTCTTCACTCAGAACATTGTTATACTTTACTTTTGATTTTACACAGTTATACATAGATTTTATTACCTTAAACATTTTCCCCCTTACTCTAATCTTAATCAGTTTGTACCATAAATTATCTCTGACAATAAAATCGAAAGCCTTTTTGAAGTCTATAAAGGCACAATATAGTTTTTTTCTATTCATTAGACAGTGTGATATTAGACCATTTAAAATAAAAATATTATCCACTGTACTCATTCCTTTCCTAAAACCAGCCTGTGCCTCTATGTAAACATTATAAGTTTCCGCCCATTTGACAAGCCTATATCTATACAAGTTCACAAGCAAATAACAAATCCCGTTCAAGCAACCCCCTACAAGAACAGCCTTAAGCTTGATCTACTCCGTTTGTAAAGATTAATAGAATCAAGCATGGGTTTTGTTAAAGACGGGTGTTTCTATACCCGAGGTTGGTCTGTTCCAGTCGGAAACGAGCAATAGCGAGTTTCCGACAGGAACAGGCCATCCGAGGGTATAGAAACCTCGGCTTTAACAAAACCCATTCTTGATTACTTTTCTCGCTGAAATACGCCATAAAACCAAGTACATTAACGGATTTTGTGAAGTACTACTTTACATTGCATATTCGGAATATTTATGGTCAAATGATCGATTTTATACGAGATATCCATGAAAAACGGGGTTTTCAAAAATGCCTTCAGTTTGCAAACCGATGAAAACTTATGAAAAGTTCGACCCATGCGTTCATATTAAAACTTCTCTAAAATGGTATTTAACTCTCCAAAATACGATCCAGAAATAGTGAAGGATTTTGGCGCATGAGAACATGTTTAAACGGACCTATAGGACGAACCAAATCCTCAGAACGTTGTAGACTTGTCAAAATATTGACACTCAAGCAGCGAATTCGTCGATGCTTTGGATTGTCTAGTGCAGTTGTCGAGAATAATCTAATAAGTTAACGAAACTTTGGCGAATGTGAGATGACCATCGTGTAAAGTTATCATAGGAGATCATCGTGGGCCATATCTTTATCTGATATATGCATTATCAAAGAAATGCGAGACGATTTTCTTACCACAGTACCTGCTTTTTCGCCTTAAAATTCCGTCTATCTATGCGTTCTCCTCCTGCGATCCATACTGAACGATTGGACTCGGTAGACATACAACGTCTTCGGTTAAATAAATAGGCTTTTAAAATGTTTATATGATAAATGGAATTTCATATCCGTGCCAATTATTTATATTAATTTTAATTTATAATGTTGTTGTCTATAGAAATGTTTGTATAATTATGTAAGAGTTACTTCCCTTTTATTAATTTCGCCTCATCGCGCGTATGAATACACTAGACAGCGGTATGACTAAAACACGAAAGGAGGATTTTTGGCGAAAGGAGGCGAAAGGAGGCGAAAGGAGGATTAAAAATCAATATTGGCTATTTATTAGTCCATATAAATGATATGGACATATAATTTAAATATATTTAGCACTAATATAATGATTTAAGACTGAATATATTAATATCATTAATATATTGATAACATTTACAAGGACAACGGATTACTTGCTCCTTTCTCTACTGTAAATCCCGCGAAAGGAGTTCTTAGTTAAGTGGGTTATTAATAATATGTAATAATTTTAATAATATGTAATAATTAGTGTTTTAAATTAATATATATACACATATTCTAAGTATATTTGGTAGTACAAATGTAATATAATTAAATAGCCTGCATATATTACCACATCATTAATATATTGATGACATTCACGGGGAAAACGGATCACTTGCTCCTTTCGCCACTGTAAATCCCGCGAAAGGAGTTCTTAGTTAAGTGGGTTACTAATGATGTGTAATAAGTAGTGTTTTTAATTAACATATACACATATTTTACGTATATTACGTATATTTGGAATTAAAATAATTAAATATGCCTGTATATATTACCACATCATTAGTATATTGATGACATTTACGGGGAAAACAGATTACCTGTCCCTTTCACCAGATGTAAAAATCCCGCGAAAGGAGCTATGAAATGAAGAACAGTAGGTTTGGAACAGCTCCTTTCACTGAAAGTCCATGGTCTACAGTTGTTGAAAGGAGACTCATTTCGCCAGCTGTAATCCCACGAAAGGAGCCTTTAATGTAATTGAATGAATAACTGTGGTTTACTTAAGGTAGATCAAAGTTGGTTTGATAAAGCTCCTTTCGCTGAAAATCCATGGTCTACAAGTTGGAAAAGGAGGCTCCTTTCGGCAGCTGTAAATCCCATGAAAGGATCACTAATATGACTGAATGAAGGACTTCGGGTTACTTCAGGTAAATTGGCTTGATAAAGCTCCTTTCGCTGAAATTCCATGGTCAACAGTTGGAAAAAGGGGCTCCTTTCGCCAGCTGTAAATTCTGCGCAAGTAGCTCTTAATTGAATGAAGAACTGTGGGTTATTTGAGGTAACTTGGTTTGATAAAACTCCTTTCGATGAAAATCCATGGCGTACAGTTGGGGAAAGGAGGCTCCATTCGCAAGCTGTAAATCCCGTGAAAGGAGCTCTTAATGTACATGTAATCGAATAAAGAAGTGTGGGTTACTTGAGAATAGTTATAAACCCCTTTCGCTGAAATTTCATGGTCTACAGTTGTAAAAGGAGGCTCCTTTCGCCAGCTGTAAATCCTGCGCATGGAGCTCTTAATAAAATTGAATGACGAAATGTGGGTTACTTGAGGTAACTTGGTTTGATAAACATTGTGAGATATATATAGTCTTTAATCTCCTAGATAAAAAGAGACAAAGCTCGATGATTACGTGATTGTTGTGATTTGCTATCAAGAGGTTTTGATATTATTACTGTTCAAAATGTTTTGATGTTTTGTATGTATATTATGGCGATGTACTATGTACACGTCTTTAATGAATTATCTGTTCTGTTCTGTTCTGATATTTAGCCATATTGTCTACATGAGGGTTCTCCGACACGAGTGATAGTCAAAGTAGCTGTGTATCTGTATTAAGTCCTTTAATTACCACATGCTGGGTGTGATTGGGAACATTAATTAAATGTTTATACGGTTATATTTAATTTTCTGTGCGTTGTTGACAGTGGTCGTTGGAGATTTAGATTGAATGGCTTTGGCCCTAATCAGTAACATCACAGTTTGAAAATACTTATATCATATAAATGTACATTTGTATAACGTGCGCAACACAGCAAACCAACGTAGATCCAGATCATTGGATGTTGCAGGGGTATGTAATCAGAATCGATGCAGTTTGATTATAATTATTGTCCCTAAGATCGGATTTTACCGGATATCAATTCATATCGGCAAAACTAAATACTCTTGAATGGTTTGTCTTAAATCCGTTTACAAAATTAACGTAGTTGTCATAATCCAATCAGTATAATTGCACGTGTCCGATTTACTGCTGACCTTTAACATGCCATATACTGACGATTAAGTACAAAATCAAATACACTTTATTTGTAAAATACGTATACATGAAAAATGTTATAAATCATACCCACAGTAAGGATTTAAAATTTCCAATTTACTAGATATAGACCAACGACAAATGCATTGTTTAAAAACATCTTTGGAGATTATGATACTTTGGACAAACTAAAAAACCGCTATTGTATACACGTGCCACAATCCATTAAAGACCATTGATGGGTCATTATCCAATCAGTGAAACTTCTAGTGCCCGATTCATTATTGACCTTTAACATGCTACATGCGTATTGGCAATTAGACCTTTATTATAAGAACATTCATATCAGAAATAGGGACATCACGACATACCTGTAGTAACCCACAATTCTACATTCAATTGTATTAAGAGTTCCTTTTACGGGATTTATAGCTGGCGAAAGGAGCATCCTTTCGCCAACTGCAGATCAAGGATTTTAGCGAAAGGAGTTTTATCAAACCAACTTACCTGTAGTAACCCACAATTCTACATTCAATTATATTAAGAGCTCCTATCACGGGATTTACAGCTGGCGAAAGGAGCCTCCTTTCGCCAACTTCAGACCAAGGATTTTTAGCGAAAGGAGCTTTATCAAACCAACTTACCTGTAGTAACCACAGTTCTTCATTCAATTATATTATGAGCTCCTTTCGCGGGATTTACAGCTGGCCAATTTAAGGTAGCCTCCTTTCGCCAACTGCAAACCAAGGATTTCAATTAGTGAAAGGAGCTTTTTCAAACCAACTTACCTGTAGTAACCAACAGTTCTTCATCCAATTATATTAAGAGATCCCTTCACGGGATTTACAGCTGGCGAAGGAGCCTCCTTTCGCCAACTGTAAAACATGGCTTTTTAGCAAAAGAAGCCATTTTCACTCACTTACATGTAGTAACCCACAGTTCTACATTCAGTTATACATGTACATGCACTACATATGAGTTCTCGGGATTTATAGCTGGCGAAAGGAGCCTCCTTTCGCCAAATGCAGACCAAGGATTTTCAGCGAAAGGAGCTTTTTCAAACCAGCTTACCTGAAGTAATCAACAATTCTTCATTCAATTATATTAAGAGCTCCTTTAACGGAATTTATAACTGGTCAACAGTAGACCACGGATTTTCAGCGGATGGAGCTTCTTCAAACCAACTTACATGAAGTAATCCACAGTTCTTCATTCGATTATATCAAGAACTCCTTTCGCGAGAGTAAGGCTGGCGAAAGGAGCAAGTAACCCGTTTCCGGGGCCAAATTCCCCCCCCCCCCCCATAAATGTCATCAATATATTAATTATGTGGTAATATATTCAGGCTTATTTTATTATTTTAGTGCAAAATATACTTAAAATATGTGTATATATTAATTAAAAACACTAAGTATATAACCCGCAATTCTACATTCAATTACATTCTCCTTTCGTGGTATTTACTGTGGCGAAAGGAGCAAGTAATACGTGTCCCTGTAAATGTCATCAATATATTAATGATGTGTTCATATATTCAGGCTTAAATTAGTATATTAGTGCCAAATACATTTAAAATATATGTCCATATCATTTAACTTACTTATTAATAACTAATAAATAGCCAATATTAATTTTTAATCCTCCTTTCGCTCCTTTCGCCTCCTTTCGCCAAAAAATCCTCCTTTCGTGTTTTAGTCATACCCCACTAGACAGGGGGTGTTTCAGATAAGGATTTCTAGTATTCCTATTTTAGCAACTTACGGAGAAGCGAGAAGTCTCTATCAGGTATAATGCAATACAATAAAACTTATCTAAAACGAACTGTTGATAATAGTGTTGTTAATGACATGTACTTTACCTACTTTCTCTACGTCATCCTTTCGACTATCTTGAAACTGCAAGCGATATGTACTTTACCTATTTTCTCAACGTCATCTTTTCGATTATCTTGAGACTGCAAGCGATATGTACTTTACCTACTTTCTCTACGTCATCCTTTCGCCTATCTTGAAACCGCAAGCGATATGTACTTCACCTACTTTTTCTACGTCAACATATCGCCTATCTTGAGACTGCAAGCCATATGTACATTAACTAATTCCCATACGTCAACATATCGCCTATCTGGGACTGAAAGCCATACGTACGTTAACTACTTCCCATACGTCAACATATCGCCTATCTGGGGAATGCAAGTCATATGTACGTGAACTACTTCCGATACGTCAACACGTCGTCTGTCTTGAAACAAGCGACATGTACAATGCCTGCTTTCTCTATGTCAACCTGTCGCCTGTCTTGTCGTGAAGTTGGACAATTAAATTTCTGTTAAGCGGTCGATTCAGAGAGATTTGTTTACTCACTGAGGTGGTTTTATTTACCACAGATAACCAACCCAACATTATCAAAGCCAATGGTATAAATTAATGATGTGACGAGATTTTTGTATGTGATAGTAAAGTCATTCGGCGTAATTAATGATTTGGCGATATGTTTTTATTAATTAGCATACAAAAACAAACACTTATCATGTATTAATCATTTACTTCATTGATATCTGTTCAGTAGTTCATGACTTTATGAATAATTATTAGCTCAAATATAAAACAGGATTTTAAATCATGACCGAAACCGTAGGAACAGATTGATAAACATCCATCAGCAAACACCGATCAGACGGCTCTATAGGAGTCACCAAATCTGGGTCTACTCTGTTTGCAATGGCGTGAACAGAAAGACGTTTCTATAAGATGTAGGGTTGATTAAATAACAATTACTGGTCACGTGGCCTTTAAAGTTGGTCACAATTCGATACTTCATCGAGAGATTAATAATTTAATATCTATCGAAAGTCAACCTTGAATCGACTCAGTGAACAGGAACACATTAATCAGTTTCCTAGTGGATATTCATGGATGGATAGAGCTCCAGATAAGCTGCTTAAATTCAAACATGCTCAAGAATTGCTCCTTTATTTCTCCACTAAACCCTATACTGTGACCACGCTTTAAAAATCTTCTCGAAGAGACGATTCTAAAGAGTGGTCATAATATAGGATTTTGTGGAGAAATGACGATTTTAGTACCTTTATCTGTAGCTCTGCATGTAAGATATGATTATTGTATAAATGCTCATTAGCTCGAGTATTAAAATAGCATTACGAACAAGGGATGATTTAAATGGCAGAAACTTTAGAATACGTAAACATCACTGACCCTAAGCATACAACGTAAACATGTGTTTCCACCAGTTTAACGGTTATTCACGAACGTTATCCAAATGATATTTATCAAAATGTTCCGTTGTGGTTAAATTAATTGAAATGCTTCCCATAAATTCCAGAGATCTGTGTCCATCTCATGGATGTGTAGCCATTACGAACTGTAGTAATCTAATAATTGTGCAGGGGTATTTTTCTATTCAAATTTATTGTCAGAGTTGGTAGACTGCCAACTGCTGTATAAAATAAAGAACTTTAATGTAAAACGTCTGTACACTGGTCACTAACAAAAGTTCGGCTGTTTAACCCTTTCCCTCATATAAACGCCTTTTCACTCATTTGCAAACTGAATAGACCCAGATCAGACGGCTTCTATAGGAGCCGTCTGATCAGGGTCTACTCTGTTTGCTTGTGACATGATACAGATCTGATTCAAAGCAAGCATTTCCCTTGAAAAGTTTACATTGTTAAATTTCAGCTAATAAATAATCATGATGTTATTATTTCTTACATGAATATTGAACAGGGAAAGGTTAAGGCAAGAGGAAAAATAATACAGGACTAGCGTTTGGCAGAAAGCTTTCATTCCACAGGAAGCAACCGTATACTACTTAAAGACACATTGTTTGTTCATTGTGTTACGCTTTTGTAATGTTTTACTTTAAATCACGTTCTTTTGTACAGTTTGCGCGCATGTGTGTGTGCGTGCGTGTGTGTTTGGGAAGGGGGGGGGGGGTCAGCGAGTGTTCTTGGTGTATATTGTCTACCATAGATGTATAATAGTGTCATTTATGTGTCAATATTTGTCCACGCACACGTTAACGATACTAGTGACCATTTTAATGAAGTCTTTTGTTAGTCTTTAAGACATAAGTCTTGTGTAGGTATAATTTAGCTGGATATCTATAATGGCATTTTGAAGAAGGGGACCTGTTTCCCTGGCGAAAAGTGTAGAATCAGATCACCTTTATTGATAAGCGAACAGAGCTGCACCTGATTATATCTACGTTTCGTTTTTGCATTAAGTGAGTATGTGCTTTTAAAAAAGTTTGAGGTTCCGCAGAAAAAGCTTCCGGTTCCGGTTGGAAGATGTCGGGTGATTTTGTGCCCTAGACAAATGCATGTTTCTAGTGGATATAAATCTCATTTTAACTGAAAAGCTGCTTAGGCAAATATATAGATATGATAATTTAAGAAAAAACATTATCTAAATTTTACCATCGAAATCTCTCACTTATTGGCAAATATAAGTATATTCTTAAGGCGCTCCTGCGACACGGTATTTCACATCCTGAATTTTATGGTGATGTGATTTACAAACTTCGTAAGATTATTGGACATACCCATTTTCTCACTTTATTCACTAAATACGGTAAACAATCATTAAAAATGGATATGATCCTAGAGTACCACACCATACTGCATGTCTGGTTGTCAACCCTTTTACAGTTGGCAATCACGCTGCCCTCTTTTCATGTACGCCGACAGGAAATGAATATGCCCTCTTAAATCCGGAAACGGCATGAGGACGTCAGATCTCGGTTTTGTCGTACACTTCATTACTTTTCTACAGTTACTCTGTTTGTAGCTCAATCATTGAGTACCATAGCGATAGGTGGATCCAGTTTGTTTCACTATAAATATGTTTTCGTTTTACATGCAATTTACCATTGTATTTACCATCGCGGGTTGTTGTAGATTAGTCGGAGAGGGGATATGTTTATTTACACTGTTTGTCTTTTAGGGTGGAGATTGCATAAGTGCGAGGTTGGGCACCCGTACGCCGGTTTAAACCCCCAGTGACAATGTCACTGACCGTTCCAAAGCGGTACTTCTATCTCCCCCCTGTTATTTGTTTTGTCTTTGTGCGTCTCTTTTTTAGTTTTGATAGACTATGTACTTTCTTTTCATGGTGCTCGGGTGATCGTGTGTGTTGGTATGTGGTGTTTCCTGCATGACTCATATATGTACTTTTTTCAAGCTGTGATGCAGGTTGTAGCGAAATGCTGATCAAAATTAGTAGCGGCCTGTTCTATATTCTGATGGAATAATTTAGATATGATTATGCAGTGGTATTTGTTAGTATTTCCACCTGTTTGTATACGGTAGCTAGAGGTGTACACTGTCGAAGTAACAAAAGCCACATGTGAATAATTTACGGTACAACCGCTGTCTTAAGCAACCATTATGTCTAATTATGGGTATATAAGGTAAGTAGTAGCTTAATGCAGGTCAACAACAATGAAGTAAGCTCATATAGGATAGATAGATATTCCTTTATTTCCTCCAATATAGGAGAGTACAACATGTAATATAAACAATTGTGCAAACAGACATACATTTAGATCAGCAACGTGAAACAAGAAGCAATGCAATACATGAATATACAGAACAAGACATACAGTTAGTAGGAATGAATACGGACATATACATATTAATATACATATATATTCATGTATAAACACAAATATATATACACTTCCATACACACACATGTATGTACATATATATGTAAATATACATATGTATGCACCCACGCGTGCGCGCATGTGTATACGTGTATACACGCACATACACGCACATACACATGTACGCGTATATACAATTACCTAGCGTTACTATTTGTCCGATTATCTTACCTCTTACGAAACGAAATAAAGAGATATTTGACGGCAATTTACTATACAAAAGTTATAATATAATACTATCAAAGATCCAAACATGCACCCCTTATGTATTTAACTCAAGAGATACATTAAGGAACTTCAGTGAACTACATCCCGTATGAATTACACACACCAATCGAATGCTATATGTCTGCATTAATATGTAGCCATATACATACATTCAGTCGTTGGTTACACATATATATCATATACAATGAACCCAAATCAACACAATTGCACATTACATAAAGGTACGCTACAATGGCATAATGTATTTTCAGGACTGCCTATCTGTAGGACAATGTACTATACTGGTACACTTTAACACTGACATTATGGAAAAGTAAGTTTGCAACATACACGGTTACAATATATGTGTTTGCCACAGGCATATATGCTGTAATAACCTATCTATTTATCTAATATAATTATAACAGAAGTCCTAATTATTTTACATGCCTGAGAATTTTAAAGCAAAACTTCCCCATCAGTTTTAAACATGACATACGTTGATCTGCATCTATTAGATCTCTTAGACCTGATAGGAGACATACCATCTGCTTTTTTTCTGGAAAAACCATAAGTTTCCTATATACTCCCAATCCGTATTTTCTACAGATATTCTCCCAAAGACAGTTTCTTGATGTTGACGTTACACATCAATGTAACGCAATATGCAAGGCAATACTGTCAGTTACACTGTTGCACTTACTACAGCGAGTAATATAGGATCTCGAAAACAACAGGTTGATAAACTTGACTGCAGCTTGGGAAAATTTAAGCATGCTTCTATCACATTTACTAATTATCCAATAACAAATCGGATTAACATGTGTTAAAGACAGAATAGTACCAACTTCTTTTAGTGTATTATCTGATAACAGACGTACTTGCATTTCAGACATATATGCAGATTCTATATTATTGTATACCATGCGTTTCCATGTATGTTTCGTAGGAAAAATGCCATTTTTTACAAAGTCGTCAATTACTGAAAGGAGATTATATTTTCTGCAAATTCTATATATATCTGGAACGAATCCTCTTACTCTGCTGCAATCGCTAACATAGTTACACATTCTGTAAACAAATAATTTCTTGACTAAACTGTCATTGTCTAATCTGCATAGTTGACCAAGAAATGTCAGTTTTCTCCTGTCGATTTCGACCTCAATGGGATATACACCTAGAGAAAGTAAAACAACATCTGTTCTTGAATATCTGGCAACGTTCTGAATAACTCTAATACAGAATCTATGAGCTATTTCCAGTGTATTTATTTCACCAGGAGTCATGTTTGACCATACTTCGCACCCATAAAGGGCCTTAGGGAGGACTATTGTATCATACAACTTTTTTGCAGACAACGGATTAATACCGTTCATATAAATACCACAATTAATTATAGATAAAAATGTTTTCCGAAGTTTCGCAGAACACTCTTGTACAGTTTTCGACAAATCTGTATCCTTGTGAAATAAAACACCGAGATGATTATAATTATCAATTTCTATAACACTATCATTTCCTAGTACCCAACTTTTATCCCTAACAGCTGGCTTAGTTGGATGCTCATATGTCACAATAACAGCTGACTTCTTGGCATTATAAAGATATCTATACTCTCTACTGTACGCTACACAGATATCCATCAGTTTCTGCAAACCATATCTCGACAGTGAAAGCAAAACCATGTCGTCAGCTGAAGTCGGACATGTGACGTTAAGTCCATATAATGTAAGACCATACTGACTGCAAGTTAATCGTTCAAGTAGGTCATTTACGTAAATTAAGTACAAATGAGGACTGATTACGCCACCTTGCCTGGTGCCCTGTAATACATGAAACCAGTCTGAGACATATCCATTGCTTTTAACACGACTATACATATTTTGATAAAGGTTATATATAGCCTTAAATATATACATTTCGATGTTTGTATGAAACAATTTCACCATTAGTGCGTCGTGCCATACACAATCGAAGGCCTTACTCACATCAAGAAAGCAAGAGTAAAGCTTACCACCATTTTCATTAATATAATTATTACATTCTCTGAGCATAAATGACGTCATCATGCACCCTATACCTTTCCTAAACCCTCCTTGCAGGTCGTGTATCTTATAACTATTCTGCATACGGCTTAATACAATCGATTCAAAAAGTTTCAGAAGAACAGATGATAAAGTAATTGCCCTGTAATTGTTTGGGTCATTATGTGACTTATTACCTCCTTTGTGAAGAACTA
Source organism: Azorinus chamasolen (assembly GCA_963576725.1). Classification (NCBI taxonomy): domain Eukaryota; kingdom Metazoa; phylum Mollusca; class Bivalvia; order Cardiida; family Solecurtidae; genus Azorinus; species Azorinus chamasolen. The sequence continues at coordinate 95,203,689 of OY755240.1, read as the reverse complement.
TTATCTCCCCCCTTTTTATTGCTATAGGGCAATGCGAAAATTGTAACATATAGCTAAAAGGTTTTGAGCACAACATTTGTAAGACACTACCACCGTGTTTCAAATTCTCATAAAAGCACCTGTCTGGGCCACACGCTTTATTTGCTTTAGCCTTTTTACAAGCGGTTTCTACCTCACTCACTGGGACATACGTTCGATTGCTATCATTTACATGGCAAGAAAACTCAAACGCGTATTAAGCTGCAATGTACAAATCTTAGCAGATGCTTTCGTCTCTTCACGATATTATTATACTTTTTTTAATTGAGAGAGTTTCCAAACAAATGCTTTATTTCTTTTTGATCACGATTTATATATTCATTATAGTCCCTATAAACTCAAACTTCGGTCTGTTTTTGTATAAAGATATCAGCTGTTTGTTGTGATAAGTGGGAAGGCCCTTCAGGGTCATCAGGCTAGCACGTGTCTTATCCCCCATTCAGTAAAGGCTCGCTAATACGACCACTAAAGACAAGTATACATGTATTTCTGGAATGTAGCTTAATGCAGGACAAAAGTTATGCAGAAAGCTCCTATAGGAGTTTTGTGCATTACGTTTTGACCTGCATTTAGCAACCGCCTGCTTTTACAGGCTCTTTGTTAATAAATTATGTGGTCGCATTAGTGAGAGTTTACTGCAGTTCCGTTTTATGAAAATGAACAGTCTCACTAGAGACTGATTGTCTATTCTGTTGATATTGATTATATTAGGCATACTAGATCTTGTCTGTTTTCAAAAGGGATCTAACAATGCCTTTTTTAACCTTTGGTTTTAAATCTCAGGCGTACACGAGAACTAATCTTAAACGACTACTAATTGAAATAAATGGTGCGTTTTAAAAAGCCGATGATCGATGCAAGGCAAATGTATCTTACAGAGGCTCATTTGGGATATATCTGTATTTTTTGTCAGTTGTCCTGCATTAAGCTATCATTTGCCTTTATATCTCAGATACATGTATATACTTCTCTTTTTTATTTATTCCTAATGGCATGTTTTATGGTGGCTATAGCAAATTGAGTTTGAAGTGTGTGATTTTATATACAGTAAAACTTCGATTATTCGAACACTAAAATACGTTATATTATCGATCTTTAAGACAGGTGGCAGCTTAATGCATGGTGAAAGTCATGCAGAAAGCTCCTCTAGGAGCTTTCTGCATGACTTTCACCATGCATTAAGCAGCCACCTGCCTAAAAGGGTTTAAATTCTTCTATACCGAAAATTCGAATAATCGAGGTTTTACTGTATATGCATGTTCAACATCGTAAAGAGCCATGTAACGTATTTGAACAATTCGTCTGATTGTGCTGCGGGTATTCTGCAGCACAGAGTATGTAATGATGATTTAATGATTTGGTATGACCTACGTTTTTGACATTTTTACTTGGAGGAATGTGGCCTGATCATTAGCAATAACAAATGGACAATTCTTATTCAATATCATATGAACCTGTAAATCTGTCAGTTTGGTCATGATAGCTTGACCAATAAGTTCATTGGGGAATTCTTTATGAGCCCTCATATTAGAATCTGTACTTTTAGCGAATTCAGAAAAATATCTGTAAAGTATCCGTAGTTCCTAGTAAAATAATTCATATTTGTAGACAGGTGTTACGGTACAGTTGTCCAGTCTGTTCATAATTATGATGACATGTGTGTATTCGACCTTGTCCTAGTACTATCCAGGGTATTGTTTATCAGATTGTCCAGTGAATGTGCTTGTTGTTTTAGAGAATGAGTTTTTGATTTGGTGAAAGTGACCCAAACTTTTTACTGCTATCCCAGCCCTCCTTATCAGCCCACCATTTGTATTGGAGGTTTTAGAGTTATTTACCACTTATGGTACAAAGTAATGTATATTACACTGTTCTTTCGTTATCATTGCTTTATAAAAACACTTATGTCACCTGTACTTTCTTTGTGTAGATTAGATTGTTTAAAATGTTTATTTTAACATTTTCTCCAAGAGATACTTTACAACATCTTTGCAGAGTAAACTCAGATCTGAAAGATCCTAAGGAAGCTGTTTCATTTTCGGCTGCTACATTTAAAGATAATTATAAAAATATCGTACATCTCAGTTAACACTACTAATGTCAGTGAAATTTAGTTTGATTTTTATTTTTCCAAATGATATTCACCAAAAATAAACTTCTGTACAGATACACGGAGAAAAGGTTAATCAGTCTTGAGTTTGTGCATGCTGTAGTGAGGAACATTATTTAGTTGTTTATTTTCCTTTGCTACTCTTCAAAGAAGGATACGTTCTTATTTATTTTCACAAAATTAAGTTCATCCACATAATTTATTCATTAACCCAATATAAACGTTTTACTTGGCCGACATGTACATCAGGCATAAAAACAAAGGTTTTCAAATAACAGGAGCAATGATTTGTTAAAAGCTTCTACTTTTATCACCGACATGTGTATCAGGGATAAAAACAAAGGTTTTCAATAAAAGGAGCAATTGCTTGTTAAACGCTTCTACTTTTATCAAGAGTAAACAACTAACTAATATCCCTCATTGTCATTTACTTATTAGTTTTAATTATGCTATCAGCACCAAAAGTGTCACTTTTCATATTATTTATAAGTTTATCTTTTTAATAAAGATAACTTATCATTAACTTTGTTGTTCCTTTTCTATACCCGACCATTGCTCTTCTAATTATTTCCTGGCATAATTAATTCATATCAGCATCAGAAGACTAGCCTTTCGTATACTAGTATACTTGAAATAAAAATTGTATTTTACCAGTGTCTATTCTGTTTAAAACTACTTAGCTTTTAATGCTCAAGTAATAAACACTATTACACACTTCGGTCAAGATGTCATTTAATTTTTATTAAGCAAATACTTAGGTTTACATAATGATAAGCTTTGATATGCCGCAGCACTTACTCACTTTGCTGTACATGTACAGCCATGTTTTAATTGTTTACTATGTTGGCACTGTTTACTTTTAAATGTTTTGCAAAATTATAGAACCACCAACGAAAGCTTTATTTAGATTGCATTTCAACATTAATTACATAGTAAATAACAGCATACCAGAACATCAAACACTCTGGTCACCGGAATGAATGTACGAACGACAATCCTAATTACTGAGTCACAAACGTACCCTTGTATAACTAAACAGCGACAATCCTTGTTACTGAGTCACAAACGTAACCTTGTATAACTAATTAGAGACTATTCTAATAACTGAGTCACAAACTTACCCTTGTATAACTAAATAGAGACTATTCTAATTACTGAGTCACAAACGTAACCTTGTATAACTAATTAGAGACTATTCTAATTACTGAGTCACAAATGTAACCTTGTATAACTAAACAGCGACAATCCTTATTACTGAGTCACAAACGTACCCTTGTATAACTAAACAGCGACAATCCTTATTACTGAGTCACAAACGTAACCTAGTATAACTAATTAGAGACTATTCTAATGACTGAGTCACAAACGTACCCTTGTATAACTAAAAAGAGACTATTCTAATTACTGGGTCACAAACGTAACCTTGTATAACTAAATAGAGACTATTCTAATTACTGAGTCACAAATGTAACCTTGTATAACTAATAAGAGACTAGTCTAATGACTGAGTCACAAACGTAACCTTGTATAACTAAATAGAGACTATTCTAATTACTGGGTCACAAAGGTACCCTTGTATAACTAAACAGCGACAATCCTTATTACTGACTCACAAACGTAAACTTGTATAACTAATTAGAGACTATTCTAATTACTGAGTCACAAACGTACCCTTGTATAACTAAATAGAGACTATTCTAATTACTGAGTCACAAACGTAACCTTGTATAACTAATTAGAGACTATTCTAATTACTGAGTCACACATATAACCTTATATAACTAATTAGAGACTATTGTAATGACTGGGTCACAAACGTAACCTTGTATAACTAAACAGAGACTATTCTAAGTACTGAGTCACAAACGTACCCTTTTATAACTAAACAGCGACAATCCTTATTACTGAGTCACAAACGTAACCTTGTATAACTAATTAGAGACTATTCTAATGACTGAGTCACAAACGTAGCCTTGTATAACTAAATAGAGACTATTCTAATTACTGGGTCACAAACGTTACCTTGTATAACTAAATAGAGACTATTCTAATTAATGAGTTACAAATGTACATTGTATAACTAAACAGCGACAATCCTTATTACTGAGTTACAAACGTACATTGTATAACTAAACAGCGATACTCCTAATTACCAATATTATGAAAATGGGTGATCCTTCGAAAGCAAAAGTAGAAATGCAAAAAGAGAAAATCGCAGATTCGGTTTTATTGAGTCTGTTGATGAGTAGTAATTAAACGTGCAATACTACTCACGCACCCTAGCACCGGCTTAAGCAGTATTCAATTTTCAAAACTAATAACATCAAAACTAATGCAAGTTACAAATGTAACATTGTATCGCTTAACAACGGCATTTAAAAAGATACAATTAGGTTCGCACATATTATCAGCGTAAACCGTAACCCTTTACTCCATGAATATTCATAAAATAAATAATGACTTCATGAATATTAATTTGCTGAATTTTTTATAATGGTAATTGAATTCGCGAAGTTTTGGTCTGTGGTCATGAAAGAAAATTTAGAATCAAACTTTATTATCTCAGCTGATAAACTATTGACCGAGTGTCAAACAGCTTAGATCCTGATGAGACAACGGGTTACTCTGCGTATCATCTGGGTCTAAGCTGTTTGCAAATAAGAGTCAGATCTGGGCTAGCGGGAGAAGGACTAACAGTCTCCCACCCCCGGGTTGATGTTCTATATAGAAAAATGATTGGGGCTAATTATTCACAATATAAAAAACCGTGTCTGCAATTTTCTCTTTTTGACAATTCTAAATTTGCTTCCGAAGGATCACCCATTTTCAGAATATATGTACTTCACAACAGCAGGTGTTAAATGCTTGTGTTGCGGTCGAAATAAGTCGTCCCGTACTTCATTCTCAGTGTTGTTATATTTACTGGTCCTTCGGAATCATTAGATTTGATGTTATTAGTTTTGAAAATTGAATACTGCTTAAGCCAGTGCTAGGAGGGCGTAAGTAGTGTTGCACTTTTAATTACTACTCATGAACAGACTCAATAAAACCGAGTCTACAATTTTCTCATTTTTGCATTTTTACTCTTGCTTTCGAAAGATCACCCATTTTCAGAATATATCTAATACAGTATAACCCCTCTAAACCGAACGTTCCGTTCAGTATTAATACTGGTCTGTAAGACAGGTGGTTTTCTGCATGACTTTCATCCTGCGTTAAGCAGCCACATGCCTAAAGAGATCTAAATGCTTCATTACTAGAATTATTCCAGTTTAGAGAGGGTTCACTGCATAGAATTAACCTTCGATGTACTCTTTCGCTCTCAAAAAATGAAACAATAAAAACTGTGGCAGACATCATATTTTCTAGACAAACATTGCGAAAAAAAGCGTCCTAATGATCCAAGTGAGCTTATATTACTTATTTATGGAGTCAAATCCCGTAACTGTCGGTAATGATGTTTGTTTCGAAATCAACGTTATGGATTTTGTCACTCGCATTGATTTCATCAGTCAGAAAGTAGACAGTCGCATTAAACCTTTCCATTACATAGATATTATTATCCTACAGTTTATTCAGTAACCCGTGACATAAAATATAATAGTTTTACTATTCATGACGTAATTAGCTCTTATATGAATATTTATTAGGGTAAAGGTTAAATCATCGATCCATAAATATGACAAAGAATCAGACATTCTGTATCCCATTCCCATAAATATAAACAAGAATCAGACATTCTGTATCCCATTCCCATAAATATAAACAAGAATCAGACATTCTGTATCCCATTCCCATAAATATAAAAAAGAATCAGACATTCTGTATCCCATTTCCATAAATATGATGGTTTTGGGAAGCGCTATTTCGTTATCGGCTCAACATGACGCGACCTGTAATAAACATCTGAAACTTACTCTTGGTTTGAAAGTGATCCACACTCTAAGAAAACGATAATGTTTCTGTATCAATAATCCTCTACAAAATGATGGTTTAGCATTAATATCTAGTAGCCTATAGTCTATAATCTTCTACTCTGGAGTTTGTTGTGTTACACACCCTCTTCAAATATTTAGTGATTAAGGACGGGATTTAAACTGTCTTTAGCCGCCTTTGACTAATCCGTGATAATGTTTGCAAACATTTTATAACCGAGGAGACGCCGAGTAACTCGACCTAATAACTCGGCGTCTCCTAAGGGTCCAAACTGTTTGACACTGATTTTACTTTTTTAGCTCACCAGAGCACAAAGTGCTCAGGGTGAGCTTTTGTGATCGCCAGATGTCCGTCGTCCGTCGTCGTGCGGTGTGCGTCGTGCGTCGTGCGTCGTCCGTCGTCGGGCGTCAACAATTTGAACCTTTAAAAATCTTCTCCTCTGAATCTACAGGATTCTCAGCTTTCATCTTTGGTACATAGCATCACCTATAGGTCCTCTACAAAAGTTATATAAATTATGCCCCTGGGGTCAAAATTGGCCCCGCCCCAGGGGTGGGAAGTTTTCAATAGAAACATATAGTAAAACTTTGAAAATCTTCTCCTCTGAAACCAGAAGGTTATTAGCTTTCATATTTGGCACATAGCATCATGTTCAGGTCCTCTACAAAAGTTATATAAATTATGCCCCTGGGGTCAACATTGGGGCCGCCCCAGGGGTGGGCAGTTTTCAATAGAAACAAATAATGAAATCTTTGAAAATCTTCTCCTCTGAAACTGAAAGGCTCTCATGTTTCATATTTGGCACAGAGCAGCATATACAGGTCCTCTACAAAAGTTATATAAATTAAGGCCCTGGGGTCAAAATTGGCCCCGCCTCAGGGGTGGGCAGTTTCCAATAGAAACATATAGTAAACCTTTGAAAATCTTCTCCTTTGAAATCAGAAGTTTCTCAGCTTTCATATTTGGCACATAGCATCATGTTCAGGTCCTCTACAAAAGTTATATAAATTATGGCCCTGGGGTTAAAATTAGCCCCGCCCCAGGGGTGGGCAGTTTTCAATGGAAACAAATAGTGAAATCTTTGAAAATTTTCTCCTCTGAAACTGGAAGGCGCTTAGCTTTCATATTTGGCACAGATCATCATGTTTAGGTCCTCTACAAAAGTTATATAAATTATGCCCCTGGGGTCAAAATTGGGGCCGCCCCAGGGGTGGGAAGTTTTCAATAGAAACATATAGTAAACCTTTGAAAATCTTCTCCTTTGAAATCAGAAGTTTCTCAGCTTTCATATTTGGCACATAGCATCATGTTCAGGTCCTCTACAAAAGTTATATAAATTATGCCCCTGGGTCAAAATTGGCCCCGCCCCAGGGATGGGCAGTTTTCAATAGAAACAAATAGTGAACTCTTTGAAAATCTTCTCCTCTGAAACTGGAAGGCGCTCAGCTTTCATTTTTGGCACAGAGCATCATGTTAAGGTCCTCTACAAATGTTATATTAATTATTGCCCTTGGGTCAAAATTGTCCCCGCCCCAGGGGTGGGCAGTTTTCAATGGAAACAAATAGTGAAAACTTTGAAAATCTTCTCTGAATCTGGAAAGTTCTCAGCTTTCATATTTGGCACATAGCATCATGTATAGGTCCTCTACAAAAGTTATATGAATTATGGCCCTGGGGTCAAAATTGGGGCCGCCCCAGGGGTGGGTGGTTTTCAGCAGAAACATATAGAGAAAACTTTGAAAATCTTCTCCTCTGAAACTTAAAGGTTCTCAGCTTTAATATTTGGCTCATAGCATCATGTTCAAGTCCTCTACAAAAGTTATATAAATTACGCCCCTGGGGTCAAAATTGGCCTGCCCCTGGGCCGGCTAGTTTTCTGTAGAAACATATAGTGAAAACTTTTAAAATCTTCTCCTCTGATTGTCTGGTGAGCGCTTCAGGGCCATTCTGGCCCTCTTGTTTAAAGAAATTGGTGACTTCGTCATATTGATACATGAATCAGACGACAAGCTTAGCAGGTGACATTTTCTTTGGCGCCGAAAGGATTTAAAACACATATTTGTTTAATCTTCACACTTCATACTTCATATTTCACACTTCTAACTTCACAATTCCTATATAAATACGAATGACGACATGAAATTTTCCCGCGTTGTTTTTGTAAAGGCGATCGAGTTTGGACGAGTTAGAGGAATTTATGAAAATAGCAGATTTTGTATTAGATTTATTTTCTATATATCGGGAACGAATGGATGTACAACTTGTATGTATATATATATTTTTTTTTCTAATATCGGCGATCCGTATCTTCCGATATTTTACCCAACCTGTACTGTAATTCAGGAAAGGTTGTCATCCTTGAACACCACGCTAGACACCACGCCGTTCAGATTCCGCCATTATTTGATTTTACCAGAACTTGTGTATGTAGTTTTGAATCAATCGTTATTATAGAAACAAAACTTTGTGTAAGTCATGAATTCAAGAGTGGACATCTTTTGGGTCACAAGTCCTTTGTTATCCATGTTAATAGTTGTCAGTCATATGCTATACGCGCACCTTGATAAGCCGATGACAGATTTATTTATTTATTTCAGTCTCATCTGTATACATACAGTAACAACAAACATATATAGATAAATCATCAAACGATGTATACATCCATTCTATAAAGAATTATAAGATACTATACATATCACATATAAAATAAATAAATAAATAGACAAAATAAATATCACAAATGAATACTTATTTACTCACACTATATACAGTGTCAATAAAACCAATTACAGGTCGCTATTCGCTGCAAAGATGCATAAAAATTGTTTAAAACAGCAAAGTAAAATTTGACCATGAAAACACAGCGCAAAAAAGCATACCCCTAAAAAAGGTTTTAAGAGATCATGTAACCCCTTTGATCAGATCAGAAAGGCACTGGTTAGCAACCGGTAACTGGGTGGACATAAAAGAATTCATGGGACATGGAACCAAATGATAGGGAAACTGTGAAGTTTGAAAATTTATGTGCGAAGTGTGAAGTGTAAACTAAGAAGTATAAAGTAAGTTTGAAGTATAAATGTTCTATAAGATTTTAATAGCATTTATTCATGAAGTTTAAGGTTGGAAGTGCAAACTATGAAGTGTGTATAGTGAAATGTCACCCTCGGTCTTTCGTAGCATTACCTTTGTTCTTTATTAAACAGTTACAGGTCTTATAGACCGATAATTGGACTTGTTTTGGGTGATCGTTTTAGAGAGTTTTAACAGTAAATTACAGCTTAGGCAATTTGTAAAATTTATAGAATGACAAATCAGATTGGATGTCTTTTATATGCATGATGCATAGACTATTAGTCCCCAGGAGAGACAGAATGTAAATTGATTCATTAGCGCAACCATGGAAACGGTTAATTCATCTAATATTGATACCAGCAGAAAGGGGATTTTAATCGGTTCATAGGTCATATCAACGCATTTGTCTTGAATCATTGAAATGCTTAAGTTTCAAAGTTATCTTGTATATCATTATTGAACGGTATTAAAGGGTTAAGCCTTTCCCTCATACATCTTTACACGCATTTGCAAAAAGGGTACTCCCAGATCAGGCGGCTCCTATTGGAGCCGTCTGATCAGGGTCTGCTCTGTTTCCTTTTGACATGATATTGAACTAATTCTACAGTTTTGTCAAAGCAAAAACTGCCTTGAAAAGTATACATTGTACAAAATCATCTTATAAATATTAATTGTGTCGTTATGTCTTACATGGATATCAAACAGGGAAAATGTAAAGTTACTAGATGATTTTAAACACTAATAAATCCTGTATCTATTGAGTAAAATGTGCCTTCATTCGCTTATTCGTACAACTTGAATCTTTGAATGTGTGAAACTAGATGAGTGACATCTTCTAGCAGTGTAGACCCAGATGATATCACTTCACACACGGTGAGAAATGGGTCTATAATGGTGACAGAATTGATGTTGTTAGTTGCTTTACATATGTCGGCATGAATTTTACAAACCGCCTCTCCTTATATAAAATGACAGAGGCAACAGCATATAAAGCAAAAAAGGCTTTACTTAGTATTTTTAGCTCCCTTCATCAATTACCATGTTTACCATATAGAACAGTTTTTAAACTGTTTGACACAGACATATCGAATATTCTTCTGTATGGTTCAGAATTATGGGGTATTATAAGTTTGAAATGTGTAGAAAATAACCAGATATTTGCATGTAAACGTTATAAAAAGAGCTAACACCAATGCATGCAATGACGCCATACTTGGTGATCTGGGGAGATACCCCATGAGTATAATTGCTGGTAAAAGATGTATCAAATATTGGTTAAGACTATTATCTATGCCCAGAGACAGATATGTCCGGCTATGTTATGAAATGCAATTGCACTTTGACAGTTTAGGGTACAATAATTGGGTTACAGATTTGAGAATGCATCTATATGAAAACGGTTTTAGATATCTTTGGGAAGCCCAACATGTACATTATCATCATATATTTTGTCTGAATATTTGCAGAGAATCAAAGACCAATTTGTACAAAATTGGAGAACAAGTTGTTTAGAGAAAAGATAGTTAACGTACTATGTTGGCTTTAAACATGAATTTAACAATATGTGCATGCTATTGATATAGTGAAATTCAGAGTGAGTATGACAAATTTCCGGTCTTCCTCACATTGCCTTATGATTGAAAAGGGTGGACATTATGGATTAACACAGGAATTTCGTACGTGCCCATATTGTGATGGATGTATTGAGGATGAAATTCATTTCATACTCATGTGTCCATTATATAAAAGCCTCCGTGACAAGTACATACCAGATATATTTGCAAAATACCCATCTGAAGAAAGATTCTACAGACTGATGTCTTGCAATGATACAGATACTATAAGAAATTGTGCCATTTAAATTTATTATGCCTTTAAAGAACGATCAGGCTTTTTTTTTTATAAGTATTTGACTATGACACGAAATCATACAGTTAGTACAAGCACTTTTGGCATCACCATTAGAAGTTTCCTCTTTAGCAGCCGTATAACAAAGATGGTATTTAAAAGAATTACTACTATGCGAGTACATATTTTAATGTTGCAAGATGCCAAAAATTGCCTTAACAAATGCATACTATTCTATTTATTTGCTATTTTCTATGCATTGTTTAGTGTAATTCTTACTGTATATATTTTCACACACATGCGTTTGTATTGATTGTATATGATAATATATTTGTTTACGGGCCGGAGGCCTTATTACTAATAAACTTTGAACTGAACTTCTTCATTGCCCTGACCAGAGTCAGCATTCTTTATGATTCAACCCCTTGTAAACTAAATTACGGAATTATCTCCATCGTTAAACAATATTGATCATTCCGATCGGAAAGAGTGAACGCGTAATTGAGGTGTTCATTGAATATGAACCAGAGTTTTAGACGTAAGTGGTTTAAATGGATAATAGATGTACCCGGAAGCGTATGGGTACTAATTGATTTCTAGCACGGTCTGTTAGACTTGCTTCAGCTGAATCTCTCTAAAGCGACCACCAAAGAGAAAGTCTAACTCTGGGTCTTAAAGGTTGTCAGGTGGTAGCATTATGCAGGACGAAAGTTATACAAAAACTCCAAAAATACCTGTTTTAAAAACGCGCATATTTATCTATTGACAGCTTATGTAATACCGCTAGGTTAAAGTGGAATTATTCATCAGTATTTGCAAAGGTTTTTACGCGACTACTTAAAGTGATAGTCTCTACTTGCAACGTTGACAAAAATCTCATAATAAAGTATTAATTTATATCACGAAAAGAAGTAAATCGCAGGAAAACCGGTCGAATATACACCAAAGAAGACACGACGTCCATGTGTTTGATATGTTATTCGGCAATGTATTAGTATTCATTCGGCTCGGGTTTTAGTTTCGTTAACTGGTCGACCAAGGTCGATATTATTTTGTTGTAGAACAAAAAGTATAAGTATAGTCATAATAATGACTGAACATAACAAATACCCAGTTTTATTAAATTATTGAAAAAGGTGTTCATTGAAGGGAATTCCTCTTTAAAAAACAAAGAGTCTTAACGAGTTTTTCCATTAGTAGGCTGACGCCAGTAAAACACACAGAAAGGATAAGTATGTGCGCCGTATAAACACGCAAAATGAAATCTGGAGACAGTTGCGTGTGGAAAATGCATCGACTAAGGATGAAGACGAGTTTGTTTCTATGTTTTGTATTTTGGTGTATAGACTGCCAGCGGTTTAGCCTCGACAAAGACGGTCTAGGACATAGACTTGTTGGAAATGTACTAGGAACACGGACAATGTTCCATCTCCCAAGATGCGCTAAAGAATGCATGTTTGTGTCTGAATGTGTGTCTTTCAATTTCCAGACGTCCACAGGACTATGCGAGCTGCTGAATGTGACACAGTCTGGGTCAACTAATACTGCACTGCAGCAAGATACAGCGTTTATACACTCGGAAATATCATCATGGCCACAGGTAGTCTACCCGTAACTTCACAACAATTACTAACAGTTTACCTCATGCAAACGCAAATTTCATGCCTTTGCATACAGGACATACACAGACCAGCCGGCTTGTGTAGAAGCCTTCTAATCAGAGTATGTCCTGTTTGCTTATGGAATTATATAGATTTGATTCTACAGTTTCTAAAATGGCCAAACTTCTCTTGTCCATTATAAAATCCAATTCATGAATATTCATGAAGTAATGATTTTGTGTGTAAATACACTTGAGGTTAACCCATTTCCTTTGACTTTTTTTTTTAGACCAAACCTATTTCAAAACAAATACAGAAGATGAGCATTTATTAGAGAAAAGTATTGTATGCATTATATAGACTCGGCATTTGACTTGGTTGTTGTTGTACAGAGGTTTTGCTGTAAATAGGTCTGGAAATTTAACTGATATAAGTGAGCAACATCCCGAAACACGAGAGACTTATTGCAAAGATACTCGTATAATGAAAAGAGTGAAGACCCCTCCCCAAAAAATAAAAGCAAAAACAAAAACAGCCGTGTTGAGGACGTTGGTCTGATCAGGGTCTACATCGCTTGCCAATTGTTTAACATATTTTAACCTGTATTTCTTACTCAACTAGTCCAAATTTGTAGTTTTGGCTAATCTGAGTTTGAGCTTAATAGCAGTTTTTTGTATGGGTTAAATATATATTGAAACATTGCACTGAATGGATACAGTCTAACAAAGCACACTGTCGACAGAAACCTTTGCCTTCCCGGCTCTACAAACAGTGTACATTGTACACCGATAGCCGGGTCTAAACCCTTTATCATGTTATGTACTAGAACTTCAAATGTATGTATGAATGACAAACATCTTAATCTGACGATACACACATATCGGTCTTGGTGACAGTTGGCAGCTTTCTACATGATTTTCACCCTGGATTGAGCAGCCACCTGCCTAAAAGTATCTACATTTTCTATACTAAATTCCGGTTTAGAGGTTTTACTGTACAACGCAGGTATGTGTTTACGCTGATTGTAAACGATTTTAATCCTGTTTCAAGCATAAGACCACTTCTTCTAAATTGAAGATATATAATACAAAATCCGAACATTGGCATATTTCGGTGCATCCCGTCTTGTATCCGATGCACATCATGGGTGTCCGAGATATTTCGATCATTTTCAGACAGCCATACATTAAATAAATTAGGAACATGTCAATATATATTAATGTTCCGATTTCGTACTACAGAAGAACCTGTCTTAAGCGACCATTCATTTATTGGCCATAATTGTCTTAAAAACAGGTGTTGCTTAATGCAGGGCAAAAGTAATGCAGAAAACCCCAATATGAGCATTCTGCATTATTTTGACATGCATTTAGTTACCACCTGCCCCATATACCCATATTCAGACCTCTTTTTGGTAGTCGCTTAACCCTTCGCTTGCTATTCACGACAATAAACTTTCCTGTAAAAAGTGAAGACCCAGATGAGACAGCTCCTGCAGGAGCTGTCTCATCAGGGTCTGCACTATTTACAAGTTGATTGTGCATCCAGTGCACTCCACAGCAGTGACTGCACAGCGAAATACTTGTACACAGTGAAGACATATGTAATTATACAACAGGGCATGGGTAAAGTAGGGGAAATGTGTTTTAAAATTCAGCAAGCGAAGGGTTAAGACAGGTTCTACTCAATACACAGGATACCCAAGTAGTTGATATTTTCGGCAAACAAACCGTCACTTAACCTTCTCCCTGTTCAATATTCTAATAGAATTAATGGTATCATGAATATTCATTATTTGAATTTATATAATGTACACTTTTCAAGGAATTTGTTTGCTTTGACAAACACTGTAGAATCAGATCTATATAATGTCAAAAGCAAATAGAGCAGACCTTAATCAGATGGCTCCTATAGGAGCTCTACTCTGTTTGCAAATGCATGAAATGGCATTTATATGAGTGAAAGACTTAAGCATGAAATGGCCTTTGGATTTAACTAATTTATTACAGTTCAAAGCAAATTTTGCAATATGTTTTATAAATAAAGATATTAATGTTTTAAGTATTTTATTTGCTCAAACTTAAAAAAACAGAGTAAGCACAAATCAGACATTACATGCTGCCAAATCAATTCCATCCCAGAAAACTGTGTAGATAAAAATGAAAACCAACGCATACTGGATTAATGTTTAGCTCACATGAGCACAAAGTACTCAGTTAAAGCTATGGTGAGTGTGCTGTTTCCGTCATCCATCGTTGTTCGTCTTTAACAATTGACTAAACAACATCACTAATTGTTTTCATATTTATTGAAATTAAATCCAAGTATAACTTTGGGGGCCATGTCAACCAAACGGATAGTTTTACAATATCTTTTCTGGAACCTTAGTTGATCGTCTACCAAAATTATTCAATCCATTTTGATTCGTTTCAAACCATCGCCGCTGGGGGCGGTGCTAATTTGCCTTATATTGCTATGATAGAAACTAAAATAAGTCATTCTCCCTCGAAACCACTTTGCAGAATTTAATAAAATTGCAGGAATAATCCTAAGGTGAGCCTCTACCAAAATTGTTCAGTATATCCTGAAAATGGGAGATCCTTTGAAAGCAAGAGTTTCAATGCAAAAGAGAAAACTGCAGACTCGGTTTTATTGAGTCTGTTCATGAGAAGTAATTAAAAATGTAACACTACTCACACACCCTAGCACCGGCTTAAGCAGTATTGATTTTTCAAAACTAATGATCCCAAAGAGCCAGAAAATATAAAACAAAACTGAGAATGAAGTACGGGTCGACTTTTTACGGCCGCCACACAAGCACTTAACACCTGTTGTTGTGAAGTAAATATATCCCTATTAATTCCAAACATGGTCGTCAGGGACTAGATTTCCTTATATGACTGTAGAGGAACTTTCAGAAATCAAGTGTGCAAATTTCTATGTAATTTTGTGCAATGATTGCAGGAATGATCCCTAGGTGCATATCAACCACAATTGCGTAAGTCGTTGTGATTTGTTGTAACACATGCCCACACAGGCGAGGCTTGGGTTCCTTATATATATGGTTGTAGTGAAAATATTAAAAATCTATATTAAAAGTACAAAACTAAGTCATGCAGGAAACACCACATACAGAACAAACAGCCGCCCGAACAGCAACACAAGGAAACAGCAAATGAACATAGCTATAAAAACATCAAGAGACCCTTTCACTGCCAATGTCGCAAGCCCGCGTCTGATCAGGGACTTCACTTTTTGTCTCAACTCTATTTCTATATCTGTGCTTTTATTCCTTTGAAATTTGCATTTAGTTATCTCATTCCTCATGTTACCATATGATTTAACAAAAGTGGATTGCAGACGACAATTAGAAATGTGGCGCCGAAAGGGTTAAGTGAACCTTTACCAACGTTGCCAACAGCCCTGTGGTTCTTTAAAAGATGTGACCGCCAAGGGCGGGTTAATTGTCCATTTATGACTACTTGCATGGTGTAAATTGAAAAATAAAACTATTCTTATTTGAAATTACTGGGTAGATTTTAATATGATTTGACAGGACTGTTGTTTAGGTGACTCTTCACAAAGATGTTATTATATAGCATTGGTGAACATTTCAAAAAGCATTTTGCAAACTTTTGCAGGAATGTTCCATTTATGTCCCTCACCCAGAATAATTCAATACATTCTTGTTCATAAAAACACTGCAAGCACGGATTAGGCTAAATTTCTGTATATGGTTAATTTGTAAGAACATTAAGAACTAAGATGACCAAAATGATGCTGAATTATTGTAATTCCTGAAATCATGGTGGATTAGTTTGTTGCCATACATACATATTATCGGTAATAAACGCCCCAGTGGCGTCACAGTTTTGTACACAGGTGGTTGCTCAACGCAGACTATAGAGGAGTTTTCTTCATTGCTGTAAGTCTATATAAACCTATTTTTATTTATTAATGGTTATTAGTTAAGGTTTAGGTTGTTTTATTGATCATCAGTTTTGTCCCTAGAAGTAAGAGGGTGTGTATAAGAGTTATGCGTTTATTATGCTGGTGCGTTTACTAAGGAGGATACAGTTTATAACCCTTTCCCTGTTCTATGTGTATTCCATATATTTCTATAGGAGCCGTTTGATCTGGGTCTACCCTGTTTGCCAATGCGTGAAAATACGTTTATATGATGGAAAGGGTTTAAAAATAAGTCAAATATTCTTTTACATGTATACACCACATGACCTTTTGTCTCAGGTGAGCAATGTTGGGTCGTTCTTGCACTCGTGTTATTCAGCATTACTATAATTACGCAAAAGGTGTCATAAATATCACCATTGATAAAACAGTGCATACTGCGTATTAAGTACATTCATGTGTTTGCGTTACAGCAAATGGCAGCGGGCTGTGCTGGAAAACCTTGTGGACGGGACGAGATATGCCTTCCATATAGGACTACCTACAGTTGTGTGCCCTTCTGTATGTATGAATTACGTATTAGTTGCTATGTATAAACACAGAACGATATGTAAAGGGCGTATTTTAAACACAAACATTTCTTCACAAAGCCCTATGATGTGACTACTCTTTAGAATCGAGACGATCTAAAAGAGTAGTTACAACCTAGGGTTTGTTGGAGAATTAAAGGAGATGTTCTTGGGAAATGATTTAGTTCACGCATCGTTCCTTTATGTTGATGTCGATACCAGGCGGCTGGTCTAGAGCTCCCCATAAGATTTAAACATTTTCAAGAATAACTGTTTTATTTCTCCACCAGACCCTATACTGTGACCACATTATAGGGTTTGGTGGAGAAATGACGATTTTAATATTTTGGTACACACCTTTATCTGTAGCTCTGGACTCTTCAGTAGAACCTTTCTATAGCTATCACTGAATGGGTTTAACACTTTCACGGGACAAATGTCGGTACATGTAAGCATTTTATTCATTCTAACACGACTCTGAACCTAGGCCATATAAACAAAGAATACCGAGAAACGTGCTTTAATCCGTAATAATGAACTGCACGCGCGGCATTCGATCAGCTATTCCATTTTCCCCACACGCGAAAGTTATGTAGTGTTTCACTTTTAATTACTGCTCATGAACAGACTCAATAAAACCGAGTCTGCAATTTTCTCTTTTTGCATTTCTACTTTTGCTTTCGAAGGATCACCCATTTTCAGAATATATGTACTTCACAACAGCAGGTGTTAAGTGCTTGTGTGGCGGCCGTAAAAAGTCGCCCCGTACTTCATTCTCAGTGTTGTTATATTTTCTGGTCCTTCGGGATCATTAGTTTTGATGTTATTAGTTTTGAAAATTGAATACTGCTTAAGCCGGTGCTAGGGGGCGTGAGTAGTGTTGCACTTTTAATTACTACTCATGAACAGACTCAATAAAACCGAGTCTGCAATTTTCTCTTTTTGCATTTCTACTTTTGCTTTCGAAGGATCACCCATTTTCAGAGTTTATGAATAGAATTCAACCACACACAATCAAATGTAATTTCGCATTTCAAAATCTGTATACACGATGCCTTTGGCAAAGAGGTGTGCATACATGATGTGAATGGTATAGCTGATAGCCTCAATGTGAAAGATGAACCATGTTTGATTTAAAGTGTTGCTTTCTGTTGAGATTTGGCACGTCATGGGTGAAAGTCGTGTAGAGTATTAATATCAGCAAAATTCACTGACAACGCTTCCGGTTTTGCCGTATTCCTCGGGAAAGGTATTTTGTTATTACAAAAGTCGTGTTAGAATCGAAATAACAAATTCGTAGCTGTGCATTATCGCTCATTAGATCACGGTTAGTCTTTGAGATGTAGGTAATTAGATCTAATCACTTCACAGCTCAACTCCTGTGATATAATGCGCGATAATGCACAGCTACGAATTTGTTTTTTCTTAAATACATACTACGGAATATTAGGTTAATTGGCGGTACAGGTAGGCATTATTTTCACTATATATTATGGAAACATGGACTAATTGGCAGTTATGTAAGCATTATGTTTACTATGTACTATTGAAACATGCGTTAGTTGGCATTAGATGTAAGCATTTCTTTCACCATATACTATGGAAACATGGGTAATTGGCAGGTTGTGTAATCATTATGTTCACTATATTCTATGGAAATATGCGTTAACTGGCATTACATGTAAGCATTATATTTCACCATATACTTTGGAAATATGCGTTAATTGGTGATATAGCATTTTCATAAGCATATAAATGAAAAAGTAGTAAGGTCAAGCAGGCAAAGCCACATGCAAGACGCAACAACCACCAAGACATCGACAGGTAGCATGTCACACACACAACTACACACCAAATACATGTACATACACGAGATGAACACAGAAAACATTAACACAAACACACACACACATACACACAAGTACTAGAGATAAACATTCCAAACATGAACAAAAGCACAAGTACAAGACACAAGACTAACAAACGTAAGGGTGACAAAGAGAGTACCGCCTATGAACGGACACTGGCAAAATTACCATTGGGGGTTTAAACCGGTTTACGGACTTCCCAACCTCACACTTATCTCAAAGTAACCCTAGCTTAACAAATAGTGTAAATAAAGGTATCCCCGCCGGACTTTCCCCACAACATAGAAGACGGTAAACACATGATAATATGTAAAATATAGCATAACAATTGTGAAAAGTCCGTCAAATATGTACTCAATGACGACGGAAAATGTAATACACGAGTCTGATATGCTCATCCCGTTTCTAAGTTTAAGAGTATGCCATCATAGAGTACTACCCATCGGCCTGTTATCGCACAAGCAAAGAGGGAAGCGTAGCTACTGACTGTTAAGTGGTCAATAACCAAACATGCAATGCGTTGCAATATAATTGGGTCATAACCTTTCTTTCTAAAGGTTTTTAATGCGTTTTATGAACAATTCTAACACACCTCGCGCACACATCTACATCAACAAAGAAGGGACGTATATATGTTTGAATTCTCCATAAAACACCACACGCGCTGTAACGGCTTAACGTGACGTAATATGGCTTCGAAAATTCATACGACAAGAAACGTAGTGCCGTTGTGGCGGAGCAAATTATAGTTAAATTGAAGTGTTAGAATCGAAATAATAAATTTATACCAGTGTTTTATCGTGCAATCGAACACGGGTATTCGCTGAGATGCTTATAATTAAATCACGAGGCCGATAGGCCTCGTGATTTAATTACTACGCATCTCAACTCCTACCAGTGTTCGATTGCATGATAAAACACTAGTATGAATTTATTATTTCTTAAATCATGTAATTATATATAGTTATATTCATAATTTTACAAGTTATTGGATCATATCAGTGTAAACTAGTGAACACTAAATGCACTATAGTGATTTCCTGTCGATTACAGAAAGAAGCAAACTATGTGTTGTGCATAGTAAATCGAGTTTTTCAGTATTTTTTACCATTTCAGCAGGGTCCAATATGATTTTCTAGATGTACATAAATTCAGTCTTATACAACTACCTGTGTTAAAAGCTGGTTGTTTATAATTAGAAATATAAACAGAACATATGCTATATTTTCTTGTGTTTTTGTTTGCCTTGCGTCTTTGTGCTTGTGATTTTGTTCATGTGTGGAGTGTTTGTTCCTGGTTCGTGTGTGTCTGTTGATGTTTTCTGTGTTCATCTCGTGTGTGAGTGTGCGTTTGGGTGTGTGGTTGTGTGTGTATGTGTGTGTCATGCTGTCTATCGGTGTTTTGGTGGTGGTTGCGTCTTGTACATTGTATATGGCTTTGCCTGCTTGACTTTTGTTCGGGCGGCTGTTTGTTCTGTATGTGATGTTTCCTGCATGACTCATATCTGTACTTTTACATTGTAAGCCTTCTACATAAACGTGGCCCTGCTTTAAGCTACCGCCTATCTAATATGAAAAGTAGTAAAGTTAAGAAGAAAAGGCCACACACAAGACGCAACTACAACCAAAACATCGATAGAAAGCATGTCACACACACAACTACACACCAAAACACATGCACACACGCACACACACGGGAAAAACATCCTATAATTAAACCTCATTTGAATGGTTCTTTTAGCTGTATCCACGGACATGTCGCAACGCCAGGGAAGTGGCAAATTGTCTATATGGAACAATAGTCAAACAGGGAGAGCCACATACGAAATGACACCGCACCAAACACCATCAAACATGAAACGGTATAGCCACAAGACAAAACATAAAAGGACACATATCAAGACGAAAAACATTAAACATTAAGCATATTAAACAACAAAGTTGACCATAGGCTGAAAGCAGGAGTACCGCCTTGGAACGGTCAGTAACCAAAATTAGTTACTGGGGGACTTAAACCTGGTTTACGGGTACCCAACCTCGTCCTTATCCCACTTTCACCAAAGTCAAAATGTAAATAAAATTCCCCCTCCAGACAACTTTACAACATGAATAACGATGTCTGCCAAAATGAAATGACTTTAAAATAAACGTTAGAGGTAAACAAGCGACGTCATCATTTAAATGACGTCATAATTTAAAAGTACGGGACAAATAAATGTAACACTTCTACACCGACATTTTATAAAAAAATAAATCGCAAGAAGATATAAATACTAGTGGATACTAAATAAGTAAACTGTTTTGTTTGAAAAAGAATAAACTTGACATCGTAGACATGTACTCGATGACTATTCAGAGGTCAGAGCAGCTGTGGAGAAGTCACTCTTTTTGCAGCTCATTCATTGAGTACACTAGCGATAGGTAGATACAGTTTGTTTCACTGAATTATTTTCGTTTTACATGCACTTTACCACTGTATTTGCCATCGCGGTTGTTGTAGATTGGTTCCATACGTTTATTTACACTGCTGGTCTTTTAGGGTGGTGATGGAATAAGTGTGAGGTTAGGCGCCCCAAAAACGGTTTACCCTCACTCCAGTGACATTTGTCACTGACCGTTCCCCCATTGTTTGTTTGTTATCTCTGAGCGTCTCTTTGTGTCTTTTGAATACATGTACATTTGCTGTTTGCAGTCGTGGTGCTGTTTGGGCGGTTGTGGGTTTTGTATGCGGTGTTTCCTGCGTGACTCATACATGTTCTTTTTATAAATACCTTAAATACCTTAATAGTCAAACTGCTTCATTGTCATGTAATATAAACGTTTATATATTACAGTAACACCCCTCAAAACCGGACGTTAAATTTAGTATAAATATCGGCCTTGAATACAAGTGACAGCTTAATGCAGGGTAAAAGTAATGCAGAAAGCTTCTCTGTTTGCAACATGCAGTACACTCTCTCTAATGCGATCACCACCATGACACTGAGGTTATAAAACTTTCTGTAAATTTTATTATCTAAATCTTTTATTTGTTGGCAAGTACAAATATAATCTCAAGGCCCTCCTGCGACACGGTATTTCACATCCTGAATTTTATGGTGATGTGATTTACTTCGTAAGATTATTGGACATTTTCTCATTTTGTTCATCAAATATGTTACAACATTCATTAAAATGGGATATGATCCTACAACATACTACATGCCAGGTTGTCAACCCTTTTACACTTGGCAATCACGCTGGCCACTTTGCATGTACGCTGACAAGAAAGATTTAGTACTCTATGAAAGCGACCTCTTAAATCCGGAAACGGAAGGAGGACGTGGGATATCTGTACTATTTCGTTTTTGCTGTACCCTTTATTACTTTTCTACAGTTACTCTGTTTGCAGTTCAATCATTGAGTACACTGTCGATAGCTATATACAGTTTGTTTCACTTAAATGGTTTCGTTTTACATGCACTTTACCACGGTATTTGCCATCGCGGTTGTTGTAGATTATTCGGAGAGGGGATACGTTTATTTACGCTGTATTTTAGGGTGAGGATGGAATAAGTGTGATTGGGTGCCCCTAATCCGATTTAACCCCCTCAGTGGCTTTCTTTAGTCACTGACCGTTCCAAGGTGGTACTTCCATCCACCTATTGCTTATTTGTTTTGCCCTTGTGCGTCTCTTTATGTTTTAGTAGTTATGTAACATTAGCAGTGTTTTTGTGTTGCTGTTCGGGCGCCTGTTTGTTCTGTATGTGTTGTTTCCTGCATTACTCATATTTGTACTTTGAGTCTGAGATCAGTCTCAAGAATCTGACTGGTCAGAATCTGGGCTGATGTCTAATTCAGTGGTGTAGATTCAGGTGAGAGCTTAATAGGAGTCTTCTATATATTTCTTTCGTCCTGTTGTTAAATAAATTAGGTTTATACATTACGTGGTCTCTTGATAGAGGTTCTATTGAATTTATTTTTGAATTGATATAAAGTAAACAACACATTCTTTCTTGGTGTCTACGTCAACTCAACTCTGCTACAATTTTCACATACATCAGTTTTATGAAACGTTTGACCGAGTTTCAAATAACGTGGATCCCGATTAGACGCCGAGTAATTCATCAGTAACTATTCTGCAATATTCGTAGGTCTACAATCAGTTGTATTCATTTTCAGTATCAAACTCATCCTTATATCCTGAAGGGTACAAACACATCGCGGGATTCATATTAAAGATCATCAAGGATGTCAACGTTACGTACAACGCAGCAGAGAGAGCATGCGCAGAGACAGGGGCACTTGTGAAAATTGACACGCCAACAAAGCAAGAAAACCTACGGACCTACATACTGAACGGAAACAATGGTAAAATGATTAACTATATCACGCAGATTGATGTTAATATTGAGGTTTAAAACCATACTGGACAGGAATAAAATGATAGCCTAATTGCGAGCCAAAGGACGCAACTGGTGAATTTGCTGTTTTTGGAATAAAAAGCGATCAGTATACATGTAATCAAGTTTGAGTAAATGTCAGTAGTTTATCTCTTTATCGGCCTACATACTATGCCAATAGTACACGTTCATGCTATAAGTAGTAATAATACGGATATGAATTGGGTTTAATACGTGTAGCATATAATGTACCTGCATAAACTATATATTGTAAGGAAACATATAATTAATAAAAAGCATTTTATACATATAAGTGGAAAACATATAAAGACATAACCCAAACTGCTTAACTTGCAATACTGCAATAAACCAAACTGTAGAAACACACTTAAGTACATTTTAACGTATTATTTGTATGATGAAAGTTGAATTAGTATGCACAGTAAAGTTTGCCTTAAGCGACCATTAAACCAAAATCCTGTTCTGGGTTTTTATATCAGGTGACAACCAAATACAGACATATTAATCCGCAAAGATCCCAAAGGAGCATTATTGTGTCACTGCTGCCCTACATTAAACTCACATTAAAGAACCGTTGACTTATTAGATTCAAATGTTCAGAACTGAATGCAACATGAAATGAAAACCTAAAATGAAATACCACGAATATTCATCAACAAAGTCCTAATCAACTGAGGATACATAAATACTTGAACTTCCGATGAATTTCGAGAAATTGGTCAATTCGGTTTTGTCGCCAGGATTTTCATCTCGCGCGATAAATAGTCGTTTCTGTCTATCACCGCTAGTAGCATATGAATATTCGTCACAATTGACTATTACTGTTCTCCCATAATCATTTTTCATCAATTTTTGTTTCAGATATTGTCACAAATCCGTCGGCATATTGCCTAGTTTTACATCACTTTCGTATGCGCGTACGAATGGAAACCCGCGAAAAAATATGTTGTCGAAGCTGATTTGCCAGGCGTGATAATTCAAAACACCATCTGTTAGAACATTCTGTGATACTGACTGCAGTATTATGAACGCGGAACCATTTCCCTAATGAACATCTATGCTTAATTGTATCATTGCATGGATATTCACCATGCTGCTTCATAGTAAAATCCACCGATTGTTAACATGTGACGCAATAACTGTTACCTACCCAATACGTCATATATGTATTAGATCTCGCATGATTACATCTTATTTAAGAATTGTGCGATAATGAAAGACCTGTCAAAAGTATGACCGCATTTATGTTTTCGTTGGAAATTGGAAGCGATCGTCGAGATTGTGTGTGATCAAACAAAGTCCGTAGGTTGGAAATGAATGAGAACAAACTACTACAGATACTGATGATAAACAGACCGTGCAGACCCTGATCAGACGCCGCATATGAGACCCGGCGCCTCTCTGGTCTAAACTGTTTGCAATAAGAGATTTTCGACGAAAGCGGCTAAATAATATGTACATGTACATTTACTGCATTTATCAGTATTGGTATGGTATAATACAGAACCTATAACGACCGTTTAAAACACTCGTTTTATGGCTATTTACGACAGTTTGCAGTTTACTGTAAAGCGAAATTTATCTAAGCAGGTATCATTCAAATTTGGATAGTGTGGCATTACCTATCTTCTATATGAAGTAGCCACTGGTCCCCGTAGGGAGACTCCACTAAGTAACAAGTAGACCACTTGTGAACAGGATGCTATTCCGAGTGCAAAATCTAGTTAACCTGACAGAGACGAATCTTATCTGACGCCACATCTGGAACGTGTTGGTTGGCAAGGACCCGAGGTTATAATGTTTTTGCTCGAGTCTGAGATCATCCTTAAGTACCTGACCAGTCAGATACTTGAGATTGACGTCACTCAAACTCAAAAGTTTTATAATCTAGGATCCAGGATGCAGGTCTATACTGTTTACGAAGAACCGAAAACCCGAGTTTGTGAATTGTTGCTTTTCAGATCTGTTAGGCCAAGACTACTGGATACAATGCAGGTATTACAACACTTCGGGAATATGGAGATTTGACGACGGAACAGCTATGCCAATGGACAACACATACTGGAACCCCGGAGCCCCAGATTTCATGGATCGTCAACATTGCTGTAGGCTCAAGGAAGAGGACGGCTACTTCTGGAACAATATGAGATGCATGCATTATACACACGTGTGTGGTTATATCTGCGAGTATAAATGAGTCATCGTATAGAGGGAACAAATTATTGTCGTCGTTTTGCATATATAGTGAAGATTTATACCAGCCACAGGGTAATATGTGCGGTGCCTGATCAAGCTATGTTTCTAGCAGCTTTAACGCAATTGTTAACTAGACCTGTAAGCCAAAGGCTAACGAATACCCCCCCCCCCCCTGGCTACGTGTAAGAACACCTAACATGAATCGGATTATATGTACATACAGAAACATGGACAGATTTAACATTACGTTTTAAATGTGAACAAGATGTGTTTGTGAAACACTATGCCCCCTCATATATTTGACCTCTGACCTTGACCTCTGACCTTGACCTTGACATGTCACCCCTCAAAATGTGCAGCCTCATGAGATACACAAGCATGCCAAATATCAAGTCTCTATCTCTACTGGTCCAAAATTTATGGCCAATGTTAAAGTCGGCGATTTGACCCATATATTTGACCTCTGATCTTGAAGGATGACCTTGACCTTGACATGTCACCCCTCAAAATGTGCGGCTTCATGAGATACATATGTATGCCAAATATCAAGTCTCTATCTATACTGGCTCAAAAGTTATGACCAATGTTAAAGTTGCTGACAAACAAACAGACAAACAGACAGACAGACAGGGCAAAAACAATATGCCCCCCGACTATCGTCTATGGGGGCATAAAAATAATGTTTAATATTTTGAGCTCATGCCTATCGTAAGTCTCACCTTTAAGTATGGAATTTCAAAATCATTATTATTATTATTATTATTATTATTATTCTCATATTCTAAGTACAGGTTTGTATGGTCATAAAGCTGTATATAAACTTTCAACACAATTGAAGCAAAACTGTACATGAAGAAGGCTGGAAAATCATATTTGTCTCATATTCTAGGTAAAAAAATGGGAGATAACTCCTGAATTAGTTGTCTGACCATAATGGAAATATGCGGTGCACAGGTTTATATGGTCATAAAGCTGTATATAAACTTTCAACATAATTTGAAGCAAAACTGTATAAGAAGAAGGCTGGACAAGCATATTTTTCTCATATTCTAAGTTAAAAAGGGGAGATAACTCCTGAATTAGTGGTCTGACCATAATGGAAATATGTGGTGCACAGGTTTATATGGTCATAAAGCTGTATATAAACTTCAACATAATTTGAAGCAAAACTGTATAAGAAGAAGGCTGGACAAGCATATTTTTCTCATATTCTAGGTAAAAAAGGGGAGATAACTCCTGAATTAGTTGTCTGACCATAATGGAAATATGCGGTGCACAGGTTTATATGGTCATAAAGCTGTATATAAAGTTTCAACAAAATTGAAGTAAAACTGTATAAGAAGAAGGCCGGACAAAATTGTGTCCACGGACGGACAGACGGACGGACGGATAGACAGACGGACAACCTGATTCCAGTATACCCCCAAACGTCGTTGTGTGGGGTATAATTATGATCTACACTGTTTGCATCAGATCTCAATAAAACATCAGATAAATAAAACAGGACACTGATATACAATGTTAAACCGAGTCCCTCAAAAGGCTCTGGAATTTGGATTGGATTTCTTAAGTACAATAATGTATCCCTCTTTACTGTAACACCCTTTGTAACCTTTTTTACCCGGTTGTGAAAAGCAGTTAGATGAGTGTTTGGTATATGTTGGAGACTTCTGAATTCTCCAAGATAGCACTGTCTTAAGCCTTAGAAATAAAAAAGAATAGTGAATATGGCGTGTGGTTTCCAAAATGCATGTTTCTATATTCCGAGCACCTTCTCCGAGAGGAAGCGGTGCATGAATCATAACCCTCCTAATCATTTGGATACTTTTCATTGTAAAACCTCTTCACTTTGTTCAATACATGACTATTATAGGAACTTCCACTGACTGTTTGACCACTTAAACAAAGCATTTGAACGGCTGGTCCGCTAGAAGTAAAGAAAATGGTTTGCAAGTATTTTTCTTCGTACTGGTGATCATATTGGCGATATATGTATATACCTGATTATTTTGTTTCCATTGCTTGTTATCAACACTTCACATATTAAACTAGTGAACCCAGGTCCCACGAATCCATGTGTTGTATTTTTCATAAATTGCCTTGTACATTGTAGAATCTGTTGTGTTTTAGAGTTTCTTGTCAGTCTCCTTTTGATATGCCAGTACTAATAGCAATATCTATCACCGACAACTGGGCATCCTGTTCCAACACAGCCATTACAACCACACAGCAGTGTGTTTCTTTGGAAGGACGTAAAGAAAACCATAAATATATGAAACAGTCTGTGTTTCTGCACCCTTCCAGTAGGACTTGTTGATCGGAATTACTGACATATATACAAAATGAAGAGCGGGTGCCGTATGCGTCACAGAGAATATATAGACATGGATTTGTTTTGGTATATAAAATGTGTCCCCTTTTAGAGTTAAATTGGCATTGTCATCCCCCACCGAAGGCGGAGGTATATTGTGTTGGCGTTGTGTGCGTGTGTCCGTGCGTACATTTTGCGTGTCTAGAGCAATTTCTCAGACATTGTATGGAATTGTACTATGTTAAGTAGCATAAGGACATGTGGTTCTTCAAGTATCATTTATATTACTTCGGAACACTTATGGCCGTTTGTTTGTGAAAAATGTAACATTTTTGTCTGTCCGGAGCCATATCTCAGAAACTATATGGATTTTTCGATGAAGTCTTATTTACATTATGGATATGTTTATTACCATTAGGAAATGCGGCCCAGCAAGTATGTACCACTCACATTTATCATGGAACACAAGAGTTATGGTATTTTGTGAAAAACCGTTTTGTCCTTTTGGTCAAATACTCAACGCTGGTTTGGCAGGGGATATCAATTCAGCGAAGTTGTTTGTTTAATTTGATATATTACTGCTGCGTATGTGTATAACAGGGCATGCGTTTATGCTTACTGTTGTCTATGTCCATCGTTGTTCCCGGAGATGAAATACTCTGTTTGATAAGTGTTGGAATAAATTCAGTGGAACTTGTGTAGAAGGGCATACATTTTATACCAGTCCTGTAAAGACATCTGGGTCACAGACAAATATATTTATATACGATGTATGGGCATGTCTGTGGTTGTTCTATATGATAAGTGTTGGAATATATTTAGATGGCATGGCAGGCTATGCATGATATCTAAAAGTGGTCTCACTATATATGTAATTATATAGGTGTCCTTTATCTTACGTTGGAATACATCCTGACGAATGTGTACAACAGGACA
This sequence comes from Azorinus chamasolen, assembly GCA_963576725.1. Classification (NCBI taxonomy): domain Eukaryota; kingdom Metazoa; phylum Mollusca; class Bivalvia; order Cardiida; family Solecurtidae; genus Azorinus; species Azorinus chamasolen. Next base: position 95,174,892 of record OY755240.1, on the reverse strand, counting down.
TACGTTTATACGCAAAGACAGCTGTGTTACAGTGATACTTTTATATACGGTTATGATTGGTTTAGGATACAATATCAGGTCGCTCTTAGGGTTAAAGGCGGAAGATGAGGAAAGGTGCTTATAAGTTCATGAACAACTTCACCAAACCCCATAGTGTGATCATTCTTTAGAACCATCACAGAATCTATGCTGTAACCATTCTTTAAAGCCGCCACGAAGAGATAATTGTAAAGAGTGCTCGAATGTAGGGTTTGGTTAAAAAAGAATGACGAAATTTGGTTTTGAAATTCGCCCACTGTATATGACTCCAATTAAAAGATAATCTATGTTTGCGTTATATCTGGTCCTTTTTCATTTATCTGATTGATCTATTGGTTTTCAATTTGCTAATATATACGACTCACATGTACTGTATCTAGAATCTATAACCGCCTACTGAAGAAAACCGCGATATGTACTCGTATGTTCTGTAGAATATGTGACCTTCCACTGAAGGAAAACGCGATATATACTCGTATGTATTGTAGAACCTGTGACCTTCTACAGAACGAAAACAGGGACCTGTAAAGTAAAACTATGTAGATGTTGATAATACATAATGTTTTTTAAGTTGCAGATATAATTGCATTCCGCATTTAGATACCACCAGTCTATAACACATTTTAATCCATTGTACCAAGCAAACAAATGTGTATACAGATTCGTAACAGCCAACTTCTAAATCAGGTGTCTGATTAGGACCTACACTGTTTGTTTCACATATCATTTTTAGGTCTAATTAGCAACAGCAATCTTCAACTAACATCTCTTTGATTAATAAAATAAATTTGTTCATAATACTGTAACCTTTTCCTCATGTGAATACTTTTTTCACATCTCTGCAGACGGAATAGTCCCCTTTCAGAGGGCTCCTGTCGACACCGTCTGACGATGGTCTGCTCTGCTTGCTTATGAAATTATAATAGATCTGATTAAACATCTACTAATACAAAATAAAGGCATGTGTACATATGCCATTACAAAATAAAATCAGCGATTAATGATGTAATTATCTCTTATTCAACAGGGACACGGATAATTGGGAAAGTGCACTTAGTAAATGTCGGCGAATCAAACACAAGGAAGTCTTTTTTCGTGTTATTCCATTGGTTTTCTTATGATGTATTTCTTTCTTTTTAGCACACAACCAAATGATTTGTGTAAAGTGAAGTCATTATGAAAACGCGTTGCAAGTAGAGAAATCATTTTAAAACGAATTTCAAAACATCGACATAATTCGGCATAATTCGTAATGTATTGGATGCATAATACAAAAACGAAGTATACTGATCAATTCGTGTTTGTTAATTTAACCTGTTTTAACTCTGGTCACACAAAAAAGAGCATACCGGACCTTTACTCCACATTTCTAATTAAGAGTGTTGGTAAATCAATGGTAGAAGCAATAATAGATTATGAAACCCTAAGCCAGCCAATGGCAATTACAAAGAGGAATACACACTTGTAACCAACTTTAAAACAACGCAAAAAAATCACGATAGCATCGGTAAACTACTAAACGTCTCAAAAGGTATAGTTCGATTTTGACCCGTGAGCTGTGACCGTCATGACGAGTCCACCCGTAGAGGTAAAACGCGTCACAAACCATGTATTTGTTCCGGAGTTACCTGTGGTTATAATGACATGTAATAAGCATACATATACTAATACTGCACGATTAATACGAGCTTCTTGTGACACTCATTTTCTTCTTACCCATAAATTAGAACTATATAGTTCGAGTTCGAGCTCTGAGCCGTGACTGCACTTTTCTTTTTATAGAAGCTGCAACCATTTTATTCTTGAAGGTATATGTTGACTACCTTTTTGAGATTTCTAGTGGTTTACCATGCTATCTTACAGAACGTTGGATACAAGCTTGTTCCTATTTGTAATTGTTGTTGGCTGTCTAATGTTTTCAAAGTCTATTATCTCTTCCAGCGTTGGTTGACGAACACTCAAAATGAGAAATGTGGATTAAAAATTCGGCATACTTCTTCTTTCCAATATACAAGTATACCCGTTCAATAGGTAAATATGAGTGTCAATACTTCTAAAACATACCCGTTCAGTAGGCAAATATGAGTGTCAATACTTCTAAAATATACCCGTGCAGTAGGTAAATATGAGTTTCGATATTTCTAAAATATACCCGTTCAGTAGGCAAATATGAGTGTCGATACTTCTAAAATATGCCCGTTCAGTAGGTAAATATGAGTGTCAATATTTCTAAAATATACCCGTTCAGTGTGGAAATATGAGTATCGATACTTCTAAAATATACCCGTTCAGTAGGCAAATATGAGTGTCGATAATTCTTACATGTACCCGATCATAGGTAAACCTGAGTGTCAATACTTCCAAGGTGTACCGTTCAGTAGGTAAATATGAGTGTCAATACTTCTAAATAATTCTTACAATCTATATGATATTTTCGTAATAAGCTAGGATATTTCACTACAAAATAAATGTAATCTGACGATATCGTATGCACTGTTATAATCCAACAATGATTTTCTCAAAAGCTTACGTATTTTCTGGGTCATTTACAAACGTTTGTTCATCCCGGTCTCACCCTATTACAGCGATAACCTGACGATTGTTTGGTTCAAGAAACGGCTCCAAATGACACAGGAAATACGTGAACTTTTGCGAATATCACACTTATCCCATCTTCACCGTTCTGATGTCCGTTCTGTCAGTTAGTATATATAGATTCAAAGAACGGTACAGACTCATATGGTAAATACGTATTGCAATACTTCCAAAATACACCCGTTCAATAAGTAAATATACGTGGCAATACTTCCAAAATGTACCCGTTGAGTTAGTAAATATGTGTGGCAATACTTCCAAAAAATGTAGACCTTTAGTATTGTGCCCATTCAGTAGGTAATTATGAGTGGCAATATTTCCAAAGTATAAAACGCTTTCAGTTAACCAAAGCAATGCGCTTTTTTAAGAGGCAGGCGGACGGGGTATATTTATTTACACTCTTCATCTTACTGGGTGAATATGAGATGTTGTAGATCATGTAGATGTACTGTACGGGCAGACCGTCAATAGCAAAATCATCACAGAAATGTTAGTCTAACGTCAAAATTCATAGATTTTAACCGTTTCCCTGTTAACGTTTATTTCAAATTTCAATACCTACTGAATATTCATTGACATACTAGTTGTAATGTTATAATAGAAGATGGGATATTGCAGTCATTTTAGAGAGCAAAGATACAGAACTATCAAATTCCATTAGTAGAGTAGACCTTAGTTTACTCTGTATGCAAATGCATGAAAAAACTTTTATATGAAGGAAACGGAGAAGAAAGCCCTCGACAGAGTATGATAATTATAGCAGTATGCGACAGGTCTAATAGCGTTCGGTATAATTGATTTATACAAATGGGCGTGTACATCATTATTAAACGGTAGAGCCCATTTAGTAATAAAAGATTAACCCTTTCCTTCATACAAACGTCTATTCACGCATTATACCAAAGTCAGATGGCTCCTATATTAGCCGTATGGTCATGGTCTGCTCTGTTTGCTTATAAAACCTCAGCATATAAATATTCATGATGTCGTTATTTCGTACATGAATATCAAACAGGTTGATTCAAAAAACTAATACACACTTTGTCTATAGAGAATTATGCCTTCATACGATCATTCGTACAACTTGAACCTTTGAATGTATGAAACGTATTGAGTGAAGTTTTCAAGCGGTGTAGACCCAGATGAGATAGCGTCTTACTTATTCCTCTGATCAGGGTCTGCATTCTTTGACAGTCAATCCCTTGTAAAAAAATATACGGAACGATCCAAGCGTTAAACGGTATTGATAATTCAAAGGGCGATTGAGTGAAAGCGTAATACATATCGGAACGGATGGTGTATGCAAACTAATTCTTAGCACGATCTGTTGGATTTGCTACAAATGAATATCTCTAATGCGACCACCAGAGAGAGTTTAATTATTGGTCCTAAAAGTAGGCAGGTGGTAGCTTAATGCAGGGTGGAAGTATTAAAAACAGATTCCAAAATACCTGTTTTAAAAATACGTATGTTCATCTATTGGCAGGTGGTAATGGAGACGTTTTGCTAGCAAATACCTTTATAATGATCCACGTCCTTTTCCCCACAGACACGCTTTAACCATTCAAATGCGGGAAAAAGTGCATTTGCAAATCAAAGGCCTAAAGAGCCATAATTGCTTTCGAGTTTGATATGGATGTTAAGTGTAAGGGAAGACGTTGCTGCACACATTTTTGACATCTTGGAATTGTTTAATGTAATACTAAACATATGACAGACTGTTGCAACAGTCAAACCATAAGCAAAGTGGTTATTAGTGACACCCAGACAGTCCTTGACCTCAACAAATCAGAAATGCATTGTTGAGTGACAGTGTCCATCTTTCAATTCATATCAAAGCAATATCAAATGCTGTTGTGTATTTCAAAGCACTACCCTCGTTATTAATTAGAAATTCTAGAATTTTAACTACTGTTTAGACAATGTAGTGTGAAAGTTTGGTTAAATTTTGTTCGGGTTTATATACATGTATGCAAACACACAGACATTAATCCAAAATCTTGTTTGATTCATAATGATATCAAATGAATAGTACATTCCTAATAATCCACGTGATGTTTTATTCTATCAAAACTCCACCATGAATTCCACTGATCATAAAATTATATGAATCCCAACTTTTATATTCCAATTTATTCTTGTAAATTGGACTGACAGCATTTTGTTTTAACACTCTTATAGAAAAATCATTTTCAATTGAATTCTATCATTGTTCTATCCTTACTTGGTCTATTCAAAATAGCCAAACGGAGACTAACCCCTGTAAATATACATGATCGGAGTTGACAGTTTTACACCTTTTTAAAATATAACTTCATTTCCATCAGATCAGGATGTTGATGACAAAGAATAACATCATCTCTGTCTATTTCATATCAAATTTGTTGTCAAATGTTCTTTGCTGTGACATCTCCCAGGGTTTTTCTTTGATTTTGGGGAAAGGGCATGGCCTTACCGGAGGAGAAAAATAAGCGTGAAATGAATGCTTTGTTCTTTGCTTGAAGATTTTAACAGACGTAATTTAGTTATAACTGATAAACTTCTTAAGCAAGGTTACAGATATCACAAACTTCGGAAAACCTTTTCTAAATTTTATTATCGAAATTTACCTCTCATTAGTAAATATAATTGCAATCTACGGACGTTACTGCGACAAGGCATTTCTCAACCAGAATTTTATGGGGATGTTATCTACAAACTTAGGAAAATTCGGGGTCATATCCATTTTCATGATTTGTTTATAAAACGCATTAAAAAATTTAAAAAGAAAGGTTATGATCCTATTATATTGCAACACACTGCATGTTTGGTTATCGACCCTTTTACAGTCGGTAGCTACGCTTCCCTCTTTGCTTGCGCGATGACAGGCCGAGGGTAGTACTCTATGATGGTATACTCTTAAACTTGGATACAGGAGGAGCTTACCAGACTCATGTATTATTTTTTCCCTGTCGTGCCCTTAACGGCTTACCTGCAGGTGCTCTGACTTCAGCAAAGTCATTGAGTACATATTTGACGGATTGTCACAGTTATTATGCTATGTTTTACATGTTGTCCTGTGTTCACCGTCGTCTATGTTGTGGGTAAGTCCAGCGGGGATACCTTTATTTACAATATTTGTAAAGCTAGGGTGACTTTGAGAGAAGTGTGAGGTTAGGACGTCCGTAAACCGGTTTAAACCCCCAGTGGTGTTTTTGCTGCTGACCGTGCCAAGGCGGTACTCTCTTTGTCACCCTTCCTTTTGTTTGCATTGCGTCTTTGTGCTTGTGGTTTGTTCATGTTGTGGAACGTTTGTCCCTGGTTCTTGTGTGTCTTTTGGTGTTTTCTGTGTTCATTTCGTGTGTGTGTGTGTGTGCGTGTGCGTTTGGGTGTGTGTGTGTGTCATGCTGTCTATCGGTGTTTTGGTGGTGGTTGCGTCTTGCATGTGGCTTTGCCTGCTTGACTTTACTACTTTTCCATTTAAGGGAAAAAATCAGAAAATATCAACATAACATTTAACATGTTCATATTTTCTCTATCAAGTGACAGTACAATTCAATTAAAAGCATTTCATCCAGTTCTGATAGTTTAATGGTGTTTTTCTTGTGTGGTTTGCCTGCAACTGCATAACTCTTGGCTATTACTAAACTTGTAAACATGTCGTCTATGACTTTTCATAAAAAAACATTATAAATCAGAAATCACAGTAAATCTCAACTTTTCCATTAACCAAGTCAAATATGATCGGATTTTTGGTAGATAAAGATATCATCGGCATTTTTGTAAATGAAAAAGCCTAAATGTATGTCTCGCATTTTTGCGATGACAATGGCATGAATGGAAAGTTCTATCTCGGTTTGCGGAAAAACTAATTAAATCCATTGTAGAGAGTAATACGCATACTAGCCTGTTAACACTGCAAGAGAAGTTGGCATTTCTATCGTGTTTCATCAGTAAAATTACGCTAATAGAAAAGAAAGTGTTGCGGTACTGCGGGTATGAAAGCGAAAGTACAGACACTATGATTCATAAATGCTATACGGATTACTCGGATCTCTAGGTAAGACGGAATGCGGTTCGCGGTTTATCCCGTACACGGTGTCGATATAAAAATTGCCCTCTCCCTCCCAATCGGCGGAGAGGTAATTGATCAATGAAAAAACCCAACAGGTTTTCTAGTCGGGAAGTCTTCGCTATTGGCGGAGAAGAAATTTATCATTTATAGACAAGCTATTGCTGCTGTAGAAACGCCAATGTGTTGCGAAAACAATGTTTGACTAAATACCAGGAATGAGGTTCATATCCGCGTATATGATTAATGCCTTTGTGGCTGATTTTAGGCTTGCGCAACTCATATCCTCGGATATGAACTTCATATCCGGTCAAATCCGGTGTCATACCGATATTCTTTCGCGTTTTTTTAGTATATTCAATAATTCAAGCTTTTAAAAGGTTGATCTTGTGAAGACTTGATGTTATCTGACAAAGCGAAGTATTAAGTAAATAAATTCATGAACATTTTACAACAAAACTAGTTTAGAATTGAAGAGAATTATTATTTTCTTGCGCATGTTCACGTAAAAAAGAAAAATGTCCGACTGCTATATTGCATTCTTCGAAAGCAATAAAAATGTAGACCGATATCAGAGAGCCCTCTGATCAGGGTCTGAACTATTTGTCATTCAAAATCCTCTCTCAGAGTTTACCCTTTCATACTGTATGAACTCTATCAAATAACGGACTATTCCACTTTGTTATTGGAACATTTAGAGGGTACAAGTGTACTAATGCTAATGCTGAGGTTAAAGTAGAATTATTAATGAGTATTCACAGGGGTTTTAACACTATCGCTTAAAAACTAAAGAGTCTGGTCAAATTAGTTCATTGGTAGGTTGACGCTGGTAAAAAGCCAATCAGAAAGGATAAGTCTGTGCAAGCAAAATGAAACCTGGAGACAGTCGTGTGTGTTTGTGTCTATGTTTTGGATTTTGGTATGTAGACTGCCAGGGGTTTAACCTCAACAAAGACGGTATAGGATACAAACTAAACGGAAATGTACTAGGAACACGGAAAATGGTCCATCTCCCAAGATGCGCCAAAGAATGCATGTTTGTGTCTGAATGTGTGTCTTTCAATTTCCAAAAGTCCACCGGACTATGCGAGCTGCTGAATGTGACACAGTTTGGGTCAACTATTAATGCACTGCAACAAGATACAACGTTTATACACTCGGAAATATCATCATGGCCACAGGTAGCCTATACGTGACTTTACAAGACACGGGAGAACATTCACATAACAATTACTTAACAGTGTACCTCATACAAACACAAACATGGTAGAGCCAGGGGTGTGTTTTATTATCGCAAATCTGAATCAGGATTACAGACCATGATTGTGATTCGGTCGTTCTTTTTATCGAATCACGAACATGTTCTCTAATCGGACTAATCAAGCTCTGACCTCGATTAAAATCTAATCATAATCTAAATGGCGGAACTTACACTAACAGCAGAGGAGACACACTTTTAAACCATTCTAGAAATTGTTGTCGGAGGTAACAGTTGAAGTAACAGTTACATTTCTATTTGCTCCCGAAGTAAAATATGTTCGTAATACATGTATATTTTTATTTTATTTTATTAGATCTATTTATTATTATTATTTTTTTATTTTTTTTTATATTTATAGGTTTTTGTTATCGTCGCTGTCTTATTATTCGACAAAATATTAGCTGATCGACTCTGGAACTAGAAAATTTGCCAGGCACACCCAATGAATATTTTCTTTTGTGAGATGAACGTTTCAGCGGCCATGTTTAATACAACATGTCATATCAAATTGTTTTAATACCATAGAAATCGTGATTAAGATTGTGTGTATAATCAAAATCATGATTTAGGAAATAAAACACACCCCAGGTCAGCCGGCTTGTGTAGATACAGTCTGATCAGAGTGTTTCCTGCTTGTGTATATACAGTCTGATCAGAGTGTTTCCTGCTTGTGCAGATACTGTCTGATCAGAGTGTTTCCTGTTTGTGTAGATGCAGTCTGATCAGAGTGTTTCCTGTTTGTGAAGATACAGTCTGATCAGAGTACTTCATGTTTGTGTAGATACAGTCTGATCAGAGTGCTTCCTGTTTGTGTAGATACAGTCTGATCAGAGTGTTTCTTGTTTGTGTAGATGCAGTCTGATCAGAGTGCTTTCTGTTTGTGTAGATACAGTTTGATCAGCGTGGTTCCTGTTTATTTAGATACAGTCTCATCAGAGTGTTTCCTGTTTGTGTAGATACAGTCTGATCAGAGGTTTGTGTAGATACAGTCTGATCAGAGTGTGTCTTGCTTGTGTAGATACAGTCTGATCAGAGTATGTCCTGCTTGTGTAGATGCAGTCTGATCAGAGTGCTTTCTGCTTGTGTAGATGCAGTCTGATCAGAGTGCTTCCTGTTTGTGTAGATACAGTCTGATCAGAGTGTTTCTTGTTTGTGTAGATGCAGTCTGATCAGAGTGCTTTCTGTTTGTGTAGATACAGTCTGATCAGCGTGTTTCCTGTTTATTTAGATACAGTCTCATCAGAGTGTTTCCTGTTTGTGTAGATACAGTCTGATCAGAGTGTTTCCTGTTTGTGTAGATACAGTCTGATCAGAGTGTGTCTTGCTTGTGTAGATACAGTCTGATCAGAGTATGTCCTGCTTGTGTAGATGCAGTCTGATCAGAGTGCTTTCTGCTTGTGTAGATGCAGTCTGATCAGAGTGTTTCCTGTTTGTGTAGATACAGTCTGATCAGAGTGTTTCCTGCTTGTGCAGATACTGTCTGATCAGAGTGTTTCCTGTTTGTGTAGATGCAGTCTGATCAGAGTGTTTCCTGTTTGTGAAGATACAGTCTGATCAGAGTACTTCATGTTTGTGTAGATACAGTCTGATCAGAGTGCTTCCTGTTTGTGTAGATACAGTCTGATCAGAGTGTTTCTTGTTTGTGTAGATGCAGTCTGATCAGAGTGCTTTCTGTTTGTGTAGATACAGTCTGATCAGCGTGTTTCCTGTTTGTGTAGATACAGTCTCATCAGAGTGTTTCCTGTTTGTGTAGATACAGTCTGATCAGAGTGTTTCCTGTTTGTGTAGATACAGTCTGATCAGAGTGTGTCTTGCTTGTGTAGATACAGTCTGATCAGAGTATGTCCTGCTTGTGTAGATGCAGTCTGATCAGAGGCTTTCTGCTTGTGTAGATGCAGTCTGATCAGAGTGTTTCCTGTTTGTGTAGATACAGTCTGATCAGATTATGTCCTGCTTGTGTAGATACAGTCTGATCAGAGTGTTTACTGTTTGCGTAGATACAGTCTGATCAGAGTGTTTCTTGTTTGTGTAGATACAGTCTGATCATAGTATTTCCTGCTCGTGTAGATACAGTCTGGTCAGAGTGTTTCTTGTTTGTGTAGAAACAGTCTGATCAGAGTGTTTCTTGTTTGTGTAGATACAGTCTGATCAGTGTTTCCTGTTTGTGTAGATAGAATCTGATCAGAGTGTTTCCTGTTTGTGTAGATACAGTCTGATCAGAGTATGTCCTGCTTGTGTAGATGCAGTCTGATCAGAGTGTTTCCTGTTTGTGTAGATACAGTCTGATCAGAGTGTTTCCTGCTTGTGTAGATACAGTCTGATCAGAGTGTTTACTGTTTGCGTAGATACAGTCTGATCAGAGTGTTTCTTGTTTGTGTAGATACAGTCTGATCAGAGTGTTTCCTGCTTGTGTAGATATAGTCTGATCAGAGTGTTTCCTGCTTGTGTAGATACAGTCTGATCAGAGTGTTTCCTGTTTGTGTATATACAGTCTGATCAGAGTATGTCCTGCTTGTGTAGATGCAGTCTGATCAGAGTGTTTCCTGTTTGTGTAGATACAGTCTGATCAGAGTGTTTTCTGTTTGTGTAGATACAGTCTGACCAAAGTATTTCCTGTTTGCGTATGGAATTAAATAGATTTGTTTCTACTGTTTCTAAAATAGCGAAAATCACTTGTTCAGTATACAATCCAGTTAATGAATATTCCGGAAATAATGAAGCTGTGTGCAAATACTCTTGAGATTAACCCATTACCTCCTAGACTATTTCAGATCGAATCTCTTTGAATAAAACTACTGAAAAGCAGCATTTACAAGAGAAAAGGAAACTTTTAGAATTGTGTACCTTTGAAACCATTGTAATAAGCACAGCATTTGCTCCTATAGAACTTATGCTCTATTTATCACAATGGTTTCAACGACTGAATTTTATAGACGTGTCAAACAGCAGAGGTGTTTGAAAATTTAACCCTTCGCTTGCTAATCGCGTCAATATACCTACCTGTAAATAGTGAAGACCCAGATGAGACAGCTCCTGCAGGAGCTGTCTCATCAGGGTCTGCACTAGTTACAAGTTGATTGTGCATCCAGCGCACTCCGCAGCAGTCACTGCACAGCGGAATACGTGTACACAGTGAAGATATATGCAATTATACAACATGGCATGGGCAAAGAAGGAGAAATGTATTTTTAAAATTCAGCAAGCGAAGGGTTAACTGATATAAGTGAGCCACGTCACGAGACACGTGAGACTTATTGCAAAGATACTCTTATAGTGAAAACAATGACGAAAAGCCGTCGTCTGATCAGGGTTGTCTACACCGCTTGTCAATTTGTTTAACATAGTTTAACTTAGCGCCATTTTCTCAGTCAACTAGCCCAAATATGTAGTTTTGGTTAATCTAAGTTTTATTTTAATGGTAAATTCTCATATATGTCAAATATATATTAAAATATCGCATTGTTTGGTTACAGCCTGTTTTCTAACAAAAGTACAAAAATGAGTCATGCAGGAAACACCACATACAGAACAAACACTCGCCCGAACAGCAACACAAGGAAACAGCACTTATGATGATGTAAGAGGCGAATGAGAGTTGTGTATGTTACTTGCATATCCTGCAAGAGAATGATAACAACATCGATTACGTGTACGGGGAGACTTTTTACGGCCACCACACGGCACAAGCAACACTGTTGTGATAATAAAAGTACAAAAATGAGTCATGCAGGAAACACCACATACAGAACAAACACTCGCCCGAACAGCAACACAAGGAAATAGCACTTATGATGATGTAAGAGGCGAATGAGAGTTGTGTATGTTACTTGCATATCCTGCAAGAGAATGATAACAACATCGATTACGTGTACGGGGAGACATTTTACGGCCACCACACGGCACAAGCAACACTGTTGTGAGTCACAATGCCGAAAGAATACTTTAAAATATTGCTTATCTACAAACAGTGTTAACCGAGATCAGGGTCTAAATCGTTTATTATATTATGTACTAGAATGTCAAAGGTATGCGTGGGTGACAAACATTGCAGATCTTGATCAGACGCCACGGCTTATTCAATTACATCAAAGTTATGTGTTTACGTTGATTATAAATTATAAAAATCCCGTTTCATGCATATTAACGCTTCTTCCCAAATTAAATATGTATAAATGCAAAACCAGAACATCGACATATTTCGCCGAACCAGTAATATATTTGAAATACACTACGGATATCCGATATATTTCAACAATTTTGAACAGCCATATATCAAATAAATCACAAAACATGCCAAAATATATCGATATTCTGATTTTGTATTACATGTACGGACAAAATGCAACCCAATTCCAATTCCTTATTACTATCTATTCAACCGATATAAACGTTTTATATACCAGTGTTTAGGTACAACAGTGTTTCACAACTTTTTAAATTGACAGTTTAAATGCTATTAGAGTTTGATATATGGCGCAAATACTGAAGACACCCTGTTTTCAATTTTCCCAGATATAGGATTATGGAAATAAATACATTTGAGAAGAATTTGGCATTTTATCTCATTTATTCATCACAAAATGTGTCACCAATGTTTATTAAAACAAATTAACTTGTAACAATTGTAAATGTCTGTAATACACTTGTAAAATATTACATTAAAAACAAAATATAAAAGCTGAATAAGTCTATCAAATGTGATCTCATTTAATTAACTGAAGTCCTAATAAATTTGTATCACAGAAATACTTAAAGTATTACATGTAGTAACACCTTATCAACTGTTAAAGAAAAGTATTTACTCAATTACGGTTTAAGTAATTATCTTTTCAACAAGTACCGTAATACTTTTCAACAGATAATCATTAAAACGACACTGTATTCTCATTGGCTGCTTAACATTTTGATACTTGTCTGTTATCTCTGAACATATGCAATAAAATAAAATATTTATCTGTCGATCTATGCAAAAACTGTACGGGTCTGAATTATTCGTTAACAAATAAAAGTACCGTAAAAGTGGAAGATTTAATACTGGGATTTCTCACATACCTTCCCTTATCTCCGAGTTAGAACAACGGGTTAAGATTTCCTGATCTGTAACACGTGTAAGATCACTTTAGAACGTATGACGTCATATATACACCATGGAAACCTATGTTTACATGTCATTTAAACGGCGAAAATACACTGTTTTGGTATATGAGAAAAGATCACATGTTCCTAAACACACCAAGAAAATGCTATTAAGCTCGCCAAGGCTCGCTTAATGACATTTTCTAAGGCTCCTTTAGGAACATGTGATCTTAAAAGACAACTCGCAACAGATCCTCTATATAACAAATGCTATTAACACGCATGTAAGTATTATTCTGGGTACAAGAAGAGTTATGTTGGTTATCCGCTAATACCCCCATTCCACTGAGCAGCGATTCCGCTACGCTGCGAAATTTTGGCAAAAACGCCGCGAATAGTAACAGGAATGGCAACAGTGCAGTAGAAACGCCCTGGTCGTAGTAGAAGCGTAACAGAGGCTTCTTGATCGCCACTTTACTGCGATTGTTTTGACCTTGCATCGCCGTAGACTGGAATCACCGCAAAAGCGTAGTAAGACATTCATGAACGCGGCAGTATCGTCGCCGCAGCGTGAGTAACGTAGTGCAATTGCAAGCGCATCGCAAAACAGCCTCGAGATATGTGTCCGCATATAAACGCTTTTACACACATTTCCAAACAGAGTAGACCCAGATCAGATAATAAATATTCATAAGATCATTATTTCTTACATGGATATTGAACAGGATACATGTTGATGCTTGAGTCATCCCAAAGGAAGACTTAGCAAAAAGAAGACCTAGGTCAGGCCGAACACTGTGTTGTTCTTGATCTAGGTCTTCAAAACAGCTTGATACAGTTTCTTCGAAGGATGATAGTCAACTGCTTCGAAAGCAGTTAAATCAACTATTTTATATAGAAACGTTCCAAAAGCGCAATAGAAGCGCAGCTCATGCGCTTACGTCGAAGTAAGGTCGTAACAGCAACGTAGTAAGCGTAGACGAAGCGTAGCCTGGAATCCCGTGTCGTAGTGGAAGCGTAGTAGAAGTGTCTTAGAAAGACTTCGCGTGTGTGTGTGACATTTTGTCTATCGATGTGTTGGTGGTGATTGCGTCTTGTATGTGACTTTCTACTGTATGTGTCTGTGTGAATGAGTATAAATTGCTATATAAATTGCTTTCTGTAGGTGTTTTGGTGATGGTAGTTTTTTGTGTGTGACTTTTCCTGCTTGACTTTACTACTTTTTCATTTATAAGCACAATAGTGTTGTTTGTGCAGTGTGGCGGCCGTGAAACGTCTCCCCGTACATTCAACCAATATTGTTTTCTTCCTCTTGCAGTAATTGTTCTACATCCAATGCGTTTCTTTGCACCTTAACACCGTACTTTGCACTTCATGGTGGCTTCGGTACTCACTGTGTCACTTTCTTGATTTCTTTTTTAAGACGAATTCCCTTTGTGATTTCGATATTGTTACATTACCTTACTGGGGGTTTTCTTACTTTATACCGTTCATTGTTTTCCTTCCTATCTCTATAGTCCACTTTATTACTGTCGTCGTAGCTGTTGGAATGCTTTTATTTTGTACTGGCTTTTATCTTTTACATGATTTTTCTATTCAAGAATTCTGCATCAAATGGTGTCGACGAGAACATGCTGATGTAAATGCCCTTTCGGATTGGAAAAACATGTTTTTGACATTATTCATACTCGTATTGCTTTTTACAAATCTAATTACCATCTATTATCACCTCGACCTAGAATTACATTTTGATATCTGAAGATAAACATTTCGAATGTTCATTCTAATTATGTTTTTGCTCCTGCTGACAAGGCATCAAATAATGTAATAATTATGTGAAGATTGTATTATGTTGATGTTTTGAAGAAGGAATTAACTGGTTCACAAACATATATTACAGTGCGAACCCCTGAAAAAGATATAGTCTCGGAACATGTAAAAATGTGCAATACTTTTAAGTCTAATCCTAACGTAAAACAACATAAACTTTCTCCTATGTACTGGATTCCTAAGCTACATAAACATCCGTATAAGGCGCGTTTTATTGCCAACTCTAGTTGTTGTACTACTACTAAACAATATAAACTTTTAACGTCGTGTCTTACTACTATCAAAGAACATGTTAAACGTTACTGTGATAATATATATGACAATTCTGGTATTAATGTTTTTGGTCAATAAACAATCCAAATATTTTAACTTAACTTGAAAATGAACTGTACAACATTTCTTCATTGAGCTCTTACGATTTCTCTACACTCTATACTACTCTACCTCACCATCTTATAAAGGATAAACTGATTAAATTGATAGAAAAAAACCTTTGCCAGGGAAAATAAAATGTTCCTTGCTTGTAATGTTCAACGTTCATTCTTTTCGAATTCTGAAGTTGAAAATTACATAATGTGGACTTGCCTTGATGTTTGTAGATATTTAACATTTCTTTTAGATAACATATTTGTGCGCTACGGGGATACCGTATATCGTCAAGTTGTTGGTATACCTATGGGAACAAATTCTGGCCTCTTGTTGCAGATTTGTTTTTATATTGCTGAGAGGAATTTCATGCTTAGTTTAAAACATAATACACAATCTGACATTGTTAGTGCTTTTAATAATACGTCTAGGTATTTAGACGATATTTTGAATTTGGATAATCCTTATTTTGAAAATATGGTTTCTTCTATTTACCCAAAAGATCTTACGTTGAACAAAGCGAACCGATCTGACATTCAGGCTTCCTTTTTAAATTTGAATCTTTCCATCACTAATGATAAAGTTTCGTCTAAAATATACGATAAAAGGCAAGATTTTGATTTCAAAATTGTTAATTATCCTTCTCTAGATGGAGATGTTCCCCGGTCTACATCTTATGGGGTTTACATTTCTCAACTTATTCGGTTTGCCCGAGCCTGTTCTTTGCTAGTAGATTTAAATAGTCGTAATTTAGTTATAACTCATAAATTTCTTAAGAAAGGCTACAGATATCATAAAATTCGGAAAACTTTTTCAAAATTATATTATCGAAATTTACCCCTCATTAGTAAATATAACTGCAATTTACGGACGTTACTGCAACAAGGTATTTCTCATCTAGATTTCTATGATGATGTTATTTACAAACTTAGGAAAATTCGGGGTCATATTCATTTTCACGATTTGTTTATTAAACGCATTAAAACTTGTAGGAAGAAAGGTTCTATTATATTGCAACACACTGCATGTTTGGTTATCGACCCCTTTACAGTCGGTCGCTACGCTTTCCTCTTTGCTTGCACGATGACATGCCGATGGTAGTACTCTATGATGGTATACTCTTAAACAGTTGCTCTGTCTTCAGCAAAGTCATTGAGTACATATTTGACGGACTTTTACAGTTGTTATGCTAACCAAAAATCAACATGTAACTTCGTCGTCAAACAAATACAGAATGATGAGAAGAAGAAATCAAGTCATGAATATTAATTTTAGCGCCGAAATATCAACGACCAATGATATTAAGGCAGCAAACTATCAACCAATGACACAACATGTGTACATTTCGTAACCTAACAACTAGCTTGAACCAATTAGAATGAGGGATACACCATAGTTCGTTCAGGCCAGATAATTAAGTTATTTTTAGATCAAAATAATGTATTTTGTACTGTGATTACAGTCTTCTATGTTGTGGGGAAGTCTGGCAGGGATCCCTTTATTTACAATGTTTCTTTAGCTAGGGTAACTTTGAGATAAGCGTGAGGTTGGGACGTTCGTAAACCGGTGTAAACCCCCAGTGGTGATTTTGCTACTGACCGTGCCAAGGCGTTTATCTCTTTGTCACCCTTACTTTTGTTTGTCTTTTGTCGTTGTGTTTGTGTTTTGTTCATGTGTGTGTGTGTGTGCGTGCGTGCGTGCGTGCGTGTGTGTGTATGTGTGCGCGCGCGCGCGTCTTGTATGTGACTTTATAAATTGCTATATAAATTTCTTTCTGTATGTGTTTTTGTGATGGTGGCGTTTTGTGAGTGGCTTTTCTTGCTTGACTTCACTACTTTTTTCATTTATTACAGGTTATAAAATTATTTGCAATATGTTAAATAAAGAAATATACTAATGCTTTTAAGTATTTCAAATGTTTAAACTTACAAAATTCAGTCGCTCGTAATTCATTTTCAGTGTTGTTATATTTTCTGGCCATTCGGGATAATTAGTGTTGATGTTATTAGTTTTGAAAATTGAATACTGCTTAAGCCGGTGTTAGGGGGCATGAGCAGCGTTGCACTTATAATTACTACCCATAAACAGACTCCATAAAACCGAGTCTGCAATTTTCACTTTTTGCATTTCTACCTTTGCTTTCGAAGGATATCCTACTTTAAGGATTTATTAACTTATGCGTTTGTGTTGCAGCAAATGGCAGCGGGTTGTGCTGGAAAACCTTGTGGTCAGGGCAAGATATGCCTTCCAGACAGGACTACCTACACCTGTGTGTCCTTCTGTATGTATGAAGTACTGTTATATATAAAGCCAGAGCCATGTATAAAGGGCGTAATTACTGTTATATATAAAGCCAGAGCCATGTATAAAGGGCGTAATTTCAAACGTAAACATCGTCAATTCTTCACCAAACCATATGACGTGACTAATCGTTAGAATCGTATCTGGGTTTGATAGGGGAAATAAAGGACACGTTCTAGGGAAAGTATTTAATTTACGTATCGTAATTATGCCTCTTTGCCCATGAAGAGGAGAGTGTATTTTGAGACCACATTGAACCCAAAGACCAGTAACCACGACATAAGTTTGTGGCTGGTCGGTATCACTGATCACTATCATTGATATATGCTTAACACTTTCACTGAAAATGGGTTAATTGGCGGCACATGTAAGCACTATTCTAAATTTATTCTGCGGGAATATGGGTAAAACTAGTAGTAAATATTAATCTCTATAGGTAGATATGGGTTTCATCGGCGGCAAACGTAAGTGTATGGTTTTATGGGCAGTACATACATGCATTATTTTCACTATATACTTAGGAATCGTGGGTTAATTGGCAATATACATAAGCAATTTGAGACACTTAAGGTAAATGGTAAACAATACCACACAATAAATGTACATGCAATTGTACATAATGGAGTAATATATCATTTGTATTCCTATTTTGACAAGTTATTGGGTTATACAGTACAACTAGTAAAAACTAAATGCATCCTCATGATTTCCCGTCGGTGATCGCATGCCTTTGGTCCTGCTTTTCAATAACCTAGGTTTATACCTAACGTAGTCTCTTTGTTTTTGAACTGATATAAAGTAAACAACATATTCTTTCGTGGCGTCTACTTCAATTCAGCTCTGCTACAATTTTCACAAAAATTTATGAAACGTTTGACCGAGTGTCAGACAGCTCGGATCCCGATTAGACCCCGAGTAACAAATCGTCTCATCTGAACCAATATTGTTTGCCTATAAGAGTCAGGTTGTAAAACTGCAATATTCGTAGGTCTACAATCTAATTTATTCATTTCAGCATCGAACTCATCATTATATCCTGAAGGGTACACAATCATCGAGGGCTTCGTATTAAAGATCATCAAGGATGTCAACGTTACATACGACGCAGCAGAGAGCGCATGCGCAGAGACAGGGGCACTTGTGAGAATTGACACACCAACAAAGCAAGAAAAACTACGGACCTACATACTGAACGGGAACAATGGTAAAATGATTAGCTATATAACTCAGATTGATGTTAATATTGAGGTAAGAAAACATACAGAACGGAAATAAAATGAAGGCCTATTTGAGAGTCAAAGGCACACTGGTGAATTTGCTGTTTCTGGAATAAAAAACGTCTAATATACATGTAATCAAATATAAGCAAATGTCAGTAGTTTATTATCTACACACCCAAACGCAAGAGATGAAAACAGAAAACACCACCAAACACACAATGACTAGAGATAAACATTCCACACATGAACAAAAGCACAAGTACAAAGATACATGGCAAACAAAAGCAATGGTGACAAAGAGAGGTACAGTTTGGCACAGTCAGTAGCAAAAACACCACTGGGGGTTTAAACCGGTTTACGGACGTCCTAAACTCACACTTCTCTCAAAGTCACCCTAGCTTTACAAATAGTGTAAATAAAGGTATCCCCGCAGGACTTACCCACAACATAGAAGACGGTAAACACATGACAATATGTAAAACATAGCATAATAGAGGGTTAATACACGTTTGTTCGGGCAATAACATCTGCAGTGTCCCGAGGGACTGTTGTTGGTTCGAGCCCGAAAACAAACGTGTATTTACGCTTTTCTTGCATAAAACACATCTTCTGCTTTCCTGCATCAATTTAATTCTTCCAAATACAAGCAAAACTGCGGCAGCAAAACTATACACATCTTTGACACTTTCGATTTATGCTGTTTCCGGGCCACTGTTTTCTTTCTGACATCAATTCATGATTGTATCAAATACCGCTTACACGGAACTTCATTCAATTTGTCTATCACAAAAGCAGTTCATTGTTGGCGCCCCTGATATGCTCGCACCCGGCGTTCACCTTGCTTAGGCCAAAACGCTATATAGCATTCGCGTCCATTGTTTACCTTAGGCCCCGAATAGGTATAATTAAAACCGGTCAACAACAGCGCGTGAGCACGAGACTCGCCTTGTTGATACATGGTCTAGCGGGACTAAAACAGCACGTTTTGTGCAAGAATAACTGTGAAAATACGTCAAATATGTACTCGATGACTTTGCTGAAGTCAGAGCAACTGCAGGGAAGCCGTTAAGGGCACGACAGGAAAAATACATGAGTCTGGTAAGCTCATCCCGTATCCGAGTTTAAGACTATACCATCATAGTGTACTACCCTCGGTCTGCCATCATGCAAGCAAAGAGGGAAGCGTAGCTACCGCCTGTAAAAGGGTCGATAACGAAACATGCAGTGTGTTGCAATGTAATGGGATCATAACCTTTCTTCTTAAAGGTTTTAATGCGTTTTATAAACAAGTCATGAAAATGGATATGACCCCGAATTTTTCTACGTTTGTAGATAACATCCCAATCAAATTCTGGTTGAGAAATGCCTTGTTGCAGTAACGCCCGAAGATTGCAATTATATTTACTAATGAGTGGGTAATTTCGATAATAAAATTTAGAAAAAGTTTTCCGAAGTTTGTGATATCTGTAACCTTGCTTAAGAAGTTTATCAGTTATAACTAAATTACGACTGTTAAAATATGCAAGCAAAGAACAGGCTCGAGCAAACCGAATAAGTTGAGAAATATAAACCCCATAACGGGGCACATCTCCATCTAGAAAAGGATAATTAACAATTTTAAAATTTAAAGTTTCCCTTTTATCGTATATTTTGGACGAAACTTTATCATCCAGACCTAAAAATGAAGCTATAATGATGATTCGCTTTGTTTAAAAACAGTTCCTATGTGTAAATTGATGTAATCATAGTTTCAAAATAAAGAAATATTTTGAACCCTTATGTATTTAGTTCTACAGTTTCTGTCATGATCAAATCATTTAGTTCATATATCATTGTTAAGATTAATCTAAGCAATGTGCATGATGTCACTCAAACCTCATATGAATCAATTTTATCGCATGAGCTTTGATCAGTTTGGCGATCATATTCCTAAAGGTAAAGCCACTTAAATGTATCCAATTATACATAAGGGTGAAACAAAGATAAAATATTTTATTCCGTCTCATTCAGAAAGAAAATCGCAGATGACAAGATAAAGGAGTACTGATGTAAATTATACGAGTTCGATACTCACAACTAAAAGTCATTTTAATTCTTTTAAATTTAAATACTACTATCTAGAGTATTGATGAAGTCTTTCTATAGACTAATTATTTCTCTTTCAGAACTTTAATTTGCTCAATGTTAGTCTCATCATTGGAAGCGTAACGTCTGTTTGAAGCTCCGAGGACCAGTCTTCAAACTTGAAACCATATCGTAAAACAATGTAACGTCGATAGCATGGGTCTTTTTCTGGAAAAATAATGGATATCCTCCGATGAATGTCGAGACAATGTCGAGACAATGTTCGAATTTGTTTTTTTCGCCAGGTCTGTCTGTCAATGTCTGTCAATGCTAGAAGCCTATAAATATGTAGCAAAGCCGGTTATTTACTGCTCTCCATTAATTTCAGTTGTTAATCTGCCATATTCTATAGGGACTATTGTATTTGTGTTTCAGATGTTGTCAAAAATCGGTCGGCATTTTGTCTAGTTTTACATCCCTTTCGGCGGTGTAGGCGCGTACAAGTGAAAACCGCGAAACAATATGTCAGGCAGGATAATTCAAAACATCGTTTGTTAGAACATTCTAACGCCGAATCCTTTCTCTAATGAAAATGTACTAAAAGTCAAGCAGGAAAAGACACACAAAAGACGCAACCATCACCAAAACAACGATACAGCAAGTAATACACAACGACATACATACACACACACACACACATATATATATATATATATATATATAAACGCACATACAGACACACACACGATATGGAATCCAAAATATGAACAAACGCACAAGTACAAAGACACCAGACAAACATAAATGTAAGGCTGAACACACACACATACGTGCACACACGTACACACACGAGATGAAAATACTAAACATGAACAAACATATAATTACACAGAAACATAAACACCAAACAAACATAAAAGCAAGGGTGACAAAGAGAGTACCGCCTTGGAACGACTAGTGACAAAATCACGACCTAATCACGTCCTAACCTCAAACTTATCTTAAAAGTACATGTATGAGTCATGCAGGAAACACAGCATACAAAACACACAACCGCCAAAAAAAGCACTACGACGAAAACAAGCAAATAGAGATGTATATAAAAGACAAAAAGTGACGCACAAAGATATAACACACAAACAATAGGGGGAAGATGGAAGAACCGCTGAGGGTTAAACCGGTTAAGGGGCACCCAACCTCAGACTTATTCCATCCCCAACCTAAAAGACAAACAGTGTAAATAAAAGTATCCCCTCTTATGCAGGTAACAACAACGCATACATTAAGTCACTCAAGCTAAATAAACAGTGTAAATAAGGTATCCCCGCCGGACTAGAACATCTATGCTTAATTGTATCAGGACAAGAATATCCATCATGCTGGTTCAAGGTCGTCATCGCAAAATTCATCGATTATTAACGTGTGACGCAATAACTGTTACTTACCCATTACGTCATCTATGTATTAGATCTAGCAAAGTATGATTACAGATTATTTAAGACGTGTACGATAATGAAAGAACTGTCCAATAGTATGACTGTATTTATTTTTTTCGGTGGAAATTGGAAGCGATCGTCGAGAATGTATGCGATCTAACAAATTACGTAGTTCGGAAATGAAAAAGAACTACTACAGATACTGGTGACTAACAAACTGTACACATCCTATTCAGATATCGCATTGGAGAACCGCCGATTTGTCTGGTCTATACTGTTTGCAATAAATGGAAAAGTAGTAAAGTCAAGCAGGCAAAGCCACATGCAAGACGCAACCACCACCAAAACACCGATAGACAGCATGACACACACACAACCACACACCCAAACGCACACGCACACACACGAAATGAAAACAGAAAACACCAAAAGACACACAAGAAACAGGGACAAACGTTCCACAACATGAACAAACCACAAGCACAAAGACGCAAGGCAAACAAAAGGAAGGGTGACAAAGAGAGTACCGCCTTGGCACGGTCAGCAGCAAAAACACCACTGGGGGTTTAAACCGGTTTACGGACGTCCTAACCTCACACTTCTCTCAAAGTCACCCTAGCTTTACAAATATTGTAAATAAAGGTATCCCCGCTGGACTTACCCACAACATAGACGACGGTGAACACAGGACAACATGTAAAACATAGCATAATAACTGTGACAATCCGTCAAATATGTACTCAATGACTTTGCTGAAGTCAGAGCACCTGCAGGCAAGCCGTTAAGGGCACGACAGGGAAAAAATAATACAAGAGTCTGGTAAGCTCCTCCTGTATCCAAGTTTAAGAGTATACCATCATAGAGTACTACCCTCGGCCTGTCATCGCGCAAGCAAAGAGGGCATTTTCGACGATAGCGGCTCAATTATATGTACACTAGTCTACATTTATCTCTCTACAACGATACCCTTTGGGATACGAATATTGTATGTGTTGTTCAGAGGGAGTTGTATAGGGAGGAAAATCAAACATAATTAGCTTGTTTGCAGATCCCCAGATAAGGTGTATTTCGAGAACTAAAACCGTTCTGCCTCCATCAAACCCTATGTTGTGACCACTCTTTAGAATCGTCACTTTGTGACGATTCTAAAGAGTGGTCACAACATAGGGTTTGATGGAGGCATAAAGAAAATACGATGGAAAAAGGTTGTTTCTGGAGCCTTGTTGTTTCGGAAACAGTGACATGCGTTGTTGTAAGGAGGAAATCGTTATTGAGAGGGCCGTTGTAGGGAGGGAGCACTGTATTGTAAAATAGAACATATTACGACCACTAAAAACAGTTGCTCTTTACGACAGATGGCATTTTTAAATAATGCAAAGCGAAACTTATCTAGACAGGTATCATCTAAATTTGGATGGTGTGACATTACTTCTCTTCTGTATAAAGAAGCAACTTGCATTAAAAAATCTAAGTGGCCCTAAGAGAAACCAGTAAGTAATAGGTAGGCCACATGTGGAAATGATGCTATATCTGAGTGCCGAATCTAGTTCACATGACTAACAAAGAAGAACCTTATAAGACGCCACATATTGAAAATGGGGGTTGGCAAAGCCCCGGAGTTATAAAGTTTTTACTTGAGTCTGAGATCATTCTTAGGTATCTAACCAATCAGATACCTGACATACTTGAGATAGAACTCACTCACACTCATACTCGTACCTAGGATCGAGGATACAGGACTACACTATTTGCAAAGTATCGAAAACCTGAGTTTGTGAATTGTTTTTCTTTTCAGATCTGTTAGGTCAAGACTACTGGATACAATGCAGGTATTACAACACTTCGAACGTCTGGAGATTTGACGACGGAACACCAATGCCAATGAACAACATGTACTGGAGGCCAGGAGCCCCAAATTTCATGGATCGTCAACATTGCTGTAGGCTCAAGGAAGAGGATGACTACTTCTGGAACAATATGCGATGCTTGCATTATACACACGTGTGTGGTTATATCTGCGAGTATAAATGAGTCATGAGTCACGTAAACCGGTTTAAACCCCCAGTGGTGATTTTGCTACTGACCGTGCCAAGGCGGTTCTCTCTTTGTCACCCTTACTTTTGTTTGTCTTGTGCATTTGTGCTTGTGTTTTGTTCATGTTTGTCTCTGATGCTCCTGTATTTGTTGGTGTTTCCTGTGTTCTTCTCGTGTGTTTGCGTGTGTTTGGTTGTGTGTGTGTGACATGCTGTCTATTGATGTCATGGTGGTGATTGCGTCCTGTATGTGTGTGTATGAGTATAAATTGCTATGCTTTCTGTAGGTGTTTTGGTGATGGTGGCGTTTTGTGTGTGGCTTTTCCTGCTTGATTTTACTACTTTTTCATGAATTAGATTTCTTAAGTACAAATTTTATCAAAACCTTTCAAAGAGTATCCCTCTTTACTGAACACACGTTGTTACCTTTTCTTTTCGGTGGTGAAATTCAGTTAGATGGCATTTGTATATATGGGAGGCATTGGTATATAACGTTGTCACGAGAACTTCTGAACAATCCATGATAGCATTATCTTAAGCATTAGAAATAAACAGCATAGTGGATATGGCTGGTGGTTTCCAACATGCATGATTGCAGATGCCGAGAAACTTTCCTCGAGAGGAAGCGTTGCATGAATCATTGCCCTGGTCATCCGTTTGCTTGGATAAGTTTTATTTTAAATCTTCTTCACTTTATTCAGTACAGAAATCTTAAAGGAATGTCCAGTGATTGTATGAACACATTGAACGGCTGGTCCGCTAGAAGTAAAGAAAATGGCATACATGTATATCCTACGTACTTGTGATCATCTTGAGCGATACATGGACGTACCAGTTTATTTCGTTCGAATCAAATAATTTATTGATACATTCAGGCCTCCAACCCATAGTACAAGAAATACATTCAGACACGAATATACAATCGAATGTTGTAAAGCAGTCTTACAAGTTTCATACATATATATATACATATACCAACACATATAGCATACTAATCAATTGTTTCGGCGTAATATACTGAGTGCTTAAGTATTCAGAAAGTGTATTTTCATAGCAAGAGCATAATGTATGTATTGAGCAGTATTTCTCATTTTTGCTTCATTTGTTGATGCTAACAAGTTGTACATTTATGTAAGGATGGGTTGATATATATTTTTCTAGTTATAAAACGATCTCTTAAATTCACATAAACCCTACAAACAGAAAGTGAAATTTGTCTTCAACATCACCATTTGAACAAATCCTGCACACTCGTTCTTCTCTTGGTATGTTCCTGTACCGTCCCTTTTCTATTTGCAATTCATGTGCACCTGTTCTGAACTGAGCGTAACTGTGTCTGAACTTTCTTATAGTTAATACTTCCAGACAAATCTCACGTTCGTATGAAAATTTAATGTATTTATAGGCACTCAATTTAGAACAGTTCTCAACATAACTGTACACGTTTTGTATATTTGTATCTTTCATTCTCTGAACAAACACTTCTAAAAACATTTTTTTCCGTTTCGGTATCTTGGTTATACCAAATATAAGCAAAACTATATTTACATAAATGTTTTTTTTTTAACTCCGATGACCAGTTAAAGTTGGCATTTTCTAAAGCATGTTGTAACATTTTTATGACATACTTGTATAATACATTTTCAGAATGATTAACCACTATTTTATGTACATGTACCTCCTAACAATTATGTATCCTACCACGTAGTGGTGTAGGAGACATATTGATTTACTCCTTTCTGTCTGTCTGTCTGCCTCTCACAGAATATTGTCCGCTTTCTAATTTCAAAGTTCTCATACAATCTTCACCAACCCTTACCAAAATGTTTATAGTTATAATATCTAGGACAATTTCGAAGTTATAGCGCTTGATGTATCCAAATTTGGCCTTTTGAGCATTGTCCGATACCTAGGTCAAAAACGTCTCATTCAAACTTCACCAATCCTTATAAAAATGTTTATGTCTATAATATCTAGGCCAAATTCAATATCCAGCAATATTGTTTCAGGAACTTCAGAGTTATGATCCTGATTTATCCAAATGTGTTTGTCTTGTGTCTTGTGCTTGTGCGTTTGTTCGTGGTTGGAATGTTTGTCTCTAGTATTTGTGTGTTTGTTAAGGTTTTCTGTGTTATTCTCGTATATGTGCGCGTGTTTGGGTGTGTACTTGTGTGTGTGACATGCTATCTACCGATGTTTTGGTGGTGGTTGTGGCGGGGATACCTTTATTTACAATTATTCTGAAAAGTCAAGCAGGCAAATGAAAAAGTAGTAAAGTCAAGCCGCGTTCCGTGTGTGGCTTTTCCTGCTTGACTTTACTACTTTTTCATTTGCCTGCTTGACTTTCCAGAATAATTGTAAATGTTTGTAAATGTTTCTTATTAGCTAGGGTGACTTTGAGATAAGTGTGAGGTTAGGACGTCCGTAAACCGGTTTAAACCCCCAGTGGGTGATTTTGCTACTGACCGTGCCAAGGCGGTTCTCTCTTTGCCACCCTTACTTTTGTTTGTCTTGTGTCCTTGTGCTTGTGTTTTGTTCATGTTTGTCTCTGGTGCTCGTGCATTTGTTGGTGTTTTCTGTGTTCTTCTCGTGTGTTTGTGTTTGCGGGTGTTTGGTTGTGTGTGTGACATGCTGTCTATTGATATGTTGGTGGTGATTGCGTCTTGTATGTGACTTTCTACTGTATGTGTGTATGAGTATAAATTGTTATGCTTTCTGTAGGTGTTTTGGTGATGGTGGCGTTCCGTGTGTGGCTTTTCCTGCTTGACTTTACTACTTTTTCATTTGCCTGCTTGACTTTACTACTGTTTCATTTAAGGACAACTCTTTTATGAATGTACATGTAACACCGCATAAAAACACACAACCGCCCGAACAGCACCACGTCGAAAATCAGTAAATATACATGCATATAAAAGACACAAAGAGAAACATAAATACACAACAAACAAACAATAGGGGGAATATGGAAGTACCGCCTTAGAACGGTCATTGATAAATGTCACTAGGCCGGGGGGTTAAACCGGTTTAGGGGCGGCCAACGAAAATTCCTTTTCCGAATTAAAAAATGAAAATAGTTTCGGCGATGTTTAACAACCTTATTTGTGTCCAACTAGGCAGTCGAAATACTCAGATGTCTTACCATTGTATTTAACACAGGATTTCACAGTCTGGTACATTGCAGTTAAAGCCCGATAAAGATTACCCTATACAACAGCTCTTTAAAGAACTACCTATAGTTTACTCCGTTTAACTAAATCAAAAGCCGTTTTGAAGTCTACGAATGCAACATATAATTCACGCCGTTTTTAGTTAGCTGCTTAGATATTATAGACTGCAGAACAAATGCTTATCTGTTGTAGAGTATCCTTCTCTAAAACTTGACTGTGACTCGTCAATCTTATTGAAAACATTGGCTAAAAGGAAAGTCGCCTGATATTTATGCTGATATATATTTATTTACCAAAATATCTAATAGATATACCACGGTAGTTTTCCGGGTTATCTCGGTCACCTTTCTTATATATTGGCTCTAGAACCGCACTACCCCATACCGTTGAAAATTCACCATTTAAAAATAATATATTAAATAACCTTACCATAACAGGCATTATAATATCAATGGTGTGATAGTGATAAAGATACTGGAAGGAATACCATCCTCTCCTGGTGCTTTTGAACTGTTTAATGATTTAATACCCATTGCAATTTCCTCATCTGTTATTTCCAAATTAAATGGAATTAAAAATTGCATTTCTGATCTCATCGAAATCATCATCTTCATCTAAAACGTTAAAAATGTTATTGTCGTCAGGGCCATCACCTTAGAATAATGGTTAAAATGTTATTTCTAATTATCTATATTAATAATTGCCTGAACTGTATCAATATTTGTAATATATTTGAGTACTTTTCAAAACGATTTAGGGTTATTTGAATAGTTATATAAGTCATCTAGCTGTTTGGCATACATACTGGTCGTTTGGAATGACAGAGTACCTTAAAACTTTGTTTACAACTTATGTAAAACTCAAAAAGTACAAATATGAGTCATACAGGAAACACCTCATACAGAACAGACAGCCACCCGAACAGCAACAAAAGAAAAACAGCAAATGTACATAACTACCAAACCCATAAAGAGACACACAAAGACAAAACAATAACAAACAATAGGGGAAGATGGAAGTATCGCCTTGGAACGGTCAATGACAAAAGTCACTGGGGATTTAAATCTGTTTAGGGCCACCCAACCTCACACTTATTACATCCCCACCCTAAAAGACAAATAGTGTACATAAACGTATTCCCTCACCGAGTTATCTTCAACAACCGCGATGGAAACTATAGTGGCAAAGTGCATGCAAAACTAAAACATATTAAAGTGAAACACTGTATCCACCTATCGCCAGTATACTCAATTATGAGCTTCAAACAGAGTAACTGAAGGAAAGTAAGAAAGGGTACGGCAAAAACGAGATATCCAACATCCTCCAACCGTTTCCAGGTTTAAGATGTCGCTTTCATAGAGTACTAAACCTTTCTTGTCGACGTACATACAAAGAGGACAGCGTGGTTGCCAACTGTAAAAGGGTTGACAACCAGACATGCAGCATATTGTAGTACTATAATATCATATCCCTTTTTAATGAATATTTAAAATATTTGATGAACAAAGTCAGAAAATGAGTATTTCCAAAAAATTTCAAAGAAGTTTGTAAATCATAATACCATAAATTTCAGGAATTTGAAATACCGTGTCGGAGGAGCGCTTTGAGATTACGTTTGTACTTAAAAAGAAGTGAGAGATTTCGATAATAGAATTTAGTTTGTTGAGGATCGATTTTGCATGTATTTTAACAGAACATTTGTTTTATTTCTTTTCATGTTAGAACATTCCTTATCAATAAAAATAGTAAAGTCGCCAAAACATCAATAGTAAGCAAGTATTACAAACACCCAACACACACAAAGGAGATGGACATTTCAAACACGAACAAAGGTACAAGCACAAAACCACCAGACCAATACAAATGTAAGGGTGAACACACACAAACACGCACGCGCACGATATGAAAACTATAACTTTAAACAAACACATGAATACAAAGACACAAAACACCAACCAAACAAAAGCAAGTGTGATAAAGAGAGTACCGCCTTGGAACGGTCGGTGGCAAACCACCACTGATTGTTTAAACCGGTTTACGGACGTCCTAATCTCACACTTATCTCAAAGCCACCCTAGATAAACAAACAGTGTTAATAAAGGTTATCCCGCCGGACTTAAGGTCGTTTCTTACGCGACCAAACTGGTTTCTTACAAACTGATATTGCATTATCAATGCCCTCCATTATCTTATCTAGTATGGCATATATCCCCTCACCCAGATTGTTAATACAACTTGTAATGTGTGTTCAATTATTCTTTGCAAAGTTCATAAGATTGTATCTAAGCTTTACAATGTTACTATCAGTAAATAGATAAACTGGCTTGTTTTCAGATTTGTCCTGATTAGTCACAAGTGGTTAACTGGGATGTGTTTTGACACTATGGACACCTGTAAAGGAAAATGGCACCATTCTGTCCTTTTACCAACACTAAAATCATTTAGACTATGCAAAACTTCCCCAGTCGCAAGTAAATAGTCTATCACAATGTTACCATTTACATTTACAATTTTAAAACAACATCTTTATCTTTTCCGCATCTCCCATTAACAATCAACATTCCATACACTTTACAAAAGTCTAGACGTTTCTGCCAGCCCAGTTTATATAACTATCACATGATGATCTAGCTGGCAAGTTTGTCAACCATAAGTTTTCGTATTCAATAAATTCTGGAATATTATGGCCCATGGTGTGTGTTAGACACATTAAGATCTAACATACTCAGTTCATATTCTAGGAGATCGACCCCCCCTTAAACTGATCATTCTGGTATGCCGTTTATCCGGAGGTAAATATGTAAAACACAGGACAGTACCGTTCATATTATCAATAATATTTACATTATCAATAATTGCTTTGTCAAGCCTCAAGAATAGCAATGAACTTGGAATATGTGTATAATTGTTCATTAAACGTATGTAACGTTTTGTGAACAAAACCACAAACTCAAACCATTGCTCCTCCTCTAGAATCATTTTTAAAAACATGTTTGTAGAAACAATTAAAATCATGAAATAACATGGTAATTTTAACATGATTACTTTGGCAGGTTTCAATAAACCCAAATATTTCAAATGATTTTTAAATAGGTCACTACCTCTCCAGACTTATTTCTAACACCGTCGATGTTCCAGCACATTAAATTCAGTCCCAGTGGGCCTCAGCCTGATCCCTTGTCTACCTCTATTGTCTCAACATGATCATTATTGACCCGTTGATTTGGGTTTGCAGTGAGTTTACCGAATGCCTGTCGAAATTCACGTGTATGAGTATTCGGGTTTGTTTCATTGTCAGGTCTAATATGTAATGCTATTTTATGCTAATAGCCTGCCTTACCATGAGCTTTCAGTCTTTCCAATGCCTATCTTTGCTCACATGTCATGTCATCTCCAACTCGTATAGATAGTTTACACAATTCGTCTCTTCCCGCATAAACTCGAAATTTATCATCGTCAAAACGAAAGGAAACTATTACTAGAGGAGAGGTGTTTTCGTCATTTTCATACATACGCACGTATTTTATATCATCAACATCCCAATGTATATCTGGACGCGCTACATTTAGAACACGCTTCATGATATGGGCTTTTCGGTCACTATCGCTACTTTTGGCATCGGTGTTTCTATTGCTTTCTATCAACACTTTACACCTGAAACTGGTGAGCCCAGGTCCGACTAATACATATTTTGTATTTTGAGAAGTTTAATTGTACATTGTAGAATATGTTGTGTTTTAGAATTGCTTGCCAGACTCCTGATATACCATTACTAATGGCAATATCCATCGCCTACAACTGGGCATCATGTTCGACTAGTGTTTATTCTGTGTTTTAGAGGGATATATAAGAAACCATAAATAAGTGAAACATTTTAGTATTTTCTTGGTATTTTCATTAAACTGTGTTTCTTCATTCTTCTTGAAGGATTTGTTGATCCGGTAGTACATATATACAGAATAAAGAGAGGATATCCTATATGTATACATCACAGAGGACATATCGAGATGGGTCTGTCTTGGTGAAGAAGACAGGTCCCGTTCAGTAGTTAAATTAGCATTGATTAGTTTGTTTGATATATTGCAGCTCCCTACATCATAAATATGTCCAAAGTTTGTGTTACAACTGATGTCAAAACGGCAATTACAATAGTTTGGATTCACTGAGAAATTCAGTTTAAGATATAGATTTCAACACTATTGCACAGAGTTATCGAATTCCTTTCAAGTATTATTGCATGATAATTCTTGAATAATTCAAACATAGGGTAGCGAAGATTTCTTGTATAGCAGAGAATACATTTATGTTTACTGTTGTCTATATCTACCGTTGTTACCTGAGAAGAAATAATGTTAGATAAGCTTTGGAATAAATTCAGTAGAATTTGAGCACAGGGCATACAATTTATACCAGGCCTGTAAAGACCTCTTGGTCACAGTCAATATATTTATATAGGTGTATATTGCATGGACACGTATATGGTTGTTCTGTTTGATACGTGTTGGAATATATTTAGAAGATTGTACATGGCAGGTTATAAGTATACTATAAAGGATATCTACAAGTTGTCTCACGGTGACACTATCAATATCTATATATAAGAAATAGTACAGCCCACTGAGTGCCTTATTGCATTATAGTGACCTACCAGTCAGCCAGAAAATAGTTTAAGGCCCGAACCCGAAATGGGCTGTACTATTTCTTATAATATACCGCATTTCTTTGTTCACGAACGTATTTTAGCAATTCTGTCACTCAGTGATTGACCCTCCCCCTTTTCATAAGTATTAATCAATTATTGCATTTACTAAAAGTTCTAAAAACGTTTTTTTTTTTTTTTTTTTTTTTTTTTTTTTTTTTTTTTATCAATTTTAATCAAGCTGAATAATAGTTATTATTTTTTAAATACATTTCTTGGATTGAAATATGCAAAACCCAGTATATACAGTAAAACAT
This sequence comes from Azorinus chamasolen, assembly GCA_963576725.1. Lineage (NCBI taxonomy): Eukaryota > Metazoa > Mollusca > Bivalvia > Cardiida > Solecurtidae > Azorinus > Azorinus chamasolen. Next base: position 95,142,494 of record OY755240.1, on the reverse strand, counting down.
GTCTTTAGCGATAATTCATTAATTGAATATAGGAGTCTTAAAAAGCAGAGGTTTGTTTAATGAAGGGCACAGCAATTGCAGAATGCTCTTATAGGGGATCAGTTATTACCTCCCTTTAGGACCCATTAGGTAAAGTGTCTTTTAAGTGTGCACTTATTACGTACATATTTTATTTATTAATAATAAAAAAGTAATTTCAATGTATACTGTACAATCTTTAATTAACTTTCAAAAAAATAAACTGTTTTATTTTTAAATTTATTGATATATATCTTAGAATGACGTTATTTAAATGCGTTTCCGTACAAGCGGACACTACCGGAAATTACTGAGCGTAGCGGGCACTATAATGTTCCAGTGGGCCCTATCACAATTAAGTGACCGGTACAGTTTACATAAGTAAAGAAGGAGCGTATTTGGATAAGGTATACTATAAGATAAAAGTACATGTATGAGTCATGCAGGAAACACCGCATACAAAACACACAACCGCCCAAACAGCACCACGACTACAAACAGCAAATGCACATGTATATAAAAGACGCACATACATAACAAACAAACAATAGAGGGAAGATGGAATTACCACCTTGGAACGGTCAGTGACAAATGTCACTGGGTGGGGGGGGGCGTTTAAACCGTTTTCGGGGCGCCCAACCCCACACTTATTCCATCCCCACCCTAAACGACAAACAGTGCAGAATCAAAATCAGAACAATTTGTATAGTATGACAAACGTTTCAGGTACAGACAAGTGTCTCGAATACATAATAATGTCTATATGTATGCGTTTTCACTAAGATTAATATAAGAACAACCTTAATTATGCGTATTAACCCTTAGCCTGCTGTAAAAAATGTGTGCTAAAACTCTGATCTGCTACAGTTGTTGCTGACTTCGATCAAGCGTTTGAGAAACTATTGACCAAGTGTCAAACAGCTTGGATCCCGGTGAAACGGCATGTTTTCTGGATCCAAGCTGTTTGCAAATATTCATGTATGTTAAAGGCGGACGGTGAGATAGGGTGTTAAATTGGAGCTTATCATTTGATGAACTACTTCAACAAGCCCTATATTGTGACCATCCTTTAGAATGGTCACAAATTCGCCAGGGATAGGGTGGTTGAAAAAATGACAATGTTAGATTTTGAAATTTGCCCTTAGTATTTATTTGATTTTCTCTATTGGTTTGCCGTATGCCAATATATATTCACAGGTACTGTAGAACCTGTGACCTTCTACTGAAGGTAAACGCGATATATACCCATGTACTGTAGACTCTGTGATCTACTGAAGGAAAGCGCGATATATTATCATGTACCGTAGAATATGTGACCTTCTACTGAAGGAAAATGCGATATATTATCATGTACTGTAGAATCTGCGACCTTCTTCTGAATGAAATCGCGATATATTATCATGTACCGTAGAATATGTGCCCTTCTACTGAAGGAAAACGCGATATATTATGTACTGTATAATCTGTAATCTTCTACTGAAGGAAAACGCGATATATTATGTACTGTAGAATCTGTAATCTTCTACTGAAGGAAAACGCGATATATACTCGTATGTACTGTAGAACCTGTGACCTTCTACTGAACGAAATTAGGGACCTGTAAATGTAGAATGAAAATAATACAGAATGTTTTGTAAGTTGCAGATACAATTGCATTCCGCATTTAGATACCACCAGTCTTATTACACATTTTGACCCAACGTTCCAAGCAGACACATTGTGTTTACAATCTCATAACAGGCGACTTCTAAAGCAGGCGTCTGATCAGGACCTGCACTGTTTGTTTCGCAAATTATTTTTCTTAGGTCTAATTGGCAACAGAAATCTTAAAGTAACCTCCTCTCAAATAGATAAAACAAATAAACCCATAACCATTTCTCTAATATAAACATCTTGCCACACCTTTGCAGACCGAGTAGACCCAGATCGGACATCAGCAAACTACAATTGGCCTATGTCGAACATTTACGACACTAAATAATAATACATAGGATAATAACATCGGGTCTTCAAAACATATGAAAGTGTGGTCTTCTTCGGCGTTTGTCCGATTGGTTTTATTGGGATATGCTTCTTTTCAGCATATAAATAACTAAATGTAATTTTAGACAAGTTCAAAGAGCGATACAAGTACATGTGAAACCCCTCTAAACCGGACGCTAAATTTAGCATAAATATCGGTATTGGATACAGGTGACAGCTTAATGCAGGGTGAAAGTCATACAGAAAGCTCTTCTAGGAGCTTTCTGTATGACTTTCACACTGCATTAAGCAGCCACCTGCCTAAAAGTATCTAAATTCTTCTCTACTAGAATTCCGGTTTAGAGGGGTTTTACTGTATATATTATCACTTTAATCCAAACCGATTTTAATGACATTTCTTTACCCAAGTGAACAGCGAAAGAAGAGTCTGGAATGTAGATCCAATTGTCAATAGTACAATGACTGGCAGCCATCTCAGCCACAAGTAGACTCACGATGTCAATGTACCTCGTTACATCGGTCTGACTGGTTATAAGCTATGTTTTATAAGACAGAAGACACTCCACATGGACCGCTATAATGGTAATAAGCTATGTTTTATAAGACAGAAGACACTCCACATGGACCGCTATAATGGTAATAAGCTATGTTTTATAAGACAGAAGACACTCCACATGGACCGCTATAATGGTAATAAGCTATGTTTTATAAGACAGAAGACACTCCACATGGACCGCTATAATGGTAATAAGCTATGTTTTATAAGACAGAAGACACTCCACATGGACCGCTATAATGGTAATAAGCTATGTTTTATAAGACAGAAGACACTCCACATGGACCGGTATATCGGTCTGACTGGTTATAAGCTATGTTTTATAAGACAGAAGACACTCCACATGGACCGCTATATCATGTTTTATAAGACGGAAGACACTCCACATGGACCGCTATATCATGTTTTATAAGACAGAAGACACTCCACATGGACCGCTATATCGGTTGAAATATTAGCACACTTCTCAACCTTTTGAAGTGTATTTTTCCGTTCGGCAATTGAACTCTCACGTTTGAAAACATGTGCCTCGTTGGAAAATGTGTGTTTTTCACAAGTCCATGCCTTCATTTTCGAATCCATTGTTGATAGATCGATATAAGTACTATTGTTGAAAATGTTTAAATATACACATCTTGCGGTGTGCGATGGTCTACTGGTAACCCGCTTGACTATCAGTTCGGAGGTCCGGGGTTCAAATCCCGGTCCTTCCCGGAAAATTCAGAGACACTTTTCCGTGTCCCCACCCGTACCTCCTCTCCACCCAGGGGTTAAAATGGGCACCTGTGAGGATCACTCGCCGGTACTTCGGCTGCATGATTGCGCCATATGTTAGCAGTGCTCAATATTGTAGGCCAATGACTCAATGACCAGGGGAGTAAATGTACAGTCGGTTGAGCGGTCATTCGGACTGAAAGTAGACTATAACTAGGCACTTTACATCTAATTTGGACCTCTGTCGTAATTGATCGCCGCATGAGCGGCGATCACTAATGGAATGTTCAAAAGTATTTACCCATGTAGGAGAGGTAGCGACAAGTTTTACAAAGTCTATTCCGCGTATATTGGTGAGAAGAACCAAATGAATTGGCACATGAGGGCGTGGCAGAGAATAGTTTCTATCTGCATTGTTGATGTAGTGAAATATGTGATGTAAAAACCTTCATACGATGTTTAAAAAGAAATTTATCAAACAAATGTACAATAATAACAATAATTATGACACTTTTTTCGTCGAAGTATCGACATTAAATGCCAGAAACAGTTTTGTAAACATAAATGAAGCCGGGTCAAAGTCGCAGAATTGAAGTCGGGTCAAAACTGTAGTCGTGCAACTGTTTGCGGTGCTCTCGTTCTAAATTATGCCCTTCAGAGATTTTGACATATTACAGTTTTGTTTAATGACCATTGTTTATTGTCCAAAAATGTCGACAAAACTAATACATACATCAGTATATTTATACACGTGATATACACATATTAAGTCATGAATAGATTCACTCTTTGCTAGTGCCTTTATATGTGAAAGCGATATATACATCTTCAATTTCCCTTGAAGTATGTCTGGCCTGATAGCGTAGTGGTTACCACGGTCGCCTATCGTGCAGTCAGCTCTGGTTCGATACTCACCACTGACGAAACTTTTTTTCTCTCTTTTTCCTTTCTATTTTTTTTAATGACGGTTTGGGTTTTTACTGGGATAGTTAATGATAATTATCCATATTAAGTGTTTTTTCTTTCAACTGATACGTTATTTTTGGTAAAACAAATTTGTAGAAAAATTAAAAATAGTTCCTGTTATAAGAAGAAATTCCTACACCTACTATACAAATAAACCTCTACTGTACATATAAACTTAGGTTTATTATGCTACCCCTTTATTACGTCACTAGCGGCTGTAGTGACGGGATAAAATATTTATCCTCTTACGTTTTGGTATCGTCAATATGCCTCTGAACCAATCAATGACCGCCCTAGATATTTGTGTCAAGTTTCATGTGATACTTCCAACAATGCATATGTCATAATAGTTTTACCAGGTATTTACTTGTTACAGTTTGCAACAAAGTTCTTTATCAGCATGCCATAGTATATTTTCTTGTTTACATAGTTATTTGTTTCATAATAAATGACTATATTTTTAATTTATAGCCTTGTCTCTTTATTATCACCTTTTTAGAGAAGGGGAGTAGGATATTCATTTATCCTCATTTTTTTAGCTCACCAGAGCACGACGTGCTCATGCTGAGCTTTTAGGATCGTTGGATGTCCCTCGTCTGTTGTCCGTTGAGATACCACATTTTACACTTGATCTCTAAGTAAATTGGTTTGTGTTTTGCCCTGCATGAAATTTAGGTCAATCTCGAATATGAATCGCCTGCAGTCATAAACTAGGCCACTAGGTCAAATCATAGAAAAATCTTGTTCACACTCAAGTGGCTACAAATGTTATCAGATCTTACTGAAATTTTATCAGAATGTTTGTCCACATGCAATCTTGGTCAAGTTCAAATATGGATCATGTCGGGTTCAAAACTAGGTCACTACGTCATTACACTCTAGAGGCTACATATCTCGTTAAGTTTTTAATGAAATGTTGTATTTCAATTGTCTTAACAAAACAGTTCCTTATTAAAAACCTTCCTTGTACACAAATTTCGCGGCGATCCAATGCCTTGCATCAGTATTCGTCTTGTATTTATTATTTCGGATTTATTTCAGAATACGTGTAAGAAGATTTGACCTTCGCCCCACGTCGTTTCGACCAAAGATAGCAATCGACCATGTTGAAAGATTGCATTAATTGGTTGAATATATTGCATTTATTGTTTTCTCCATTTTAGCCATTCGAATTCTAGAATTGGTCCTATACTGTCAGAACGCATATGAATAGTTCTACCAAAGGTGACAAGTTTGGCTATACGTTCAAATCAAGTAGTGTATCGTTTGTGTACAAAACTTATAATAATAAAATAATGTGTATCGGTTTGTTTATTTTATTACGTATCACATGATCTCAAAATAAGTTTTCTATTGTTTATTAACACTTTACCAGTGCCTGACATCATGTGATAGGCAATCGTTTAGAACATAAATAGAAGATCGCGGAGGTGATACAGTCGCTTTTGAAAAGCCTTACTAGTATCAAAAGGTGGGCGGGGTTAATCGATCCCTTCTCTTCCGGCCAGTGTCTGATTACAATAAGTACAGTTTATTAAACTCATTATAATATTTCTGTTCTTCCTCTCAATTCAGTATGAACTTCAGGGTCCATGCTTATAAAACGTTTAGTTGAGTCTGATTTCGTTCTTAAGGTTTTGATTGGTCAGATTTGAGCCTTTGGCTCAAATCTGACCAATCAAAAGCTTGAGAACTCAAAACTGACCAATCAAAAGCTTGAGAACGAAACTCAGACTCAACTAAAAGCTTTATAAGCATAGACCCAGGCTGTCGTTGTACAAATACTGCTAAACTAACTCTTTGAATAGAACTCTCTGATCTGGGTCTGCACTGATTGTCTGGAAAAGTTAAGCATTTCATACTGAATGGATCCCATAGTTAATCCTTCACTCCATAAACACTCCTATAAGAGCCGTCTGATGAGGGTCTGGTCTCTGTTTGCTTCTGGTATAATGTAGCTATGAGTCTACAGTTCCTGCCATGACCAAGACTGTCTGCCTGATTAATATGTCATTATTTCTGACATGGACATTGAGGGATTAAAGGGTTAACTAACACTCATAAACTGTTCGCCATTGGTCACATGCAATATACTTCCAATCCGAATACAATATAAAGTAACACTCGGGTATATACTGTACTTACACCGACTGTCTTGTAATTCTGATTTCATAAAGGGACGTGGTAATTACAGTTGCGAATTGGCATTTGCTTTGTTTCGTATCTGAAACTAAGGTCAAACATCTAGATCTAGATCTTTACTATAGTTAACCCTTCGCTTGCTGAATTTTAAAATACATTTCTCCTTCTTTACCCATGCCCTGTTGTATAATTTCATATATCTTCACTGTGTACAAGTATTTCGCTGTGCAATCACTGCTGTGGAGTGCACTGGTTGCACAATCAACTTGTAAATAGTGCAGACCCTGATGAGACAGCCCCTGCAGGAGCTGTCTCATCTGGGTCTTCACTATTTACAGGCACGTATATTGACGTGAATAGCAAGGGAAGGGCTAATTATAGTCATCAATTCAAAGTACAATACTTTTTTATTCTGAAAACATAACAACAAAACAACAACAAGGTAAACAACTGTAACTGAGCTGTTATGCGTTTATAACAAAAAGGTCATCATTTGACAATACAAGAAACAAAACAACAAGGGTAGATAGCTACACACATTTCAGAAAACATCGAACGAGTACACCGGTAGTCAGTTGCCAGCTACAGCTGCCATTTTGACATTCTTATAAGTATGCTTATGTCATTAATAATTTTAATGACTATTTAGTTTACTCAAATTCGATGCCTCTTTTCTCCAGATAATTGTAAATATCTCATTGATAGTTGGGTCACATGTTTTGCTATACCATTTCAACTCTTTCGGAGCTAAATAAATTTCATCTGCTAAGATTGTCGTCTGCTGCCAGCTTCAAAGAAGCATTTCTTTAATTTCATTACAAAAAATAATCAGTGTCAAACAGTTTGGATCCAGAGGAGACGCCGATTTACTCGGCCGAATTACTCGGCGTCTCCTCTGGAGAGAATTGCATTACTTTTTAATTGAATTACTTCTAAATTGCATTACGTTTTGAATGGCATTACTTTTGAATTGCATTACTTTCTTCTTCTTCTTTTTTTTTTGAAGAATTGCATTACTTTTGAATTCCATTACTTTTGAATTGCATTACTTTTCAAAACTAATCAGAGCTAAATGAAAAGCTGATTAACCGCTTTTCCTGATGAACATTCATATGAAAAATAATTAGTGTATTTAGCCGTCTGATCTGGGTCTACTCTATTTGCAATTTACCAAAAAGGTGTCTTTATGATGTAAACCTTTAGCTAACTCGGCGCCTCATTGGGATCCAAACTTGTTTGACAATCTCAGTAGAAAGTCTGTTTGAAGATAATTTCAACCAATGAATAATAAGTCAGTGTGATGGAGACTTTTTTCATTCTTCCTTCGTTCTATTTGAAGCAATCGAGTCTACCAAATCTTCAAACAATCGAGTAATGTTGTCATTTTCTTTGGCTGAACATTCTTGGAAGCTACAACCCCAATCTAGACGAGCAACCATCTCCTTTTCAACAAAAGCTGCATTTTTCGTTAAAAGGTCCATTTTATTACCCGCAATGATAATATGCTCTATTTTGTCTCTCATTTCGTTGATTTTATCAATTAGATACTTGATGTGCTCAAAGGAGTCGCTGTTGTTCCAAGCAAACACTAGCACAAACACATCGGACGTACGGATAGCCAGGTCTCGCATTGCAGGAAAGCAAAATGCGCCAGTTGTGTCTATGATTTCAAGTTCCATGTTTTTCATCTTTATCCTAAAATTGAGGAAACACATGTGCGAGACGTACTAGAATCAAATTAACCCTTTACTCCATCAATATTGTGTAAAAAATAATGACATTATGCACATAAAATAGCTGCATTTCATATAAAAACATGAACGCAAGAATACAGTAAAACCCCGCTTATGCGACCACCTAAAAGAGGTATAATTCTGGGTGCTAGATGCAGGTGGTAGCTTAATGCAGGGCAAAAGTAATGCAGAAAGCTCCTAGAGGAGCTTTCTGCATTACTTTTGCCCTGCATTAAGCAACCACCTGCTTATAAAGACAATCATGTGTATTTATTAAGTGGTCGCATTAGAGGGGTTCTACTGTAGTTAACTAAGGTAGCTTAAAGGTGTACAATCAGATCTACAGTAAAGCCTCTCAATAACGACCGCTAAATTCTGTTAATTAGTCCGTATTTTAGGCAGGTGGTGGCTTAAAACAAGGTGAAAGTAAAACTGAACGCTCCCATAGAGGCGTTCTGTTTTACTTTCCCCTTGCTTTAAGCATCCACCTGCCTTCAACACAAACTATTCGATGTAATTTAATGGTCGTTATAGGGAGGTTTTAGATTTTGTATATTATGTCATAAGCAAACAGAGTAGACCCTGATCTACTCTGTTTGCAAATGCGTAGAAAGGCGTACTCATAGAGTAAAGGGGTAAAATATATTCCTATCAGAACGTGCATTTCCCAAGGACAATTCAATGTCAAACACTCACATCATGCTCGAGGGAGACAACAAGAAGGGAATACCGAAAACTCGTGCATTGGCTGTGGAAATTAACCCATTCCCTCATATTGACGACTTTTGACGACTCTGTAAAAGTCACTTTGTGAAACCATTGTGATAAATAGAGCATTTGCTCCTATAGGAGCAAATGCTCTATTTATCACAATGGTTTCAAACTACAAAATTCTAAAATTTTCCTTTTCTCTTGTTAATGCTCCTTTTCGGTAGATTTATTCAAAGAGGTTGGATCTAAAAATAGCCTATGAGGTAAAGGGTTAAGACAGTATATTACATTTGATGCATGTTTAACCCTTATCCAGCCAATTACAAATTTGCTCGTATTTGCATTGCAAACAGCTTAGCCCCAAACAAGACAGGCACAAACCCGTGGCCGAGTAACAGCTTAGCCCCAAACAAGACACCCACAACCCCGTGGCCGAGAAAGTCAACGTCAAGTAAGTCGACGTCCAATCAGGATCCAAATTGTTTAACCCTTTCGGTGCCAGATTTCTAATTGTCTTCTGCAATCCAATTTTGTTAAATCATTCGGTAAAATAAGGAAATAAGATAAATAAATGCAAACTTCAAAGGAATAACGCACATATATAGAAATAGAGTTTGAGACAAATAGTGAAGTCCCTGACAGGGTCTAAGGCAGCGTCTGACCTGGGACTGCACTATTTGTCGTGGTGCATTTATGCGACATGGGCGGTAAGAGGGTTAAATTCGATAAAAACTTTCTGATAAATTTGATTGAATCGGAAGCACTCTGTAGGCAAAAATCGCACAAGATCAGGATTCCAGCAAACAATATTTCTTATCTGAATGGTAAGGCTTTAATCTGATGAATTTGATGATTCGAAGAAAATTGTAGGTAGACCCTTATTGGATTTGTCTACTGTAGAACTTGACTTAAACAGCAATTCATTTATTGAACATAAAGGCTTCTTAAAAAGCAGGGGGTTGCTAAGTATAGGAGCTTTCTGCACTACTGTTACCCTGTATTAACCTACCACCTGCCTTACATACCCATGATTAGATTATATCTCTTTTGATGGCCGCTTAAGACAGGTTCTACTGTAATCCACATTTATACACCGACTCACAATATTCACCTACGTCCCGGGCTCGTCATGACATGTACATCATTCTGTATGTTTACAGGTGACTTAATGAACACTTACCCAGCTATGAAATGACATTTGGATCTCGTGCAACTTGGACTATTTCCGATTCAATCAAGAATTTTAGAAACTATCGTTAGTTCGTTCGTGTTGATTAACACCCGTTTCTGCTCACTGTGAACGGGGAGAGGATACAGAGAAATCCGGACGTGACGCCCTACTCTTATTTTCGACATAGTTTTTCTGGTTCTTTTAGATGCCCAGTGTAGATTGATAAGGGTGTCAAAAAGGTTGGATCCTGATGAGACGCCTAATCACTCGGCGTCTCATCTGAATCCATGCTGCTTGCAAACGCAAGTCATGTTGCGGGTAGTGGGATATTAATTAACTGCTGGTATCCTTAACCCATTCCCCCATAGGCTATTTTATATTCAACTATCGAAAAGGAGCATTAACTAGAGAAAAGGACTGTTTTAGAATTATGTAGTTTGAAACCATTGTGATAAATACAGCATTTGCTCCTATAGGAGCAAATGCTCTATTTATCACAATGGTTTCGAGAAGTGACTATTACAGAGGCGTAGAAAGGTGTATTTATGGAGGAATGGGTTAAACGCATTGGTATATAGTATAACCTGTTTTTAGAAGAATGTTTGATGTTTGACCTGAGGCTGTGGCAGAGGTGAATTTGGCAGAACAATCAGACTTTGATAGATCAGTACGAGTGTTACACGTATCTACAGCTCTGAAACTACACTGCTTTCAAAACCAAGGGAACAGAATACCTCGTGTTCGAGCACTTACCGGTACATGTCCTCGATAGTCTCCTTGTATTCCGCTGTAAATGTGTTATGCAATAACCTCTTTATAATCGATGTTTTTCCCACTTTAGCTGAACCCATCACTGCCACACGGATGTGAGGGTTAATAGCGATCCGAGAACGCCTTTTGCGTTTAGGAAATCTGAAAAGAAATAGTTCAACTTAAATAAATCAGTTTTGATAAATGAAAAACAACCTAGGCTTTTTCAAACAGTTTTATCCCTTTCGGCTTCAGTTTTCTAATTATCGTCTGCAAACCAATGTTGTTAAGTCATTTTGGTAAAATAAGTAAATGAGATAAATAAATGCAAATTTCAAAGAAATAAAGCACATATATAGAACTAAAATGGAAACAAAAAGTGAAGCCCCTGATCAGACGCCGCCTTAAAAAGGTGAAACGGTTAAAACAGTGCATCCGATGAAACAAAGCATAACCTGTGCGGTTTGTTTGTTTTGTTTACTTGTGTGACAAATAATCCAAGACCTGACAGACTTTAAACGCGATAGTTTATCTGGTTCTGCACTGTTTATAAAGTCCTAAATGTTTGTTCTCGTGTACAATAAAAGCTACAAGAAAAATGTTTTTGCCATGGTTCTACTTTTGTTTTGACCAAGATGAAACGACGAGTAAATCGATGTCTCATTACGATCCAAACTCTCTGACACTCAAATAAGTTACTAAAAACAATTCTCTAGAATTGTAACAACGTTTACCTAGCAATGAAACTTTTTCTGCTGGTATTTAAAACATCACCGGTATAAAACTGTTTTGATCCTTGTGAGATACTTGGTTAATCTAAATCATTGTCCTCCGTAAGAATTTCCGGGCCCAATGCTCAATAGTCGTCATAGTTACTGTCACGTATTCTTCATTTATTCGTTATATCTATACCTTATTCTATCCCAGTCGTATTACGTGTCATATATTCATTTCATCATGTTGATCCCTTTTTCAATACTTGTCGTATTTATTGTCTTAGATTCTTCATTATTTCGTATTGCATACTCATAACACCTTCAATATTAGTCGTGCTTACTGTCATATCCTTTTCATGTCTTAATGTCATATCTATACCATCTTCCCTATGTGTCGTATGTACTATAATATATTCTTTAATTCTTTATGTAATATTCAAATGTTTTCCGTACACGTCGTATTAAGTGTCATATATTCTTATTTTTATGTCACATTTATACCCTTTTCCGTACTCGTCGTATTTACTGTCTTATATTCTCCATTTCTTTATGTCATATTCTTACCCTTTTCCGTTCTCGTCGTATTTAATGCCTTATATTTTCCATTTCTTTATGCCATATTTATACCTTTTTCCGTACTCGCCGTATTTAATGCCATATATTCTCAATTTCTTTATGACATATTCATACCTTTTCCCATACTCGTCTAATTTACTGTCATATATTCTTATTTTTATGTCATATTCATACCTTTTCCCATACTCGTCGTATTTACTATAATAGATTCTCCATTTCTTTATGTCCTATGCATGCCGACCATTTGCGTCGTATCTACTATCATAATGGTATACATGTGTTCTACATTTCGTTAGGTAATACTCATGGAAAAGCAGTAAAGTCAAGCAGGCAAAGCCACATACAAGACGCAACCACCACCAAAACACCGATAGACAGCATGACACACACATACACACACACAACCACACACCCAAACGCACACTCACACACGAGATAACACAGAAAACATCAACAGACACACAAGAACTAGAGACAAAAACTCCACACATGAACAAAATCACAAGCCCAAAGACGTAAGGCAAACAAAAGGAAGGGTGACAAAGAGAGTACCGCCTTGGCACGGTCAGTAGCAAAAACACCACTGGGAGTTTAAACCGGTTTACGGACGTCCTAACCTCAAACTTCTCTCAAAGTCACCCTAGCTTTACAAATAGTGATAATAAAGGTATTCCCGCCGGACTTACCCACAACATAGACGACGGTGAACATGCCTTCTTTCATATTCCCCGTATTTACTGTCAAATCGTGATACAAATTTATTTGTTAAGTTCGGCAGAATTGCAGAATAAGAGTTTAAAAGAAATAGAAATAAGCATCATCACCATCATGATCATCATCATCAATATCAACAACGATAACAACAACACTTGCGGTATACTCACGGCATGTTTTCTTGTCGAATGATTTAAATCTATGATGAAAGATCGTTGCTCTATATGTGTCATTTAAATGTCTTAAACAGTTTCTTATATACTGCTACCCCTTTCATCGACAAATAACAGTACCCATGACTTTAACAAAGACGAAAAACATACCCTCATACCAAACTCTAACACGGTGAAAAAACGTTATCCACACCAATTGGTGATCGTTATTTAAAACAAAAAAATGAATTTAATTTGCTTTCTGCTTTTTAATAAATAACAAACGTTGTTTTAAGCATAAGACAGTGTCGTGCAGTTAAGGACTGGAGGGACGGAGTGCTAACAATAATAATAGGTGCTAATAGACTACAGAATATTCTTGTAGAAATGTTTTCAAATATATACCATGCAGAACAATAGAATGTGATATACTTCATGTAATATATTTAATGCAGATTTGTTTTATACAGTTCCTTTATACAAACTTTTTCACGCATTTGCAATCATAGTAGACCGAGATCTGTAGGAGCTGTCTGATCAGGGTCGGCTCTGTTTGCATTTGAAATTATTATATACATGTATATGACTACAGTTTCTACCAATACTAAATATTCATGTGTACATGAATCAGTATAAGAAAATCAGCTTTATTTATGACGTCATTCGTTATCATTCATGCTGTTATTTATGACGTCATTCGTTATCATTCATGCTGTTATTCCGTACATGAATGTTCAACAGGGAAGTGGTTAAAAGATTACTAAGAATTGTGACATGACTCCATTTATATGATTTATGTAAAATACATTCATAACTATTAACTGATTTAAACAAATTTAAACTTTATCCAATATTTAATAGACACTAATACATACACCGAACCGCAAAATAAACGCAACCCATTTTTTTTTTATATATATGTCTGCCATAAATTTACTAACGCAAACGTATTATGTCTCCCCCCATATTTATATGGGGGAGACATATTGTTTTCGTGAGAGTTGTCTGTCTGTCTGTCTGTCTGTCCGTCTGTCTGTCCGTCACACTTTTTGTCCGGACGATAACTTCAATATGCCTGATGCCAGTTGATTAAAACTTCATATATGGAAAGAACATAATGAGATGAAGTGTCATGCACAAGGTCCATAACTCTGGCTTCACTAATATAGGAGTTATTGCCCATTGCAAAAAAACAAACACTTTTTTGTCCGGACGATAACTCCTATATGGCTCATGCCATTGGATTGAAACTTCATATATGGAAAGATCATGACGAGAGAAAGTGTCATACACAAGGTCCATAACTCTGGCTTCACTAATAATGGAGTTATTGCCCTTGTAAATTGTTTTCATAATTTTTTGTCCGGACGATAACTCCTATATGGCTCATGCCATTGGATTGAAACTTCATATATGGAAAGATCATGACAAGAGAAAGTGTCATACATAAGGTCCATAACTCTGGCTTCACTAATAATGGAGTTATTGCCCTTGTAATGTTTTTTCATAATTTATTGTCCGGACGATAACTCCTATATGGCTCATGCCATTGGATTGAAACTTCATACATGGAAAGATCATGATAAGAGAAAGTGTCATGCTTAAGGTCCATAACTCTTGTTTCACTAATATTGGAGTTATTGCCCTTTGTTAAAAAATCACAATTTTTTGTCAGGATGATTAAACTCCTATATGGCACATGTCATTGGAGTGAAACTTCATACATGGAAAGATCATGATAAGAGAAAGTGTCATGCATAAGGTCCTTAACTCTGGCTTCAATAAATTGAGAGTTATTGCCCCTTGTACATTTGTTTAACGCTTTCTTGTCCGAATGATAACTCCTACATGGCTCTTGCCATTGTATTGAAACTTCATACATGGAAAGAGCATGATGAGAGAGTTATTGCCCTTTGTTACAGTTTTTGTCCGATCAATAACTCATGTTCGACTGATGCTTATTGGAATGATATTTCATTTATGGAAAGGGCATGATGAAAGTAAGTGTCGTGCACAAGGGCCATAACTCTGGTGTCAATATTTTTAGAGTTATTAGCTGTTATCATTTTCTTCTTGAAAAATGTGGTGTGGAAAGCGCATAATGAGGGGAAGTATCAATCATCAAGTCCATAACATTTTCCAGTGATTTCCCTTTACATATTGTTTTTATTATAGGGGAGACATCCGTTTTTGTGACAAAAACCTCTAGTTTGAATATAATTTATACATGTTAAATATTACTATGCCACTAAAATGTAATAGTATACCTTATCCAAGTACGCTCCTTCCTTACTTATATAAAATATAACAAGGAATAATAATAAAAATGTCCTGGACTGGTAATCCTTGTCGCCAGACCTGGCACCGATAGAAAACATCTGCGCGGAGCCCAATCACCATCGAACAACGTTCAACAGTTACACCAGGCTCTTATCCAAGAGTGGAACAATATTCATCAGAACGATATCAAGAATGTAATTGGCTCAATGAGACGTAGTTTGAATCCAGGCCATTGGAGGATACATGAGGTATTGACAATGTGTGAAAATCGAAACTGTGGGTAATGAAGTTTGGCATAATGAAATCCGGGTTAATTGGTGATATATTTAAATGACATTTACACATATGTTGAAATGTCCTCGTTATTCATCATTTGAACTGTTTATTTTCGAATGATTTGTGTTTCCCCAACTGTCGCGTTTATTTTGCGGTTCGGTGTATAAAAAATCACTAAAACTACATTTTCATTTCAGATTTATAACAATTAATGCGCTACTGTAACTATTAATAGGTAACACAACCAATTGAGCTCAAAATCGCTTATTCTAATATGTTGATCTAATCAGCCAAACTGTTTAAATTTTAGCGTTCATCTTATACGTTTCATATTAATAATAATAATAAAAAAAAACAGTCATACTTGAAAAACTGGAGATCAATAAGCCTTTTAAATGTAGACTATAAAATTGCTACAAAAGCCATTGCAAACAGAATGAAGACAGTCCTACCATCTATAATAAGCAGTTCACAAACAGGGTTTTTAAAAGGGCGGTATATAGTCGAAAGGTTAATTGACGAAATATTAGAGTATGTTGAAGATGCAAATAATCCATGCTTAATGGTCTTCTCAGATTTTGAAAAGGAGTTCGACAGCGTAGATCACAACTATTTATTGAATACATTAAACCACTTTAAATCTGGAGATTCTCTAAAATCCACGGTCTTCTATACCGGAACAACTGGTTGCTTTTTAAATAATGGCTGTATGACAGACTTCTTTAACATTGAAAGAGGTGTCAGACAGGGATGCCCGCTCTCTCCTTACCTATTTATCATTGCTATAGAGCTATTATCAAACTGTATATCAATCCATCCTGATATCAGAGGTTTACACATGTGCAAGACCATAAATAAAGAACACATTATTTGCTGATGACGCAACATTTATTACAGATGGAACGGAAACATCTTTCAAAAACCTTATAGATGTATAAATTCTGAAGGGAGGTAATCCCCCGAAAGCAAAAATTGCAACACAAAAAGAGAAAATTGCAGACTCATTTTATTGAGTCTGTTCATGATCAGTAATTGAAAGTGCAACGCAGCTCACGCCCCCTAGCACAGGCTTAAGCGGTATTCAATTTTCAGAACAAGTAGTACTGAAATTCATGATCTCGAAGGATCAGAAGGTATAACAACACTGAGACTTTAAAAAGATGCCAGGCCTAATGCTAAACAATTCAAAATGTAATGTTTTAAAAGCTGGTTCATTGAAATCCAAAACTCACATATACCTGGAACATAATGATTGTCATCAAAAAAGCAAAGGCCTTGGAATTATATTTACAACCAAGAGAAATATATCGTTAAAATTAAACTTAGATCCGAAAATTGAGGAATTTAGAACATGTTTAAAACAATGGCAATACAGAAAACTTACACTGCTTGGAAAAATTGCAGTGATAAAAACGTTCGCATTGCCTAAATTCATATACCCATTAACAGGTTTCGAAATACCTACACCGAAAACGGTAAAACAAATAAAAATTAATGACAATATGTTCGACTTCTTATGGGATTGAAAACCAACAAAAATAATCAGAGAAATACTCACAAAAGATTACGAAAATGGCGGTATCAAAATGATCGATCTTAATCAATTTATTAATTCCCTAAAATGCAGCTGGATAAAAAGAATGTTTGAGCTAAAACAAGAAAATCAATTAAAACATATCTATTTAAACTAATTGAACAGACACGGGGGAAAAATTTATATTTGAAAGCAGCATGAATGAAAAAGGCATCAATAATATTTTTAGTAAACACATCTTCTTAAATGATATTCTGAGGTATTGGAGAATGATAACACTGCAACAGTTAACTTCCATAACGCCCAAAACAGTTATCTGGAATGAATCATCTCTACGCTCGGGCAACAAAATATAGATCTTGGCTAGATAAAGGAACAAAATCTTACTAATATTTTTTTGACAATAGAACAAACTCATTCTATTCTTTTGAATTCATGAAGTTTCTGTATAACCTACCTGCTACTGATTATCTAAAGTACATATCATTGATAACTAGTATTCCAGCTAGTGTGAAAACCATACTACCAAATGAAATGACAATATATTATTCCATCAAAAGCTTCTTGGAAACAATTCTGACTTGTAACAAAAACTTTATATACATACCAATCTAAACAACATCATGTCAAAATTAACCAGACGAAGAAATTGAAAAAACTCCTCAACCGTAACACTAAGAGTATTCAATGGAAAAACATTTTTCGACTTTCGTTAGAAATAACAATAGATATGAAACTGCGATTTTTTTAAATACAAATATCTTAAAAGATTATTTGGACAAATGAAAAGTTACACAAATTTGCCTTAGTCAGTTCAATTCTCTGTGACTTCTGTTATCAAAGTACAGAAACAGTGCGTCATTTATTTTGGGAATGCATGTACTCTCAAGACATTGGGGTAAATATGTCGAACACCCTTAGGACCAGCAATGTTGATATCAAATTAAACTTCTACATCTTATGGGGTTTATATTTCTCAACTTATTCGGTTTGCCCGAGCCTGTTCTTTGCTTGAAGATTTTAACAGTCATAATTTAGTTATAACTGATAAACTTCTTAAGCAAGGTTACAGATATCACAAACTTCGGAAAACGTTTTCTAAATTTTATTATCGAAATTTACCACTCATTAGTAAATCTAATTGCAATCTACGGACGTTACTGCAACACGGCATTGCTCAACCAGACTTTTATGGGGATGTTATCTACAAACCTTGGAAAATTCGGGGTCATATCCATTTTCATGATTTGTTTATAAAACGCATTAAAACATTTAAGAAGAAAGGTTATGATCCTATTATATTGCAATGCACTGCATGTTTGGTTTTCGACCCCTTTACAGTCGGTAGTTACACTTCCCTCTTTGCTTGCGCGATGACAGTCCGAGGGTAGTACTCTATGATGGTATACTCTTAAACTCGGATACGGGATGAGCTTACCAGACTCATGTATTACTTTTTCCCTGTTTACCTGCAGGTGCTCTAACTTCAGCAAAGTCTTTCAGTACATATTTGACGGATTGTCACAGTTATTATGCTGTGTTCTACATGTTGTCCTGTGTTCACCGTCGTCTATGTTGTGGGTTAGTCCGGCGGGGATGCCTTTACACTATTTGTAAAGCTAGGGTGACTTTGAGAAAAATGTGAGGTTAGGACGTCCGTAAACTCTCTTTGTCACCCTTCCTTTTGTATGCCTTGCGTCTTTGTGCTTGTGATTTTGTTCATGTGTGGAGTGTTTGTCTCTGGTTCTTGTGTGTCTGTTGGTGTTTTCTGTGTCCATCTCGTGTGTGAGTGTGCGTTTGGGTGTGTGGTTGTGTGTGTGTGTGTGTGTGTATGTGTGTTATGCTGTCTATCGGTGTTTTGGTGTTGGATGCGTCTTGTATGTGGCTTTGCCTGCTTGACTTTACTACTTTTCTGTACAATTGCAATCGGACTACAAAATCAAAAACAATACAAAACTCCTTTCAATATTTAATTGTGTTGGCAAAATATTTCATATTTAGATGCAAATGCTTAAAAGAAAAAACGAATTTTAGCCATTTCATCAATTATCGACGAGAAAAATTGACTATCGAACGACTTATTGCTCAGAGAAAATGTTAACTTGACGCTCATGAGGCAAAATGGAATTACCTTATGTCAGTATTGAGTAATAATGAAGTTGCTCTTATTTATTAATTTATTTATGCTTTTCATACACACACATACACACGCACGTACGTACGCACGCACACACACACGCACGCTCGCATGCACACGCACACACGCATACACACCTTTGTTCCTATAATACTGTAAAACACTTTGCGAACTAACAAATGGTATGTTTAACCGATGGTGTATGCCGTGTTTATGTACATGCTGTCATTGTGTTATTCAATATCATATGAATAGATAAAAAATAAATTTAAAAAATAATCGTCATAGAGTGAAAGTCCGTACAATAAGCGCATATTTTCAATAATATCATAAAACTTGGTATTTGTTATGTTCAATCATTATTATGAAGACTCAATTTGAAATGCCCCTGTGACACAAAATAAAATGTTTTCATCGATACTTTAACTGATACTTTTTATTGTACAACCTAAATAGTATCGGCCTATGTCGAATAGTTAACGAAACTAAAACGCGACCCGAATAAATACATCGGGTCTTCAATATCAAGTTTTTTTTTCTTCTTCAGTGTTTATTCGATTGTTGTTTTTTCGCAATTTATATGATTTTTAGGCATTTTAAAACACGTTTCAAGTAAAGACTATCACCTAACTGTAGCAGATGTAGATTTTACTAGTTTTTATACGCCCGTTTGAAAAAACGGGACGTATTATGGAATGGCGCTGTCTGTCCGTCTGTCCGTCCGTCCGTCTGTCCGTCTGGTTGTCTGTCCGTCTGTAACATCTCTAACTCAAGTTCCGCTTGGTGGATCCTTCTCAAATTTAGCCACAATGTTTATCTAGACGTGCTACAGTAGCCTGCCAAGTCCCGGTTTGTTTATTCAAGGTCAAGGTCACACAATTGGACTTAGAATTTGCGTTTAGCAAAAATGTTAACCGGTCTGTCTGCCTGTAACATCTCTAACTCAAGTTCCGCTTGGTGGATCCTTCCCAAATTTAACCAAAATGTTTATCTAGACATGCTACAGTTGCCTGCCAAGTCCCGGCTCATTTATCCAAGGTCAAGGTCGCTTAATTGGACTTAGAATTTGCGTTTAGCATTTGCGTTAAGCAAAAATGTTAACCTCAATTTATGTGGAACAAGTCCACTTATTTACATAACACTTTGTGATAAAGCTTTGAAACTTGGAACACTTGTTCAACGTCACAGCTTTCACCTGTAGGCAAGAGTAAATAACTCTGTCAAGCATTTTGACTGAATTATGCCCCTTTTTAACTTAGAATTTTTGGTTAAGGCTTTGTTAAAGTCCATTTATTTACATAACCCTTTGGGATAAAGCTTTTAAACTTAGAACACTTGTTCACCGTCACAACCTTCACCTGTAGGCAAGATAAAATAACTCTGTCAAGCATTTTGACCGAATTATGCCCCTTTTTAACTTAGAATTTATGGTTAAGGCTTTGTTAAAGTCCATTTATTTACATAACCCTTTGAGATAAAGCTTTTAACCTTGGAACACTTGTTCACCATCACAAGCTTTACCTGTAGGCAAGAGTACATAACTATGTCCAACATTTTGACAGAATTATGCCCCCTTTTAACTTGGAAATTTTGGTTAAAGTTTTGGTTAAAGTCCACTTATTTACATAACCCTTTTAGATTAAGCTTTTAAACTTGGAACACTTGCTCACCATCACAAGCTTCACCTGTAGGCAAGAGTACATAACGCTGTCTAACATTTTGACATAATTATGACGCTTTTTAGCTTGGAATTTTTGGTTAAGGTTTTGGTTAAAGTCCACTTATTTACATACTCCTTTCAGATAAAGCTTTTAAACTAGAAACATTTGTTCACCATCACAAGCTTCATCTTCATCTCAAGCATTTAGACACAATTATGGCACTTTTTAATTTAGAATTTTTGGTTAAGGTTTTTTGTTAAAGTATGCCTATTTACAACCTTGAAACTTGGTCACAAAATTGGACTTAGAATTTGAATTTAGCAAATACGTTAACCCCAGTTTATGTTGAACAAAACCTCGACGGGTGTATATTGTGCCCACTGGCACTCTTGTTAACGTCATGCATAACCACTATCCATTTATAGTTAGCACTATTCAAATTATCGCTTTTTGCACGTGAAAAGCGTTTAGTTACTGAAATACCAGTTCTAGCCCTGGTATTAGGATATGTGAAATCTTCGGAGTTTTGTCGAAAGGTTTCTATTGATTGCTTGATGTAATTTTGGTGGTCACATGGTCTTTCCGAACTTTGACATGAGTTGCGCGGTTATTGTAGCCTTGTCACTTTCCAAGTCACTTGTCAAGCGAAAGGACCTTCAGAATATTGCTTGCTACGAATTATATAACTTGAAGGCCATGCTTCTATTCTTGCATATTTATACTGGTTAGTATTTCCATTGGTTGCATTTGAATTCATTTCGCTACAGCTGAGATTCCTTTTACGGTAGTCGCTTCGTACCGGTTATTGTCCGTTCGTTTCACGTTCGCCATTGATTTCCATCTAATAGAATGCGTGTATTTTTTATGGTATTGGTATTTCTTGCAGCGACTAACCAGAGCGCCTCATGTGTGACCGTTACTTAGAGAGGGGATTTCGGGTCCACAACCCGGTAAGATTTTGAAGGTTTGTAAATTATAGTTTTGTGAGAGAAGGTAGTCGAGAGAGAATAGTGTTAAGCACAGCAGCATTTTATATATTCTATTCATATCATAATTAACAGCATTTCGTTTCTAATGATATATATATTAAACCATGTTAATTGTTATATAAGTACCTGTAGATATTCACTGCAGTTATACATGATATCCATATATGTTAGGAAACACATATCTTGACTATGTCCTATGTATTTGCAGGAATCCTGTTATAGACCATTTGTGGTCTTCCATACTGTCAGGGAAAATAAATCACTGAATGATACCACTGAGTTAGTTGTGGCTCATACCAAAGCGTTTGTCACTAAAAACCCGGTCTGCGACATAACTTTATCCTTTATCACGATATCATTTTTTATTATTATTATTTATTTTATTTTTTTATTTTATTTTTACCATTCAGGCCCTGCAGCGATGGACCTCGTTTATTTTCTCCGTCCATTTGATGTGTGAGGGTCGGAGAACCATCCCCCTCCACACCTTACAAACTGACATATAGTACATACAAATTCACAAACAGTGGATATCATACATATAACAAAATATAACAATAACGACATTCTTGAATGAGATGTTATAAATGTAAAGCTGGGGTTATTCCAAAGGCATAACTAGCAATCGCACAAGTCTTTTGGCTAAAATCTCTTTTCCTAGACATTTAAGCGTTACAGCTAGAACAGTAATCACATATGTACAGTCGCTGCAAGGACCAATTAAGTTTAGCAAATTAAACAAAGTAAAAACAGAACAACAAGAAACATAGCTGCCAGGCCGGTTATTTATTTATTGTGTTCTTATTGTCTACATTCTACATGTAATACTGTAGTGATATTTTAAGATCTTGGTAGAATACGTACTGTATTTTTAAGATTTTTGAAAATTTGCAAGGTATTTTGCCATGTTTTTTTCAAACATATATACCTTGTTATTTTGTATGGCGGTCTATTATATTTAAAATATATGTATTTCTTTGCACCTTGCTCAGTAGGAAGAAATTTCAAGTTTCTACATTGGAAAATATACATTTTAAAGAATATGAGAACCAGATCATTAGCTATATGTAAAGTATTTGAGTATCCAAATAACATAATTTCCAAACTTAAATCCCTGAAATGGGATAGATCGAACATATTTTGTATCAGCTTTAGGGTAATTGGGCAGTACCAAAACAGATGTTCAATCGTTTCTTGATTACTTTTACAAAAGGTACAAAGTGGATCGTCCGTGTAATTCATTTTAAAGAGGTATGAATTTACTCCTAAAAGTCTATGAATGACTCGTACTTGAAACCATTGTATTTTTGTATCGGTAGTAATTTTGAATGGTAGCAAAAATATGTTTTTCCATTTTTTATCCGATATATGTGCTGTTAATTTATTATTCCACGTGTATATACATTTTGGCTCAATTTTGTTTCTATTCAAAGCTTCATAAATTCGTTTGGCACCTTTACTGTCTTTAATAATGATATCAATATAAGGCGGTTTATAGGGTTTCCGGAAAAGTTCGGCTTCTTTTAAATTTATATCCAATTTTCTTGCTGTTGCTTTTAATGCACACGATATCATTTAACTGACTCACATTTGCAAACAGCTTGGATCCAAGTCAGACGCTGAGTATCCCAGCGTATCACCAGGGAATCCACACTGTTTGACACTTGGTCAGTTGTTGCTCAAAAGCTTGCTCGAATCTTAGTTATCAAATCTGCAACAGATCCTTATTTCAGCAAACATTATTTTTGGCTTGTAAGTTGTAAGAAGAAATACCTCCGGGTCATTGTTCTCAGTGAATTGGCTTATATAAAGGCCACAGAGGGAGGGGACAGTCTGTGATATGCGTAGCTCAAGACGTATTAAGTATTAGAGTTATGAGACTGTAAAGAAATCTCTATTTGCATTTGCTGAATACTAGGAGGAATTAAAACAGAACTACGTGTATGGGCATTGAATGTTGCATTTAAATTATCAAATAATTTCACAGCATTTTAAGCTAGTTAATACTTCTTAATAGGTACTGTCAGTTAGAGAAACTTTCAGATAATTCAAAAGACAAACAACTGATACTGTTGTATATACAATTAACCTGTCTTAAGCGACCTTTTATAGAGTTGACACAGGTGGTTGCTTAATGCAGAGGAAGTATAATGCAGAAAACCCCTATATTAAGTTGCCATATGCCTTACAGACCCATCTTTGTTATGGTCGCTTAACCCATTCCCTCATATTGACGACTTTTGACGACTCTGTAAAAGTCACTTTGTGAAACCATTGTGATAAACAGAGCATTTGCTACTACAGGAGCAAATGCTATGTTTATCACAATGGTTTCAAACTGCAAAATTCTAAATTTTCCCGTTTCTCTAGTTAATGCTCATTTTCGGTAGATTTATTCAAATAGGTTGGATCTAAAATAACCTATGAGGTAATGGGTTAAGACAGGTTCTACTGTACAGATGCTCATGCATTGCGGTTCAAAACGCAGATTGCTTCAAACATGTGTACAGTAGAACCGCTCTAATACGACCGTGATAAATAAACATGGTTGTCTTTATAAGCAGGTGGTTGCTTAATGCAGGACAAAAGTAATGCAGAAAGCTCTCCTAGGATCAAATGATTTTTATCGAGACAGTGCTTTATTATTATCTATTCATATTCACTCCTTGCTAGTTCTATGATCAGACGCAAAATGGTCGACAATATGTGTGCATTGATATAGCTCTGCACTGTTTGTACTCGTTGATATAGCTCTACACTGTTTGTACTCGTTGATATAGCTCTACACTGTTTGTACTCGTTGATATAGCTCTACACTGTTTGAACTGGTTGATATAGCTCTACACTGTTTGTACTCGTTGATATAGCTCTGCACTGTTTGTACTCGTTGATATAGCTCTGCACTGTTTGTACTCGTTGATATAGCTCTACACTGTTTGAACTCGTTGATATAGCTCTGCACTGTTTGTACTCGTTGATATAGCTCTACACTGTTTGAACTGGTTGATATAGCTCTACACTGTTTGTACTCGTTGATATAGCTCTGCACTGTCTGTACTCGTTGATATAGCTCTACACTGTTTGTACTCGTTGATATAGCTCTACACTGTTTGTACTCGTTGATATAGCTCTACACTGTTTGAACTCGTTGATATAGCTCTACACTGTTTGTACTCGTTGATATAGCTCTGCACTGTTTGTACTCGTTGATATAGCTCTGCACTGTTTGTACTCGTTGATATAGCTCTACACTGTTTGAACTCGTTGATATAGCTCTACACTGTTTGTACTGGTTGATATAGCTCTACACTGTTTGAACTGGTTGATATAGCTCTACACTGTTTGTACTCGTTGATATAGCTCTGCACTGTTTGTACTCGTTGATATAGCTCTGCACTGTTTGTACTCGTTGATATAGCTCTACACTGTTTGTACTGGTTGATATAGCTCTACACTGTTTGAACTGGTTGATATAGCTCTACACTGTTTGTACTCGTTGATATAGCTCTACACTGTTTGAACTGGTTGATATAGCTCTACACTGTTTGAACTCGTTGATATAGCTCTACACTGTTTGTACTCGTTGATATAGCTCTACACTGTTTGAACTGGTTGATATAGCTCTACACTGTTTGAACTGGTTGCCATTTTTATGATCAGACGCAACATGATCGACATGTTAATTGATACACACTTCATGTGCATGTAGCTCTAGACGTTACGCACAATATTCTTTCACCAAGAGAAGACGTTGATGTAGAGCAATGACAAAATGTATCTAGTGAAGTTAATACACAAGACTGTTGCACACATGCGCGCGCGCACGCACGCACGCACACATACTCACTCACACACGCACGCACATACGCACACGCACACGCGCGCACATACACACGCACAGACACATCATATAATCAGAAGATTTTTTTCATTCTTCCACGGTCAACCTCGTCTTTTGGCACAATTACAAACAGTGCAAAGCGGTGTCTGGTCAGGGACTAGTCTTTAAGAGAAAGAACATTACATAGGTAAATGTACAGCACAAAGTAAGTGCAGCCTTTAAAATTGTTTATCCATGATATTATCATTTGATTATAATATTTCAACAAATTTGAAGATGCCCGGTATTTACTAAAAACACAATGACGTTTAATGCATTTCTTCCCTGCAGTTTACCAGCATTCGCATAATTGTACTTAAATGTCTACGAGACAATGAGTCTCGTAGACAATGTATATTCAAGATCAGAATTATTCAAAACGCGCCGTTTGATCAGACACAGGGTGCAAATATCACCATAGTTAGGGATACATTTAAGTGACGCATTCTAAAACTTTAACTTCACGTACAGCATATAATAAAGTGACCTTCTAGGACAGACATGGGTCCAGATATTACGGAGGGAGTCATTATATTACGGCAAGGGAGTCACTTTTTCCGTAATATATGGACCCGGTCATTATATTATGACCCCCGGACGTACTATTATGACCGGGGATCGATGTTTTACGGGGGTCATTTTATTTCATTACAAAGGCTTAAAATACGCGTCCGTTTTTCATTTGTGTTTAAAAATAAATCACAGTAACAAACTGTTTTGATCCTGATGAGTGATCACAGATGCAACATTGGCAACGAAAGAGTTAAAACTTCTCTCAAGACCAAAACCCAATATGTCACCCATTTCGATATTTGCACATAATTTACATATTATAGCGCAGTTTGAATCGCCTGATCGTCTGAATGTGATTCTTGTACTGTTTGTCCACTTGCAAAAAACCTTGCTAAAGGGGTGCATATGCGCTAATTTCCAACATAATGTCAAAGGTGTACATGTCAGAGGTGGTCGTCAGCGTACGCTTTTTTTTCGTACATGATAAATGTAGATGTTTTCGTAACTGCTAATTTCCAACAGGAGTTTTATGTACTAGAAACATGAGTTGACAATTCACTGTTGGTCTAAAGTTATAACCCTTTTCTCTGAATTTCCCAAGAGAAATGTTCCCTCAGTGTTTAGCGGTATATTTCATTCAGTTCGAAAGGATTATATTTGATAAATGGTTTTGAATGACAATGCAAACCCTGAGCAAAACACATCTGGAGAAACACCCTGATTTGGTCTACACTGTTTACAAATCTTTGTGAACTCGTGCCTTGCATTCAAAGGTAAAGACGTGTGTGAGTGTTTTTCAGGATGGAACCAAGGAAAGGTTATTGTAGTTCACATGCAAACTGATAAATGCAAACTGATAAGTCAGTAAGGGACT
The DNA here is from genome assembly GCA_963576725.1 of Azorinus chamasolen. Lineage (NCBI taxonomy): Eukaryota > Metazoa > Mollusca > Bivalvia > Cardiida > Solecurtidae > Azorinus > Azorinus chamasolen. The sequence goes on along the minus strand of OY755240.1, from coordinate 95,115,448 downwards.
TGTTTCAAGCTTTTAACATTCACCCCCCTATCTGCGATCTGACTCGCACTTGCAAATAATTTGGATCCAGAATAGACAACGGGTTTCTCGGCATCTCATCATCCAGACTAGACACCAGGTTACTCGGCATCTCATCATCCAGACTAGACACCGGGTTACTCGGCATATCATCATCCAGAATAGACGCCGGGTTTCTCGGCATCTCATCATCCAGAATAGACACCAGGTTACTCGGCATCTCATCATCCAGACTAGACACCGGGTTACTCGGCATCTCATCATCCAGAATAGACACCATGTTACTCGGCATCTCATCATCCAGAATAGACACCCGGTTACTCGGCATCTCATCATCCAAAATAGACACCAGGTAACTCGGCATCTCAACATCCAGAAACGACACCGGGTTATTCGGCATCTCATCATCCAGAATAGACACCAGGTTACTCGGTATCTCATAATCCAGAATAGATACCAGATTACTCGGCATCTCATCATCCAGAATAGATGCCGGGTTACTCGGCATCTCATAATCCATAATAGACACCGGGTAACTCGGCATCTCATCATCCAGACTAGACATCGGATTACTCGGCATCTCATCATCCAGAATACGGCATCTCATCATCCAGACTAGACACCGGGTTACTCGGCATCTCATCATCCAGAATAGACACCGGGTTACTCGACATCTCATAATCCAGAATAGAGACCTCGTTACTCGGCATCTCATCATCAATAATAGACACCGGGTTACTCGACATTTCATCATCCAGACTAGACATAGAGAATATTTGGTTCCTAGCTTTGAATGAGAAATGTTATCTGGCAAGGCGGATGAATATATCAGGTGAGCCGAAGGCGAACCTGATATATTCAGAAGCCGAGCCAGATAACATTTCTCATTCAAAGCTAGGAGCCAAATATTCTATTTATCCTTGTCACGACAGCAAAATATAATTATTATTATTTTGTACCGAATGTACCACAAAATGCACCGCAACGTATACCCGACTCTACAGGCTCTAGACTGTTGATGACGTCACTATAAAGGCGTTATTACGTACGTCACTGGAATTCCAAAAAGTCACATTGCTTTAAAAATGCTCAAAACAAAACCGTTGCCCCGGTTGGTTATGTGAGAAAAAGAACCTGTCACTTGACGATATCTAGACGATGTATGATTCTTGATGTGGATTTATCTAAACACGGTAATTTCGCGACAAACAATTAGATCTAGTCTAGGCCTAAGAATATAAGTTTGGGAGAATGAAGTGAAAGAATTGGATCTAGATCTATTTAGTTTAATGGGTATCGATTGAAATCAACAAATTCGCTTCGTTTAACTTTTTTGTTCAGTACTCGGTAGACGTTAATTTGTGTATTGGCGAAATAAGCGTCTCGGTAAAAAAGTAGTTTCGGCTACAGGTCATGTGACCAACTGACATAATAACAAAAAGTTTATCAGTCACCTTGTTATCCGTCAGGAAAATAGGCACGTGACAGGATAAACAGGGTTATCCTGTCACGTGCCCATTTTCCTGACGTATAACAAGGTGACAGATAAACTTTTTGTTATTATGTCAGTTGGTCACATGACCTGTAGCCGGAACTACTTTTTTCACCGAGGCGCTTATTTCGTGAATACACAAATTACGTCTACCGAGTACTGAATAAAAAAAGTTTAACAAGGCGATTTTGTTGATTTCAATCGATTCCCATTAAACCAAATAATTATTTCATGTCATTTCCCCTAACTTGTATTATTAGATCTAGTTGTTTGTCGCGAAATTACTGTGTTTAGATAAGACCACATCAAGAATCATCAAACGTCTATCGTGTATTCTATAGTCCGTTCTATTTTTATTCTATCGGCGTCTGTCAAAAATGTCAATTGCTTACGGATCGTTCGATATGCGATTAGAGGATTTTTTGCCTCAAGATGAGCCTGTGCAACCAGATGAAAGCAAAAACCAGCCATCCAAAGAAGTAGATTTAATAGAAGTAAGCAGAGAACAGTTTAACACTGAATTTGGAATTGATATAAACAGTCTATTTTCACCAATGGAGGAAGAGTCCCCCAGCCCATCTGAAACAAGGAACCAAGAATTCTTGGAAATTTCGCCAGAGGACGTAAGAAAATTGATTGAAAATGAAGAAAATACAAACACATTAAAGAAAACTCTTTATGACTGTTCTAAATTTGAACGCTTTCTTGCACAGAAAGGGGAAAACCAGCCCATGGCCAAGATTGAGCCTGAGGCTTTAGATGAATATTTAGCCAATTTTATCCTATCCATCAAAAAATCAGACGGTGAAGATTATGAACCGACTAGCATCAGAAACATAATCAGCAGTATAGACAGAAAACTAAAGAGACAAAAGTACCCGCATAGAATAATTGGGGAACAGTCCAGTGTCTTTCAATTAAGCAGAGATGCATTAAAGGCTAAGCAAAAATCATTAAAAAGACTAGGAAAAGGCAATAAACCTAAGAAATCAAGCCCAATAACTGATGAAGAAATCAACATGCTATATGAAAAAGACATTTTAGGGAGAAACAATTCTAAAGCACTTCTAAACACAATCTGGATGAACAACTGTATCCAATTTGGTCTGAGAGGAACAAAAGAAAACTACAACCTCAGGTAAATTTGTATGATTTTTTTCAATTGATCAAGCAGATATTTAGATATTTCATTAAACACTTTTGGCAATTTAAATGGTGATTTTTTTTATTATTTAAATATAGGATCTGTTATTTATAAGGCGATGTTTGAGACAAGCTGATCTGAACCGAGTCTATAATTGAAATTTTATTAAGCAAGCCTTGGTATTTGATTTTATAGAAAAAATTCAAATCTACAATAAATTTAGGAACAACATTAACATGCATTTTTACTCCTGCTGAGACTCGAACTCAGAACCCCTTCTAAGCCAAAACAAAATGTGCAGTGAGCCCGAAGGTGTTTTACCAGTTAAACTACAGGAGCGTACTACATGAACATTTGTGTTGTCCATAAATTTTCTGTAGATTTTTCAATGATTTAATTTGTGATTATTGAAAAAAAGTCCCACTTTAGAATACAATTCTTTTAATTTAAAAAATACAATTTATTTCAAAAGAAAGCACAACGAAATGCCAAAATTGGTGCTGGATGTTGGAATTTCTTGGTTTCTCATACTTTAATTATTCCAAAAATGTCATTTATAATTTCAAAAAATCTAACATTTCACAAATGTGAATAAGTTTCTGTTATTATAAGACATATAAGTGCAAGAAAAAACCTCATTGATTACAAATTGCCCTGTTCATATCAAATAAAAATATCATTATGATCAGATTTAAAAGTTTATTCATATCTTAGCAGATTGTAGCTTGCTTAAAACTAGCTGATATCAAAGCCCTAAGAAATATTCTGCTTTAAATGGACACCTGTCTTCAATACTAAGTTTTACATGCAAATGAGCTGCAGGTAAGATTTTTTTTGTTCAATTTACAAAAATCCTTAATTCACCATCAAACCCATTTTTCTTACTTTTAGATGGGGAGACATTACATTAAAGAAATCTTCTGATGGCCTGGAGTACCTCGAATTAACAGAACGTCAGACAAAGACCAGGACTGGCGCAAATGTTACAGATGTACGGGAGATCACTCCTAAGATATTCGCCACCCCTGCTGACCCAGATAGATGTCCAGTCGAGACATACAAACTTTATATGGCAAAGAGACCTCAGGATTTTTGCGAATCCAATCACCCTTTCTATATATCTCCGCGCACTTCTTCACAAAGAAATTCTAATGAACTTTGGTTCATGAAATCTGTGGTTGGGGAGAGGAAAATTGGGGAATTGCTAAAAAAATGGCTGTGGATGGTGGTTTGGATGCCTCAAAACGTCTCACAAACCATTCCACTAGGAAACAGTTGGTACAAAAATTAAGAGACGCAGGAATAGCGCCAACAGACATAATGCAGATCAGTGGTCACAAAAACATCCAATCTGTGATGAACTATTCTGCTATGTCTGAGCAAAAACATAAGGAGTGCTCAACAATTCTGTCCAGCAGATCCAAACCACCATCTACAGTCACCTGTTTAGGTGAAAATGAATCCACAATCACAGAAATCATTGACCCATTACTTTCAGATGGCCAAAAGGACACAAATGTAAAAAAATCTGCCACTGGATCTAGCAATATTCGCCCTCAAGAGAACTTGTGTATTAACTTACCCCACCCAGTCTCTCAACAGCCTAGAGCAGGTAGTGTCGAGAATCCACCGTTGTTTAACCAAGAAACCCTCAGAATGAATACAATGTTAAGTTCTGTCTTTTCAGGAGCGGTTTTAAATATCCAAAACTGTAACATCAACTTCTATAAGTAGGGTTTAGCCGGAAAATTGTACTATTGAAATTTCACGAGGAGGAAGAAGAAACGTTCGCACATGAAAATGCACTCTATGTAAATTAAAACGAAATTGTTGACTTTGTGGACTGCATTACAAACCAGATTTTTTATACAAATCAAGAGCATTTTTTAAATATAGATCCAATTCTAGTAAACAAATGGCATCTAAATTAAATTTATGCCGATGTATTTGTGGGTTTATTTTTTATCGCCGATTTACGCACCTTACGCGATTTCTTAACGGTCCGGATGTTTTGCGGTATATTTTGCGGTGCATTTTGTGGTACATTCGGTACAAATGATTATATTTTGCTGTCGTGACAAGGATAAATAGAATATTTGGTTCCTAGCTTTGAATGAGAAATGTTATCTGGCTCGGCTTCTGAATATATCAGGTTCGCCTTCGGCTCACCTGATATATTCATCCGCCTTGCCAGATAACATTTCTCATTCAAAGCTAGGAACCAAATATTCTCTATTTACTCGGCATCTCATTATCCAGACTAGACACAAAGTTACTCGGCATCTCATTATCCAGACTAGACACAAAGTTACTCGGCATCTCATCGTCCAGACTAGACACCCGGTTACTCGGCATCTCATTATCCAGACTAGACACAAGGTTACTCGTCATCTCATCGGGTCCAAGCTGTTTCACATTCTGTGAATAGTTTCTCGATAACTTGATAGTCGGAGAAAGTCTAAATTGCACATGATCTAAATTTAGCAGATATTATTTTTAAACAGCGGGAAAAAGGTAAACCCCAACCACTGAAGTGGTCAAGAGAAAACAATTTAAAACAATCTCCTGCTGAGCATATACTTTGGGAGCCGGTGGGGTCTACCGTTTACCCCCAAGACTTTTTTCTTGGGTTCAGTCATAGCAAACATGTGTTTTTATTGAATAATTTGCTATAATTGAGATATAGTGATGTTGGAGAAAAGTGAAACTGGAACATTTATCATATAATAATGACTTATTAGTACACCTACAGGACTAAAGAAGATATTTGGAAGGGCATTTTTTAAAACAAATAGTGTTTTATATATAACACGTTTTTTGCATATTTCCAGGTAAAAATCAAAGGTTTTTTAACTCTTAAAAAGCGTTGTTTAACATTTATGAACTACACCAGGAGCTTTACTTAATAACGATATTATAATAATGACTGAATGTTTTGTGATAATCAATGTTTAATATGAAGGTCAAATTGAAAGGAATAAACAAACGGCCATTGCTGGAAATACCTTAACCCTTCGCTTGCTGAATTTTAAAATACATTTTTCCTTCTTTACCCATGCCTTGTTGTATAATTACATATATCTTCACTGTGTACAAGTATTTCGCTGTGCAATCACTGCTGTGGAGTGCACTGGTTGCACAATCAACTTGTAAATAGTGCAGACCCCGATGAGACAGCTCCTGCAGGAGCTGTCTCATCTGGGTCTTCACTATTTACAGGTACGTATATTGACGTGATTAGCAAGCGAATGGTTAAAGGAGCAGAATATTCATGCTTAATATTCAGAGACAATTCACCTGCATTTTAACTGACAAGAGATCCTTTGAAGGCAAAACAGAAATCCCTCAAGAAAATGGACAGAGGAAACGGACCAAAATGTGCAGCCTAAATTACTGATGACGAAATTGAGATTCTTTACAAAATATTTTTGGTTGGGAGTTGCTAATCCAGAAACCTTGCTCAACACCGTGTGGTTGAACAACAACATACACTTCGGTCTGGGAGGTGTTAAGGAAAATTATAATTTAAAGTAATTAGATCTAGTTACAGATTAGTTTTACCATTTAAAAAATGTTATTCTAAAATTCTAACATTATTTAAATTAACCATTATCCTGTCGTAATAGCATCAGCGTTGAAATTGTTGCCTGTCAAAATTGTCATATATTGTATTTATGCATTTTTAAATCCAAGAAACATAAAGATTAACTTGTCAAACAATTTGGGTCCAGATCAGACACTGGTCAATACTTCATCCGATGTTGATCCAAATGGTAGAGTAAGTACCGGTCGAGTCACGATCAGTAGGTTAAGGGTTAATATTGCCAGAAATATTTGTCTTGGTAAATAATGGTATGCAATGTTAACCGCAAGAATCTAACACATTGTATACCTCTTAACATTGAGACTGAATTAATCGACCGGTAGAACAGTTTGTACTATATTTTAATGCATGACAAAAGTAATACTGATTGAAACTTACTGATAACTATGCGTTAACCAATTACCTTATAGGTACACCTTTTACACCTTTAACCCTTTCACCGCCGCAGTCGCATAAATGCACCACGACAAATAGTGCAGTCCCAGATCAGACGCCGCCTTCCCTATTTGTCTCATTCTCTATTTCTATTTCTATAGCCTCTAAAGCTGGCTAAAGTAGCATTCTGCTTTATTCTAAGCCGGCTTTAAGCAGTCATCCGTGTACAATACTGAAAACAGGTTATGGGGGGGGGGGAGGGGTTAAGCAGTAAGAATTTTACCCCCAAAATATTCAAAGTTCACACACACATAATTATATTGTCATTTCTGTTCTCAGATCCGGAGACATCACACTTCAAGAAACCATAAGTGGGTGTAAATACTTGGAGCTAAATGAACGTCAGACTATAACACACACAGGAGAAAATATAAAAGATGTCAAATCTGTCAAACCAAAGTCGGTCTCCATCCCACAAGGTCTAGTTCGAATGTTTGAGGTATATGCCAGCAAGCGACCTATTAAGTACTGTGAGCCTCTGGATACATTTTACATTGCACCAAGAACTGTGTGTCTGATTAGTGGCATTTAAAACATCCAATGCAGGTTTGATGAAAACCATGGCCATCAAAGGTCATGTTGATGCAGGTATTCCATTACATCAACGGTTAGCAGGGAGTCCTGCTACAGTCCAATCAGTCATCGGATCTGAAATTGTAAATAATAAAAAATCAGGCAAATGTAAACTTCAAACGCAATGATTGAAAGTCAATATTTGCCAGTGACACGATAAATATCACCGACTTAAACCTTATCATTAAGTAGGTTATGAAGACAAATCCCTATTCATGTTTAACCCTTCGCTTGCTAATCGCGTCAATATACCTACCTGTAAATAGTGAAGACTCAGATGAGACAGCTCCTGCAGGAACTGTCTCATCAGGGTCTGCACTATTTACAAATTGATTGTGCAGCCAGTGCACTCCACAGCAGTGATTGCACAGCGAAATACTTGTACACAGTGAAGATATATGTAATTATACAACAGGGCAAGGGTAAAGAAGGAGAAATGTATTTTAAAATTCAGCAAGCGAAGGGTTCAAATATTATTTTCTGCAAAGGATCATCTGTTTTCTTTTGAATTACTTGTTATTGAATTGTTTAACCCTTTCCGCCATAAGTACAAAGCACATACATGCATATCAAATGTGAAAATAACATATATCCAAATGTATAATAAAGCAGGATAATGCTTAAAAAGCAAGATGAAAGTAAATAGAAAGCTTCTTCAGGATCTTTCTGTCTTACTTTCATCTTTCTTTATGCTGCCATTGATATTCAACAGCATCAGTAAATATGCATTTGTGGTGCATATGCAGAATTGTTTAAGGTGTCCTATAGTGGTGGTAATTGCGGAGGAAATGGTTAAAAAGGCATTTTAACATGAATGTTTGACATTGAATGGATCAGAATACAGACATGAATACATATTTCTTTCAGATGAATTTTGAAATGAAGCTTGAAATTGTGACGGGGTCTATTTTTGAAGATGGAATAGTACCATGATTCGGTAAACAGACAAATGGGTATTGAAAGCATGGTGAAAAGAGTTTTCCTATGCTACTGCTTTCCTAGACTTTTCAGCCCGCATTCAATTAACACACAGAGAGAAAGAGAGAGAGACTTTTACCTGACACACCACCTATAAGTTATGGTCTGTTTACCTATGATTTATTAAAAGGAAACAAACATATCATTTGTCACGTAAATATTGAACACGTAATAGCATCAGTTTGAATCCTGGGTCCATGCTTATAAAGCTTTTAGTTGAGTCTGAGTTTCGTTCTCAAGCTTTTGATTGGTCAGATTTGAGTTCTCAAGGTTTTGATTGGTCAGATTTGAGCCAAAGGCTCAAATCTGACCAATCAAAACCTTGAGAACGATCTCAGACTCAACTAAAAGCTTTATAAGCATGGGTCCTGATGTAATCGCCAAGTCAATCGGTTAATATTTAGACACAGGCTGTTTGCAAACGAGGGTCTAGTTGCGCGATCGGCAGGATAAATGATAAATGATTTAATATAATAAGGGATATTACAAATACATTTACTTCATAGTCGTATGTTTGAATTGTGTCCCTTTTTGTATTCAATTTGTTTTCTATCTGGGAAGATATGTCTCGGACAGAATAATAAAACAAAATTAATCGCTTTGGTTTGACACACTGTTAAACTGGATAAAACATAATAGTAGCCTTTCATAATTAACAGCTGTTATTATGTAAAATGTCATGAAATAAGGACGCAATTACTAGAATACGCTTACTGAAGGTTGTTAAGTGCCATCTGGACCAATGTTCTACAGTCACCTGCTATATGTCACATGGTTAGATGAAGATGTGTGATGAGTTCAAACGATTTGCCTTTAGAGTAGTTACTGTTAGAGTTGTAAAAAGAAATTCGTATTTATACAACGTTATATTTTATGCATTCATGAAATCTTGACCAAATTGCATCTCCTTCTGATAGTTACATCATGCTTTTGTACTTTGTGTTATTTACATTTCCTGTACTACTATAAATAACCCTTTATAATAACAAGATGAATAATCATGCAAGAAATTATAACATCATGAACGTCTATTACCTTAGTTTGTATAATGACATATGAATAAGGGGTTATTGGCCATGGCAGATACTGTAGAATTGCATTTTATAAGCAATAAAGCAGACCATTACAGGGCGGACCATTACATCAGCAGTCAGATCTGGGTCTACTCTGTTTGCCAAGGCACAACACTCGTTTGTATGACGTAAGGGGTAAACGAAGAAATACTGTCATGCTGAAGTTAACCAGAATATGTGTCAATATCAAGACATAGCACCCATGAAACTCGAGAGATAGCATCAATGTGAAACGAGAGAAAGATAGAGAGAGAGAGAGAGGGGAGAGAGATATATATAGAGAGAGAACATCAGTGTGAAACTCGAGAAAGAGAGAGAGAGAGCATCAGCATGAAACTCGAGAGAGAGAATATGAACGTGAAACCCAAGAGAGAGAGAACATTAGCGTGAAATTCGAGAGAGAGAGAGAGAGAGAGAGAGAGAGAGAGAGAGAGAAAGAAAGAAAATCAGCGTCCAAGCAAATCGAGAGAACAAATAGATACGTTTAGGCAGGTGGCTGCTTAATGCAAGACAAAAGTCACACGGACAGCTCATAGAGGAGCTTCATACATGACTTTCATCCTGCATTAAGCTGTAACCTGTTGCCAAGACCGACATTAATGTAACATTTAACGTCCGGTTTAGAGAGGTTTTACTGTAGATATGATTATACATTGTTTGTTATAGTCCATGGTCATAATGCCAGTATACACTTTCAGCTGATTAATATTCATGATGTCAATATTTCGTACTAAATATTCGAGGGGGGGGGTACATGTAAATACGCTGATACTTACTTTGAAATACAGTAAAACCGTCCACATAATTCATCCCAAACATTGAGACAACTTCGTAACAGAACGGATGGTTTTATTTTATTTTAATGGTGTACTCCAATAAAACGACCATTTTGTTACTCCGTAATGCGACCACCTAGCACAATCCGAACTAATTAAAAGCTAACCAAGCAGTATTTCACTCAAAAATAACGATCAGTAACTATCACCCGCTGATTCGATGACAACAGAGTCATTGACCCCCTATGGGGTGGTGTGCGGTGATCTAGTGGTAACGCGTTTGAGTCTCTATTACTGACATGTTTTGGTCGGACTGCTGTCAGGCAAGTTGCGATAGCCTTATATTATTTTCTGAGAGTCGGTGTTTTAATCATCGTGGGAGACAAGTAAATACTTGCGAGAGAATTAAAAATATCATTCATTATCACTCCATGTGTGACTACGAGACATGTTTCTTTTGGTAGATTACTCGAAAGAAAACTATAGGACCACCTTTGCATGATCACAAAGACAGACGCATATGGATGTGAAATACGGTCACTATCTGTATAATCTTTTATGACCTGGCCTTGAGGTTATAATACGTTTTGCTTGATCTCAGACGCATGTTTGATAACCTTGGACCCAGTTCAATGACTTGGTGCAAATCAAATAGAAATTCATCGCTGAATACAGCTTAGAATATAATGTCGCAGTGGAACAAGCAAGGAACAGTTCTGTGAAGGTCGAGTATGCATGTGTATGTATGTGTATGTACGGTTTCCTGCTTGACTGTTTTGGTGATGGTTGTGTCTTGTGTGTGACTTTTCCTGCTTGACTGTTTTGATTATGGTTGTGTCTTGTGTGTGACTTTTCCTGCTTGACTGTTTTGGTGATGGTTGTGTCTTGTGTGTGACTTTTCCTGCTTGACTGTTTTAATTATGGTTGCGTCTTGTGTGTGACGTTTCTTGCTTGACTGTTTTGGTAAAGGTTGTGTCTTGTATGTGATTTTTCCTGCTTGACTTTACTATTTTTTCGTTCTAACAGCTTACGTATGTTATCTTCGACCTCTCTATAAACTAACCAAGGCAATGACCCTCTGTTTCCTGCGGGTGTTAGTCAGTTGGTTAAGGGTAACAAAGTAACTAATTCTTAAATAAGGAGATCTCTGCCAATATAAGTCATTTTGGAATCTTCACAATATTTCTTCAAGTACATGTAAGAGTCATGCAGGAAACACCGCATTCAAAACACACAACCGCCTAAACAGCACCACGGCGAACAACAGCAAATGTACATGTATATAAAAGACAAAAAGTGACGCACGAAGACATAACAAACAAACAATAGGATGGAAGTACCGCCTTGAAATGTCACTGGGGTTTAAACCGGTTTAGGGGCGCCCAACCTCACACTTATTCCATCCCCATAAACGTATCCCCTCTCCGGCTAATCTACAACAACGGCGATGGCAAATACAGTGTTAAAGTGCATGTAAAACGAATACATATTTAAGTGAAACAACTGTATCCACCTATCGCTAGTGTACTCAATGACTGAGCTGCAGACAGAGTAATGAAGGGTACGACATAAACGAGCTGCTTAAGCAAGGATATAGATATCTTAAACTAAGAAAACATTCACTAAAATCTAATCTTAAGGCGCTCCTGCGACACGGTATTTCACATCCTTAATTTTATGGTGATGCGATTTACAAACTTCGTAAAATTATTGGACATACCCATTTTCCCACTTTGATCACTAAACACATTAAACTATTCATTAAAAAGGGATATGATCCTATGGTACTACAACATACTGCATGTCTGGTTGTCAACCCTTTTACAGTTGGCAATCACGCTGCCCTCTTTGCATGTACGCCAACAATAAAGGCTTAGTAATCTATGAAAGCGACCTCTTAAAACCGGAGGACGTCGAAGATTTTTATTCATACATGTACTTTCATTGAGTCAGTTCATCAGCAGTTATTCAAAGTGCAACGCTACTCATGCTCCCTAGTACCGTCTTAAGTGGTGTTCAGTTTTCATAAATAAATGCGTTGTAAATAAATGCGTTGTATTTAATCCTGAAGGATCAGAAACGAAGAATGAAGTACGGGCGATTTTAAGACGTCTACACGAACACTTAACGCCTGCTGTTGTGAAGTACAAAAGTTCTGAAAGTACGAGCTCCTTCAAAAGCAGAAGTAGCAATGATTGGCTGAAATAAATCGAAATTGCTTTTCCAATGCGGCATGTTTTGTTCAGTGTGCATTTCGAATGTCACTCCCAAGTCTTTTGGAAATACCATGTCCCTACAAACTACTTCCATTACCGAGTGCTGTTTGGTTTTTCCCTGTGCATAAAGCTACAAAAAGAACACTGTTTATGTTGATGAAGACAACCGTTTCTGAGTTCGTTCATTATATACATCGATCACCCATTCAACTGAGTTTGTAAATTTGCAGAACCCCAGACAGGATTCTAAACTACTACATCCTATGCTTTATACTAAACTCAGATTCCGTGATCACAACTATTGTATTAACAAACAAACAATAGGGGGAAGATGGAAGTATCGCCTTGGAACTGTCAGTGACAAAAGTTTTGTTAAACTATTTTGAAACACTGAGCGAACAGTCTGTTAAGGGTCCGGAGCCTGTTACTCCAGTTTGTAAATTAAAAGACTGTTTAAATCACTGGAAGAACGCAGGCGCTAGTGAGTACATTTTAGACGTGATAAGTCAGGGATATAAGAAATAACAAATCTGCTAGAGATGACCACATGCTCGTAACGTCCGAAATAAAACATCTTCTCCAGAAAGGGTGCGTTTGTGTTTAATCATTTGACGGTAGCGTATGGCAAAGCCGTAAAGACTAGATTGGTTTTAGATTGTCGGCATATTAACCTTGAATTGTTTAAGTATATGCGTTGTTTTGAAGATCAGTCAGTAGTAAAGCAGATGTTTGCTGCCGGAGTTTTTATGTTTTCTTTCGACATAAGAAGCGCTTATTATCATGGGATGATTTATCCTGAGCATAGGACATGTCTTGGGAATTAGACGGTAAAGTGCGTTATTTTGTATTTAATGTACTCCCATCCGGTATTTCGACTGCAGGGTATATTTTATCAAAGTTAATACGTGTTGTGGTGAATAATATGGAGAGCTCGGGGTTACAGAGTAGTCGGTGTTCTTGACGACGGGTTAGGTGGAAACCGTAGTATTATGGAGGCAATAAAAGCCTCTGCTATATGAATTTCTATCTGATGAATGTTTTGGTTTTTAATTGCAGAAGACAAATATACTTGGTCCCCATGTCAAAATTTGACTTGGTTAGGTTATACATTTTGTATCTGGAATACGGCACAAGGCATTAGTAGAAAAGTAATAAGGGTACGACAAAAACGAAATAGTACAGATATCCGACGTCCTCCTTCCGTTTCCAGATTTAAGAGGTCGCTTTCATAGAGTACTAAACCTTTCTTGTCGACGTACATGCAAAGAGGGCAGCGTGTATGCCAACTGTAAAAGGGTTGACAACCAGACATGCAGTATGTTGTAGTACTATAAGATCATAGTTCATTTGGACTTGAAGTCCGTTTGAATACTATGTATTTGTACCAGTGTGTGGTTCAGTGGGACAGTTGGGACGCTCCCGTTTTGATAAGCTCTCGGGCTCCAGACGAGATTAAGTTTTGGAGCGAAAATATCAGCATCATGAATAAAGCGGTGCGAAACTTGAGCAGCTCAGGTGAGATTCGTGAGCCAACAACAGTCGTATTTTCGCCATTGGAGCTATGTTTGGTGGATGTGTTGAAGATGAGGCAGATAGGCAAGTTATTGGCTGCTGGTCGGAGGCAGAATGTGGACCAAGTTCTACCAAGCGAGAGCTTCAGCCTGTACATAGAGTGTTCAATAGTTCACCCAATAACCTAGAATGGCAGAAGGTGCTGGTACATACTGATAATAAAAATGTTGCTAGTATATTGAAGGTAGGTAGTAAGTAGCAATATATTGCCATTGAAATAAATAACGTTTGCAAAAGTCATGCAGTTTCTTTAGCACCTAGATGAGTGTCTATGGAAAATAACATGGAAGCCGATTTTACAGCAGATGAACAGACAGCGATGATTAGTCAGTCGTTGGTCATGTATACGCACCGTTAGATAAGAAATGGGGTCCTTGTAGCTGTGACATGTAATTACAATTCAAAATGTAACCAATTTTATTCAAAACACTGGTGCCCCGGAACATCAGCCAAAGGTGCATTCAGTTGTAGCTGGTGAGGAGAAATGGCTGGTTAGTGCCACCACCGCGTCTTGTACCTAGGTGTATACACCAAACAGTGAAAGAAAAATGTTCGTGTACTTTAGTAGTGACAATATGGAAGTATGTCCCATGTTGGCAAATGTTATTTACAAATGATCAAACAAAAAAGGTACATGACATTTTTAAGACAAGAAGGCGGTATTAATATCGTATCGAAATGTTAGCGGGCGAAGGGCAGTAATTACTTCCGTGACAAGAAGGATGTAAGAGTGAGCCAAACCTTAGCGAGAGACAAGTTTGAAATTTGTCAGGCCATTGTATGTGTTACTTTACTTTCTGGTCCTTTGGGATCATTAGTTTCGATGCTGTTATTTGTTTTGAATACCGCTTGGGGCGTGAGTAGTGTTGCACTAATTACTACTCATGAGCAGACTCAATAAAACCGAGTCTGCAATTTTCTCTTTGCGCAATGCTACTTTTGCTTTCGACGGATCTCCTACTTTCAGAATTATGTACTTCACAACAGCAGGTGTTAAGTGCTTGTCTGACGGACGTAGAAAGGCGCCCCGTACTTCATACTCAGTGTTATTATACTTTCAGGTCCTTCGGGATAATTAGTTTCGATGTTATTTGTTTTGAAAATAAATTGAATACCACTTGGGGTGTGAGTAGCATTGCACTTTTAATTACTACTCATGAACAGATTTAATAAAAATCGAGTCTGCAGTCTTCTCTTTGCGCAATGCTACCTTTGCTTTCGAAGGATCTCCTACTTTCGGAGTTTAGTAATTACATGCACTTTCTCAGACATGAAGGCAGTTTTATCACCGTGCCGTTGCCTTATTGAGAGGCAAATCAGTATGTACTCTCCCAGACAATAAGGCGGTTTCACTACCATGTCGGAGCCTTATAGCGAGGCCAATTAGTGACTACATGAACTTTCACAGACAGGAACGCGATGTATCAACCTTATTGAGTGGCAAATAAGTAACTGCATGCACTTTCGCAGAGAAGAACGCGATGTAGCAACAACCTTATTGAGGGGAAAATAAGTAACTGCATGCACTTTCGCAGACAGGAACGCGATGTAGCAACCTTATTGAGGGGCAAATAAGTAACTGCGTGCACTTTCGCCGACAAGAACGCGATGTAGCAACATTATTGAGTGGCAAATAAGTAACTGCATTCACTTTCTAAGACAAGAAAGCGGTGGTTTTACTACCATGGTTGAGCATTATCGAGAGGCAAATTAGTGACTATATGTACCATCTCAGACAAGAAAGTAGTTTTACTACAGTGTCGAAGTCTTATTGAGAGGCATAATAATGACAATAAGTGCCATCTCAGAGAGGCAAATTAGTGACTATATGTACCATCTCCATCTCAGACAAGAAAGTAGATTTACTACAGTGTCGAAGTCTTATTGAGAGGCAGATTAGTAACTACATGCAGTTTCTCAGACAAAGAATTGGTTTTACTACAGAGTCAGAGCATTACTGTGAGGCAACTTAGTAACTACGTGCACTTTATCAGACAAGAAACTGTATGGGAACCTTGTCGATACTTAAATTAGTAACTCTTACACTTGCTAAGATTTACTGTGTCGGGACTTAGCTAAATATGAAGCAAGTTAGTAATTGCATGCACTTCCTCAGACAATATGGCGGTTTTACCACAATGTCTGGGCCTTCTCAGATGGGCAAGTTTCTCAGATAAGAAGGCGGTTTTATCTACGTTGTGGGGCTTTATATAGTGGTTAGGTATTAACTACACACACTCTCGGTCAAAGAAAGTATCTCGAACTTCAAGGCATCATACAAATTAGTTCGAAATAGCAAATGTTCGAATTATCCGATTTCTGATCTGGATAATTTCTTAAGTTCACAGCTTAATGCAGGTCTAAAGTAATGCTGAAAGCTCCTGTAGGAGCTTTCAGCAGTACTTTACACCTGCATTAAGCTGGCACGTGTGTTTCGAGATATGCGTAGCAATACATTTTGGAGCAATTCAGTATTATAAGTTTTGGAAGGACCGAACTTTTAGTTGAGTTATACGGAATTCGAGTTATCCGAGTTCGAGATATCAAAGATCAACTGTATTACTACCTATTTCTAAGACAAATAAGAATTAACTAAAACGTTAGCTTTTTTAAATCTTTATTTCTAACTAGATACTTATATATCAATACATGTAACAAATATACATATAAACACAACGGAATTTTACAACACTGTTTGGTATATAAAGTATAAACGGTCATAATAAAAATTTTATTGCTTGAACACACCTTGAATACAACAGTATAACCTCTCTTAACCGGAATTCTACTAGATAAGAATTTAGATACTTTTAGGCAGGTGGCTGCTTAATGCAGGGTGAAAGTCATGCAGAAAGCTCCTCTAGGAGCTTTCTGCATGACTTTCACCCTGCATTAAGCTGCCACCTGTCTCCAAAACCGATATTCATACTAAATTTAACGGCCGGTTAAGAGAGGTTTTACTGTACAAAATTCTGTAAGGAATCAACATCAAGGATAAGGAATTTAATTCATGTAAATGTCAAAGGTTAGAAAGAGTCCATGTCTGATAGTTAGACAATCAATAGTTTTACACGAAAAAAAATCTACACATGCCGAAAAGTACAGTAAACCCGTTCTAAACCGGACGTTCAATTTAGTATAAATATCAGTCTTGGAGACAGGTGGCAGCTTAATGCAGGGTGAAAGTCATGCAGACAGCGGAGTTTCTCTACTAGATGTCCGGTTTAGAGTGGTGATAGTGTATCCTACCGTTAACTATGAACAAGCCTCTCTCTATAACGACCATGACGAAGAAATTTAATTGTATGTCTTAACGTTAGGTTACAAGGGAGCTTAAGACTGGACGAAGTAATGCAGAAAGAGGTCCTATTTTATTTTCATTTATGACGAGTTAGTGTACCTTTTGAATACTTATTAAAATCTTCTCGTATTAACCCATTCCCTCATATTAACGCCTTTTGATGCCTCTGTAAAAGTCACTTTTTTTTAAACCATTGTGATAAATAGAGCATTTGTTCCATAGGATCAAATGCTCTATTTATCACAATGGTTTCAGAACTATACAATTCTAATGTTTTCCTTTTCTCTAATAAATGCTCCTTTTTGCTAGATTTATTTAAAGAAATTGGTTCTAAAAATAGCCTATGAGGAAAGGGTTAAGGGCGTCTTGATTTGCATTTGCGAATAGTTTGGGTCTAAATGAGAGGCCTGGTCGGCATGTATTTGTAGTTAACGCATTCAACTAATACGACAAAAACGGTGCCTATTTCAGTCACGTATTGGTATATTTACAGACCAACAAATCTATTTTTTCTGTTAGTTGTATGCACAGTACAACCTCGATATTTTGATTTGTTAATTAAGAAGATTTGAGATCTTATGAGGCAGGTGGCTGCTTAATGCAGAGAGGGAGTCTTGCAGAGCTTTCTGAACGCCTTTCACGCTGTATTGAGTTGCAACCTGTCTAAGAAAAGCGACAATGATGCTTATTTTGTAGTTCGAATAAACGAGGTACAAAACGAATTTCTAAAATCAAATAACAATCGGCAGTTGGAGGTTCTCCTGACAAAGAGGTAAGAAAGAAATGAAGCCAAGAAGAGGTTGCTGTACCAAATTCCAACCGTGTGTTCATGTTTACGATCTACTTAAACCGTGTATTCCCACGATCCCATGAATGGAACATTGGCAAACAGGGCTTCTAAATGACATTCTGATAAGAGAATACTATAAAACCCCTCTAAACCGGAATTCTAGCAGAGAAGAATTCAGATACATTTAAGCAGGTGGATGTTTAATGCAGGATGAAAGTCATGCAGAAAGCTCCTCTAGGGGCTTTCTGCATTACTTTCAGCCTGCATTAAGCAGCCCTGTCTCCAAGACCGATATTTATACTAAATGTAACGTCGGGTTTAGATGCGTTTTACTGTATTCTGTTTGTTCTATAAATCAATATCAACTTATTTCACAAACATTTGTTTCTTTGGACATTTTGCAAAATATTTATTGGACGAATTGTTATTATATAAAAGAGTGACAAACTTATTACCTGGTATGTATTTCACTGAAACATAGTCTTACTAAAACCGAGTTTTTGTACATCACCATTTAACCAGTCTTACTAAAACCGAGTTTTTTTACATCACAATTTAACTAGTCTTACTAAAACCGAGTTTTTGTACATTACAATGTAACCAGTGCATAGACCTAACACTTTAACAATATATAAGACAATCAGCCAACAGTAACTGTAACTATCACATGTAACATTCTCATGTGAGCTGTGGCACGAGAAAAATGACCCCACTCTCATTGCAAACACATAGACCGATACAAAAACGACGGCTGATTTTGGCATACACTGTTTGGAAACGTGTAAAGATCAATTTTCTCGTGTTGCAGCATTTGTAGTACTCATATGGGTAGCTTCCTTTATATACACATACATAATGATTACACTAATAGTTTGGTTATTGTATATAACTACCCTACAACATCGAATGCCATACTGTATCGTGCAGTATTTGTTAATAATTCAATGCGTTTTCATTTCGAAAACCCAATGATTTAACTACAGTAGAACCAATCTTAAGCGACCATTTAAAAGAGGTCTAATTAAGGGTCTGTTAGCCAGGTGGTAGCTTAATGTAAGTCAAAAGTAATGCAGATAGGTCCAATAGGAGCTTTCTGCAATATATATACCCTGCATTAAGCAATCACCTGCTTCTTAAGATTCCTGTGTCAAATCAATATAACGTCGTTTAAGACAGGTTCTACTGTACATTATTGAACAATTAGGATTTCACCTAAACAATACTGAATATCCAAAGTGAAATGGAAAATCTCTGTGTATTATAGAGTATGAAAGGCTTAAGTTTGTGAAAATATTTTGAATGACAATCAGTGCATAACCTGATCAAAGATCTCCATTAGAAACACTCTGGTCTGGGTCTACACTGTTTGCAACAGTCTGTGCAGCAGTCAAAGTGTGAAATGAAAAGGAAGTAAAATCAGACTGTCCGTGGGTGTAGTGTAATTTCCTAACTCTTTGCACGCTAATGACATGCTTCGTCTGCAACAATTGCCATCTGCTTTAATTCTTAAACTTCACTTTCTCTCATTTATTTGCAAAATTATGTTCAAAGTGTCAAACTGATTGGATCTAGATGAGACGTGTGTGTATTGGTTATCACGATTTCGCCGCTATCGTGTAACACCAGTGACAAATCTGTGACTACCTATACACACAGTTTGGATCTAGATTAGAGGCCAAATAACTCCGTGTCTTATTAAGATGTAAACTGTGTGGTATTGGGATTTTGTTTAAAACGGGGATTCCAAACTGTTTTACTGGGATCATGCTTGAAACAAAAATGAAACCAAAATCAAAAATGAAAGTTGTCGCAGAGTTAAGAAGAAACGTGGCGGCGAAAGAGTGGAAGCTACAGAAACACTTTGGAAAGGTCAAGGATTTCGCTGAAAGTATACTAGCTGTAAAGTAATAGTAACGTTTTACTTTATTTCCATGTTTCTATCTACATAAGAGCATTATTAACTGCACACAGTAACGTATTGAACAATAATTAGTCTGCACATGTATGTACCATGTATACGTACATTATTAACTGCTCACAGTAACATATTGCACAATAATTAATCTGCACATGTATGTACCATGGAGTCCATGCTCCGCGTATATATGTGCTCCTGTCATCAATGTCATTGTACACACCGCTTTCTGAGAGTCACATGGCAAGCACGTGATGTCTCATAGGTTCACAATATCCATAGATTGGACAATAATGTTGTACTCTTCTTATGTTCTATATTATTCACAACACAAAGTATACTTATATATCCACCCTACTATAACTTTCTTGCAATGTATTTTGTCTTTGCTGAGGCGTGGATTCAAAGTACATGTAACAAATCACGTATGTTCCAACATGACCGTGTTGAACACGTACTCATACATGTACACCAACCGCTTGATTTCCACCATTCACCTTGACGGCATTATAAGCCACGCCTTCTTCTTGCCCAACTGTGTCACGGTAGGGTGTAATCAAGAACCGGAATCTCTGCAAATGTTGGAAATCGACGATTACGAAACTGACAATTAAAAACTTATGTAAACAAGCAAGACAATATATGTTGACAACATGGATGATATCGTTGTTTTCAAATTCGTCTCAGTGACTATTATTCATGTTTTTCCCGAAGCGAACGAAATTTCTGAGGATAAATGGATATGGATTATTTCAGCATATTCAGATTGTTGTATTCTTGGGTCGTACTAAATATTCAAAAAACAGAGTATTCCAAAATGTAAGGTATCTCCTTATTCCACAATTTAGTTTGTTATACTCCACTTCTATTTGCAATGTTAAAATACCATACATTCCTAAGCATCGCCATAAACAAACTGTTAGCTTTACACACTACCACTAGAGAACATTCTAGCCTAAAGCTATACTTGTCGAGTATGCACTGTGTTCTATTCTGGCGTGCGACTAGTTTTGGACTTAGCGCTTCCACACGTTAAGTATTACTAGAAAATCATAAAAGTAAAGCAAAACAAAAAAACAACCGTTTTATGATGTAAATCTAAAATTGGTTGGTGTGCCAAATAACCCTCGCTCATCGTGTTTGTAAAAGAATTCATCAAATGCACAAGCATCGGAAATATTCTTAAATTGCAGTTCGGTATAATAAATGTTACCGTCTACAGTGTGGATATTGCGTTATATTCTGTTTCAAAGGGTTGTCAATATAAATACATGTATATCAAACACTAGCTCGTAGTATTTATAATATAAACTAAGGCATTGTCTCAAGTGAGAGTCAAACTATAGTTTTGCAATCTAGTTTACATCACTATGAACCACAAATAGACAGTTAAATTTAAAAAATCGTTTACAGACTATTCTGAATTCTAGAATTGTACCATATGTTATTTGAATAAAGATAAACATACATGTACTAACACAAATAATGTTTGTCCAGCGGTGTCTATTTAGTAGAATGGAGTAAATAAATCGCAAGGTAAACTCATTATTTTGCTTAGATAAAAGATCATTTTCTAAATTACTGAAACACTTTGTATTATTTTATTTCAATTTAATACAGCAATGAAGGACTACTGTTCAAGATATTCAAAAAGGTGAGCATTGTTTATGAAAATTTATTTTTAGTTTTCATACTTTCGAGTTAAGGGATGAAATAAAACAATCGCAAAGATCAGACACAAAGTGAAAAGGAATTATGTCACTGGACAGATGAAATTTACGGCGTTAAAAGTAAACGTACGCCGGGTGCACACCTCTTCACCATAAGTGAGTACTTACAGGACATAAAGCCGGTATTTATCCTAAAACAACATTTTGCAAGTTTGACTCAGCAATGATGGTATTCATTTTAGAAATGCTATTATTTACCATTCATCAAGCACGTAAAGCCAATAAAACTGTTTGATAAGAACGACATGTCTTCCCTTCTTTTGAAAGACACCAACGAGGCGTCAAACATGTAGTATCTAAATGAAATGGCATTTCACCAGGATCAAATTTTTTACACAATTTAACCCTTTCCTCCATGAATATTCATGTAAGAAAATGATGACGTCATGAAATTTAATTAGAATAATTTGTTATAATAGCACATGGACACATGAGAGTTTGGTCATGGCAGAAACTGTAGAATCATATCTATAGTATACGGTATCATACGCAAACAGAGCAAACAGAGAAGTCGCTGTTCAGACGGATCCTATAGGAGCCGTCAGATCTGGGTCTACTCTGTTTACAGAGGCGTAGTAAAGGGTTAAACAAATTCATAGAATTGAACCAAGTTTTACCTCTTGAATGGAGCCTTTAGCTGTCAACATGGCGTACGCTGCGAAGCATGGTATACACAGTATGCTGGACAGCGCTATACACCAGCCAATCAGATTGGCCGGCCAGGGGTACTCGTACGTGTCGTAAGACAGGGGCACGTAGTTCACAAGGCCAAATATCATGATGAACTGAAAACAGAAAGTGGTAATATAATAAAGACGAGTACTAAGTGTAGTGAACAAAACTTAGCACTAGATCCTCTCTAGAGTGAACACTATAATTAAGCAGGTGGGTCTTCAAAAGCAGGCGACTGTTTAATGTAGGTCGATCGTAATGCAGAACGTTCCTTGAGGAATTTTCTGTATAGTTTATATCTTTATTTCTTTCCTCCAAATGTTGAAGAGTAAACATGCAAACAAGATATTTAAAAACATACAATTATGACAAAATATTTATACAACACAAGGCAAAGTAATATTATGTGAGTTTAAACAGGTATCCTAATATCTATAGTTATCATCCATATCATCCTTGATATATGGTGTACACACGTGTGTATATATTCATAATGAGCATATTAAAGACAGCACCGATACAATAGTTGTCTAAGCGTTACGATAATCTTCAAATAAAGACGGGCCCACAATGCAGCACGATGTCACAGCTGCGACCTTCATCGTGAGTCTTCAGCAATACCACCATGCTGCACTAAGCAATCACTTGTCCAAAGTGCAACATTTATACAAGTAATCGAACAGGTCGCATTAGCTGTGCTTTATAGTATCATAGTCCACTGCCAGTGGTGTAAACAAAAATCAATGTGATCTTCGTCTTATATTTATAATGACAAGTTTCTATTCGTATAGCTACATTAAATGAAGAATATATAAGTTTCCGTTGCATTCACTCAGCTAGTGAAAGAACGAACACCATATTTTACTAACATGTAGAACCCCTGCTTTAAGAAACTGAATATACTTGTCATTCAACAGAATTTAGAGTGTATCGTCCTGAGAACCAAGGAGAACTCCAATGTAAACATCATTATGAAAACTGTTCAAGTATTCTAATACAGACAAACCAAATGCATGCCCTAGATAACTCTTAAAACGAGTACATACGCATTCTAGATACTCATATCTAAATAGACAGTGTTCTACATCAATAGTAAATATTGATCCACATTTATGACACAGTTTGCAAAGTTATTAAACGTGACATGTTGTATAAAAGTATTACATCCGACATATTTAACTAAAGTTTTAGTATCACATTAACAAGCATACATGTTCTACAACAATAATGCAAGTTCTAAAAGAAACGTCTTTGTCAAATTGTTACGGTCCTGACAAATGCATTGCAGTCCAAGACATAGTATGTAAACGTATTATACAGTAAAACCCCTCTATAACGGTCACTAAATTGTGTTCATTGTTTGGTATTTAGAGCAGGTGGCCGCTTAAGGTAGTTCGCGCTATTGCTCGGCAAAAATCGAAGTTTATCCAATTATTATCATATTAGTGGCCGTTATAGAGAGGTTTTACAGTAGTTCTTAACATAACAAATCTGACAAAAATGTTATACAAAGGTATCACATGTGTAAACGTCAATTGTTGTAACGTTACAAAGTTACGCAGTAGTTACAGTAATTAAATATGACGCGTACAATAGTTTGACAGTGACTAAACACTGGCCGTTTAACAAAGCCTTGATGGTGACTAAACGTTGCCGGTTTAACAAAGCCTTGATGGTGACTAAATGTTGCCAGTTGAACAAATATTTGACAATGACTAAACACTACAAGTTAAAACACATTTGACTAAACTTTGCCAGTTTAACAAATCTTTGACAATGGCTAATCTTTACAAGTTAGCACACATTTGACTGAACGTTGCCGGTTTAACAAACACGTGACATTGACTTAAAGTGATAGTCTCTACTAGCAACGTGTTTTAAGAATGCCTGATAATAACACATATTATTTGTTTATATGCTGAAAAGCGGTAAATCGCAAGAAAATCAGTCAAATAAACACTGAAGAAGACACAATTCATTGGGTTTTATATGCTATTCGGCAATATTAGTATTTATTCGTCTCGCGTTTTAGCTTCGTTAACTGTTGTAGAACAAAACTGATGAGTATCATTGACAACGGTTTATTTTGTTTCACTGGGGCATTTTTCTATAAATGTTCAAATTGACAATCTTCATAATAATGATTGAACAAAACAAATAGCAAGTTTTATTATATTATCGAAAGTATGCGTTCATTATAGGGACTTCCTCTCATTAGGAGTATAGGTTTAACAAATGTTTGACAGTGACTGAACGTTACAGGTTTAACAAATCTCTGACAGTGACTAAACACTGCCTGTTTAAACAAATCTTTGACAGTGACTAAACGTTATACAGTTTAACAAACCTTTGATATTGACTGAACGTAACAGGTTTACAAAACTTTGACAGTATTTGAAATTACATACTTTTACAAAATTTTAATGACATACTTTTACAAAAGTTGAAAATGACTAACCGCTAAACAATTGTACTAAACGTTGGCAGTGACTTAACATTTATCAGCTTGACGTCATTATAAGCCACACCCATTTATCCTACATTCTGCATATTTTACAAAGGTCCTACAAAACATGACAGCTACAATTTCATCAGCCATGGACATTATAATACTTTACAAGTAACATGGTCCAACGTGATTGTGCGTCTTGAGTATCAACGTACTATATGTAATCGATGATACTATTGTAAGACCAGCTCAACGTGACGATATATCTATATAAAAAAATTCTGTAAATCCTCACTAAAGCAATAACAATGAACATATTCAGTATGCAGAACAAACGCTCTCTAACTGTCGTCTTGCATTATGCTAATAGCTCAGGTTGTCTTGAAAGTCTAGACATGGTTCGAATGGATATTATAGGGCTGTTTAACTGTATATAGTGGTACTTCCTTGGGTTGTTGCATACAGTGGACAATTATGATGTAGAGTGTGGTCACCAATTTCTCAAAAGTGACATAAATTGGTAGCAAATATCGGTCAACCAGTCTCTAGTGTAAACAGGATAAATGATCCACATTAATTGTTATAGTTGATCGTTTAGGGACTAGAGGGCGGAACACAAGTCACTAATGTCAATTAATATACCTCACATGGCTTTTCTATACATATTTTCATATACCTGCCATGAAACAATTTGTACGGTGCCATGCAACATTATCTCGTGCGGGCAACATTACGTCATTCGTTTGTGTGCGTTAAGTCATCCGACGCTTGCAATTTGACCACCAAACGATATTTGGACAGTTTGTTTTCATCTAATAATTTGAGAAATGTCGCGTTTTGCGACTATTTCAGAGGAGGATTTGTCAAGTTCGGACAGTGAAAAGGACTCCGCCAGTACCAAACGTTCAATAAATAGAAGTGCGTGCGTGCGCAGCTGTTCCGTGATTTTTACGCATCGGGAACAACATTTGTTTCAAACAGTTTATATTGTAATTGAATAAATCTTTCTGCTGATGAAATTGATTGTGGTGTTCGGTATAATGAAATAAATATCACACAGCCCATGGAGGGCGGTGACAACACGTATTGTCACCCCTCGGTATGGTAATCAACTACGGGTTGATAATACGTGCTGTCGCCCTCCATGGGCTGCGATATTTATATATTGTAACCAGTGTAGACCATTTACCAGTGTAGGAACCCTCTCATAAGGATCGTCACTGTTTGTCATATTACACTTTTCTTAACCCTTTACTCCATAATAACTTCTTCTTCGCCTGTAGGAGCCGTCTGATCAGTATCTGCTCTGTTTTATTAATGACATAATATAGATCTAATTATATAGTTTCTATCATGGCCAAACTTTGAGGTGTTTATATACTATTAAGAAAATGTATCTAGTTAATATTCATGATGTATATTCATGGAGGAGATGGTTAAACGATACGACTGAATATTCACGATCAGCTTGACCATTTTGAATTTTGGAACAGTCCATTTGAAAAAAGTAGCATTGAAAGGATATAGCCTTAGCCTGCCAAAAACTTCTCGTTGGCTGAATTTGCCGTCTATACATATCTAAAGTCAGTTTAAGCCACGTCCTTTAACCCTTTCCCTGATGTACTTCGTGAATATTCATTAACTTAGATTTATAAGTTATATTAAAGGGGATTGTTTGCTGAGACAAAAACTGTACATCAAATCTATATTTATTTCTAAGCAAATAGAACAGACCCTGATCAGACGGCTTCTACTGGAACCGTCTGATCTGGGTCTACTGGAACCGTCTGATCTGGGTCTACTGTTTGCAAAGGCGTGACATGCGTTTATATGAAGGAAAGGTTTAAACACGATCGGAGTATCAGAATATTTGGAGTCTTGTCGTATACCGAGTTGCTCGGCATCTCATCTACGAGATCGTAGATCCAAGCTGTTTGCAAGAGATATCACAAACTCACACAGATCGGGATAAAGGTTAAGTACATATACGTACATTGATTGTTGTACTTTGTCGTTTTATTGGTTGTGTTAATTGAAAACTAAAGCAGGACAACTGTCCCCAGAGTAAGGCACCCTTGATCGCAAATGTGTTACTAGTGATTGCCCACACGCACGCAAACCTTGTGGAATAATTTAGATATAAAACGAGAACTTACTCAAGTATCATACATGTATACTAAATCACCACTAGCAGCATGAATATGACAAATGATGGTAAAAATGACACCGAGACAGTCGCAAATAATGTACAGTAAAACCTCTCTAAACCGGAATTCTAGAAGGGAAGAATTAAGATACTTTTAGGCAGGTGACTGCTTAATGCAGGGTGAATTTAGGCAGATGACTGCTTAATGCAAGGTGAATATAGGCAGGTGACTGCTTAATAAAGGGTGAATATAGGCAGGTGACTGCTTAATGCAGGGTGAATATAGGCAGGTGGCTGCTTAATACAGGGCGAAAGTCATGCAGAAAGCTACTCTGGGAGTTTTCTGCATGACTTTCACCCTGCATTAAACTGCCACCTGACTCTAATACCGATATTTATACGAAATTTAACGTCAAGTTGAGTGAGACTTTACTGTACATCATCATACATGTAAGCTGCCGCGACAGATCTGGATCTACATTGTGTGTTGATGTCAATATTAATAATATGGTGTAACCTACGGCAAAACCGCTGATTTATTATATAGCTATTAATAGGTTTAGATTATCATTACTAATTGACTGCATGGCACACATATACAGGACAAACTATGAGATTATATAACGGTTACCACGGTGCGTAGCAGTCAGTCATGTGATGAGAAGAAACTGCTCCAAGTTTTTCCTTAAATTCAATTCTAGAACAAGGTATCTCCAAAGACTCGTTTAATACCTTTTCAAGAATCGTGTAACTCTTTCGCTGTTAAGTTTTGTCTTCATTTGTCTTCATTTTTTAATATTTTTCTTCTGCCTTCAAAAACAGATACAGTAACAAACACGTTGGAGGTTTGGAGCTACTCGGTGTCTCATCTAGATTCAACAAGTTTGCAAATTCGACCAAGGTCACGAGTAGCGGGATAAGGTCACGAGTAACAGGATAAGGTCACGAGTAGCTGGATAAGGTCACGAGTAGCGAGATAATGTCATAAGTAGCAGGATAAGGTCACGAGTAGCAGGATAATGTCACGAGTAGCGGGATAAGGTCACGAGTAGCGGGACAAGGTCACAAGTAGTAGGATAAGGTCACGAGTAGCAGGATAAGGTCACGAGTAGCGGGATAATGTCACGAGTAGAGGGATAAGGTCACCAGTAGCGGGATAAGGTCACCAGTAGCCGGATAAGGTCACGAGTAGCGGGATCAGGATTACGTACAGTAACCATTTACTTCAGTTTAGGCCGTTGCCAAGAGAGCAGAGAATGATTAGACGGCTCCTGCAAGAGCCGTCTGAGCAGGGTCTGCTCTGTTTGCTCTTAAAATAATATAGATTTGATTCTACATATTCTGTCATGATACAAATATACGTGTTCATAGTGTCATTATAGAAATTCAGTTGATTAATATTCATGATGTAATTAATTCTTGCATGAATATCCATTGAGTCAAGGGTTTAACATACTTTATTCGTTTAATGACGATTTTGATTTTTGAAATACATACATATGTACGTACTGTTATCTATGGCATTTTGTCTTGATACATGTATGCACTAAAATTAAGGGCTACAGGACAATCTGTTAATCATAGTCTAATAGGTAATATATTACAAAATACGAATCTCGGCATCTTTCGGCATAATTCAATGCACAGTAAAATGTTCGTCTGAAAACTGCAAACGTTATACTTCGACAAATTTCGGGAATCTATATTTAACATCGGACCAATATATAATATACCAAACAATGTCGATATTATTATTTCTTATATTGTATTATACAGCGGGTAGTCTAACTCTTTTCGCTGTTGGATATTCAGGTAAGAAATAATGACATCATTATTAGCTGGTGTTTTTTAGGATGGCTTATGTACACAGGGTTGTTATGTTGTTGTAGAAGCTGCAGTGTCAGATATAATGTTATAAACAAACCGAGTAGACCCTGATCAAACGGTGCCCACAGGAGTCGACTGATGCCAGCATGGCCGTGATTAGCACGCTAATGGTTAAGTATGTTATTGACTTTTACTTCGTGTTTCTATTCCTGTAATAGTCAGATCCATAAGAGGAAGAAAATCTGATAAGGCCACACACAAAATACTAACACTAAAAGGTTCTTTCAAGATTTTCTTTGAGATGTGATCGCAACTAAAAATAAACAAGTTAAACATTACTTTTGTCACGTAACAATTGTTCCTATTATCGACTTCGTTAACCCATTACGCCGTGTATACTCATGTAAGAAATAATGTCACCCTGAACATTACATACATCAATTGTTATAATAGCACATGGATACAGGCAATGTTTGGACATGGCAGAAACTGTAGAATCATACATGTATCTATATTATATCATAAGCAAACAGAGCAGACACAGATCAGACGGCTCCTTAAGGAGCTGTCTGATCTGGGTCTACTCTGTTTGAAAAGGAGTAGAAAGGCGTATTTATGGAGGTTAACCCTTCTCTTGCTGAATTTTAAAATACATTTCTCCTTCTTTACCTATGCCCTGTTGTATAATTACATACATCTTCACTGTGTACAAGTATTTCGCTGTGTAATCACTGCAGTGGAGTGCACTGGTTGCACAATCAACTTGTAAATAGTGCAGCCCCTGATGAGACAGCTCCTTCAGGAGCTGTCTCATCTGGTCTTCACTATTTACAGGTAGGTATATTGACGTGAATAGCAAGCGAAGGGTTAAGTATTTTTTCCATTGCAGAGCTTCTTTTCCTGTGGTAAAACGTAGATCAACTCCAACTCTGATGTAGAGCAGTTTTACTTTCTTCCGGTTGGTTCAAGCTTTTGAAAATACAAACGGAGTGTCAAACAGACTGGATCCTAATAAGATGTACAGTGACTCGTCGTCCGATCTGGATCCAAGCTGATGTAAACGCCAGTTCAGTTGCGCTTCTGATAACATTTTTGCAAGCTTTGCGAAACAAAATGACCCCAGAATATTGGTTCTATGTGACTTGAAAGTAATTTACGACTAAAGAGAGGTGTAAGTAAATAGTTGTTTATATTGAAAATATAGAATTTGTTGTTGCTTTGGAAACCATCGGAAACGCGTCCACCATTCACCGGAAAATATTTCGATGTACATATAGGTAAACTATTGCACAGTAGACATTCGTTTCAGCGATTTGTTTAAAATTTGGACTCAATTTTGAAAGTTTTGAAAACCTTTGTAGTTCCGCAGTAGATTCAGAACTTTGCCGAACATGTTCGTTGATTTCCGCCGTTATCCGACTATTAAAAGTCGGCAGTTTTGTAAGGACTTACATGTAACAGTATTCAGATATCGGTAAAATTTAGCTGAAACATTTATTCTGTGGGAAAATGTGTCGTAAGCCTTATTTTCATATAACTGTAATGATTTTTATAGAACACCCTCTACAGTATCTTTCATGGCCAGATCGTTCCATGTTAATGCAAAAAATGAATACATTTGAACTTAGATATCTCGAACTCGAGTGATTCAAACTTCGGGATAACTTGAAGTAAAATGTCGGTCCTTCCAAACTTTACAATACAGAATTGTTCTAAAATGTATCACTACGCATATCTAGAAACATATGTGACAGCTAATTGCAGGTCTAAAGTAATGATGAAAGCTCCTATATTTCAGCATTACTTTCGACCTGCATTAATCTGTAAACTTGAGAAATTGTCCAGATTAGATATCGAATGATTCGAACATCTGTTGTCTCGAAGTATTTGGTATGGTGCATTGAAGGTCGAGATATCGAAGTTCAACTTTATTTTTGAAGCTATACATAGTAACATAAATACAGGAAAACCTCTCTAAACCGGACTTTAAAATTAGCGTAAATATCGGCCTTGCAAACAGGTGGCAGCTTAATGCAGGATGAAAGTCATGCATAAAGCTCACGTGGGAGCTTTCTGCTTGACATACACTCCACATTAAGCAGCCACCTGCCTAAAAGTATCTAAATTCTCATATACTAGAATTTCTGTTTAGACAGGTTTTACTATACATTGTATACATAAGGGAAATAACTAAACCATCTCATGCTGAGAAAAAGATGTTTGTACATTCTCTGATTTGCTGAAATATTCACTGACTTCAGATTCGTTCAATCCTTTGAAAAACTATTGACAGAGTATCAAACAGCTTGGATCCTGATGAGACAAGTTATTTGGCGTCTCATCAGGATCCAGCTAATACGCGCTTGGCACAACAAGGGTTAAATAGTTGAACTTACCAAAAGAAAAATCGGAGCGATGTATACCCACGTTATCTTCCAGTACAGACCGGGCCGGAAACCAATCATTGATTCTATGTCATCACAGAACCGATCCGCACCTGTGAAATAATTAACTTATAATTTAGGAGCACCTGACTTTTATTCACATTCTTATCTAACTATAAATATATATACTGACTTCTTTATTTTTAAAACAGCATCTGGTCTGGGCGAATGTCTTCATAAGTAAACATACTGCACTCGAGTTTGAATGTGATGTAACTAGAAATGGAACTAGGTCGTTCTTATTAGATATCGAAACTATGTGAGGTGTTTCTAAAATATATTGCAAAACGTATGAAAAAATAAATCTTATCAAATCCTATTTTAAACGGTTACTTCAAGAGGGTTAATTCACTTTTGAAGTCACTAGGCAGCTTAATACAATGAAAGGAACTTTCTGCGTTATTTTCATTCTGCATTAAGCAAGCGGCTAGCTTTTTATACAAACTGTGGACAGTAATTATGTGACTGCGCTTAAACCCTTTCAATAATCCGGGACACACGGGCATATGCCATTTGCAAATAATGTAGAGCCAGATCAGAGGGATCCTAGAGGAACACTCTGATCAGGTTCTGCACTGTTTGTCATTCAAAAGTGTCTAGCAAGTATAAGACTTTTATACTGAATGGACTACTCCACTCTGATAAAACAAGGTTGAAAGGGTTTAGAACGACTCCATTGTATACAGCATAACCCATTACCTCATAGGCTATTTTAAGAAACATCCTCTTTAAATAAATCTACCGAAAAGGAGAATTGACTAGAGAAAAGGAAATGCTGTATTTATCACAATGGTTTCACAAAGTGGCTTTTACATAGGCGTGAAAAGTCGTCATTATGAGGGAATGGGTTAAACAATAGAACAACTTATCAGCGACCACCTGATAAACAAACATGGCTGTTTTCACATATAGATGGCAGTTTAAGGCTGGACGAAGGTACCGCAGAATATTCCCATAATTTTTTTTATGAGTTTTCTGCATACCTTAAATGTCATGCATTAAACTATCATGTCGAACCGTGCTAACTAAAGACCAAGTGATCAAACTTAGGAACAAGAACAATATGCTTACGTTATTGATTAGGATACTTTACTACTATGGTAAGTGATATTCTATAATATAATAATAAATGACAGAATGATGCTTTAATATAATGTCATAATCAGACTTTTACCGAAACAGAGTGAATCTTTGTTTTAGATTTGATCCTGCATTGTAAATTAACTCATTTTCAAGAATGATTATGTTTTTCTCTCCACGAAACCCTATGGTGTGACCACTGTTTAGAATTGTCTCTTCAAGAAGAATCTAAAGAGTGGTCACAACATATGGTTTGTTGGAGAAACCATATGTAGAATCTACGCACCTTTATTTGTTGCTCAGATACTTCCGTTTTTCAGGTTTAAAATTACTGAAATTTGATTTTTAAGCATACATGTGTATTCTGGTGAACCATCTTAAAAATCAACATCAGCTTTTAATTGCTTGAACTTAATCCCGATCCTAACTTATTGGTCCATTGTGAACACAAATCTGTGTTATAAACCAATACAGTAGATCCCCTGTAAACCGGAATTCTGGTAGAGAAGAAGTTACTTTTAGGCAGATGGCTGCTTAATGCAGGGTGAAAGTCATGCAGAAAGCTTTCTGCAGGAGCTTTCTGCATGACTTTAATTATGCATTAAGCTGCCCCCTGTCTCCAAGACCGATATTCATATTAAATTGAACGTCCGGTGTATAGGAGTATTGCTGTGCTTATAATTATTTTAGTCGACATTTTAAAGAGTCTTACTATATCTGTGTACTATACTTTTTTCTAGAGACATTGCTTTACGATTCTTTTTTAACTATTTGTTTCCTACTTGATACATTGTTGCCAGGTTAAGTTTATAAAGAAATAGTCGGCGTTGCAAGCAGTTAGACACCGAGTTTTATCAGGATTCAAACCGTTTGTATATGATGTCACAGACCCGTTTCCATGACAGTGAACGGGTTACAGACAGACATATATAAGTGTTTTTTGCCTTACCGTAGGCCCAAGATACTGCGATTGTTTCAAAGAACACAGCAAACAGTATGGAGTAGCCCGCTGCATACCTGTCCATCAACGTCACCACGTAAGCCCCGCCCTACAAACACCAAACAATGCGTACAACAACATACAGTAAAAAAAACCCTAAATCGACATTTTATCAATAAACATAAATGTCTGAAATAGCAGGTCGATGCTGAATGCAGGACGAAAATAATGCAGAAAGCTCCGGAACTTTCTGTATAACGTTCGTCCTTCATTGAGCTACCAACTGTCTTTATGACCCAGTATGTGACTTGAGAATGTTTTTGGGATTTTACTGTATTCGTAAATGAATAAATACCATGCATGTCTTTTAAACCAGGTGATTACTTAACCCTTTCCCTGTTCTGTTCATTCCAAATGTCGATACCAACTGAATATTCATGGACAATATAGTTATAACAAAATATGGAAGGTGGGAAATTATAGCCATTTTAAAAAGTAAAGTAACAGATCTTTCGAATTCCATTAGCAAACAGAGCAGACCTGTTTGTAAATGCGTGAAAACACGTCCACGTGAAGGAAAGGGTTAATGACGAGCAGAATATGTATATGAGATGCAGAATGTTCATATGAAATGCTAAACATTCTGTTTGCTTTTTTGCATTTGTACTCAGTCGTGATAACTGATTACAATAACTGATTTTGATTTTTTTGTAAAAAAAATGACACGTTCTGGCTGCCCATTGTTTTCATTATATATACATATCATAATAACGAACTCACTAATTTTAAGTTATCGATGTATAAACATTACGGAAATCGAATATCCCCGTATACCGTTATACTAACGTACCGTATAGCGACCATAATGTACATCAAATACAGTATGGAATATATGTATAGTGAAATATGGCGTAGTTTATATTTCATATTGAACAATGTGTACCAAAACCCTTTAAACCAATTGATATTCATAATAACATAATGAAAGCATGAATGTTACTTAGACTTATTGTTATAATAGCACATGGGCACATGAATTCTTTGCCATGGCATCAATTGTAGAATCATATCTAGATAAGATCTATATCATAAGCAAACAGAGCACACTCTGACCAGACGGCCGTTCTGGGTCTTCTCTGTTTGCAAAGGCGTAGAAAGAGGTTTCTATGGAGAAAAGGGTTACCTCCTTAACAATACAGACTTATATCAAGAAATCTCTGTTGGAAAAGGGGTTGAGCTTTATTGTTATACAGTTGTCTTTCGGTTGTTTATTTGTAGAAATTCTGTAGGAATAGGGACTGGGCTTGTTTGTTATACAAATTTTTTGTGGTTTATTTGTTGTATATTTTTTGTACTCGTATTTATGTCTTTGCAGGAAGAATCATTTTAAATAAACATAAATATATTTCAAGACTACATATCTTGGGCGACCTTAAATTGAAAATGGATTATTTGAAGCCCTGTTTGAATGGGCTGGTAATAAACTGATACATTATGAGTATTCAGATGTGATAGACTCGAGTTCATGGTAAGATAATACTTTTCAAAGATCACACTGGCAAAATAATTATAGCAGAAACCTATCTCTGCTTGTCGCTGTTAAGGGCATTGGGTACACGTGGGTCTCTTCTATACGAAGTAACTTTAGTTGATAAGATTTTGGAAAATATGGGCATAAAATGATAAGGGTGGGCGTATTCTGTATGTTAATACCTGTGCTACGAATGAGAGGCCGATAAGAAAGTAACCGGAGAACAGTACAGCCACAAACACTTCCCGGTGTTTGCGCAGGACCGGATATTCGTCAGAGAGAGCAGTAATAATGGCTTCCGATCCGCCGAACTGTAATGGAAATTCGGAAGTTGTAAAAATAAATCACATTCTTTATACACAAGACAGACTGTAACAAGTATGTAAATAACTGCATATTGGCATGTAAATAACCATGCATATAAGAACATGCATACTACGGAAATAATAAAGTGTTCATTTATATGCACTTCCAAAAAATGTGTTGGATATTG
Organism: Azorinus chamasolen; assembly: GCA_963576725.1. NCBI lineage: Eukaryota > Metazoa > Mollusca > Bivalvia > Cardiida > Solecurtidae > Azorinus > Azorinus chamasolen. The sequence continues at coordinate 95,080,249 of OY755240.1, read as the reverse complement.
ATTAAAATAAAAGTATTTTCAATTTTCTGATAGCCAATTTGTGCACATTTCATAATATGCCAACATTTTTTCCAATGTTTATGTTGGTTTTTTGGGTGTTTATTTAGACATTGGGAAACATTAAAAGTAATCTACGAATTGCTGTCAGAATTAGAAGAATTATAAACACGAACAAAAACACAACCAAAGGAAATAAAAAACATACATATTTCCTAATCAACGTACCGAACTGTCTAGGCCAAGTGTCAGCAACATCAAGAAAAATATGATAGCCCAGAACGTTGAGCCAGGTAGAGTTGCTATCGCCATCGGGTAGGCTTCGAACACAAGTCCAGGACCTGTAAAACCGACAACTGTATGAGTAAACTTTTTGTCACGCAAAGTTCTTACTTTTATTCAACACCCATATATATGCAGTTAGTATCACTGCGTAATCCATCAGGTGGGAACGACGCAACTCGAGGATCTACACTGTTTGCAGTGGCTAAAGGGTTACTTCTTATACACTGTTTAAATCGTTAAAGGGTTACTTCTTATACACTGTTTGCAGTGGCTAAAGGGTTACTTCTTATACACTGTTTGCAGTGGCTAAAGGGTTACTTCTTATACACTGTTTGCAGTGGCTAAATGGTTACTTCTTATACACTGTTTGCAGTAGCTAAAGGCTAAAGGGTTACTTCTTACACACTGTTTGCAGTGGCTAAAGGGTTACTGCTTATACACTGTTTGTAGTGGCTAAAGGGTTACTTCTTATACACTGTTTGCAGTGGCTAAAGGGTTACTTCTTATACACTGTTTGTAGTGACTAAGGGGTTACTTCTTATACACTGTTTGCAGTGGCTAAAGGGTTACTTCTTATACACTGTTTGCAGTGACTAAAGGGTTACTTCTTATACACTGTTTGTAGTGGCTAAAGGGTTACTTCTTATACACTGTTTGTAGTGGCTAAAGGGTTACTTCTTATACGCTGTTTGCAGTGGCTACTGTTTGCAGTGGCTAAAGGGTTACTTCGTATACATGGATATGGCTTAATAGTTTTGAAAGAAATAATGACATCACGAATATTCATTAGAGTAGTTATTATAATAGCACATGGACACTGAAATGTTTGGCATGAAGAAACTGTAGAATCATATCTATACTATATCATTACGAAACAGAGCAGACCATGATCAGCTACCTCCTACAGTAGCTGTCTGGAAATGGGTCTGCTCTGTTTGCAAAGGTGTAGAAAGGCTAATTTTTATGGAGTAAATGGTTAAAAATCATTTTAATCTTTATTTCGTAGTGAACGCAGTAAAATATTTATTTTAAAGGATGCTTCTGTCGATGTGATTTGAAACAATTTTGAAGCAAACAGTGCAGACCTTGACACGGAACCATCTGCTATGGGTATACATAGTTTACCCCTGTCGCTGATAACCCATTCCCTCAAATCGATGTCTTATGATGCCTCTGTAAAAGTGATTTTTTTTAAATAATTGTAATAAATAGAACATTTGTCACATATGATCAAATGCTCTATTTATCACAATGGTTTCAAAACTACACATTTGTTTCCTGTTCTCTAGTAAATGATCTTTTTTGGTGGACTTATTCAAAGAGGTTGTGTCTAAATAAATAAAAAATAACCTATTGGGGAATGGGTTAATGGTCACTATACATACTTGGGGCAATTACTACATGCACGTGCCTTCGTCATCTTGAAATGACTCACCTTCTGTGGCGACCTGACTGATGTCCACATTGGCGCGGTCTGCCATGTAGCCAAGAATCATGAAGATGACAAACCCGGAAAAGAAACTAGTGCAGCAGTTGACCATGCTAGTGATCAAGGCATCTCTGAAACAGTACAGTAAGAACATGATAGTGATCAATACATCTGAGAAACAGTACAGTAAGACCATCATAGTGATCAAGGCATCTCTGAAACAGTACAGTAAGGTCATGGTAGTGATCAAGGCATCTATTGCATATAGAAATGCATCCATTTCTTGCCTTCAATTTAGATGACTGGTACTTGCAAAAGGCTTGGAAAAGGACCATTGGCACCAATGAGTTAAGAACTAGCAAGCGGGGAAAATGCGTAATTTTTTTTCAGAGTAGCTCGATTGTTACCAAACTCCATGCTGTGCCCACTCTTATGAAACATCTCTACGAGACGACTATAAAGAGTAGTCACAACATAGGGTTTGGTGCAGAATTAACGAGTTTAGTATTTGAATGTGCATCTTTATCAGAGTTTAGTATTTGAATGTGCATCTGTATCTACAAATCAAACTAACCTAGCCTTTTTTTTTAAAAACCAACGATACACTTTGAGAAACTTGTTGCAGTACATTTTAGACAATAATTTTCAGATGTTAGATGGTGATGGAGTTAAGATGGCTATGTTGTTCTTGAATGTTACCTGTAGACGTTGTTGTTGATTTGATTGTAGCTAGCAAAAGCTAGGAGAACTCCAAAGCCAGGCCCGAGAGAGAAAAACACCTGTGTGGCCGCGTCGATCCATACCTGTAATTTGTTAGATACAATGTCAGTCAACCATTGATTTGTTAGAAACAATATCAATCAACCATTGATTTGTTAGATACAATATCAATAAACCATTGATTTGCTAGATACAATATCAATAAACCATTGATTTGCTAGATATATAAATCAACCATTTTGATTTGCTAGATACAATATCAATAAACCATTGATTTGCTAGATACAATAATCAATCAACCATTGATTTGCTAGATACAATATCAATAAACCATTGATTTGTTAGATACAATATAAATAAACCATTGCTTTGTTAGATACAATATCAATCAACCATTGATTTGTTAGATACAATATCAATCAATCATTGATTTGTTAGAATTAATATCAATAAACCATTGATTTGTCAGATACAATATCAACCAACCATTGATTTGTTTTATACAATATCAATCAACCATCGATTTGTTAGAAATAATATCAATCAATCATTGATTTGCTCAACAATACTTACTACCTGAAATAAGAACTATATCCCTGTCATTATATGTAAATGATTTGTGTGGCAAACAGTTTGGATTCCGATGAGAAGGCGAGTTATTTGAAGTTAAATCACAAATTCGACCGCACTAGGTCACGTGCGGTTAACTAGTTACCAACAGTTGCACCTGTCTATAACCTGACCACATAATGGATAACCATAGGGGTCTATAAATGCAGGTGGCTTCTTAATCCTTTCACTCATATAAACTCCGTTTCACGCATCTGCAAACACATGAGACCACGATCAGATGGCTCCTATAGAAGCCGCCTGATCAAGGTCTGCACTGTTTGCTAATGCAATTTGATAGATCTGTTTCTTTAATTTCTAAAATGGTTACAAGGCTCCACCTTCTATATTTCATTATTTTCTGTTTTGTACATAAATAGTCAGAAGGTATTGACAGGGAAATATAGAACAGAGAAACCGTTAATACAGGATGAAAATTTTACTTTCATTCTGTGTTAAGCAATCACCTGACTTATATTTTTGTCTCAAACTCTATTTCTATATTTGCGCTTTATTCCATTGAAATTTGCATTTATTTATCTTATTTCCATAGTTAACCGAATAATTATACACAATTGGATTGTATACGATAATTAGAAATGTGGCACCGAAAGGGTTAACGACTCAGAACAAGACTTCCTTTGGTAGGTCGATATAGAGATGTTTCGCTGTATTTGTTTGGAGACTGAATGCGTTAGCTGCATTTAGATAAATAGTTGTCAGGTCTGAAGATGTCTGTACATGCCATGACGTATTAGATTAGTGCTGTCTACGGGAAGTTATAAAGGTGTCTACATTGAGAGTGAGGGTTTTGAACTATGTGAACTAAGTGACAGGAAACTACTAATGGCATGCGTCTTCTAGCGCACATACAAGCATACGTTTAATTCACATTTTATTCTAATTTCCCCTTGCAAAGCAGAAACATGGACAACGTTCTGACAGAGGCATCTATTCAATAACTTATCGCTATCATTTTGTCGAACCATGCTGAGATTGGAACATTACCCTGTCGTAAGGGTCATATCGGCCGAAACTCCGATATATTAGTATTCGTAAGTATGAATGTGACTGCTTATTGCGGCATGATAGCCATACAGATAGCTACATTTGGGAGCTTTCTGTCTGACGTTTACCATGTATTAAGCTGCCACATCTCTTAAAGACTGGGGTTAATACTAATTTGAACGTCCCGTTTAGAGAGATTTTACTGTATAATGATATCAAAAACACTCACTGATAGTTACGAGATGTTATAGGCTAATAATTTGAATCTCATTTAATCATTTGATGCGATTTTCCGAAGACTCTGAAAACTTGTAGACCTAGACAAGTGTACCATGTTGGATTATAGACACATATGCAAAATTCGAAGGTTTGAGTTTCAGTTCCGGTGAGACGTCTATCATCCTGCCGTGTAACAATGTACAGTGCTCCCTCCCTACAACGACCCTCTCAATAACGATTCCCTCCTTACAACAACGCATGTCACAGTTTCCGAAACAACAATGCTCCAGAAACAACTTTTTTCCATCGTATTTGCTTTGTGCCTCCATCAAACCCTATGTTGTGACCACTCTTTAGAATCGTCACTTTGTGACGATTCTAAAGAGTGGTCACAACATAGGGTTTGATTAAGGCATAACGGTTTTAGTACTCGAAATACACCTTATCTGGGGATCTGCAAACAAGCTAATTATGTTTGATTTTCCCTCCCTATAACAACTCCCTCTGAACAACACATTCAATCTTCGTATCCCAAAGGGTGTCGTTGTAGAGAAGGAGCACTGTACTCCATGAATACTCATGCAAGAAATAATGACATCATAATCAGAGCTACAGATAAGGGTGCGGTCCCTAATACTAAAATCGTCATTTCTCCACCAAACCCTATACTATGACCACTTTTTAGAATCGTCTCGAGTAAAGAGTGATCACAGTATAGGGTTTGGTGGAGAAATAAAGCAGTTATTCGTGATAATGTTTTAATTTACGCATCTTATTTGGAGCTCTGTATTAGTATTTAGTAGGTGAATTTAACATTATATCTGAACCCAAGAATGTTTGGCCGTGTCTGACAATGCAGCATCAGATGTAATGTATGTATCCATAAACAAACAGAGCAGACCCCGAGGAGACCCTCCTACAGGAGCTCCCTCTTCTGGACCTTCACTGTTTCCCGAAATTTGATTGTTTAAAAGATGTTATGAAGTAAAGCGTTAACTAACCGCTTGATTGCTGAATAGTCAGTGGCATCGCCTAGTACCGTCTAACGAAAGGCTTAAAACTGCTGGAGGATTTTGAATAACAAACAGTGCCCCTGGTCTGAGTATTCACTGTTTGCAAATGTCAGTGAATTTTCCAAAGTTTTCCGCACTCGAAGCGTGAGTTGAGTCGACGAGAGCGTATGTTTGTCGTAAGAAAAATTAGCCTTACATGCGTGGCCAACCGAAGTACTTTCATTCTGACTTTCAACAACGCTGCATGTTAACACCCTTATATATGTGCACGAAGTGTTCGCATTTAAAATGTTCTGTTGTGAATAAGTTTTATTTGCATACTAAATGCATTTAGACTGAAATAAACAGGACCATGCTAAATAAGGCATTTTGAACTTCGTGCATTAAACCATATGCATTCGACAACATGTGATGTCGCCTGTTGTATGTAATGACATCTAATGACATCTTTTAAACAGCGATATCGTCAGATACAACTTTTAACATTTTCCCTGTTGAATATTAATGAGATCATGCACATTTATTAGCCGGTGTTTTGTAATGATATGTGTACACTGGACGTTTTGGTATACAGTAAAACCTCTCTATAACGGACACTAATTTGTGTTAATTAGTTGGTATTTGGGACAGGTGGCCGCTTAAAGCAAGGTGAAAGTAAAACAGAACGCTCTTATTGGAGCGTTCTGTTTTACTTTCACTTTGCTTTAAGCAGCCATCTGCCTTTAACACAAAATACTTGATGTAATTCAGTGGCCGTTATAGAGAGATTTTACTGTTTTATTGGTAGAAACTGTTACAATTTCATAAGCAAATAGAACAGACCCTTATCAAACTGAGCCTTATCATACAGGAGCCGTCTAATCTGGGTCTATTCTGTTTGCAAAGGCGTGAAATGGCGTTCAAATGAGGGAAAGGGTTAAACAATCAAACAGAGAGTAAATATTTCCATCTTCTATTTTAAATATATACCGGTGTTTCATCCATTTACAATACAGGATCTTTGTGCAGAGCTGAATATATAGGAGCTTTATGCAGAGCTAAAGATATAGGAGTTTTGTGCAGAGCTAAAGATAAGGAGCTTTGTGCAGAGCTAAAGATACAGGAGCTTTAAGCAGAGCTAAATATATAGGAGCTTTATGCAGAGCTAAATATATAGGAGCTTTGTGCAGAGCTAAAGATAAGGAGCTTTGTGCAGAGCTAAATATAAGGAGATTTGTGCAGAGCTAAAGATACAGGAGCTTTGTGCAGAGCTAAAGATATAGGAGGTTTGTGCAGAGCTAAAGATATAGGAGCTTTGTGCAGAGCTAAAGATACAGGAGCTTTGTGCAGAGCTAAAGATATAGCAGCTTTGTGCAGAACTAAAGATATAGCAGCTTTATGCAGAGCTAAAGATATAGCAGCTTTGTGCAGAGCTAAAGATATAGCAGCTTTATGCAGAGCTAAAGATATAGCAGCTTTGTGCAGAGCTAAAGATATAGGAGCTTTGTGCAGAGCTAAAGATATAGGAGCTTTGTGCGGAGCTAAAGATACAGGAGCTTTGTGCAGAGCTAAAGATAACGGTGCATATTGAAATACTAAAATGTCATTTCTCCACCAAATCCTATGTTGTGGTTGTGACCACTCTTTAGAATAGTCCCGAAGCTCTTATGGAGTAAATGCTCTCTTTATCTTAACGGTTTCAAAAAAAGTGACTTTTACAGAGGCGTCAACAGGCGTCAGTATGAGGGAATGTATTAAGAGTTAGATAATACATTATGTGCAATGCGGCTCAGTAATGGGGTTCTGTTATGTGTTCCACTTTCTAATATTGTAAAGACATGGACTGAAATACTCGCACTTACATGGTACATATTCATTACAGTTCTAAAAGCTTATTCATTATCCTGTTTAACCCTTTCCCTCATATAAACGTGTTTTCACGCATTTGCAAACATAGTAGACTCAGACCAGACGGCTCCTAGAGGAGCCGTCTGATCAGGGTCTACTCTGTTTGCTGATAGAATTTGATAGATCTGTTTCTTTACTTTCTAAAATGTCTACAATGTTCCACCTTCCATATTTCTTTTTAACTATTTTGTTTATAAATATTCAGTGGGTACTGAAATTTGGCCGAAATACATAACAGGGAACTGTTTAACGCGCCCTGATTTGTACAACAGTTTCTGTATTGGATCCGTATAATACGTCGAGTTACTCGGCGTCTCATCAGGATCCAAACTGTATAGCACTCGATCAATAGTTTCCTCAAAGTCTTGAGCGAATCGGAAATGAGTTTAATTACAGTATCTTAGAATTTGTGAATGTCTCGTGTTTACAGCAGGACAATATGTAAGGGTTTTCGGAATAATTTCACTTGTAAATGTATCGCCACATTAGGACAATATTTATCCCACTTTCCGAGACTTAACTCGTATTCGCAAACAGCTTGGATTTAAGATGAGACGCCGAGTAACTCGGCATCTCACCAGGCTTCAAGATGTTTGGCAATCACTGAATAGTTTCGCACCAGATCAGAATTTCAGTAGATATTACCTTTTTTGCAAAGAGGGGGAGGGGGGGGGTGTTAAGGATTGGGGTTTCACGACATGCCTTATTCATTTATAACGAATGTTCGTACATGTATACAGATTCTTCAAATTTCATTACCAAAGCCGTCTGATCTGAGTCTACTCTGTTTGCAAATGTGTGAAAGCACGTTTATATGAAGGAAAGGGTTAACTCGCATTTGTAAACAGCTTGGTTCCAGCATGTAACTTATATCCTATGTATCCTATATGAGCAGACTGATCTTGGTCTATTGTGTTTGCAGATGCGTGAAAAGGCGCTTATATGAAGTAAAGGGATACTACAGAACAAAGTAATGCAGCAACTCCTGCAATATTACCGTCAAGTATCAGAATATTTGCCCTGTCAACATCTAACTATGGAGACCTTGATCATGTGACCTGTTTCCGATATGGCGGCTAGTCTGAATCTAATGTTTTCACAAATTCCAAAACAAATTTCCATTGCTATTCCCATTGTGATTTATACAGTGAAACCTCTCTACAATGACCACTTAAAAGATGTCCGATTAGTGTGGTTTATACAGCTGGTAATGCAGAACGAAATAATGCATAAAACTCCCAAATGAGCTTTTGCGTTACATATATTTCTTCATTAGAATACAAAAATTAGCTCCTATTAGTCCTAATGTATATTCACAAGGTGGCAGCTACCACATGCTCTAATTAGTCCTAATGTATATTCACAATGTGGCCGCAACCACATGCTCTTATTAGTCCTGATGTATATTTACTAGGTGGCCGCTACCACATGCTCTTATCAGTCCTGATGTATATTCACAAGGTGGCCGCTACCAGATACTCTAATTAGTCCTAATGTATATTCACAATGTGGCCGCTACCACATGCTCTTATTAGTCCTGATGTATATTTACTAGGTGGCCGCTACCAGATACTCTAATTAGTCCTAATGTATATTCACAAGGTGGCCGCTACCAGATGCTCTTATTAGTCCTAATGTATATTCACAATGTGGCCGCAACCACATGCTCTTATTAGTCCTGATGTATATTTACTAGGTGGCCGCTACCACATGCTCTTATCAGTCCTAATGTATATTCACAAGGTGGCCGCTACCACATGCTCTTATTAGTCCTAATGTATATTCACAAGGTGGCCGCTATCAGATGCTCTTATTAGTCCTAATGTATATTCACAAGGTGGCCGCTACCACATGCTCTTATTAGTCCTAATGTATATTCACAAGGTGGCCGCTACCACATGCTCTTATTAGTCCTAATGTATATTCACAAGGTGGCCGCTATCAGATGCTCTTATTAGTCCTAATGTATATTGACAAGGTGTCCGCTAGACCGCTACCAGATGCTCTTATTAGTCATAATGTTTATTCACAATGTGGCCGCTAACACATGCTCTAATTAGTCATACTGTATATTCACTAGGTGGCCGCAACCACATGCTCTAATTAGTCCTAATGTTTATTCACAATGTGGCCGCTACCAGATGCTCTTATTAGTCCTAATGTTTATTCACAAGGTGGCCGCCCCTTAGAGGTTCCCCAGTAGGCAGTTACAATAGCAACAATATCCCAGTTCAATAGTAATATAAGAAATAATGCGCATATTTACTTCATGAATGATCATGTAAGAAATAATGTCATAATGAATATTAATTAGAATAATTGTTATAATAGCATATGGACACGGGCATTGTTTTTGCCATGGCAAAACTGTAGAATCATATCTATTTTATATCATAAGCAAACAGAACAACCCCTGATCAGACTGTTCATACAGGAGCAGTCTGATTTGGGTCTACTCTGTTTGTAAAGGCGTAGAAGAAAGATGTACGTATTTATTGAGAACCATGTAGTTACTTCATGCAGTAAGTTATGCAGATAACTCCGATAGAAAGTTTCTGCATTCTATAACGACCTACAATACGTCGTTTGAAGGGGTTGCATCAGACATACAGCCTTTAAAGTATGTTTTCTTCAGCAGTTTATTGTTACCTCGGACGTGGCGAGCCTGGTGAAGTTCGGGGTCAGGTAATACTCGACCCCTTTGGCGGCCCCTGGTAACGTAGCCCCTCTGATCAGCAGAATGAATAACACCGCATAGGGGAAGAGGGCCGTAAACCAGACAACCTGAAAAAATAAACAACAGCTTTATTATAATATTAGAATGTCGTTGAAACAGTCATTAAGTGAAAAACCTCTTACTTAACATGTTTGTCTCGTCCAAATTTAATCAACATTTAAATGAAAATGATTGGTTCATAAAACATGCAGTGCACTCGCTATAAAGAGAGGATTGACTGTTAAATGGGTTTATTGAAATAAACAATAATTATTATTAGAGGAGCTTTCTGCATGACTTTCATCCTGAATTAAGCTGCCACCTGTCTCCAAGACCGATATTTATAGTAAATTTCGTGTCCGGTTTAGAGGGGTTTTACTGTAAAGGCTTAACCCTTTCGCTGCCAATGCCGGATATGTGATTACCTATGCAAATAGTTTGGATCCAGATGAGACGCCGAGTAACTCGGCGTCTCATCAGGATCCAAACTGTTTGTTACTGTTACTATGTTTTTGAAAAAAAAAAGAAAAAAAAGAAATTTTGTAGCAGACGACAAAGTTAGCAGACGACAGAGTTTGGCAGAGAAAATGTTAACGCGTCAACCCAAACTGGTCATAAGGTATAGTCAGTCATACGAAGCATGGTGTAGACTGAACACTATCTGCTTTAATCTATTTCCCTGTTATCATGTTCGCAAAATTATTTCATTTGTTACTCTGACTATCCTATGTATTCGGACAGACAAACTTAGGCAAAACGTGCAGAGTCATCACTGTTTGCTACTATGTCAGCCTAAGTTAACTCTTTACTTCATAAATACGCCTTTCTACGCCTTTGCAGATATATAGAGTACACCTAGATCAGACGGCTCCCGTAGGATCAGGGTCTGCTCTGTTTGCTTATGATATGATATATATCTGATTCTACAGTTTCTGTCATGGCCAAACATTCCTGTGTCCATGTGCTATAATAACAAATTAACCTAATTAATATTCCTGACGTCAGTTTATTATATACATAATCATGGAGAAAAGGATTAAAGGTATCATAATTGTTTTAGTTTGGCTGATTCAGCACATCAGTGGCAGGGTGAGATTGGGTGTCCCAACCCATGCGGTAAGTGTGGTATGTACGTGAACTTGCATTGCACTACCGTGTCTGTGCGTTATCAGAGAGTTAGATATCAAATGATTACATGAGCATCTCTTGCTTATTATTTTATTATGGTTAGAAAAATGCGGCGTTTCCCCAGAGTTCGTGTTTTGATATTTAGGCCAATTCGTTTCATAAAACACGGGAAAGAGGAAACCTGGTTCTTTGATTCGGTATATCACATAAAAGGAGGGAACGGAGCAAACGTAGACAATATCAAAAGTTTATCTGTGTTTATCGTACTTCAATGTTTAATTGAATACACGTTATATGAAATCAAAGCTTCATTTATTATCCGTTGAACTTTGCGTACTTGCCGGGTGAGGTTTGAAAAATGTTTAAGCACAACGGCAGTGAATTCACTGGGTTTGAATAAACGTTTGCTTCATTCTCGTCCATAAAGGATTGAAAACTAAGACAATTGGCAGTCTGTAGATATCTGTTAGGAATGAGTTTCTTTCTTGATTCACTAAAGTATGCACATTTAAAAAGATAATGATACTTCTCACCAATGTCACCAGAAGTACAAACATGACAAATGCGCTCTGTACGATCGATTTTTGACCAACGTAGATAATGATTGTTTAAATAGTCTGCTCTGTTTACAGTGCCATTAAGAGGCGTCACCTTGACGAATAGGGCTAAAACAATATTTATCTAATTAACCCGAAAGGGATCCCATCAACCTTTTCCTACGAACAAACTTAGGACAAAGGAGATTATATATAATAACCCTAACCGTTTAACCTAACCATAAACCTAACCTGGCCACTACCCATACATTATGACCAGGTTCGCTGGAAAGCCAACCTAAGGAACATTGGTTAGCTAACAGGAATCTGGCACTATTTGAGGGCAGGGTAGCAATGCCAGCAAGACTCCCAAGGTACCAGTGTGGTATAGGGAGGCCCAATTTGACAATGGTGTTCACTTCGACATTTGCAACTGGGCACACCCGAAGTATCAAGCAATAATAATTAATGACATCATGCATATTAATTAGATTAATTGTTATTATAGCTCAAGGACACAGGAACTATTGTCCATGGCAGAAACTGTAGAATCATACCTATATTATATCATGAGCAAACGGAGCAGACCCTGATCAGACGGCTCCTATAGAAGCCGTACAAACTGGGTTTTATCTGCTTGCTAAGGCGTAGAAAGGCGTTTTTATTGAGTAAAGGGTAAACAGATGATGTCGTATTGAGTTACAACATTGTCAATGCAGAGTTCATTTGTCATGACATAATATTAACTCTTTATTCCATAAATACGCATTTCTACGCTTTTGCTAACAATATATACCCAGATCAGTCGGCTAAACTGTCTGATTAGGGTCTTCAATGTTTGCTTATAAAATAATATAGATATGACCATTGCCAAACATTTATGTGTCCATGTGCTAAAAACAATTAATCTAATTAATATGCATGATTTAATTATTTATATCATGAATATTCATGAGTTAAAGTGTTAAATATCCCCCAAATTAAGTGATTGCTATAGGGAATGTCTACTTCGTTCCTCGTGGAAACGATTCGTCGAATGGTAATTAGTTAAGACTGTTTTGTAGATGAGTTGAAAGGCATTGGATAAATGTTTTATTGATTATCTAGTCGAAACGATAATGCTCATCCCTATCCCTATTGAATATTCACGCAAGAAATAACGATATAATGAATATGTATTCCCTAATGTTTTATAATGGCATATATACAGGGTGTTTTAGTGTTGGTAGAAACTGTAGAGTCAGATCTATTATAACTTCACCAGCAAACAGAGCAGACCCTGCTCAGACGGCCCCTACCTGAGTCTACTCTGATTGCAAAGACGTGAAAAATCGTGTTATTCATATTATTCATCATATGTGCGGTAAAGATACAATGAAATCACGTTTTGGCGATTTCGCAGGCACTTATCATTTACTTTGCTACATACATGTAATTATCCAAATTTGTTAATCTAAACTCGTTACATTGATAAGAATTTCGACGCCATTGTAAAAGTCACTTTATGAAACCATTGTGATAAATAGAGCATTTTCTCCATAGGAGCTCTATTTATCACAATGGTTTAAAAACTACACAATTTAGAAAAAAAATCCTTTTCTCTAATAACTAATCGTTTTCGGTAGATTTATTCAAAGAGGTTGGGTCTAAAAATAGCCTATGCGGTAATGGGTTAACGGATTACCTCTATCAGGCTTCCTAGGGGCATCTGTTGGCAGACTACTCTATTTCAGCAACTTATCACGTTACTAATTACAGAATCAGAGGTCTGTGTTTGGTTTGAAGTGCCCCGGACTGTTGCTAATTGAAGATTTGGCTACGTCCCAGCATTAGTGACTTATCTACAGTAAGACCTGTCTTAAGCGATCATAAACAGGTGGTCTAATAATGGTACTGTAAGGCAGGTGGTTACTTAATGCGGGTCAACAAGTAAAGACGAAAACTCCTATAGCAGTTTTTCTGCATTACTTTTGCGCTATATTAAGGCCCCATCTGCGTGTTAAGATTACCGATTCCCAGTATTGTAATGTGACTTAAGACCCAGATTCTACTGTGCTTTTTTTTAAAAAAAAATCCTGACGCAGGAACTTTGTACATGAATCTTGTCAGTTTATATGGCACGTTTTATTTTCACTCACATTCCATTTGTGTGTTTGTTCAGTATGCAATGTGGATGGATCGAAATCCTATCACGAAACATTAGAACAGTAAAGTGAAACTTAAAAAGCGAGTTCATAATTGTCATCATTTAAAAACCCAACACCCATGTCTGATCATCAAACAATCTGGGTACCGATATGACTCTTGGGGTTCGTGTGTTGTAAAATGAATTTATCCATGGTGTGCTAAAAAATAATTAAACCATCACAAAGTGGAGACAGATAAAATGCGTAAATTAAAAACGTTTCAATAATAACTTCTTTCGAGAATAACTTCACTGTGACCGCTCTTTTGAATCGTCTCAAAGAGAGTTTTTCTCAGTAGCCTCGTTCTGTATTATGCAGCCATGTGTTCTTCAAAGACAACTATTGCTACCAGAGTGCCATGTAGACAGCCAATACAGCACACGACCATGCAATAGAGTTAACCCGTTACTTTATGAATATTCATGTCAGAAATAATGACGGTATGCATATTATTTAGCTGAATTCTTATAAGGGTATCATGAACAAGGACTTTTTACCATGCCAGAAACTGTAGAAACAATCCTCTTTTACTTAAGCAAAATTAAGCAAACAGAGCAGACCCTATATTAGTCAAAAAGCGTCTCTCTAAGAGCCGTCTAATCAGAGTCTGTCCTGTTTGCTTATGGAATTAGTATGCCATTGTTAAAATTCAGCTAATAGATATTCATAATGTCATTATTTCTTACATGCATATTCATAGTGGAACTGTTTAATTGCACCAGGGATCATACCACATTCTAAGTGGTATGCTGTGGGTTCGATCCCCAGCTTCGCATCCTACCTTTGACAAGGTTATCGTAAATTTTATCTATGGAATACGTTTCTTTACCAATGCTTGTTTGATGCTTTAACCCTTTCCTCCATGAATATTCATGTACGAAATAATGACGTCGTGAATATTAATTAGACTAATTGGTTATAATAGCACATGGACACATGGTTGTTTGGCCGTGGCAGAAACTGTAAAATCATATCTATATCAAATCATAAGCAAACAGAGCAGACCCTGGTCAGACGGCTCCTATAGGAGCCGTCTGATCAGGATCTACTTTGCAAAGGCGTAGGAATGCGTACTTATGGAGTAAATGGTTAATTCTATTTGAACAAGAGATGTTTGTAAAACATGTATACCCCCCAGACCCCCTGACCTTTGATCTAGTGACCTCAACTATAGAAGTCATCTAGCAGTCATGACTAATCACCACAGCAACTTTGAAAATCCTAAGCCAAACCCTTGAGCAGTTATTGATCTGAAAACAATTCACAAGTTAAGGTCATGGTAACCTTGACCTTTGACCTAGTGACCTCAACAAATATAGGGGTCATCTAGTGGTCACGACCAACTACCACAGCAAGTTTGAAGATCCCGAACCAAACCATTGAGCAGTTATTGATTGGAAACCATTTCACCAGTTAAGGTCATGGTGACCTTGACCTTTGACCTAGTGACCTCAAAAACAATAGGGATTATCTATTGGTCATGACCAACCACCACAGCAAGTTTGAAGATCCTAAGCCAAACCCTTGAGCAGTTATTGATCGGAAACTATTTCATCAGTTAGGGTCATGGTGACCTTGACCTTTGACCTAGTGACCTAAAAAACAACAGGGCTCATCTAGTTGTCATGAACAACCACCTAAGCAAACTTGAAGATCCTAAGCCAAACCCTTGAGCAGTTATTGATCAGAAACTATTTTACAAGTTAAGGTCCTGGTGACCTTGACCTTTGACCTAGTGACCTCAAAAACGATAGGGGTCATCTAGTGGTCATGACCAACCACCACAGCTAATTTGAAGATCCTAAGCCAAACCCTTGAGCAGTTATTGATTGCAAACCATTTTACCAGTTAAGGTCATGGTGACCTTGACCTTTGACCTAGTGACCTCAAAAAACAATAGGTCTCATCTAGTTGTCATGACCAACCACCTAAGCAAATTTGAAGATCCTAAGTCAAACCCTTGAGCAGTAATGGATCAGAAACCATTTTGCCAGTTAAGGTCATGGTGACTTTGACCTTTGACCTAGTGACCTCGAAAACAATAAGGGTCATCCAGTGGTCATGACCAACTACCACAGCAAGTTTGAAGATTCTAAGCTAAATCCTTGAGCAGTTATTGATCGGAAACCATTTAACTAGTTACGGTCATGGTGACCTTGACCTTTGACCTAGTGACCTCAAAATAAATAGGGGCCATCTAGTGGTCATGGCCAACCACCACAGCAAGTTTGAAGATCCCAAGCCAAACCCTTGAGCAGTTATTGATCGGAAACTATTTTACCATTTTAGGTCATGGTGACCTTGACCTTTGACCTAGTGACCTCAAAAACAATAGGGTTCATCTACTTGTCATGACCAACCACCACAGCAAGTTTGAAGATTCTAGACAAAGTCGTTTATTAGTTATCGTTCGGAAACCATCGATCTACCGACCGACCGACCGACCGACCGACCTACCGACCGACCGACAGACCGACCGACCGACATGTGCAAAGCAATATACCCCCATTTTTTCAAAAGGGGGGTATAATAAATAATGACGAAAACCGTTCACACAGGCGTCTCTAACAGCCAACACTTGATTGTTGAATGACAAACATATCTACCAAAGTGTCAAGGACTTTCTGTATTACGTTCATTCTGCATTAAGCCTACAGTATACAGTTAGCCTTATCAATGGTTGGTTAAGACAGAAGTGTAAGCCTTATCAATGGTTGGTTAAGACAGAAGTGTAAGCCATATCAATGGCTAGTTAAGACAGAAGTGTAAGCCATATCAATGGTTGGTTAAGACAGAAGTGTAAGCCATATCAATGGTTGGTTAAGACAGATTAGTTAGCATAATCAATGGTTGGTTAAGACAGGGTTGCTAGACATATCAATGGTGGATTGAAACAGAATTGTTAGCCGTGTCGATGGTTAGTCAAGATAGATTTGTTAGACTTACCCACGGTTGTGTAAGAAAGATTTTTAGCCTTATCAATAGTTGGTAAAGACAGATGTGTTAGACTAAGCAATGGTTGGTTAATACAGAGTTATTAGACCTATCCACGTCTGGTTAAGAAATATTTTACTTTATAGGGTAGTTCTGCAAACTTTGCGAGAATATGTAATGTTAGATTTCATAATGGATTTATTGTTATCTGTTTAGGTCAGATCACTCCCTCATACCCAGTGTCAAATTATATAGGTCAGATCACTCCCTCATACCCAGGGTCAAATTATAAATACATTAAGCGATGGTTTCCAATCAGCTTTAATCAAACCAGAACACGGTTCTAAGTTGGCAAGTCAGATGTGTGAATTAGTATACTGGTAGGGTAACCGTCAGCTCTAGAGATTCAGATTAAGATACCACAAATCCTTACCCTGATGTACTACAAATGATAACCGCTCACATCTCTAATGTTTAACACTTTCCTTCATATAAACGTGTTTTCAAATCAGACGACGCCTATAGGAACCGTCTGATCAGGGTCTGCTCTGTTTGCTAATGGAATTTGAAAGACCTGTTTCTTTACCTTCTATATAGGCTATAACGTTCCATCTTCCATATTTCATTATATCTCTTTTGTCTATGACTATTCAGTAGGTATTGCAATTTGGAATAAACATAGAACAAGGACAGTGTTAAATATATTACTTGTTTATTACCTGATTGTCTTGTACTGTGATATTTTTAAACAGTTTGGACTCAAACGATAAGGCATCTTCAATCCATACATGTACTTACATAAAATAATCGACCAGACAGACTTAGGCAAATAGTTCAGATCCAGATCAAACTGCTCCTGGAGGATCAGTTTGATCAGGATCTATACTATTTGCTAGTTTTTATTTAACCCTTTGAATGCGGGAAGCGAATACACTGTCATTGCAAACAGTGTAGAGCCATGTCAGAGTGCTCCTAGAGGAACGATCTAATCACGGTCTGCACCGTTAGTCATTCGAACTCTCGCCAATGTTACCCATGCAGACTGTATGAACTCTACTTATAAACAAAGATGGACTATTCCATTTTGAAAAATCAGCGTTGATAGGGTTAAGGTTATCGAAATGATGCCGAAATAATGTATTTACAAAGCTGTTGAGAAGTGGAAAATGGGTATCTAAAAATGTAGGGTAACTACGACAGGTATACATGCGTACCTTTGTAGAAGCTTTGAGAGTTTTAGGTGAAGCATGTGCTATATTCATCAGTCGTAAATTTACTATTTAGGCTAAAAAGATAAGCGTTGTAATAGTAAAATCCAGAATGAAAATTGCTGAACAAAGGTGTAAATTTTAGACAGCATATTTGGGCCGACGAGGGTTAAAACGTGATAAAAACACATATTTAGTAAAGAAGAATATTAATTTTTCTTTAGCCCGTGGCTACCTAACACTTTAAAAATCTTGGCACGTTTGCAAACAGGGTAGACACAAATTAAACGGTCCCTATAGGGTGCGTTGTTTAAAAAGCAGTGTAGATCCAGACCAACTACTGAGTTTGAGATCCGGAGTCTGATAATGGGCCTGTAAAACAGTGTAGATCCAGACCAACTACTGAGTTTGAGATCCGGAGTCTGATAATGGGCATGTAAAGCAGGCGGTTCCTTAATGCAGGGCAAAGGTAATGCAGAAAGCTTCAACAGGAGCTGCCTGCATAGTTTTGACCTATTTTAAGTAACCACTTGCTTTTTAAGTCTCCTTTGTTAAATAATTATAAGGTCGCTTAAGACAGGTCCTACTGTACATATCCCATTTTAGGGATACTCGGTGTAAATAGATTAAGTTAGCTACATAATTCCATAGTTACTTCGATACATTACTGCCTTGGTATGTTTGTGGGTCAGTGGATTAAGTCAGCCAAATTGTTTTATTATTTCAGCTCGAATGAGTAAATTTCCCATTGCCTTGACGAAACGCATTTGCAATGTACACCAAACTGTCCATTTAACGAGAGCGATTCCGCTGACCCTCTTGGTATACTTTAAGCTGGCTTCTTTATTGAGTCAATGAAATCAGACCTGACTTAGACCAGACGCCAGCCTTGTTCAAAATTGTTTTCATATTTAGTTACCGTTAACAAAATAAGTATGACGTCAAACAACCGAGACAGAGAATGTCAACTTTCAAACTTCAGATAATGCTGAATGATAGTGCAACACGATAAAAGCCAAGATATGACGCATTTCCGTGTGTGAACAGCTTTCGTCGAGGTGTTAATTTTGTTGGTCTTATGGGACATGGTAATGGAATAATGAATCCAGTTGTCTCAACAGCGAAACTAAATACGTATGCTTTTTTGTCGACGCTAGTAAATGTCTATTTTATTTCCCAACCAGCACTGAAAGGCCTTTTAGACGATATATCGCCCATTTGCAACAAGAGTAGAAGTGGTT
Source organism: Azorinus chamasolen (assembly GCA_963576725.1). Taxonomy (NCBI): domain Eukaryota; kingdom Metazoa; phylum Mollusca; class Bivalvia; order Cardiida; family Solecurtidae; genus Azorinus; species Azorinus chamasolen. The sequence goes on along the minus strand of OY755240.1, from coordinate 95,061,133 downwards.
AAAGCAGAAAGCAAGTCGGTTCATTAGCAAGTAAAATTGTTGCGGTGATGTTAACCTTGTCACCGTTACTACGTCTTCCTGCGAATCGGAAACCTCGAGTATCATCCGATATTTATTGATGACATTTGGCGGGAAAGATATTAAAAGTGCATTTTGTGAGTACAGCTGTCCAGAGCAAGTTAATAATGTACCAGGAACAATAACAGAGGATTTTAGAACAAGGGTTGGGAGCCTGTTCTTCCAAAGATCGTACGACTGAAATTATTGTAAGATCTAACATACGACCGGAAGTTGCAGTCGTCGTATGTTAGCATACACGATAATTGTCTGCCGTACGAAGGCAACCGTTATTCTTGCACACTAGAATGTGTGGTAATGTCGGCTATCCGAGTAGTATCGATTGCCGTAATACGCTCTTTAGAGAAACGGACATTGGAAGGGATTCTGGACGTTTAGAGAACGCTCAATCCTTGTATGATGAATTGTCTTTCTGTATAACGCAGATTGGCGTCTTATCTGGGTCCAAGCTGTTTGCAAATGCAAATCCAAGTCAAGTCACAATCAGCAGGTTAAGGGGTGTAACCGAATCCGAACATCAATGGATAAAAGCAATATATATTTAGGCAATAACAATAACATATTAAGACCAGAGTCACAGTTATTCGTTTAATGTTTTAATTTACGCATCGTATCTCGACCGCTGTAAGACATAAACAGTTTAATTCCGTATTCAGCAAGTAGTTTGTTCGAATATAGTAAATATTTCACTTTTGTTCTAGATAAATAACACATTAACGTCATGTTTGAATGAAGAAATAGCAGTAAACAGTGAAGATCCTGATCAGACGGGTCCTACAGAACACCCCTTCAAATTAGAGTGGTTCTTATACACATTTGGGCAAGTATGCTTGGAAATGTAAATATCCATCAGGGGAACACGTTACTCAATAATCAAATTTATTTCTATGGCATGACTTTACAAACAGAGCAGACCCAGCTCAAACAGCCCACGTAGGAGCGTTCCAAATTAGAGTATGCTCTGTTTGCTTAGACGTGTATGTTACAGACGTGGTTCTCTTTTGCCATGGCAATAAATTCCCTTATTTTACTATTTGAATATTGATATTCATAAAGATTGGGTCTTGCGTGAATACAGAGGCACAGATTAGATGCATAAATGTTATCATGTTCAATAATAGCTCCTTTATTTATCAATCAAACCCTATACTGTGACCACCCTTTAGAATCGTCTCTTCAAGACGATTCTAAAGAGTGGTCACAGTACAGGGTTTTGTGGGAAAATGACGATTTTAGTATTTGTGTGCGCACCTTTATCTGTAGCTTTGGTGAATATTTATTAACTAAAGTATCGTATAGGTTATACTGTACTTACCTTGCCGGATGTGTGGATGCCTTTCCAGAGACTGAAATAGCAGATCAGGTAGACCCCTAGGAGACAGAGCATCAGCTGCCAGTTGATTTGCCCCACTGCAAAGATACCCCCACTCTTGTGAAGCTGTAACATGCCACGCCTACAACAAATTTGAATATGTTGTTAGAGCCCCATTGGAATCAGCCTAAGTATGGATAACTTAGCCAGATGACAGTTCAATACAGATCAAAAGTAGTGCATATATTTCTGTAGTTTGTCCTGATTTCACCATTTCCCTCATAAACATGCTTTTTCATACTGTTGCATAGTGAAGGCTCAAATCTCACGGCTCCTGTAGGAAATATGCATCGACAGTTTCTACAAATACAAAAACTTACTATGTACATATGCCATTATAAAATTTAAGCTTATAAATATGCATGATGTACGTATTTCTTACATGCAAATGCATCAGGCAAGGGCTAAGACACTGGTCATTTTCAAACAGGTTTTACTGTACAATATTTACCGTCGTGTATCAATTAGATTTATGATATTTGACAATACAGTAGACATCTCCTAAGCGATCATCCATTTATTGAACATATGAGTCTTAAAAAGCAGGTGGTTTATTAATGCACGGCACACACGTAATACAGGCTTTATTTACATGTATATGATGAGCTGTCTAAACTTTTAAGTGACCATCATAAAGAAGTGTAGTTCTCGGTCTTTAAGGCATGTAGTACCTTAATGTCATTACTCTTGTCCTGCATTAAGCGACCAGCTATTGTTGAAGATTCCTGTGTTCTTTGAACGGATGGTCGTTTATGACAGGTTCTACTGTATACTTGGTGAGCAACAGACATGGCCTAAGCAAACATCGTAGACCCAGATCCAGCTCTTATTAGGGTCTGCACTGTTCGCTTCACAAATAATTTTCCAAAGGGTAATATAATATTGGCATAAAGAATTCTTGTAGAAACACTCATTCAAATGAAAGTTAGATCCATTCTCACTAAGAAATTCATAAAGTGGTTTGCTCTGCATGCTAAAAGAAACTTAAAATGTGTCAGTACGACACATATACATAGTACTGTCTAATTTTAGCAATGGTTGAATTGTTACAAGGGCTATAACTCTAATGTCAGTACGACACATATACATATTACTGTCTAATTGTAGCAATGGTTGACCTGTTATAAAGGCTATAACTCTAATGTCAGTACGACACATATATATATAACTGGAATATTCATGTACAAAATAATGACGTCGTGCATTTAATAATGACATATGAACACATAATATTTTGCCGTAGCCAAACAGTAGACCCAGACCTTTATAGTTCCATAACCAACAATATCAGACTCTGTTCAGACGGCTTAAACACCAATTTATGTATAGACGATTTCATTTCATAGGCGATTAAATACGTCTTTCTACGCATTTGCAAACAGAGTAGACCAAAATCAGACGGCACATGTAGCAGCCGTCTTATCAGGGCTGCTCTGTGTGCTTAACAAATAACGTAGATATGATTTTACAGTTTCAGCCATTGCCAAACTTCCTTGTGTTCATATGACATTATTAAAATTAATATATTCTATCCCCATGATGTAATCACTTCTTACATGAAAGTTCATGGAGTAAAGGGTTTCGGCATTACTTTTGACATTACAGACCAATAATTAGACTTCTTTTTGATGACCACTTAAGACAGGCCCTACAGTACATATGTTAGAATACTATGTCATCTATACCACTGTACGGCCACATAGCTAATATTCGCCTCCTTCCCGCCCCAGCTAACGGTAAGCTATCCGCTCTTGAAAAACTTGAACAATGTGCTGCAACTATCGATAACAGGATGAACACAAACACCTCAAAACGGAATTTGATTGGTAGTCGAACACAGTTAAACAACTGTTCCAATGATTCGACAGATATCGCTGGTGACAATGTGAAACGAGATTGTTCGATTAGATATATCTTGGTGTATTTTCCAATGAAGCTGTGTTTAACTGCTTAATCATTTCATCTGTATAAACGCTGTATCACACCTTTGCAGAGTTGATCCAGATCAGAATAGCTCCTGCAAGACTCGTCTGATCAGGACCTGCTCTTATTGCTTATGATGTTACAATATACCTGGATCTACAGGTTCTAAATTTCTACCTATACTAAAACATCCTGTGTACAATTGCCATTATAAAAATTCAGCTAATAAATATTCATGATGTCATTATTTCTTACATGAATATTCAATAGGGAAAGGGTGGAAGATCAAGAATATTCGAAAATACTTATCCAAAGAAACTGCTGAAATTCTGGTATTGTCTCTAGTTTATTTCACATTTTGGTTATTGTAACGTAATACTTTATGCTGACGTGCCACACCCGTCCTTATGATCCAGATATCTGCGACTTGGCTCACATTTGCAAACAACTTGGATCCGGATCAGACGTGGAGTGACTCGGTGTCTCATCTGGATCCAGACTACATGACACTGTGTCAATGGTTATTATAGATATCAATTAGCTGTTTGGTAGTAGCTAATAAATAAACGAGATGTTGAGCTTGGCAGGAACTTTGGATTCTGAACATCATATATATATTATTTAATATGAAAGTAGAGCAGACCCTGATCATCCGGTCTCTGCATGAGCCGAGTGGTCTGTGTCTACTCTGTATGCAAAGGAGTGAAAATGTATATTTATCTATCAGGCATTGGGCAAGTCTAGGTATACGTATAACATACAATAGACACTCTCTACTTACTCAAAATATTCGTGTGCTGGAGAGACACGGAGGTGGAGTGTAGATTCATTAGAACTTGACACATTGAATTTAGTAACATTGAATGATCCGGTAACGTTTGTGCCGTTCGCGTTCGGATCTGGATCCAAGAGTCCCTCATAACAGTGTTCAGTATTCCACTCATTGTTGCACGTGTCCCAGGGCAAAGTACTCGTCCACGAAGCGAAGAAAAAGTGCAGCGCCCACGCGATCACAACATTGTAGAAAAAGTCTGTATAAAACGCAATCAACACCACAGCCCATCCGATACCTACAAATAAAAGTACGACAAATACAGTAGAAGTAGAGTAAAACCTCTCTAAACCGGAATTCTAGTCCAGAAGAATTAAGATACTTTTAGGCAGGTGGCTGCTTAATGCAGGGTGAATGTCATGCAGAAAGCTCCTGTAGGAGCTTTCTGCATGACTTTCACCCTGCATTAAGCTGCCACCTGTCTCCAAGACTGATATTTATACTAAATTTGACGTCCGGTTTAGAGAGGTTTTACTGTATCCCTAAAATGACCACTGAATGGAAAACTAATTAATGTTTTCTGAAGACAAGTCTTATACAAGTCGTATTAATACAGCTTACGGTCAATTTTGTTGTTTAATATGCTTAATGTTTAATGTGTTTCGTCTTGATATGCGTCCTGTTATGTTTTGTCTTGTGGCTTTACCGTTTCTTGTTAGATGGTGTTTGGTGCGGTGTCATTTCGTGTGTGGCTCTCCCTGTTTGACTATTTTTCCATATTAACCCGTTTCCTCCTGGACTATTTTTTAAAGCCAACCTCCTTGAATAAATCTACCGAAAAGGCGCAAGTACTAGATAAAAGGAACTTCTGAATCTGTGTAGTTTGTAAACCATTGTGATAATTAGAACAGGTATGGAGCAAATGCTCTATTTATCACAATAGTTTCAAAACGTGACTTTTAAAGAGGCGCCAAAAGGCGTCAATATGCGGGGATGGGTGAACATTGTATACTGGATGCGTGTTTCGAAAAACTGACAGACTGCAAAATTAGTTTCCGAATCGTCAAATGTTATGTTAACCATAAACTTTATATATTTCATGATTTGTTTTCATTTTTACGCACTGACTATTGTTGGCACCTGATGAATATTCGTATGAGATATAGTTACTTAATAATTATAAATTAGCCGGATATTGAAACTGGTTTGTGAATTCGGGAACTTTATCAGTGACAGAAGCTATAGAACCAGATCTATATTCTTGCAAACTGAGCAAATAGAATGAACCGTGATCAGACAACCCCTGCTAGAGTCTATTCTGAGTCTACTCTGTTTGAAAATGCGTTATTATGTGTACGTATATTAACCCATTCCTTCCTACATTATTTTTAGACCCAACCTCTTTGAATAAATCTACCGAAAAGGAGCATTTACTAGAAAAAGTGGAACTTTTAAAATTGTGTAGTTTTTAGACCATTGTGATAAATAGAGCATTTTTTACAATGGTTTTAAAAATGACGTTTACAGAGGCGTCAACAGGTGTCAGTAGGAAGGAATGGTTTAAGTAAAGGATCGTGACAGTTACTTAAAACTTAACATTCTGAAAATAAGTACCTTTAAATAGGGGACATATTCTTCCCCAGCATGTTATGGCCCCTGTTCTGTAGAACTGTCCTAGCGCAAGCTCCATAAAGAATAAAGGTATACCCCCAAAGATCAACATCAACCCGTAGGGGATTAGGAAGGCACCTGCAATACAAATGTTTTATACATATCAACATCAACCCGTAGGAGATAAGGAAGGTACCTGCAAAACAAATGTATTATACATATCAACACCAACCCGTAGGGGATTAGGAAGGTACCTACAAAACAAATGTGTTATACATATATCAATGGTTTGGTCTTTAGATAGGTCGAACTTGAAAGCGTGGATAATATGTCGACACTGACTGAAAACAGATATAACACGAACTTGAAATCGTAGCAAAAGCAGCAATGCAAAATGAGAACATTGCAGACTCAGTTTTATTGAATAGTTTTAAAAGTGAAACACTAGTCACACCCCTAGCACCGGCTTCAGCGGTATATTTAACTTGACTGAAATCGTGGATAAGTCGAACTAAATTAAAAGCGGAGCTATTTTAACATAATTGAAATCGTGGATAAGTCGAACTAAATTAAAATCGGGGCTAAGTTTAACATGGCTGAAATCGTGGATAAGTCGAACTTAATTAAAAGCGGAGTTAAGTTTAACATGACTGAAATCGTGGATAAGTCGAACTAAATTAAAAGCGGGACTAACTTTAACATGACTGAAATCGTGGATAAGTCGAACTAAATTAAAAGCGGGGCTAAGTTTAACATGGCTGAAAGAGTGGATAAGTCGAACAAAATTAAAAGCGGGGCTAAGCTTAACATGACTGAAAGAGTGGATAAGTTGAACTAAATAAAAATCGGGGCTAAGTTTAACATGACTGAATGAGTGGATAAATCGAATTAAAATTAAAATCGGGGCTAAGTTTAACATGTCTGAAAGAGTGGATAAGTCGAACTAGACTGATAGTGCGGTTAAAGGTGTCTCATCGTGGTCCAAGCTGTTTGCAAATATCAGTCAGGTTGTGCTTAGCAATTAAGGGGTTGAATAATTCTAACAAATATGTCGTCTTTTAAGTCTACACTGTTAACAAAATATCCGACCTATATTCGTTTTGAGCGAGTGAATTTTGTATTTGTTCTAGTAGGGGACTGGCACATGGACCGTATTATACTGGTTGTATACGTGGTATATAAACATAGAATATCTCTGAAGCCACCGCTTAACCCATTCTCTCCTATTGACGCCTTAGTGTGGCTCTGTAAAAGTCATCCTGAAACCATTGTGATAAATAGAGCATTTGTTCCATAGGTACAACGATTTCAAAACTATACACAATTCTAATTTTCTCCTTTTCTAAAGTTACCCCCCCCCTTTTTCAGTAGATTTATTTAAAGAGGTTGGGTTTAAAATAGTCTAGTAGAGAATGAGTTAATGGACAACGTATGGACGTGTTTACAGAAAGTCCCTATGGATGATTTCTGCATAGCTTTCGACAGGCATTAAGCTTACGTCTGATTTAGGGACATTTTCATGGTCGCTTTTGTTAGGACATTTTGTGAAGCTGACATTAAAGAAATATATTCAATTTGACAAATACACATTACTCCTGTAGTATTCACATATGGGGCAACCATGAGCATGAGCTGTTCAGGTGATTCACTTAACAAGCAGCAATGAGGTTCTGGATTAAAAGCCATAGTTGTCCCTTATTTTTAGTGTAAACGTTTCAATTTATCAGTAAAACATATGAGAACTAAATTTATCTCATCGATTCACAGTCAATAATAGTGAAAGCTGATAGGTGCTTCGATATCTTTGGGGTTTGTGATCTGCAGAAACCAGTGCAATTACATATTAATTTAATACAACTACATCTTATAAACGATAATGTGTAACTATGACAACGACTGTTTAACTCTTTCCTCCATAGATACGCATTTTAACGCACATGCAATCAGGGTAGACCAATATCAGACAGCTACCGTAGGAACCGTCTGATCTGGGTATGCTCTATTTGCTTATGAAATAAAATACATGTGAAACTTCCTATTTTCATATATTAATCATTATAATTGATAGTAATCATTATAACCACGTTGTTATTATTTCTCACATGAATATTCATGGTATAAAGGGTTAATCAGTTCCTACCTCCTCCATTTTTGTAACACAGGAACGGGAACCGCCAGACGTTAGCGAGGTCCACAGCGAACCCAATGACAGACAACAGGAAGTCGATCTTCTTGTTCCATGTCTCCCGCTTCTCTCCCTCCGTGTTCTCCAGCATGACGTGGGAAGCGTTGTTTACTTCCATCAGCTTCGTCGCTGAAAGATATAAAGTGTTGCCAAGTTAAGACAACGATCACGAGTTTGTATAAGACGAAATGTGACGCCATCAAATATTTTACTATAAAGTGCATGAGCTTAACTGAATCAAAATGTAATGAAGGCACCTTGGCTATAGGGGTCCGGGTGCACGCTCCCCAGGAAATTTTAGAACTGTGTAGTTTTTAAACCATTGTGATAAATAGGGCATTTGACAAGAACGTTTATGAAAGTCTTATCCGCCCACACACACACGCCTTCGATTTTAATTCCATTTTGGTCATAATAATGTTTTTCACCTTTCAGAGTGATGATACGCACGTGCGTAAGTGCGTATCGCTAGCCACGCACCTGAAGTGGTGAGTAGTTATGAGATAGATTTGGATGGATTTTCTACGAAATGCAGACATTTTTGCATGTTTCCCTTTTATGTTGACCAGTTTATGCTAGACAACCTAAAACGGGACACATGTAAACTGTGTAAGAGCCCCTTGATCAAAGTCTGCACTGTTTCTTCATAAAGTATTGTCCAATTGTCACATCGCCAAATTAATCCATACAGAAACGTAGTGAGCAGAAACGGACGTCAATCAGTACAAACAAACAAACAGAAACGTCATGTATTGTACAAGTGGTGAAATGATTCAAGAAGGTTATACTGTAGCGTACAAGTAGTGTAATGCTTCAATGAGGTTAACCTGTAGTGTATAGGTGGTGTAATGCCTCTAGGAGGTTATGCTGTAGTGTACAAGTGGTGTAATGCTTCAATGAGGTTAACCTGTAGTGTATAAATATGTGGTGTAATGCCTCTAGGAGGTTATGCTGTAGTGTACAAGTGGTGTAATGCTTCAATGAGGTTAACCTGTTGTGTATAAATATGTGGTGTAATGCCTCTAGGAGGTTATGCTGTATTGTACAAGTGGTGTAATGCTTCAATGAGGTTAACCTTTAGTGTATAAATATGTGGTGTAATGCCTCTAGGAGGTTATACTGTATTGTACAAGTGGTGTAATGCTTCAATGAGGTTAACCTGTAGTGTATAAATATGTGGTGTACTGCCTCTATGAGGTTATACTGTAGTGTACAAGTGGTGTAATTCCTCAAGGTTATATTGTATTGTACATGTGGTTACAAGCTTTAGGTCCTGCTGTATTATACAAGTCTTATTATGCAGGCAGTGGCATGCTTTAATGATATTCTGCGTTATAATGCAAGTGATGTAATGTTTTACGATGATTATGTTGTATGGTACAATTGGGGCAATACTTTAAGGATGTTCTGTTGTTTTTAGATGCAAGTGTCATGCTTTCAAGAATAGCGTACTGTATTTCGAGTTTTCGTTCACTGGGGTCGTTGTACTGTATATGCCACTTTGTTTTAAATACTGCAATTCAAACATGTTAAACAAATATACCTCCTTTAGGCTATGCACTTTCGAAAGTAACATATAGTATTGTATAATTATCTTACATTATGAAGAAAAACTGTAAACGTTTAATTATGTAAAATATTCTGTAGTCTGCATTGTGCAAGTGGTGTCATGATTGAACCCACTCCCTCCTACTGACGCCCTTTGAACCCTTTGACACCTCTGTAAAAGTCATATTTTGAAACTATTGTGATAAATAAAGCATTTGCTCCTAAGGAGCAAATGCTTTATTTATCACATTGGTTTCATAAATTTTCAATTCTAAAAAAATCCTTTTTTCTAGTAAATACTCCTTTTCAGTAGATTTATTCAAAGAGAATGTTTCTAAAAATAGCCTAGGAGGGGATGAGTTAAGGCGATTCTACTGTAATGTGCAAGTGTCATACTTCTGACGTCATCAGTAACAATCGGCGAGATTGCAAACTCGACAAGTAAACCCTCTTAATATGCCGATTATATGTCAACACCGATGTCATAGTATATTCTCAAAATAAACCGTACAAGTTGTCACCATTTTGTTCTGTATATGGTCGATGATGGCGGACAATAAGCGTCCTGTAAATAGATTAAATCTTTAGAAATATGAACATGATATGGTACACCAGACCTACTACAAGTGCTACTTTATCTCAAGTGTGGCCATTTACTCGTGGAAATTGTGGTAGATAACGAGGCTCTGTAGAACGTTAGTTTTGTAGGAACAGCTAAATACATTGTAAACAAGGCATAATATTGGGCTTAGTGCTTAAAGTTGAAAGGATCTTGCTATCTGAATGCAATGAGTTTTCCAAAGCGCATTGTTTATGTAATAATATGTTGTAGTACCAGTGACTATTCAAACATACCAGTGTTTGGGATGATACAGGCAGTTATTGTTATACACACTGGTATGTCTTATGCGTTGTGAGCAATACAGGAAGATAGCTTAACACTTTCCTCCATAAATACGCCTTTCTACGCCTCTAAAATAGTCACTTCTTGAAGCCATTGTGATAAATAGAGCATTTGTTCCATATGAGCACATGCTGTATTTATCACAATGGTACCAATACTACAAAATTCTACCATTTTCCTTTTCTCTATTAAATGCTCCTTGTGGGTAGATTTATTCAGAGGGGTTTGATCTAAAAATAGTACATGAGGTAATGGGCTAAATCTTATGCCGCTATTTGGGAAATTGTCAAACTAGCACCAGATCTAGGTCTGAGCAGACATTAGTTTTCAAAGCGGCGTACGGGTAAATGTCACCCATCTGTTTTCATTCTGATTTCTGTTACTGGGCCATAAGTTATAAAACCTTTTTTTCTTGAGTCTGAGATCATTCTCAAACATATGATTGGTCAGATATTGAGCTTGCTCAGAATCTGGCCAATCAGATACTTAAGTATGATCTCATACTCAGACTCAGAAGATTTATTACATTGGACCCGGTATCGTATCATTGTTAAAATATGTGAATACTCTGTTTTATGTAGTGCTTCTTTCTGAAATATATGAAAACTATAATGCATGACTGAATTACAATGAAGAGCGTGTACAGTCAGACATTTAGACTGTATGTAGAACTAGATATGTGGCTGTGTTTTGGTGCGTCCTGGGAGATTCTCCGTCCCCTGACGTCAGTAACACACGAACCGATAATGATGAAACAAATATAGAGACTACAGTAAAACCTCTCTTTAACGACCACTGAACATTAATTCTGGATCTGTCAGAAAGGCTGGGGCTTGACACAGCTTGAAAATTAAGTAGAATTATCCTTAAGGAGTGTTCTGCATTTATTTTGTTCTGCATTAAGCAAGATCCTATTATATTTAAGTATGGCTGCAATGTTCAACCTACCATATTTCGTCATTACCGTTTTGTTCATGAATATTCAGTAGGTATTGAAATATTGAATAAACATAGAACAAGGAAAGGGATATGTTTTGTAATTGGTGAATCAGTGACATACATCCTTTGACGAGTTTGCTGAGTAATCGTGACTTAGCAAAATGGAAAAAAGGGCACAAAAAGTCATATGAAAATAAACGTGTATGTTTGTTCATAGTTAAAAGCGATCAATTAGCAATCAATGGGCACTAATGGACATTAATTCTTCTGTGCAGCTTGTTTGTTTGTATCTGGTTTAGGCCTCTTTACCATTATTTCAGTCCTATCGCGACGCACAGCTTATTACAGGTGAGAAAGATCCCAGAGGGGTTTCAGTATATGTGATCAAATTGCATTGTTTCGTACACAGAAAAACACCTGGATGGAACCACCGACCGATCTGGACAGCTTCCTCTCATGAAAAATCCAAATGCCTATAGGCAGGGATTGGAAAAACAACGATCAGTGGTCTTATGCTAGTCTATGGCTCTTATGTTATATGAATTCACGTGTTCTGGTGTTGTTGGTCTTATTTGATCAGAGTGTGCAATGTAACAGTCGAACAGAAAGGTCCTAAATGGGCTTCTTTGCTAAACGCCCGGTTTAGAGCGAGCTAACTGTATGATGATTTTATCATTTAATACTGAGTATTAAAACTGGAATTACCTGTCAGTGTATAACTATAGAGTTCAGCCAGTCCACATGGAAGGCTTACGGGATTTACTGGAGGATTTTTAATGATAAACAATGAAAACAGCTCCAGTAGGAACACCCTGGGTCAACACTGCCAGTCAAAATGTCAGTACATGAACACTGTTTGTAAATCTCTGTACACTCAATTCCCTCATTCAAAATGTTCATCCTATACTGAATGAATATTCCTGATACAGTAAAACATCTCTATAACGGCCACTAAAAGGCAGGTGGCTGCTTAAAGCAAGGTGAAAGTAAAACAGAACGCTCCAACAGGAGCGTTCTGTTTTTTTCACTTTACTTTAAGTAGCCACCTGCCCTAAATACCAACTAATTATCACACATAAGTGGCCGTTTTAGAGAGATTTAATTGTAATAACTAATAGCAATTAGACGCACGGTAAATGGCATATGAATAGTAAAATGCATTGTCATGCCAGAACGTGTGGAACCTCGACATCTCGAACTCGGATAACTCGAAATTCGGGATAACTCGAACTAAAAGTTCAGTACTTCCAAAATTTACAATGCAGAATTGTTGTAAACTATATCACTGTGTAGATCCAGAAACATATGCGACAGCTTAATGCATGTCGAAAGTAATGCTGAAAGCTCTTCAATGATCTTTCAGCGTCACATTAGACCTCCATTAAGCTGTCAACCTGAGAAATTGTCCAGATTAGAAATCGGATAACTCGAAATTCCGTTATCTCGAAGTAATTTGTATGGCCCTTTGAAGCTCGTGATATCGAAGTTCAACTGTAAATTATTCCATAAACAAACAGAGAAGACCCTCATTAGACCCTATAGGAGCATTCTGCATTACTGTTGCCCTGCATTAAGCTACCACCTTCCTTACAGACCCGTCTTTAACCCTTTCCCACATATAAACGTGCTTTCACGCATTTGCAAACCGAGTAGACCCAGATCAGACGGCTCCTAGAGGAGCCGTCTGATCAGGGTCTACTCTGTGTGCTAATAGAATTTGGTAGATATGTTTCTTTGCTTTCTAAAATGTTTAATAACGTTCCACATTCCATATTTCTTTGTAACTATTTTGTTAATAGATATTCAGTAAGTATTGAAATTTGACCTAAATACAGACCATGGAAAAGGTTAAACCTCGTTTTGATGGCCGCTTAAGACTGACTCTACTGTGTGGGAGACAGGTGGACGGAACGAGCTGGAGGTACCGTATGTCTGCAGTTAATCCGGTGCAAATATGTTAAAGAGTTCAAATCTCTTTATCCATCGGACCATTGAGAATGATTGCGATGTTTTTCACCTGTGCAGTTTTCATAATATTATCAGCCATGCTACATGGTGCTATTGACATCAAAGATGATACAAACATGTGATGTGGTAAAGTTTATGACCATCTCATAAAAGGCGCGTGGGCTACTTTAAGTGTTCGTATGTATGTACGTATGTGCGTCTTACATCTATTCGGAAACAAGTTATTGCACCTTTCAGAAACCAGTTCGATGTTTGAGGGGGTAGGCGGAGAAAGTATACGTTTGAGGGGGTAGGCGGAGAAAGTATACGTTTGAGGTGATAGGCGGAGAAAGTAGAGGTTTCCGGTCATACAATCACTGAACCCCAGACCTGGGATCGGATCAGGGTCGCTTTAATGAGACAGGAACATTAACCACTGTGTCATCCAGACATTCACACCTCACTAGATGCTGCAATACGTTACCAATGCTTAACTATTTGTTCCATAAATATGCCTTTCGACGCCTTTGTAAACGGAGTAGATCTGTAGGAGCCGTCTGATCAGGGTCTGCTCTGTTTGCTTATGACATAATAAAGATATGATTCTATAGTATATGTTACAGCCCAAACTTCCTGTGTTCATGTGTTCTTGTAACAATTAATCTGTTAACCTATTTGCTCCCACGATCCCATATATGGGACGTAGGCAAACAGTGTATACTCTGGTAAGACGCCGCATAACGCGGAGTCTGATCAGAGTGTACACTATTTGCTGATAGGAATTTCAATATAAAACAAAACGAAATTGAAACTTTTGACCCGGCACCCCTTAGATAAAAAATGGAATAATCCAATATATAAGCATTGAAGAATCCACTGGGAGCAAATGGGTTAATATCCATGATGTCGTTATTTGTTACATGAGTATTCATTGAGTAAATGGTTAAACGTGTTATTCCATGTTGGAGACTTAAATTATGTTATAAACTAATCAATAAACATTTTCGTCAAAGATACTTTCGACCTGCATTAATCTGTAAACTTTAGAAATTGTTCAGATTAGTTCATGTGTATGTGCGTTGATTGTTTTGTTTATGGAAGAATTTGTGTGGTCATATCTTTTAAAATCATAAGCAAACAGAGCAGACCCTATAGGAGCCGTCTGATATGGGTCTACTCTGCTTGCAAAGGCGAGACAAGCCGTTTGTATGAAGGATAGTGTTAAATTGATTTCTTATACATACAGTAGGGCATGTCGAAAGCGCTCATTCATTTATAGAACATAGGTGCGGTAAACAGCAGACGATTGCCTAATGCATGAGAAACGTAATATAGAAAGCTCCTATAGGAGGCTGCTACATACAGGACAAGAGTAATGCAGAAAGCTCCTATAGGAACTTTATGCATTACGTTAGACCTGCATCCTACTTTACAAATCCATCATTAAACCTCTTTTTGGTGGTCGTTTAAGACAATTTCTACTGTATTCAAATTGAATACAATTTAATAGAAAGACTTCATAGTGTTATATGTTCACATGTTTTAAAGAAAACTTCGGGTATGTGTGTGCATGTAATAGGAGAACGAGTATGTACCTTCGAACGCAGTCAAGTGAGAATATCTATTACCATTAGGAAACAAAACCTCCAATATTTGCCATTTATTGTATTAACATTGACGTGGACAGTGTCAGGGTCCATTAAAAGCCATGAAAGAGTGTTACAAAATATAACAAAGAAGTTTGTTTTCATATCGTCGACTTCTGGTATATTCTGACTCTATACTGAGGTCCAGATAAGATGCGTAAATGAAAACAATTTCATGAATAGTTCCTTTATTTATCCACCAAACCCTATACTGTGACCATTCTTTAGAATCGTCTCTTCGAGACGATTCTAAAGAGTGGTCACACTATAGGGTTTGGTGGAGAAATGGCGATTTTAGTATTTGGGTAGGCGCCTGTATCTATAACTCTGTTCTATATGCCGTGAAACATGTATAGGAATGTTTGGATTTAGTGACAAAAGCACTGACTACAAATATTGATACTCTGTGAATAATAAATTTACACAAGGCACTTAAAGCAAGTTTGTCGCTAATGGTTCTCTCATTGGCAAAACATCAAACAAAAATCTCTCTGATCTTTCTGATGTTACAAAAACCCTAGCACAATCGATTTAAAAGTTGAAAACAGCACTGTGCTAGTTACACGGGAAAGAACCTCATCCCTGTGTTCAAAGACGAGGAAAACCTTCTCCTCGTCGGAGTTTGAAAACCTGATAGCTTAATGCCTTACATAAACAAAATTATCCTTATTTTCCCAAAGTTAATCTTTAAATTTGAAACACGAGTCAACTTGCATTCGCGAACAATAAAGGGAACACTCTTATCAAGACATGTACTGTTTAAAATTTAAAAAACAAAAGCGACTGGTGGCCCATTCGGCATTGAACATTTAGCACTCGACGGTTCAGCAGACAGTGTGGAATTTCACGGCAGTCCTCGTAGTATTGACCAACAAGCGAGGCTTTTACACCAGCTCTCTCTCAATTGACAAAACAAACAACGTTCTCGTTACAACAAATCTTAACTGTATTGTCTTTTATTGTCACAACATTGTGTTCACAACTTTCCCAAATACCGCTCCACGTAACTCAACCCTTGTAATGCTAAGTACGGCCTGGCTATCATTTCAAAACTGCTCCGGTCAAGATGAGACACCGAGTCTGCACCGGGGACTGCACTGTTTGTCGCTCGGTCACAAGTTTCTCCAAAGCAGAAAATAAACTTGAAGCAGATCAGAGTTTGAGCAAGCATGTCTTTCAACAGAAAAAAGGGTTAACTCTTTCGCTGCCAATTTTGTCGTCTTCAAACTTTGTTGTCTGCTACAATTTTCAATGTTTATGTTTCTTCGTTTTTTATTAAAACAAACAACCACAGTAACAAACGGTTTGTATCTTGATGAGACGCCGCGTCACTCGGCGTCTCATCTGGATACAAACAGTTTGCATAGGTCATCACAGTTGCGACATTGGCAGAGAAAGAGTTGAGCAGAGGAATCAATCGGCGCACAATCCAATTGACTTCATAAGTGGCTCCTATTGTTTACTTGGTATTTCCAAAGCCTAATGCGCTACTAAATCTCGCTGTCAATAAATGCTGACGATCAATTCCGACGATTATTTCGTCTAAAAGCCAACCAGTGATCTACATAAAGGCTATTGATGCTCTATCGATGGAATAAAACAAACTCCATTTACACTGAGTTATTAAATTCACGTGCCTAAGTATTGCCCTCTTCAATCGGCGATCGTCAACTTAATTACAGCGAATACTAGCAACTCCCATAGAGCCATTTGAACAATTTGTATTCAACATCGCCAATTGTGCCGCAAGAGTTGACTATTAATCAATTAATTTTCTTTACGACGAGGATTTTGCTTTATATACTGGCAGACCAACTCTGAGGCTCAGGTGCACAAAACAGTCGAACCGCATTCCGGATAGCTGAGAACAAGGTGAAATTAATGAGGACGTCGCACCGCTGTATGTATCTGCTTCCGGTAGAAAGTAGTCCAAGTGAAATGGGAAAATCCCATCGCCAGACGGCAATAATTCATTCTGATTCTAAGGTATTAGTTGAATTGAAATTATTGAGACTTCACATAGAATGACCGACATTTTAATGTTTATCTAAATGTCACACGAGAGCAAACAATAACGCTTACCATATATTGGTCATGAGTCACATTGCAGACACTAAGTTTGTTTACTACGCTACAGATTTCG
This sequence comes from Azorinus chamasolen, assembly GCA_963576725.1. Classification (NCBI taxonomy): domain Eukaryota; kingdom Metazoa; phylum Mollusca; class Bivalvia; order Cardiida; family Solecurtidae; genus Azorinus; species Azorinus chamasolen. The sequence continues at coordinate 95,044,065 of OY755240.1, read as the reverse complement.
ATCATTAGAAGAGCGCACAGAAATCGCATGCACTTAGAAGTTTGATATAATATACAGTAAAAATGTTAGTAAAGAAATAAATATGACTTTGTAGGCAGGTAGGTACTTAATGCAGGGTGAAAGTCATGCAGAAAGCTCCTAGAGGAGCTTTCTGCATGACTTTCACCCTATTTTAAGCTGCCACCTGTGTTAAAGATCAATGGTACGTATTGGAGTTTTGGAATAATCGAGTTTTTACTGTATCATGGTCCCAACAAAACCATTTGACTCCATTGATACCATTATGTCTATATAAATTTACATCAAATATGGAAAAATAGTCAAACAGTGAGAGCCATATACGAAATGACACCGCACCAAACACCATCAAGCAAGAAACGGTATAGCCACGAGACAAAACATAACAGGACGCATATCAAGACAAAAAATAAAACATTAAGCATATCAAATCAAAGGCCTGAATGGCCATAATGACTTTCGGGTTTGATAAGGGGAGAAATTGGGGGAGTTAATAACAATAACGTCTTGGAATTGATAAAAGTATTAATAACAACACATTTTTGTGAAACACTATGCCCCTGATTGTGACCAATATAATATAAATTTGACTCGTAATGTGACATTTAACTGTTATATTACCTTGATTTTAATAAGCCCCCCCCCCCCACCCCCCCAAAAAAATAAATAAAAATGTTCGCCTCTGTAAGTTGCACAGACATGCCAAGTTTGAAGTATGTATGTGCAATGGCTACAGAGTTATTGCCAACATTAAAGTTTGAGCCAAACCAACAACCCCACCACCAACCCAAAAAAAAACAATTGATTGGGGGCATAAAAATATGACAGACTGAAACAAAAGGAGCCATCTCATGATCTGCTGTTTATATATAGACATGCTTCTAGTTTCTACTATGGCCAAAAGAATATCTTAATTATGTTCATGATGTCATTATTTCTTACATGAATATTCATGAAGTAAAGGGTCAACTAATATGATTTCATGTCTAAAGCTGATGCAAAAACTGAAGCACAACATCAAAGTTATATTTGTTCAACTAATTCTTACACATAACATTTATTTTTCCATGGTCAACACTCGTTTATTTTGAAGGTAGACTGTTTTTATTTTTAATTACTAAGTAGATCCATACATGTACATACAGTTACGGTAGTTGTTTGGAACCTGATGAAACTCAAATTCAGAACTACAGTCTGAAGTAGATTTGTAATCTGGCAAAGACATTTCAACAAATTGCTACCTACTTTCGCTTTTACACGACACAAACGTCTTGAGCAAACGACAGTGTCGGTGACTCGGCGGTTACACGATACATAGAAGAGGCTCTATTTTCACAGTTGTTATTGACGCGCTGGAATATAATTTGATTGAATATGTGTTGAAAACATTCTATGGTTAATACTTACTTTGATAAGCCAATAGAACCCCGTGTTTTTACGGTTTTACTGCTTGTAAGTCTTAGACTTGTGTTGAGGTTGGGTGCCATAGTCAAAACACGCTGTTCGATGCGTTGAGTACGGGTCAAACGGAAATGACCGAATGCGACGCAAAAGGCAGTTTGATTGGCTGAAGATGTATGTCTATATGCTAATCAGTTACGAATGTGTATAAAAATGCAATCGGAAACCTCGGCTATATTCCTTCTGCTTTAGAACGCCAAGGTGTTGCGAAAACTACGGTAAAAATATTCGTTCGCGTCTTCTTTGGAGTTTATTAAAATTCTGTATCTGTATCTATACGTCGTAGAATGCTATATAGGCTTTTTCAAGACTTTTAAAAAGTTTATCTTTGTGTAGATTAGTAGTAATTATCTTACACAGCGAATTATTATTAAATACGTGAAGAGTAAACAAATGCATGAACATTTTACAACCAAACTAGTGCAGACTTGAAGAAAACTATTTTGTCTTGCGCATGTTCACTAGACAAGTGAACTCGTTGCCGTAAAGAGACCGACTGCTATATGGCTCCGAAAGCCATAAAAACAAAGTTGACCATAGGCAGAAAGCAGGAGTACCGCCTTGGAACGGTCAGTAGTCAAAAACGGCTACTGTGGATTATTATTTGTGAAGCTAGTCTCGATCTTAGGTAATGACAAATATTTGTATAAATATGAGCACATAGATTAGATGGCTCCACTAGGAGTTATCTTATCTAGTACATATGTGCCGACGTTTCATTTAACCCATTACACCATGAATATTCTTGTAAGAAATAATAGCATCATGAATATCAATTAGATTCCTTTTTATAAGTTCACACGGACACAGAAACGTTGTCTACTCTGTTTGCAAATGAGTTAAAATGCGTATTTATGGAGTAAAATATTCAGAATACAAGAATATATAGATGGCTATAGCGGAATGTTTTTAATGCTTCCGATGAACATTCGATGGCGGTCGTAATATGAAAACTAGCCTTTATGCAATGGATATATTTCTTCATGTCCATTACATTTTAGCGCTGTCAATACTGAATGTTTAAAATGGACTAGTCCACCGCTGTTTAAAGGTTGAGGTGATTCAGTATGAAAGATAGAGCAGGTCATTATTTTAACACATTATCCCCTAGTGACGCATTTTTGCGCATCTATAAATGTCACTTTATGAAACCATTGTAATAAATAGTGCATTTGCTCCTATAGGAGCAAATGCTCTGTTTGTCACAATGGTTTTAAACTTCAAACTTCTAAATCTTTCCATTCCTCTAGTTAATGCTCCTTTTCGGTCGACACATTCAAAGAGGTTGGGTCTATAAATAGCCTAGGGGAGAATGAGTTAAAGGATTCATCTAGGAACCCTCTCACCCGGGTGTACACTTTATAAATGACATTGCACTCGTTTCTCACATTCAAAGGGTTTAAGTTTATACTAGAACACTGGCTGAGTGTCAGCAAAGCATATACTGTTTGTATTAGAACAAAGACAAGGCATGATGCTTTGGTGGTGTAATTCAATGGAATGTTTGATAAATTATCGTAATACACTGATGCAAACTTGTAACCTCACCAAGAGATTACTGACTACATAAGTTGTAACCTCATCGAGAGATTACTGACTACATAACTTGTAACCTCATCAAGAGCTTACTAAGTTGTAACCTCATCAAGAAATTAACCTGACTACATAAGTTGTAACCTCATCAAGAGATTACTGACTACATAAGGTGTAACCTCACCCAGAGATAACTGACTACATAAGTTGTAAATTTAACCCTTCGCTTGCTGCATTTTAAAATACATTTCTCCTTCTTTACCCATGCCCTGTTGTATAATTACATGTATCTTCACTGTGTACAAGTATTTCGCTGTGCAATCACTGCTGTGGAGTGCACTGGTTGCATAATCAACTTGTAAATAGTGCAGACCCTGATGAGACAGCTCCTGCAGGAGCTGTCTCATCTGGGTCTTCACTATTTACAGGTACGTATATTGACGTGAATAGCAGGCGAAGGGTTAAAAATATCAAACAAGATTTACAGCTTATATTGTCCAATTATCCAAAGGTATGGTTTGGATTATGTTTTCTCTCAGTTAAGCATATGAATCGGGCAAAAAGGCAAAACACGATCTCAGAAATAAATCCCTTTAACAGGCGGGATATCAGGATATACATTACCTGATGAGTTGAAGAAAAAAGCGATTGCGTGAAACATTCTGATGTAACAGGTTTACTCACATCAAAGAAAGGGCCATTGAGTCCTGCAGCCATTAGTTTTGAATTACAAGGAACACCTTTTCAGAAACACGTGACACCTGGTGCTTTCGAATAAATCCACCTATAAATTGTTGCTGTTTTTCTTTACAGTTTCTTTAAAAATCAAATCGCGTTTGTGATCGATGGCTTGTTGAGCTTATTAACCTTGATCTTTATAATGCTGTAAAATTAATGTCTATTCTAACCTAGATAGAGGTCCAGAGGTGCGTAAATTACACTAGTTTCAAGAATAGGTTCTTCCTTTCTCCACCAAGCCCTATGTTGTGACCACACTTTAGATTCCTTTCTCCACCAAACCCTATGTTGTGACCACACTTTCTCCCCCAAGCCCTATGTTGTGACCACACTTTCTCCACCAAGCCCTATGTTGTGACCACACTTTCTCCACCAAGCCCTATGTTGTGACCACACTTTCTCCACCAAGCCCTATGTTGTGACCACACTTTCTCCACCAAGCCCTATGTTGTGACCACACTTTCTCCACCAAACCCTATGTTGTGACCACACTTTAGATTCCTTTCTCCACCAAACCCTATGTTGTGACCACAGATTCTCCACCAAACCCTATGTTGTGGCCACACTTTCTCCACCAAACCCTATGTTGTGACCACACTTTAGATTCCTTTCTCCACCAAACCCTATGTTGTGACCACACTTTCTCCACAAGCCCTATGTTGTGACCACACTTTAGATTCGTCTCGAAGAGGCCGTACAAATTACCTCGAGATAACAGATATGCGAGTCATCCGATTTCTAATCTAAACAATTCTTACGTTCACAGCTTGATGCAGATGTATAGTAATGCTGAAAGCTTCTGCAGGAGCTTTCAGCATTACTTTCGACCTGCATTAAGCTGTCAGACATGTTTCTATATATGCGTAGATACAGTTTAGAACATTTCTGCATTGTAAATGTTTAAAGGACCGAACGTTTACCTCGAGTTAACCCAAAGTCCGATTTATCCGATTTCGAGATATCGAAGTTCAACTGTAGATCAGACTCTGAGTCTACAGCTTCTGCCATGGTCAGTCATTCCTTTGCTCATTATGTCATTATACCATTCCCTTGTTCATTATGTCATTTTATCATTCTCTTGTTCATTATGTAATTATAACATTCCCTTGTTCATTATGTCATTATAACATTCCCTTGTTCCCTTGACATTATAACATTCCCTTGTTCACTATGACATTATAACACCCCCTTGTTCATTATGTCATTATAACATTCCCATGTTTATTATGTAATTATAACATTCGCTTGTTCATTATGTCATTATAATATCCCTTTGTTCCCTTGACATTATAACATTCCCTTGTTCATTATGTCATTATAACATTCCCTTGTTCATTATGACATTATATAACACTCCCTTGTTCATTATGACATTATATAACATTCCCTTGTTCATTATGTCATTATAACATTCCCTTGTTCATTATGACATTATATAACATTCCCTTGTTCATTATGACATTATATAACATTCCCTTGTTCATTATGACATTATAACATTCCCTTGTTCATTATGACATTATAACATAACATTACCTTGTTTATTATGACATTAGAACTTTCCCTTGTTCATTATGACATAATAACATTCAGCTAACTAATATTCTATACATTACTTGTCTCATGAATATTCATTTGAGAAAAGAGGTTCATGTCCAAATGCGTTTTAACCCTTTCCTTTATACTAACGCATATTCACGCCTTTGCAAACATATTAGACCCAGCCCAGACGGCTCCTGTCGATCAGGGTCTGTTCTGTTTGCTTATGGAATTATAATAGATATGTCTCTACCGTTTTCTAACAATACCAAAACCCCACGTGTACATATCTCTATATAAAACAATACAACTTACATTAATTTTCAACAGGGAAAGGGATATCGGTGATGGGGAAAGACGTAATGACATTTCTAAGTGATCCTTAAAGTGGTTATTTACGCAACAGTCGCGTGTCACCTCTAGCGTTATACTAGTAGATAACTACAGCCGGGTCTTTGATGAGCATTTTATCGTATATTTGACAACTGATTTGCTAATGCTGATCTGTGTAACTCTTTCACTGCCAAATATTGTCGTCTGTAAAATTTGTCGTCTGTTAATTTTTCGTTTGTTTACTTTAAACAGCATTACAGCAATAGCAAATATTTTAATAGACGCTCAATTATTCGGGGTCTCGTCTGGATCAAAATCTTTTGTATAGGTAATAACAGACGTGACATTGGCAGCGAAAGAGGTAATCTTTAACATGTGTAAAATTACGCCTGTTCGAACTCTGGTCTGCTCCGTTTTAAATTATCTCCGAATCGTTGAAAGTTATTGACCAAGTATCAAACAGTTTGGATCCAGATTTAGCCAGCATGTCGTCTGAATCCCAATATGTTTGTAGACGCGAGTCACGCTTACACGTAACACGATGGTTATTCACCTTTAGACTGTTGAGTAATGTTCGTGATATAAAAAGAAAACGTCCAGTTCAGATTTTCAAGTAGACCGTCCTCTATTTCTGTTCAAAGACTTTTAAAATCAGAGTGTCAAACAGATGGGTTCTTGATGAGATGACGAGTTACTCGGCGTCTCATCCGGATCTAAACTGTTTGTCTAGGTAATCACTCATCCGCCCACAGCAGGCTAAAGGTTAATGAAGTGATTCGTGTCTAGATACCCACCCTTGTACAACCACTGTTGGTACGACATTACTATTGACACTGTTGCAATGTACAATACTGATGGGGCAGTAAAACCTAATATAAATATCGCTCTTTCAGACATATGGCAGCTAAATGCTTTCTGCATGAATTTCACTCTGCATTAAACAGCCACCTGCATAAAAGTATCTGAATTCTTCTCTACTAAATTCCGGTTTAGAGGGGTTTTACTGTATACAAACGTTTGATTTAGTATGCGTAGGAGCTTTAAATCAAAGTACTGAAAGTACTGATGATGGGTTCAACGTAGATCACATTAAATGCAGCTTTGAGCGACTGGACAGAGATACCACTTAAAAGATGCAGTTTCATGGGATACATAAGCACACCTTCCATTAAGTCTTCATCTCTACTAGTTCAAACTTTATAGCCAATATTAGATTTACGGAAAATATACATTACAACTTGACTAGATACCACATACATTACGCAGATTTATAAGATGCACGAGCACACCAAATATTAAGTATTTGGTCTCTACTGGTTTAAAATGTAAAGCGAATGTTAAGGCTGCAATTTAACTTACAGGACATTTAAATTTGACCTTCACCTGTGACCTTGACCAGGTACAAATGTACCACTTAAGAGATGCAGTGTTATGAGATGCATATGCATGCCAAATATGAAATATTTATCTGTACCAAAGTCAAACGTTATAGCCAACATTAAATTTAGGAGAAAATTACCTTTGACATTGATACATAATTGTGACCTTAACCAAACACATGTGATCAGGGAATGCCTTGTTTGCATATGAAATTACAATGGATCAGATTCTACAGGTTTACTAATTCCAAACAATCAAGTGTATATATGCTATTATAACAAAATGAGTTAATAAGTATTCATGTTATTATTTCATACATTCTATCCATGCATAAACAGCCACGCTTTATACGATCAGTCGGGCTACTGACTTTAAATTTTCTGAAAGAGATATTGAATGCACTACTTTGAGTCGCAGTTGATTACAGCTTGAGAGACACTGGTACACAGAAAACCCAACGGTGGCTATAGATGGTTCAAGTAACGTTGAATCCATCAAACATGGAACTGAACTGGAAGGCACACACATTAAAAATTCAACGATCAAATGGGAAAATATCATACATACCTTTGAAAGTGAGATTGAAAAGTGAAAGATAATGACAGCAGTAGAACCTCTCGCATGCGACCAAACAAAACAAGTATAATTTGGATATTTAAGGCAGGTGGTAACTTAATACAGGACGAAAGTTTCAATTTGTTTGTGTCTGTCTGACTCTCTCTCTCTCTCTCTCTCTCTCTCTCACTCTCTCTGTCCCCCTCTGTCTCTCTCTGTCTCTGTTTGTATATATGTTTGTCTCTGTCTCTGCCTCTGTCTCTACAAATACATTGGCTGGCAAAGGACTTAGAGCTATGCATGCACTTTTTAATATCACAAAGGATACCGTAGTCTCGATAGATATAATGTTTAATCTATTTGATGCATATGTATTGCCTGTCCTTAATTATAGCTGTGAAGTTTGGGGTTTTGCGAAAGCTGAGAATATCGAAAGAATACATGTACATAGAAAGTTTTGTAAATGGCTGTTAAATGTTAAAGTAGCAACCAATTCGCTGTCTTTGTATGCAGAATTAGACCGGTTTCCGTTATATGTAAATATACATGTAAGAATAATTAAGTTTTGGTTAAAGTTTTATTCTGTAAAATACGACAATTGCATATTAAAATCAATAATTGACACGCAGAGAAGAGATATAGAAGAATTCGACGGAGTTGTAAATTGGTCATCAAAAGTACGTGAACTTCTGTGTAATTCAGGTTTCGCGGAGATATGGGTCTTTCCCGGATCAGTTTGTTTTAAATCATTTATTCCTATTCTTAAGTCCCGATTAAAAGATATGTACATTACCGGTTGGTATGAAAGTGTTAATTCAAGCACATCTTTATCTATGTATAAGGAACTTAAAACATCTTTTGAGCGGTCTGATTATCTAGCCTTGCTCCATATACCCAAATACCGAAATACCATCGCTCAAATAAGATTATCGTCACACAAACTTCTAATTGAAACAGGTAGACACAGGAATATAGAAAGAAACCAAAGAATATGCCCTCATTGCACATTAAATGATATAGAAGATGAGTATCACTTCATATTAATTTGTCCAAAATATGGTAATTTTAGAAAACAGTATATTCAGAAATATTATTGGCAGCGACCAAGCATGTTTAAACTAATTGAGCTGTTAAGTAGTAATAAGACAACAATTCTCACTAGATTAGCAATATTTTGTTATAAGAGTTTTAAATACAGGGATACGTTAATGAACTCTTTATAATCACAATTAAGTTATATATGTAACGTTAATGATTTACACTCTCACATCCATCATATACTTTATGTTTATGTTTTTCTCGTGTTTTTTTTTGTGTTGCTTTTTTTTCGTTGCATGCAGAATACATGTATGTTTGTATGGTGATGAGCTGTTATGCTTAAACCGAAATAAACAATATGTTATGTTATGTTATGTTATATGTATCTATGTATGTTTGTCCGTATGTCTGCTCTGAGTATGTGTATGCAGACACCCGTGTGTATATGCGTGTATGTGCTAGCGCGTGTGTTCGAGCGTGTGTGTGTGTGCATGTGCTTGCTTGCATGTGTGTGTGCCTGTGTGAATTTATGTGTGTGTGCGCGTGTGTGTTTTTTGTTGGGTTTTTTGTGTTGTTTGTTATAAAATCACCCCCTAGAACCTATCGATGCACACTCCAGCCTATATGAAATGTCCATAAAGTTCATATAATGATAATCGATTAATCGATAGATTAGTTGATGAATTATTAAAAGAGCTTAGTATGCGTTACTGTGAAACACACAGTTGTTGAACCCATTTTATATAATGTTGTTTTGAAAGGTACCCTTTAAGCTGCTGAGAACATTTTCCATGGCACAAATACCTGAGTCATGTATCTTAACCTTCTCCTCAACGAACATCTATGCGTGAATTGGTCGCTTTATGATTTGTTTCTGATGTGAAAATTTGAGAGTAAGTTTTGGCTTTGACGAAGTCTATAATATCAGGTCTATATTATGTCATAAGCAACTAGAACACACCCTGACCAGACGGGAGCTGTCTGGTCGGGGTCTACTAATTTTGCAAAGGCGTGAAATGCTTTTATTTGTTTATTTGTCTCATCTGTACTCATACATAGTCAAAACAAACACCCAGGCACTACAACACTGTATACAGCCTTTCTGAACGGAAATATGAGAGACAGGGTCCACTTATGACAAAATGGTTAAAACATTATCGCAGAAGACAATCTCATCACGAAATACAACTTCAATGATAGCTGCTAATCTATGCAATTCTGCATAAAAATGTATTAAAATGAAACATGGAGTAACAGTTAACAAAACAAAACGGACGCTAATGCGAGTAATAAGAAACGGTCTAATAAATCGAATACATGTAGCCCCGTTGATCCAGTCACAAGAACACTGATTAGCAACTGTCATTTAGAACAGCTTAAATACAATTACATATATATTAATACAATTAGAGTACATTGTATACACATATAAGAATGAAACGGTTGACCTATCCTAAAGGGTACCAAGCGTGACCTCACTGACATTGGCAAGCAGCTTGCACCTTGATGAGATGCCGAGCAGCTTGCACCTTGATAAGACGCCGAGCAGCTTGCACCTAGATGAGATGCCGAGCAGTTTGGATCTAGATGAGATGCCGAACATCTTGGATCTAGATGAGATGCCGAACAATTCAGCGTCTAATATGAGGACCCAAACTGTTTAACACCCGGTCAGTAGTTTCTCAAAAGCTTAAAATACATGTAATCAGAAATGAGTAAAAATCCTCCAGATCAGGGTTTAACCCTTTCCTTCATATAAACCCCATTTCATGCATTTGCAAATAGAGAAGACCCAGATCAGACGGCTCCTGTAGGATGCTCTATTTGCTTTGGATATAATATTCATGTAGATATTATTCTACAGTTTTAGCCATGGCAAAACACATCTGTGTCCATATGGTATTATAACAATTTATCTATTTTATATTCATGCTATCGTTATTTCTTACATGAATATTCATTGAGTAACTGGTTAAATCAATCTCAAGTGTAAATAGTTGTATTTTACTGATTGACTCTGCACAGTGCACGAACATTCACTACAAATAGCCTCTTATCACATGGTGTAATCTACTGCAGACATGCGGTGGCAAATAAACCATCACGAATGACCGACATTTCAACGAGCACAGGTCAAAATGAACATACCATTTTACCAGCATCACTAATTGACATGGAATGTGAAATCTACCTATAGGCAATCATATCAAAGTAACGTAAACCCTTACAGTGCAGGACACGAGCCACTAATGTCCTTTGCAAACAGTATAGACCAAGATGATTGGGTTCCAAGAGGAACCCTCTTATCAGGGTCTGCACGGTTTATCATGTTACTATTTTATTTAAAAATCCCTAAATATTCACAATAAGCTTGACCTGTTTAAATTTTGGAATCGTCAATTTGAAAATCCAGCGTTGTAGGGGTTAACTGACAATATAAGGCAATTTAAGTTTTATCCTGTCGGGCGCATCCATAATGGCATTTGTATACATCCTGGACCCAGATGAACTGGACATTTGATAAGGATACAAGCTGTTCGGTACTCAGACAACAGTTCCTCAAAACCTTGAATGAATCGGAAATAAGAAAAACTTACAGCATTCTTAATGCGTTAATCCATGAATATTCATGAATATTAATTAGCTGAAATTTACAACTATATATAAACACAAGAAGCTTTGGTCGTGGCAGACACTATAGAATCAGGTCAATATTATTTCATAAGCAAACAGTGAAGACCCTGATCAGACGAATCCTATTTACTTGATAAATCCTATTGGGAAAGTCTGATCTAGGTCTACTCTGTTTACAAAAGCGTTCAAAGGTGCATATAAGGAGTAAAGAGTAAAAGAGGCAATGACAAACAGTGTTGATCGTTTTATCCCTACAATCATCTAAGCCTATCCTCTACATTGTTTCAAATTAATTATGTCGCTGCCATGTATAGCAAAGTTTTTGTTTATTTTAATTATCATTTTTCTAAATTCCCTCTTCTCTTTATAAAAGGAATAACTATAGTATCAAACAGATTGACTTGAATATGTTTTAAACGACTAATACAATAAACCCAAATGAATCACGAGCTCTCTGGTTAAATGTTGTGTAATAGGAGATAGAAGTACAAATGTCAGTTCGTTTCTAGTAATATAAGTTTATATGTTCGTTTCGAGTAATACAGGTTGAGTTGTTCGTTTCTAGTAATATAAGTTGATATGTTCGTTTCGAGTAATATAAGTCGATATGTTCGTTTCCAGTAATATAACTTGATCTGTTCGTTTCTGGTAATATAAGTTCATCTGTTCTATTATGCTCACGTTGCGTTTTCTTGAGATGAACATGTAACATGCATCGGTGGCAAATCATCTGCAAATAGTTTGGATCCCGATGAGACGACTAGCTGCTCGGGGTCCCACCGGTGTCTAAATTGTTTCAGATTCTAATCATTCTCAAAAAGAAAATGGGAGGAGACATATTTACTCTGAGAATTAACACTAGTCCCGCTGCTCGATTTTTGATCTGGTGCAATATTGACAACATTCGATTCGATTAAGCTTTTGAAAAACTATTGACCGAGTGTTAAACAGCTTAGATCCGGATAAGACGCCGAGTTACTCGGCGTCTCATCAGGATCGAAGCTGTTTGCATATGCGAGTCAAATGGCTGATAGCGGGATAAGGCTTACGGTGAATAATACTTCTCGCAGATACCAGCTGCTCAGCATGCCCCATGAAAGGGTTAATAACTTTAAATACTAGACACTTAAATCAGTGATCAGGCCTCTCACATATAGTACAGCTCAAACAAACAAAATGAAAATCCTGATAGCCAAATCATTTAATCCTTTGCCTGTTAAGCGCAATCCTGACTCTCACTCGCACTTGCAAACAGCTTTGATCTAGATGAGGCGCCGAGTAACTCGGCGTCTCATCTGGATCCAGTCTGTTTGACACTCGGTCAGTTGTTCTATCAGTGGGTTGAACGAATCTGAAGTAAGATAACAGTGTAGCAGGTCTGTATCCATGCTTATAAAACTTTTAGTTGAGTCTGAGATCGTTCTCAAGTTTTTGATTGGTCAGATTTGAGCCTTTGGCTCAAATCTGACCAATCAAAAGCTGGAGAACTCAAATCTGACCAATCAAAAGCTTGAGAATAAACTTAGACTCAACTAAAAAGTTTTATAAGCATGGACTCATATATTCAACAGACATTACGTCTACAGCAGACTAAAGGCTGAGAAAGTGTTAAATATAGTACACATCACATAACTTTAGTCTGCTCGAAATCTATCTTTTAAATGAAAGCTATTGATTTAGAACATTTTCATTATAATAAATATCATTTCTCAGGAATACATGGCAGTCTATCACGCTAATGATTCTATTCTACTGAAATCCATTTTCAAAAGAAAGGTTTTCTCTTTTGACCAATGTCTTTACACAAGCTCTACATAAAACTATTGGGAGTATAGTAAAAGCGATCGTTGGAAGGAACAGAAATCTTGGCATTGGCCTTCTAAGGGAGCTGTTAACTGAATGCAGGACAAAAGTAAGGTAGAAATCTCATAGAGCTTTTGACTTAGAACCATTTCAGTATACTAGAAAGGTCTTGGAAATACGCGATTTTCTTAATCGTTTACTTTATCCCTGATCTGATCATATACGTAGATCTGTTCGTTTCCCGTAATATAAGTTGATCTGTTCGTTTCGAGTAATATAAGTTGATCTGTTCGTTTCGAGTAATATAAGTTGATCTGTTCGTTTCCCGTAATATAAGTTGATCTGTTCGTTTCTAGTAATATATGCTGATATATACGTTTCCAGTAATATAAGTGATATGAGTTCATCTGTTCTATTCTGCTCATGCTACGTATTCTTAACATGAACACAGTCATGTAATATGCATCAGGGCGAAATCATCTGCAAATAGTCCTTTACTCCACGAATATTCATGAAGAAATAATGAATATTAATAAAAATTAATTGGTTCAATAGCACATGGTCACTGGAACCTTTGGTCATAGCAGTAACTATAGAATCATATGTGTAGTATATCATAAGCAAGCAGAGCAGACGGTGATTAGACGGCTCCTATAGGAACCCTTTTATCTGGATCTACTCTGTTTGATAAGGCGTAGAGAAACATATTCATGGAGTAAAGAGTTAGGTATGCATGTTGCTTCCACAGTATTGTTTCTAACAAAATGCTAGTACAGTAGTACCTGTCTTAGGCGAACATTCATTTACTGAACATAGGTGTTTTAAAAAACAGGTGGTTGCGCAAATGGAATGCAGAAAGCTCCTATGCTTTATAGGCCCATGACTATACCCCTTTTTGATGGTCGCTTAAGACAGGTTTTACTGTATTTACATGTACTTAAAGCGTTTCCCTTATAGAGCCGATTTTTCATGCCTTTGCAAACAGAGCAGACCCAGATCAGACGGCTCCTCTTGAAGCTGTCTAATATTGGTCTGAATTGTTTGTTTATGAAAGTATAAAGGTCTGTGCAAAGCCAAACTATCATAATTTATACCGTTATGAACATTTAGCTTATACGTACCCATACCATTCTCTCGTACATGAATATTCGTGATGGAAAGGGTCAATCTCAACATCTGATCCATAGGGGCTCAATATAAGTTGTACTTTATTACAGCAGTCACGTTTATAATATATAAAAAAGTAGCAATTATATGGAGGTTTGCTGTAAAGTAGAACTTGTATTTAGTGACCATATGATGAATAAACATGGTGATATATAAGAGCAGAAGGCTGCTAAATACAGGATAAAAAAGCAGATCGTTCCTACGGGAGTTTGTTTGCAGTATTGTCCTCTAGCATTAAGCTACCACCTACCCTAAAACCCCAGAATAAGACATTTTATTGATGGTCTATGTAGGCAGGTTTCACTGTACTTAATATACCAAGGCACCATACGTTTGTACAATTTGGACCCTGATGACACACCAAAATACCAAACGTCTCGTTACTGGAACCTAGAATGACACGCCAAAATACTGGAAGTTCCGTTACTGGAACCTAGAATGACACACCAAAATACCAAACGTCTCGTTACTGGAACCTAGAATGACACACCAAAGTACTGAACGAACCGAACCGTTACTGGAAATTGGAATAGAACACCAAAATACCAAACGTCTCGTAACTGGAGCCTAGAATGACACACCAAAATACCAAACGTCTCGTAACTGGAGCCTAGAATGACACACCAAAATACCAAAACGACTCATTACTGGAAACTGGAATGAAACACCAAAGTACTGAAGGTGTCGTTACTGCAGCCTTGAATGCATCACCTATGTGTAATATATCTAAGGATGTCATCCAAAGCGATATTGTCAATTGACATGAAGATCTCCTCTATAGATTTACCTAACAATTGCAAAAGAATGTCTCGCCCTGATCCATTTGTCAATAACTCGGGATTTGCCCTTTCAGACTGAAACATAGACCGGTCTAAGCTCTATGATGACTTACAACTAACACGGGTAGGTGGTCCCTTATATGAGATTTGCCAATCCTTAACTATTAGATCTCAATGCGCGATCGATGATGGCATGTGCATACTAACAGTTCAAATCGTGACTTAAAGGGAAAACCCCGTAAGACCCAGGCCAATTTAGCATTCAGCAGTTTTACTGAAAACAGAGCCACGGTAAAGATGCGTACCTAAATACTTAAATCGTTATTTCTCCACCGAACCCTATAATGTGACCACTCCTTAGAATCATCTGTTTGAGACAAGATAGGGTTTGGTTTTGAAAAAAAGGAGCTGTACTTAAAATGTTTAAATTTACGCACCTTATCTGGACCTCTGTGAAAAGTGAGTATAAACCAAGTTTCAGAATGACGCAGGTTATTAATTTAAAATGAAGACCAAATTGCTCAGTGGAATAAAGATTTACAATTTTAAGACACTTGTTCTGGCCCTGATGTTATAATACTTGTTGCTTGAGTCTAAGATCATTCTCAAGCATCTGACCAACCAGGTAATCAGACCCTATCGCTATATAACCTCTGACCCAGGTACTCAGACCCTATCGCTATATAACCTCTGACCCTGGTACTCAGACTCTATCGCCATATAACCTCTGACACTGGTACTTAGACTCTATCGCTATATAACCTCTGACCCAGGTACTCAGACCCTATCGCTATATAACCTCTGACCCTGGTACTCAGACTCTATCGCTATATAACCTCTGACACTGGTACTTAGACTCTATCGCTATATAACCTCTGACCCAGGTACTCAGACCCTATCGCTATATAACCTCTGACCCGGGTGTATCATTGTAGTGAAATATCTCTATTAAAGCGACCACCCTAAACCCCTTAATCTTGATTTTTAAAACGGGAGAATGAGCTCTCATATGAGCCTTCTGTATTACATTTTTCTGCGTAAAGCAGTCACCTGCTTATAAAGACATCAATCTTAATTACTATTTACTGGAATAGTCGCATTAGAGAGGTTATGAGTGATATTGATAAATTGACTTAAGCCGAGAAAAGTACATGTAAGTCTTTCCTGCACAAGAATATATGAGGATTATACAGTTACTGTATAACCTGTCTTTAGCGATCTTATATTCATTGGACACAGACATCTTAAAGAGCAGGTGGTTGCTTAATACGGTGCAAAAGTAATGCAGAAAGCTCCAATAGAAATGCTCTGTCTTACTTTGGACTTGTATTAAGCTACCAACTACCTTACAAACCCAAGTTGTGATGTTCGTAAGCAGATACAAACAAATTAGACATAAGCAGGTAGAAACAACTCAGACATGAGCAAGTAAAAACGGGTCAGACACGAGCAAGTAAAAACGGGTCAGACACGAGCAGGTAAAAACGGGTAAGACACGAGCAAGTAAAAACGGGTCAGACACGAGCAGGTAGAAAAGAGTCAGACATGAGCAGGTAATAATAACTCAGGCACGAGCAAGTAGAAAAGAGTCAGACATGAGCAGGTAAAAATAACTCAGACACGAGCAAGTAGAAAAGAGTCAGACATGAGCAGGTAAAAATAACTCAGACATGAGCAAGTAGAAAAGAGTCAGACATGAGCAGGTAAATATAACTCAGACATGCGCAAGTAGAAAAGAGTCAGATATGAGCAGGTAAAAATAACTCAGACATGAGCAAGTAGAAAAGAGTCAGATATGAACAGGTAAAAATAACTCAGACATCAGCAAATAGAAAAGAGTCAGATATGAGCAGGTAATAATAACTCAGACATGAGCAAGTAGAAAAGAGTCAGACATGAGCAGGTAATAATAACTCAGACATGAGCAAGTAGAAAAGAGTCAGACATGAGCAGGTAGAAACAACTCAGACACGAGCAAGAAGAAATATGTCAGACATGAGCAAGAAGAAATATGTCAGACATGAGCAAGTAGAAATATGTCAGACATGAGCAAGTAGAAAAGAGACATGAGCAGGTAAAATTACCCAGACATTAGCAAGTAGAAAAGAATCAGACATGAGCAGATAAAATAACCCAGACATGAGCAAGTAGAAAAGAGTCAGACATGAGCAGGTAATAATAACTCAGACATGAGCAAGTAGAAAAGGTTCAGATATGAGCAGGTAGAAACAACTCAGACACGAGCAAGTAGAAAAGAGTCAGACATGAGCAAGTAGAAAAGAGTCAGACCTGAGCAGGTAAAAACAACTCAGACATGAGTAAGCAGAAAAGAGTCCGATATGAGCAGGTAAAATAAATCAGACATGAACAAGTAAAAAGTAGTTATAAACCCATAATTAGACCTCTTTTTAATGGCCGCTTAAGACAGGTTCTAACAGATTCACAAATTATTTTTACATGAACGTTCAGGTAAAAGGTTCACGCCAATTCGTTTGAACCCTCCTGAAATAACACAAACACAGCTAGCACTTTTGAACCTATGATAGCGAAGTATCTGAATTGTACAGGCTGATAAGTGCAGAAAGCAGGCATTTCCTCTACAGTAGACCCTGCCCAAGCGGTCATTCATTTATTGCACATAGAGGTCGGCTGTTTAAAGCAGAGCAAAAGTAATACAGAAAGCCCCTAAAGAAGCTTTCTGTATTACTTTTGACCTGCATTATGCTACCACCTGTCTTACATATCCATAATAAGAACTCGTTTTATGGCCGGATAATACAGGGTCTACTATATTTCAGAAGATTAGCCTCATTTCTCACAGCTTTTGAATTACGCCTCTCCGTATTCATTACACGTTACCCTTTGCTTGTTACGTTCATGTAAGAAATAACTACATTTTGAATAATAATCAGTTTCATTGTTATTTAGTTGAACTTGGATATCTCGAACTTCGGGATAATTCGAACTAAAAGTTCAATTTGTCCAAAATTTCTAATACAGAATTCCTCTAAAATGTATCACTACGCATATCTTGAAACACATGTGATGGCTTAATGCAGGTCTGAAATAATGCTGAAAGCTCTTGTAGGAGTTTTTATCATTACGTAAGACCTGCATTAAGCTGTGAACTTGAGAAATTGTCCAGATTAGAAATCGGATAACTCGAAGCTTTGTTATCTCGAAGTGATTGGCATGATCCATTGAAGTTCGATGTATCGAGTTCAACTGTAATTGCATATGGACACATGCTATTTGGGCGTTGATAGAAATTCTGGTAACTTCATAAGCAAACAGAGCAGACCCTAAAAAGTATATAAAGTCTTTTCTACTACATGAGCCATTCTCTTTGCAAAGGTGTGAAAACAACGTTTGTCTAAGGGACAGTATTAATACTTTACCTCATGGAGACGCATTTTGACCATTTTGGAAACAGAACAGACCCAGATGAAACGTCTCCTGTAGGAACTGTCCAGATAGAGTCTGTCCTGTTTGTTTGTGGAATTATATAGATCTGATTCTACGGTTTCTGCTACAGTCATCATGTTAAACTGTATTGAAGTTTTTTCTGATATTTATAGGATAAAATGTGAATAGTTTACATTATTTACGTTATTTCTATATTGTTTTTACTATTTTAATGTTCTCATTAATATTCATGAGTATGCAAATAAGGTAATTAAAAAACAGCTTGAAATAAAAGCACAATGTCTTATCTCCAATTTGCTACCAGTTTTATAGGTTTAAGATAAAACCTGGCTGTGATATGGACGCTTTTGCAGGTACGGGCCATCATTACGAAAACTGGACTGTTACCATGGAAACGTTTAAAACGGTAGATCTACTTAGAATTAATGCTTTGGTCCTCAAATTGGATATTTTGTTTTTCTTCGGGTTTGTCATCATGTTTAACTGCATTTGAAGTTATTTTCTGATATGTGCAGGATAAAAAAGTGAATAGTTTACATTATTTACGTTATTTCTATATTGTTTTTACTATTTTTAATGTTCTCATTAATATTCATGAGTATGCAAATAAGGTAATTGAAAAAACAAGCTTGAAATAAAAGCACAATGTCTTATCTCCAATTTGCTACCAGTTTTATAGGTTTAAGATAAAACCTGGCTGTGATAAGGACGCTTTTGCAGGTACGGGCCAGCATTACGAAAACTGGGATGTTACCATGGAAACGTTTAAAACGGTAGATCTACTTAGAATTAATGCTTTGGTCCTCAAATTGGATATTTTGTTCTCTTGGGGTTTTGTCATCATGTTAAACTGCATTTGAAGTTATTTCCTGATATTTGCAGGATAAAAAAAATGAAAGTTTTACGTTAGGTCTATACTTTCTTACTATTTAAATAATCTCATTACTTTTCATGAGTATGCAAATAAGGTAATTAAAAAACAGTTGGAAATGAAAGCACAATGTCTTATATTCAATATGGTACCAGGTTTAGGACAAAAACTGGCTGTGATATGGGCAAAT
This sequence comes from Azorinus chamasolen, assembly GCA_963576725.1. Taxonomy (NCBI): domain Eukaryota; kingdom Metazoa; phylum Mollusca; class Bivalvia; order Cardiida; family Solecurtidae; genus Azorinus; species Azorinus chamasolen. The sequence goes on along the minus strand of OY755240.1, from coordinate 95,024,600 downwards.
TTGCAGGTATGGGTCGTCATTACGAAAACTGGGGGTTGCCATGGAAACGGTTAAAATACACATAGCCTAAAAGAATTTAAACTTGAGTACATTCGCGATTCTGATTCATGAGACTTTTCTGAACATTTTGGTACCCATGAAATAAAGTCTAGGGTGCATGGTAGACCCCATTGGCCCCTGTGTATTACTATATACTTGTATATCCATAGTATCATATTTGATCCTTAACTAATGGAAAAGTAGTAAAGTCAAGCAGGCAAAGCCACATACAAGACGCAACCACCACCAAAACACCGATAGACAGCATGACCACACACACACACAACCACACACCCAAACGCACACTCACACACGAAATGAACACAGAAAACACCAAAAGACTTACAAGAACCAGAGACAAACGTTCCACACATGAACAAAATCACAAGCACAAAGACGCAAGGCAAACAAAAGGAAGGGTGACAAAGAGAGTACCGCCTTGGCACGGTCAGTAGCAAAAACACCACTGGGGGTTTAAACCGGTTTACGGACGTCCTAACCTCACACTTCTCTCAAAGTCACCCTAGCTTTACAAATAGTGTAAATAAAGGTATCCCCGCTGGACTTACCCACAACATAGACGACGGTGAACACAGGACAACATGTAAAACATAGCATATAATAACTGTGACAATCCGTCAAATATGTACTCAATGACTTTGCTGAAGTCAGAGCACCTGCAAGTAAGCCGTTAAGGGCACGACAGGGAAAAAGTAATACATGAGTCTGGTAAGCTCATCCTGTATCCAAGTTTAAGAGTATAGCATCATAGAGTACTAAGCCAAAATGGACGACGTCTTTTGGTGACAATGACGTCACGTTGCTATGACGTCGTACAATTTTGTTTATTGCGCGGGCCCCATCAGGGGCCCGCGCAATTAGTTATGGGGAAATTTGCTTTGGCACTGGAGCCGGAACGTTTTGTTTTTACCGTTATATAAATCGCAACATCACTCGCAACATCACCATTTTTCCTATCCGGAACAAGATTGTCCTGTTCGGTATCACAATATAAAATATTTTTACATCACCATTTTTCCTATCCGGAACAAAATTGTCGTGTTCGGTATCACAATATATTTTTTTATTTAGCATTAATATTCCGGTTAGTAAGCAATTTATCAGAGATATTACTTCATCTTAAGCAATTATTAACTGTTTTCTCTAAAAATATAAATATGTGACAGCTGATTTAGTCAAAAGGAGTGTCTGTTCACGACTGTATTTAATCGAGTTTCCATTTGTACATCAACTGAACTCGCCCATTTGCAAAGCGAATATACCCATTCAAAAGCCCGGATGAAGAATTTGGCGGGGAAAGTGAACAAAAAAACAAGGTAGGTTTCAGCGTTTGAACAAAACTAATTCCATTGCTGCGAGTGCGATAATTTCAGTCTGTATGCAACATATAAAAAATATGTTAAAAACTGACCCACCGACGACATTGTTTAGTAAATCTATCACAACTGTGTTGAATCTAGATCTAGTTGAATCGTGAAATTTAAGCTGACCTAGATCTACTTTCGGTTTTTGCAACATCTATCTATCTATCTTTTAGATATTTAGGGGCGGTTTGAAATAAGAGAGGGGGGGGGGGGGTAATACTGATTTAAACCCCTCTAGATCTGGCTGCATAACAGCAGATGCTGGCAAGCAGTTCCACACAACCACTGTGCAAGGGAAAACGAATATTTAAAGTAGTACACGTTGCTATTTTTAGCATACATAAAAAGGCAGTTTATCTCCCTTTGCATTTTTTGATAACAGTTAACTGGATTGCCTCCCTTCTGGGTAGTAAAGCTGAAGTAACAAAGAAAACTGTTCTAATTAGATCTGGCCTGTTGTACAGTAAATAAGAGAATTAACCCTTTACTCCATATATATATGCCTTTCTACACCTTTGCAAACAAGAGTAGACCCAGATCAGATGGTTGATGTAGTAGCCATCTGATCAATCTACTCTGTTTGATTATGCTATAAATGATCATATAGTGCAAATTACATTAAATTATTTTCATTTTGTGTACAATATACTGATATGTTTACTTAACCCTTTCCCTCATATAAATACCTTTTCACGCATTTGCAAACAGAACAGACCCAGATCAGACGGCTCCTATGCAGGGTTACAGATAAGGTTTTGATGCAATTGGGTATTTACTCCTTGATTTTTTTTACAGAATTGGGTATCTGCAATTTTTATTGGGTATTGGCAATTTTCGTAATTGGGTATTATTCATATTGTCATTAGGTATTCTAATTTTTTTGCTTTTTGCTATATTTATTTGCTTTGTGTTACTCATTTGTTTGAAAAAAACAATTGCTTTTTCCACAATTTTAATTGGGTAAATACCCCAATACTCCCCTTATCTGTAACCCTGCTCCTATAGCAGCTATCTGATCAGGGTCTGCTCTGTTTATCAATGGAATTTGAAAGGTGTTTCTTTACTTTCTAAAATGGCTACACTGTCCCACCTTCCATATTTCATTACACCGGTAACTATTTTGTCCATGAATATTCAGTAGGTATTGAAATTTTGAATAAACATAGAACAGGGGAAGGGTTAAAAATAAGTTAAGGTATGAATAATGATATTAACTCATGAAGATGTAATGAATTTGAATATAGGTATAGATTAATTTATTCTTTCTGAATTGGCCCCGCCCCAGGGCTGGCTAGTTTTCTATAGAAACATATAGTGAAAACTTTGAAAATCTTCTCCTGATTCAGGCTGATTGTCTGGTGAGCGATATCAGGGCCATTCTGGCCCTCTTGTTTTAATCACCATAAATTGTAACACCTTTTGTCATATTTAATACTGTTTATACAAAAACACAAAACAACTCATGAAAATTCACCTATATTTAAACACTGCTTAGATCTAAATCTATATTATTATGACATGTTTCATCACTTTATAAATTGTAATATTTTATGGTCAGTGAAATCTGAGAAATCAAAGGATCTGAATTTGTGATTCATACCAACTATTTAAAACTTGCAATTTCGGCAGATGTATTTTGATATGTTCACCACTGTAATAGTGTGTATCACGACTGAAGCAGAGGTCAGCTTTACCGACTTCCAACATCGCCTAATTCCAATTGGCCCAGGACCAACTCGCCCCTGTCCAACTCTGCGTTTTTTTTAATCACGATAAATTGTAACCTAACTTGTCACATTTAATACTGTTCATACAAAAACACAAAACAACTCATGAAAATTCACCTATATTTATGTCCTCCCCCCCCCCCCTCCCCATATTTATATGGGGGAGATATATTGTTTTCATGAGAGTTGTCTGTCAGTCTGTCCGTCTGTCTGCTCTGAAAATTGCCACTTGTGGGCTTAATCTTTGGTCTAGGACATGTTTATGGGTTTAATTTTATTGTGAGCTTAAGCCCACAATACGAAAACGAAAATGCCAAAATGTTCTTGTCCTTACCAGTTTAAACAAGCCTTGTTTAAAATAAGCCCATAATAAATGAACTCGGCATTTGTCCATCACTATGGACAAGCTATGACATATTATGAGCTTATGATGTCTAAGTATTAAATTTTATGAGCTTATATGATCCAATTATTAAGAGTTTTTAAAAATTATTGAACTACCCAGTTGATTGAAACTTCATATATGGAAAGAGCATAATAAGAGGAAGTGTCATGCATAAGGTCCATAACTCTTGGCTTCACAAATATGAGTTATTACCCCTAGTAAAAAAATCACACTTTCTTGTCCAGACAATAACTCCTATATGGCTCATGCCATTGGATTGAAACTTCATGGAAAGAGCATAATGAGAGGAAGTGTCATGCTTAAGGTCCATAACTCTGGCTTCACTAATATTGAAGTTATTGCCCCTTCTAAATTTCACATTTTTTTCCCCGGACGATAACTCCTATGTGGCTCATGCCATTGGATTGAAACTTCATATATGGAAAGATCATAATGAGAGGAAGTGTCATGATCACGGTCCATAACTCTGGCTTCACTAATAAAGGAGTTATTTCCCCTTGTAAAAGATTTAAACTTTCTTGTCCGGACAATAACTCCTATATGGCTCATGCCATTGAATTGAAACTTCATACATGGAAAGAGCATAATGAGAGGAAGTGTCATGCTCAAGGTCCATAACTCTGGCTTCACTAATACTGAAGTTATTGCCCCTTCTAAATTTCACATTTTTTTTCCCGGACGATAACTCCTATGTGGCTCATGGAATTGGATTGAAACTTCATATATGGAAAGATCATAATGAGAGGAAGTGTCATGCTCGAGGTCCATAACTCTGGCTTCACTAATAAAGGAATTATTTCCCCTTGTAAAAAATTTAAACTTTCTTGTCAGGACAATAACTCCTATATGGCTCATGCCATTGAATTGAAACTTCATACATAGAAAGATCATGATGAGAGAATGTGTCATGCACAAGGTCCATAACTCTGGCTTCACTAATATTGGAGTTATTGCCCCTTGTAAATTTTTCCCACTTTTTTGTCGGGATAACTCCTATATGACTCATGCCATTGGATTGAAACTTCATACATGGAAAGATCATGATAAGAGGAAGTGGCATGCCTAAGGTTCATAACCCTGACTTCACTGATATTGGAGTTATTGCCCCTTGTAAAAAAATAACACTTTTTTATCCGGACCTTAACTCCTATTTTGCCCATGCCATTGGCTTGAAACTTCATAATGGAAAGATCATGATAAGAGGAAGTGTTATGCACAAGAACTATAACTCTGGCTTCAAAGAATTGAGAGTTTTTGCCCCTTGAACATTTGTTTCACACTTTCTTGTCCGGACGATAACTCCTATATGGGTCATGCCATTGTATTGAAACTTCATACATGGACAGAGCATGATGAGGGAAAGTGTCATGAACAAGGGCCATAATTCTGTCTTTAGTACTTTTGGAGTTATTGCCCTTTGTTACATTTTGTCTGATCAATAACTCCTGTTCTTCTGATGTGGGGTGTGAGGGGTTGGGGGCACAGGGGTCTGGACCGCTTCATGGGGGTCTACATGTACTATATAATAACAAGGGTCCCAACTAGCAGAACGGATATCCGTGTACCATGAGTACAGTTATGACTGTTTACAACTCTTACAATTTAAATGATAATTTCGTAATTATTTCGGCTATTGAAAGCCAATATATTTTTCTATCAAATAAACATAATCTTATAACGGTAACTTATGAACAAGTATCAATCCAACAACGATTTTCACAAAATTTCACGTGTTTTCAGGGTCATTGACAAACGTTCGTTCACTCCTGTTTCACTATATCACAGCAATAACCTGGCAATTTGCAGTTCAAAAAATGGCGTGAGTCAATAAAACGAATCAATTCTAACACCCACCTCCAATTATTTAGTCCCTAACATCAAAAGAATGATGTAAAATTAGCGAGTTTTGTCAGTTTGCTTCATATCGTCGAGGAAGGAGCCATTGTACGTGACGTCACGGATTTTCCAACTTTTCCTTCACTCATCCAATGAAATGGCTCCATTCAAATTTGTTGCAAAATGGCAGCATCCGGAAAAAAACCATAACGACAGACGGAAAGGCCGCTGTTGCTAGTTTCTTATTTATTAAGAGGACAAAACAAATGGAGATTGGTGATATAATTGGGTTGTTTTATTGAACCACGCCAACTTTTGAACTGAAAATCGCCAGGTTATGGCTGTGATATAGTGAAACCGGGGTGAACGAACGTTTGTCAATGACCCAGAAAACACGTGAAATTTTTAGAAAATCGTTGTTGGATCGATAATTGCGGGTAAGTGACCTTGAGAATATTATATCTATTTATTTCAATAGCCGAAAGAGTTACAAAATTATCATTGAAATTGCAAGAGTTACATTCATATTTGTACTTGTGGTACACGGATGCCCGTTCGGCTAGTTCGAACCCTTGTTATTATATAGTACATGTAGACTCCCATGAAGCGGTCCAGACCCCTGTGGTTGGGGGGAGACATCCATTTTGGTGACTAAAACCTCTAGTTAAACACAGCTTAGATCTAAATCTATATTATAACAAGTATCTGAATATGTAATTCATTTGCATACTGCACAAACATACTGATTTCATATATGATGTATTGTCATAAGTTAAACTAAAGTCAGACAAAGACAACATATTCTTCAAAACAAAACTATTAATTTCATTTTATATTTCAGATCTAGAGTTACAGACTGTTCAGACCATCTAGCCTAGGTAAGAAATAATGTTGCCATTTCATGGTAGAACAGTGCAGGGACACATACATCAAGGTTCACTTGGTATGAGGGGCCTTAGCTCTTCTTTTGGTACACAATGTACCGCAATAGCTTTGGTAGCAATTGTCTTAGGCTCCATGAGCATTTCTCCAACACTTTGGGAAGCTAGCATTTTAGATGCTGTTGTGTATGAAGGGGATTTGATATATACAAGGACAGTAAACAACCTTTATAATGGAGACACTTCAGTTTTACTTGCTCATTCAGACTTGCCGGCTGATTTTAATGCCTTTGAGCAAACTTTTCATCAGTACATAGGACCAACTGCTGTTGGAGCAGTAAATAATCTTCCACCCATTATAGAGGCTGGTGGCCAGACACTGATCCATGCTTTAGAAACAGGATTTCCACAATCCCAAGGGTTATTAGCTACATTTGGTGGTACTACAGTGGCTTTGTTGTCAATGAATGATTATTACTTTGTGTTTGATTCTCATGCTAGAAATGAACATGGCTATGCACACCCATCAGGAACTAGTATTTTAATGCAGTTTGATAATCTACAAGAGTTGTTACTTTACTTAAACCAGATGTATCACAATCAAATATTTAATATATCTCCTGTTCATGTAAATTTTGCAGGTCAAATCCCAGAAATTTCCTCAGAAAATCTATCAAATTGCACACCTTCCTCAAATCACACACACTATGCACATGTTAATCAGAAGCCTAAAGAAACAAATACAGGGGAAAAACGGAAAGTCATTGAACAACAAGTCCACCTTGACTTATGTCAAGACACCTGTGTCAGAGACGATGTATCCCCAATTCATGTGGATCATGATGTTGAAATGCCAGCCATTTCCATTGAAAATTTGTCATCTGGTAAAACTTCTCATTCAGATCACACATACTATGCACATATTGGTCAGAGACCTAAGGGAAAAAACACAAAGAAAAGAAAGAAAGTTAGTGAACAGCAAGCTCAATCACAGTTGAATGAGTCGGATGCTTTAATTTCAAATTATTTTGACTTATATCAAGATACTTGTGACAGTGAAAATATAACAATTGCTTCTTTTCAAACCGTATACAGTACAGTTGCCACTGAACATTGTCATTCCATAATTGGAGATCATAGTTTTGGCCATATTACATGCACAAATGCAGAATACGAGAAATACATTCGCAATATCCCAAGCTATGCTTGCTGTTGTTGTGATCGCTTTCTCTTTTCTAATCAGGTTCATCATATAGCTAAAAATAAAGTTAACAATATAACAAGAAGTCTAAATATTGACGGTTCTCATACTTTATGTCAAACATGTTATCAGTATATATCAAAAGATAAAATTCCAAAATTAAGTTCCAAACTGAATAATCTTGGAATTTATGATATTCCTCAGGAATTTTTATGTCTGAGTGCATTAGAAAAGAAAATGTTAGCAAAAATTCAGATATGTATGACTGTCATTCTTCTTCCTGGAGGTCAATATGCTGAGAAAGGTTTGGTTGTCAATTTGCCAAAAGATATAGATCCTTTAATTAATAAATTAGAAGGCTTGGACCACATGTGTGTGTTGAGATTTGAAGCTGGAAACACTTTTGGATCATCATGTTCATATTTGATTGATGCTGTCAAGATACTGCAAGGTCTGATGTGGCTACAAGAACATAATCATTTGTACATGAATGATTGCAACAATGACATTTTTAATGTTACCACAACCATTTCATCAAACAGTTATAATCCACGTATTGATGATGTGTCCATTATAGACACAGTCAGTTCTTTAGAAGAAATATCGTTTGCTCCTGTTGATTACTGTGCCACAGGTGAAGTACAGAGAAATGCTTCTCCCACAACCAATAATGTAAATGAAATAACAATTACACGCAATGATGCTCTTCCAGTTTCCATATATGAAATTCCATATGGCGAGGAAAGAGCCTTTCCTTGGCTTTTCCCTTGTGGTAAGTTTGGATTTACATATCCGAAACATCAAACAGTTCCTCCTAGTCTGTACTTCAAATACAGATTATACAACTGCCATGGCTTTTGGCGCAAAGATATTTCATACATATTACATGCAGCAGTATCGTATGACAAATTGCTCCTAAAAAAAGAAATTGGTATATGTATGAAAATGTCAAAAGGTCATGATAGCAGTTCAGCTACAACAGCTTTTGATGTTAAATCAAGACAGGAAAATCCTGAACTTCTTCAAAACTCTTACATGTTCATGAAACACATTAGAGGCACTGTCGCCTATTTCAGAAATGCTTTATATGACCTTTTAGCAATGTTCAGAAGCTTGGGCCCACCAACTATATTTATGACTTTGTCAGCTGATGATTTGCATTGGCCTGAATTGGGTATGTTACTGGAAAATTTGTCATATGAAGAAGCCATTGAAAAAAGATCATTTTTTTCTTCCATGAAAAATGATCCATTGATGACAGCAATTCATTTTGATCGCCGATTTACAGCTTTAATGCGATTTGTTATCCATGGTCAATTGAAACCACTAGGGCCTGTTAAAGATTATTTCGCAAGAGTAGAATTCCAAAACAGGGGGTCTCCTCACTACCATATTTTCTTTTGGGTTGAAAATGTTCCTACAGAAATAAATAACCAGACAAGAAACACTTTCCTGCAGTACATTTCTAAAACAATTCACACTCACATTCCTTCTCAGCATGACGATGGTGAGTTAAATCGTTTAGTAACAAGACTTCAAAGTCATTGTCATTCAGATTACTGCTTGCGTAGTTCAAGATCTACTTGTCGATTTCGGTTTCCAAAGCCTGAGTGTTACAAAACTAAACTTGTGCCCCGTATTGTTGCTGTCAAAAATAAAATCCCAATTTATGAAACATTTAGACCAAAGGATTCCACTTTCATCAATGCTTACAATCCACATATTTTACGTCACTGGCGCGCTAATATGGACATACAAATTATCAATGATGCTGAGGGTGCAGCTTATTACGTATGTCATTACATTTGTAAATCAGAGCCAGATGAATTGAAGTGTGCACTAGGAAACCTAATTAATACTGTTTTCAGACAGCAACCTGATATGTCAACCTTTCAACGATTATGGAATATAGGTATATGCGTCCTTAAACATAGACAATTGTCTGCCCAAGAGGCTGCATTTCGATTGAGTAATTTGAAACTTATCCAGTCTTCTCGTACTGTAGTATATTTAAATACAAGGCCCAGGAGTAAGAAATTCAAAATGTTGAAACCCATGTCAGAAATAAACTGTATGCCTGATGAGGATACAGACATTTTTTTAAACAATATAATTGATTACTATTGTGCTAGACCTCAGTCAATGGAAGCTATGTCACTTCATTGTTTCGCATCAACTTATATCAAATGTCCTCAACCAAATGGTAAATGTGACAAAAGAAGTTTGGAGAGAGTGCACATTGAACAATACAATGTATGGGTGCGCAAAAGAGCTTCGTATGCGGTTATTCGCTTTCCATCATTTTCAACTTCCAACGATGATTATTACTTTTCTCTATTAATGCTTTTGCTTCCATTCAGAAGTGAATCTGAGTTAATTGGAGATTTTCAAACGGCAAAAGAAGCTTTTAAATCTAAACATGCATTACTTGATTATTCTATGCATATCCACAATTCCTTTCTAGCACAAGTTGAAAACAGTATGAGAAGAATTCGTTTAGCTGAAGCAGAGCTTGAAGATTCCATTGATGAAGTAGCTTCTATTAATGTTGATATAGGAATTGATACAGGTTTGCCTGTACATTCTGATTTCTATTCATATACCAGTACATGTACTGTTGATAATGACACATTGCATTATCATCAGATGACTACAAGTTCAATGTCTGTTAACGAATTTGAAACAGCTATGGCTTCTTTGACTAGTTGCCAAAGAAAAGCAATGGCCATTATAACACAATATTACTCGTCTGAAAAATTACATCCATTGCGAATTTTCATAACAGGTGGTGCAGGAGTCGGTAAATCTCATCTACTAAAACTTATTGTTTCCTACTTAGGCCTCTATACCAGTTCACATGTTGGAACCTCCCCTGTAAAATGTTGTTCTCCCACAGGAACTGCAGCCAGAAATATACATGGCCAGACAATTCATTCCTTATTACGAATTCCAGTTGATAGGTATCTCAATTATGATGGACTAAGTGCTTATCAGTTGAATTCTTTGAGACAAAGGTTTCTTGGTGTGCACACAATAGTACTTGATGAAGTAAGTATGGTCAGCGATAGAATGTTTACGTTCATCAGTCGTCGCCTAAGTGATATATCTGGTAATATTGCTCCATTTGGAGGATATAATATAATCTTGTTTGGTGATTTTTTCCAGATTAAGCCAGTGTGTGGGGCTTTTGCATTTACTAACAAAATACTGTGGGATTTGTTCCAACCAGTATTCCTAAGGGAAAATGTCAGACAAAGCTCAGACTTAAGTTATGTACATTTACTGAACAGGGCTAGAGTTGGTCTGTTAACTGAACAGGATTTGGAATTACTGAAAACCAGATTAAATGATTCTTCACATAATGTACAGCTCTCAATTTATCCAGTCCGTTCTTCAGTAAACAAATATAACCAAGAAAGTCAAAAAAAGCTTACTTCAAAGCTTTTTAACATAAAAGCAGATCATTTCTTTGCAGCAAACGATTCTCAGTCGCTTCTACCCTGTCCACAGGAATTCATTCCAACTGATGATAGAGATGCTGGTAACATTCCCTGTATCCTTCAACTGTCAGTAGGCTCAAGAGTTATGCTATTGCGTAACATTGACATTCCAAATGGATTAGTAAATGGTGCTATGGGTATCGTTCTAGCTATTATCACAAGTTCCGATGGCTCAGTCAGGCAGGTCAATGTACTGTTTGATGGCACTTCTGATTCTTGTACAAATTCACCTCCACATACATGTTGTGCCATTGGAATAGAGCCTCTGGAACATAAGTTTGCATTTGCAGGCCGCTTGATTGTACGAAGAAACTTCCCTCTTTCACTTAGCTGGGCATGCACAATCCATAAGGTACAAGGTATGACCATTAACTCTTGTGCTGTAGACCTTGGTTCTGCTGTGTTTCAGCCTGGTATGGCTTATGTTGCTCTTAGCAGAGTCACACAGTTAAAAGGCTTACATCTTCTTAGATTCAACCCAGATGTTGTTATTGCTAATCAAACAGTTCTTGAAGAATATGGTCGATTAAGAGAAATAACAAATAGAAATGAAGACTTTTCAGATTAAGAATAGTTTTACAGCTTGGATGTTTACAACCGACAATACTATTGACAACTCCTTTCAATACTTACCAGTGTTGATTCTAGAATTTGATCACTAGGGGGACTTGTACTGAAAAGCTAGCATTTTACTTAAATTCCGTCTTTTCTCTCCTTTGTCAATATGAAAATATCCGCCCATTTCTAAAAAGTAGGGCTGATTTTTAGAAAATTGGTGTTGCAAATCAAACACAAAAGTACAATCGATAATCGAAATCTTCCTTATCTGTGGCACAGACTGTGACTGCTTCAGCCTCTTCGTGCCGACTTCACAGTTGACATGACCAGTCTGCTGTTGGTCTGTTGTTTGAAATCATTCTTTCCTTTCTCTACAATGAATTGCTTAAAAGACTGTCCAAATTTCAGTTCCATTATCGTTCGTATCTCTCACTACTCTGTTTTATACAAACGACAGCTGCCAATTATTTCCACTCTGCCATATCTACTTAAAATGCCGGTTACTTCTACATATTGATGTTTGTGTGAATCAGTTTTATTAATTGTGACAATGACACATACACACTTGTTGAATGTGAACAATTTATCAGTCACAATCTCACCCTTATCTTGCTTATCACGGCCATTGTGCCATATGTAAACACTATGTATTCGATTTCATATGAGATTTTATTTAAATACATGTACATACGTTGCTACTAAATACCTCATCTGCCTATACCAATTTCATTCATCTAACATTTCAAATTAAGCTACATTTTATCCTATGCAACATTTTGCTAAACTTCTATTTCTAACCAGAGTGCATTCACATAATTATATGCTCGTATATTCCACCTAAATACATCTACTGCCTCTATTGATTTCATTTATCTCGAATTTCCTATTACACTACATTTTATTGCAATTATTACTTTTTGCAATTATTAATTATATTTCGTACCAAAATCTGTTCAAATGCATGCTCATATCTTTTATCCTAAAATCTTCAACTGTCACTAGCAATTTCATTATAATTCTTTTTTATTTATAAAAAAGAACCGCTTGCAGCATAACCACATTTTACACAATTCAACTTTTGCAAATATATTCTGTTCCTGCAAACTGTGTTCCTTTCTTTTTGGTGAGTAAAACAATTTTTCTGCACTATTCATATTAAAGCATAATTCCAAAATTTTATGCTTACTTTTTTTCTAACATAGTTCACTGGTAGCTTCTCAAACACTTTATTTTCATTTGCCAATTAAAAGTTATGCAGAAAGTTCCTGTATATCAACTGTAATGCAAAAACCTCCTGTGGGAGCTATTTGCATTCCTTTTGATTAAAGTGATTTGCATTAAAATGTCACCTGTCTTCTTGGCCCACAATGATCAGAGCTCAAATTTAAATTTTACATATTTATTGGCACTCACAAAAACTTGTGAATGCCTTATAGTTCAACTCATACAAATCTTTACTAACTCCCAAGAAAGGACTAATTACAAAAACCTCAAATTTCATAAATTTAATGTCCAATAATCATAACTTTAGCCTTTGTCATAAAGTATGAGCTTTTTAATAATCACTACAAGACCATAAGATAAGATATATTGATCTTCTACAAAAAATTATCTGCACAAATTTACTTCACCTTCAGGATTGAATTTTTTATTCCATCTGGCATTTTTGCCAGTGTTATTTATATGTCCTATACATGTTTCCACTTGAAACATAAAACCCATATTTATTTATCTTTCCAATAAACTTTGCATCTTACTTAGTACACTGTTAATATCATTTTCTAAAGTTTCATTTATCACACAATTTATTTATATTTACCTTCCATTTACAGATATGGACGTCAAACTGTATACTATTGAGGAGTCAAGACAGTTGGCAACAGACTGCAGCACATCAGTTGCTGTCAAAGTCCTAGACACTGAAAGCATCACCAAGTACACAAACAAGGATGGCCAGCAGCGACAATACTTCAGAGCTCTCATAGCTGACAAATCTGGATCATGCTGGATCCGGATGTACGCAGTCAAGCATCAAATACTGTTTGTACCTAATGCCAGCCTGTTAATTCAGAACTTAGTGAAAAAAACTGGAACTGACATTTTATGGGGAGTCAGCTCGACAAGTGTCTGCAACTGGGCACCACTGACAATTCCTGAGGAAGTTGTTCAAAACAGCAAATCACAATCTCACACCAACGACCAGATTATGAAATTGGAACAAGCGGTAATTTCGCCCAGCACGTCCAATGTTGTGGCGAAAATCTTGCAGGTATTTCTTTTTATGAAATAATCAAACATTGTCAATAAAAAACAACACTTTGCTTAATATATTGCAATAATACTAAATCATCAGTCATGCAAGACATGACTTTGTCATGAATAGAGTTTTATCTCCAAAGGAGCAAATACCCCATTTATTACAATGGTTTCCAAACTGCAAAGTTCTAATTCTTCTCATTTCTCTAGTTCATTCATTCTCTATTCAGTTTATTAGTATATTCTAAAAATAGGCTATGTTGTAATGGGTTAAAAGGACACTTGTCCAAAATGTATTTCTAGTTTTCTATTAGGTGAACTTACCAACATGTACAATACCTCCTGTCGTACAAAATACAAAGCATAATGCCTTTGTTTGCGGTTTTGTTAAAATACAAAAAAACTGTTTCCATCACTTTCACTCTTTTGTATAATAATGTCATAATTTCTTAAGCATACTGCCTTACAGCCTTTACATTTCAGTTTTTAGCTCGTCTGTTTCGAAGAAATCATGAGCTATTGTCGTAACTCCGGCGTTTGCTGCGTCGTCGTCCAAAACCTTAACATGGAGCATGACTCCTTCAAAGTTTCATTTAAAACCTTCATTTTTGGTATGCATATTCATCTTGACAAGGCCTATCCACACATACCAAAATGATAACACAGACGAGCGTTCGCACCTGCTTGCAGTGCTCTTATTTAAATATTCTTTCCATACAGTTTTAACTCTTTCAACACTGAGATATTTTGGGTATTTAGTGGTCCTTTTTGGTTATTCTATAGACAATGGTCTACTATAGTCTTTTGGGTATTTAACCATTTCTAATAGTAATATTTCAAACAGTGCAAACTCTGATCAGGGGACTCCTAAAATAGGCCTCTGATTTGAGTCTACACTGCTTGAAAATATCATCACTGTTCTTTTACTAGCTCTATAGTTTTGAATGGGTTAAGACTTTCACACATAATGTGACTGTTCTATTTAGACATCTCCTGTCAAGTACAGAAGGAATGGAGAACTGGCAGTGAAATTCCTGCGACTCCAAGACCAGACAATGGGCCCAAGGATCAAGATGGCTCTGTTTGGAGAAGACGCCATGAAACCGTATTCCACAGGAGATGTCATCAGTGTGACAGATGTTTACCCTTGGAAAAATTCCAAGGACACTTTGAGCACAAAAAAGACTACAAAAGTTGAGGTAGACATTTCTTTCATATATTCATGCACCATAACCTCATTTTCATTTGGTCATATAAAAAGTAGAAAAAAACTTCCAGCTGAACTATTTATAAGTATTGCTTTGTTTCCTAAAAAGGAACTCAAAACGTTATGTTACCTTAAAATTCCACACCATTCATTTCTCAATACGTTGGTGCATTTCTCTTATCAATCCCTAACCAAATGAAATTGCACAATCTAAACTCATAATTTAAGAAAGAAAAATATATAGTTGCTACACATTTAATTATCTACATATATTTTACATAAGAATTGCCATTTTTAGCTCGTCTGTTTCAAAGAAAAGTCTATTGTGATCACTGGGTCGTAGTCGTCATGCAAAAACTTTATTGTAGCTCATTACTCGAAAAGTATAAGAGGTATTAGCATGAAACTTAATAGGTTAGTACATTTCATTCAGGGGAAGGCCCAGACATAAGATCCAGAACTCTTGATTTCAAAATTTGGAGTTGTGGTCCTTTGTCGTTTTCATTTTTTTTAAATTTTGCTGGACAATTACCAAATCAGACAAGTGTTTGCGTAGCATGTTGCTCTTGTTTATGCCCCTCAATGACGGGCATACAGTAATTGCATTGTCCGTCCATTAGATAATGAAAACAAAGAAAATTCTATTTTCAGATCAATTTGCATTCAACCCTTTCACCCCTGACTATTCAACCCCTTACCCCTGACTAAAATAATGGACCATTCCAATATTACTGCATTTTGAACCAACTTTAATCTTACATTTGGAGAAATCTTTTTATATGCTTGAAGGCATATTATGTTTTGATCCTGGGCATCTGTCAGTCCATCCGTTAACAATTTGGTTTCCGGTGGATAACTCAAGTACTGTATGGCCTACAGTCTTCACATCATCATCATCATCATCATCATCATCACCATCACCATCACCATTTTTGATTGCCCACATTGAATGGATGACCCCTATTGATTTTGAGGTCAGGGGTCAAGGCCACAGTGACCATAACATTGAAAACCATTTCCCATATGTAACATGACAACCATTTGTTATAGAGACTTGTAAACTTGATTGCCCACAACTGTATAACTGTTTATATTACAATAGTTTTCTCCCTTTTTTCACATATGTAGCATAATTAGAAAAAAACAACCTTCAGACATATAACGCTCCGCCCAGGGGTGCTCATGTTTGTTTGTAAAATTCAAAAAATTATATTTCCATTTTTCAAACAGTACATACCCACATCATAGGACTCTTATAAGAACCATCTGATCTGAAAATTAATAGTTTGAAAATATACTATCTCTGATCTGGGATATGAACTGTTCGAACATATAACATGAATACTTTTTAGGGGGCACTCTGGTTGAAAGAGTTAATAAAAAAATAAACAACTATAAATCCACCTTCCTATTCCATTTTGTCAGTTCCTGCCAGCTTCAACCATTCTCCTGCCAGAACAAGATACTCATCTGCCAGATGATGACGACTTCAAAGAGGACAAGTGTGAACCTGCTCAGCTCCAGATAATGGGGGTTGCTGCAGTATACAAATACCAATGCTGTCCAAATGCAGGTACACATTTTTTTCTCTGAACCCATACCCTCATAAATATAAAAGCCTTTTGACACCTCAATAAAAGTTACTTTTTTGTGTCACCTGCCAAGAGTCAGTGTGTCACTTTGGGATCACTTTTCCGTCGTCTGTCTGTCTGTCCGTCACACTTTCTTTTTCTTGGCTGTTATTTCTACACTTATCATTATAGAGCTTTCAAATTTCACATGTCTTCCTCTCATTGAGGACCATTGATGTACAACTAAGATCCATCACTCTGCATGCAATACATTTTGAGTTATTATGTCTCCCCCATATTTTATGGCGGAGACATATTGTTTTCGTGAGAGTTGTCTGTCTGTCTGTCTGTCTGTCCGTCCGTCCGTCCGTCCGCACTCACCAAAGGGTAGTTGTGTGACTTTTTCTAACTAGTCGCACAAGTAAAATCATTAACCTGGCCATCTCTTGTGACATTAACCTGGCCATTTCTTGTGACATTAACCTGGCCAGTTGTGGGACATAGGGTTAGGGTTAGGGTTAGCTTCCAGATCATTCTTTTCCAAAGTTAGAGCCAAAAATAGTTTTTCTTGTGGGACTAGTCCCACAAGAAAAGATCAAAGGAAAAAGTCACACAACTACCCATTTGTTAGCATGTCTGTCTGTCTGTCTGTCTGTCTGTCACTTTTTGTCAGGACGATAACTTCAATATGCCTGATGCCAGTCGATTGAAACTTCATATATGGAAAGAGCATAATGAGGGGAAGTGTCATGCACAAGGTCCATAACTCTGGCTTCACTAATATAGGAGTTATTGCCCCTTATAAAAAAAATGCACACTTTTTTGTCCGGACAATAACTCTCATATGGCTCATGCCATTCAATTGAAACTTCATATATAAAAAGATCATGACAAGAGGAAGTGTCATACACAAGGTCCATAACTCTGGCTTCACTAATAATGGAGTAATTGCCCTTTGTAAAAAAAACACAAATTTTTTGTCAGGATGATAACTCCTATATGGCACATGCCATTGGAGTGAAACTTCATACATGGAAAGATCATGATAAGAGAACGTGTCGTGCATAAAGTCCTTAACTCTGGCTTCAATAAATTGAGAGTTATTTCCCCTTGTACATTTGTTTAACGCCTTCTTGTCCGGACGATAACTCTTACATGGCTCTTGCCATTGTATTGAAACTTCATACATGGAAAGAGCATGATGAGAGAGTGTCATGAACAAAGGGCATAACTCTGGCTTCAATACTTTTGGGAGTTATTGTCCTTTGTTAAAAAAAAATTCTGATCAATAACTCATGTTTGATGCTACTGGAATGACATTTCATTCATGGAAAGAGCATGATGAAAGTAAGTGTCATGCACAAGGGCCATAACTCTGGTATCAGTATTTTTGGAGTTATTAGCTGTTATCATTTTCTTCTTGAAAAAGGTGGTGTGGAAGCGCATAATGAGGAGAAGTATCAATCATCAAGTCCATAACATTTTTAGTGATTTCTCTTTACATATTATTTTTATTAGAGGGGAGACATCCGTTTTTGTGACAAAAACCTCTAGTTCCCCTTTGATTTTCACACACAAGCATATATTAACAGTTTTTGTGTCAGTTGCGAGCAGGTAACACATGTGTTCCTCCGAACACTCATGTTAAACCATTGTGATAAATAGAGCAATTGCTCACATGGAGAAAATTCTCTATTTATCACAAAGGTTTAAAAGGTATAAATTTTTTGAAAGTTTCCTATTCATCAGAAATTGGTCCTTTTCAGTAAATTCATAGATAGATATTGGATCTAAAAAGAGCATTTGAGGGGATGGGTTAAAATTTAAATACTGCCGGTTTGCAAAAAGTTGAATCCATGCCAGCACTCAGTGGCTGGTCTGAGATCTAACCTGTTTGCCACTCATTCTATCATTCCCATTAAAAACAAGCAAATTTTTAGCTTGTCTGTTTCGAGGAAATCGCGAGCTGTTGTCTTAACTCCAGCGTCCGCATCGTCGTCATCATCCGAAATCTTAACATTGACCATAACTTCTTCAATTTTTCATTTACAACCTTAATTTTTGGTATACATGTTCATCTTGACAAGGCCACAGACGAGCATTGGCACCCACTTGCGGTGCTCTTGTTAAGGTTTTGAACAGCAGACGGCACTGAAGATCTCTTTTTTACTATTACCTAGATTTCAAAGGATTAGAGCTCTCCCATAATCCAAGAAGTAATATTAATTCATTGCTATTGCACACTTTAACTTTTTACTTGTTCAGTACTCATACAAAACTCAACACATAATGCATACATAATTAAATATTTTTCATATGTAGCCTGTAGTGAAAAGCCAGACCAACAATATTCTCATTGGCAAACAGAGTATACCCTGATCAGGCATATCTTTCAGGACCTGCCTGATCTGAATCTACTTCTTTTGTAGAAGGGTGAAAAGGTGATACTATCAGGAAAAGAGTTAATAAGTAATAGTGATAATTCTTCAATTATCCTTCAGTAGCTTAACATTTAACCCATTATCTCATACAAACTTATGCATGTTCATACATCTGAGACTTGTGATATTTGAAAACGTTAAAAAATATAGAGCACTTACTCTTCAGAAACAAATGTTTCTTTAAGATACTGCTTTTAAAACTGTTAAAAAAGTCCAATATCACCTGAAAAAAGATTGAAATAGTTATGAAAATGATGTCATGCTCTGAATATAGCATATGAGGTAATAGGTTAATAGGCAGCATGACTTATCCAGATAAAAAATCACAATACAAGTCTTATCTGTACAGTTCCTAGTGTAAAACTCCAATATTCAGGCATTCTTTTTAAAACAGAATGTCTTCAATCCTCTTCCACTATTATTATCTCATATTTTATGCAATGCTTTTACAACTAATCACTTTTTTCCCTCCATGTTGAACACATTATTTGACTGATAAATCCTATGCCAGAAAAAAAAACCTGTTTTCCAGGATGCCGTAACAAAAAGCTGGACAGTGGTATGTGCCCCAAGTGCAACACTATGCCAACTTCAGAAACATTCTACTTGACTGCTGCATTAGTGGTCAGCTATGACAACAAACTCAGCAACTGCAAAGCTTTCCTCTCTGACATCAGTGCCATTTTCAACATTTCAATGGACCAAACAGTTGATCAAATTAAAGCTGATCTCTGTTCACAGCTGCCCCTCAGTGCAAAAGGTTTCATTCAAAATGGAGTTCTGAACATCACCAGCCACAAGAGGAAGTCCAGTGAATGAGTATTAATGCTCATTGGAACTGATCAAACTTTTTCAAACTGATATCATTTTGATAAGATATTGGGTATATACATACAGCCAGGGAAAATATGGTTAGATTCTCATCCGAATTTTGAAAAGTAGTGGATAAAGAAAAAGGTTTCTAGTTTTATTAGTCCCCCACCGGTTACCGGTTGGGGGACTATAGGTTTGCTCAATCCGTCCGTCTGTCCGTCCGTCTGTCATGCTTTGTGTCCGGGCCATATCTCCTACAAAGTTATGCCAAATTCATTATAACTTCACACATTGAAGAAGCATGATAAGGGCTAGTGTCATGCACAAGGGCCATAACTCCAGCATCAATATTTTTGGAGTTACTCCCCTTTTTCATATTTTCTTGTCGGGACATTAACTTTTTTACTGATTCAATGTATGAAAGTAGGTACTAATACCATTCAGGTGGTCATGTATATACCATGGTCAACCACACCATGGGTGGATGGGATGGGGAGAGTGGAGGGTTTTTTCAGTCCGGTGGGGGACTCCTGTCTTGTATAGCAGTACAACATGCCCTTGTTTTTCCTGTTGCTAGTCAGATTGTCAATTTACAATTTACCTCCAACACTATGTTTTTTAAATAATGTCAGACCTACTCATATTTTTCTTTGATGATTGTTGTTACATTATTATTTGGCATGATTACACGTACACCAGAGAGGGAGGAGATATGAGAATCCAACTTTTTTGTATGGCCTAATGCATGCATTAGGCCTACAAAATAGTGTTTATTTTCTGTTTCTAGACAGATTTACCTCCAACTATATATATTTTTCATGTCATGCCTACTCATATTTTTCTTGGATGATTGTTGTTACATTATTATTTAGCATGATTACAAGTACACCAGAAAGGGTGCATTTTCTTAATTTGAGAGTTTAATACTTCTATTCTGTAACTTCAAAAACGTAACCAGAAACTCATTACTTGCATAAGTTTCCATTTCCTTAAAATCGGTAGTGCTATATCCAAGTGAGTTTTTTGATCTCCACTTTTTCAAAAAGAGGAGCTTTTGTCATGACCCTCTCCTCGGCCTCTGTGTTGGTTAACCTTTTTGTTAAGGTTCATTTCTCAGAAACCATCAAAGATATTTGGTTCACATTTTGTATGCATGTTTACTATCACAAGGGAACCTATTTCACAGGGGCAGATAACCCTCAAATTAATATTGCTATAATTATTTCCGCTTTCTCACCAAGACTTCCACTACACTATCCAGCACTAAAGAAAGTGGAGTGCACTGTCCGCAGACAGCTTTTGTTTATTTTTTGCAGCTTCATTCATGTATACATGTATGATGTCTCTCATCTTTCTAGTTTTACCTCACCTGGCACATAGTGCCATCATGACCTTTTCTGATTGTTCTCTGTCCGTTGTGCGTCGTCCATCGTCAACAGTTTCTTTGAAGAACATCTCCTAAACTACTCCTGGGAATCCTACGAAACTTCACTAGAAGCATATATAGGCCAAGTAGAACAAATGATATTTAACAGAATTTTGATTGCATAATTACTCTAGTTGCCAAGGCAATCAAAAGGAAATAGTAAAGATTTTTTTTGAGGAACATCTCCTCCAAATTTACTCATGGGATTAATGCTCCATTTATTACAATGGTTTCACATTTACACACTTCTTATTTTTCCCATTCCTCAAGTAAATGTCCCTTTTCAGTTTATTGATGCAAAAAGGTAGATTTTAAACTGAACCTATGAGGTTATGGATTTAAACACCACGTAAGGAGTCAAATCAATTATTTGCCTTTCATACTGGTTTGTTTAATGTTAGACCAAAACACCAACAATATTTTTTGCATTTCAACCTGCATTTAATGCCCACTTCTAATAATTACCACTAAATACAGGTTTTACTGCATAGCTTTTATCCCGCTGTGTCTAAATTATGTACACATGTAAACATCTATTATTGTATTACATTATGTGCAAATGTAAATATCTTATTTTATGACAGAATTAAACGAGACAACTGATCATTATGCGACCTAGCTTACTTCAAGTATCATCTCGCACCAATGTAAAAGTCACTTTTCTAATCAATTGTGATAAATAGAACATTTGCTCCAAAGAAGCAAATGCTCCATTTATCACAATGGTTTCAAATCAAAAAACTTATTTTTTTTCCCCAATCTCTAACAAATGCTCCTTTTCCGTTTTATATTGATGCAAAGACATAGATTTAAAAATTAGTAATGAGACAAAACATCATGTAAGCAGTCAAACCATTTACCTTTCATACTAGTTGGTATTAAACACATGTTGAAAGTCATACCAAAACGTCCACAATATTTACTGCATTTCAACCTGTGTTTAATGCCCACTTCCACTTACTTATCAGCTGTCAATTTTTATTATCTCTAAATAAAAGTTTTACTGTATAGCTTTTACTTCACTTTCTACATCATGTGCAAATGTAAATATCTCCTATGCTATTGTATGACAGATTTAAACTGAGACAAGTTATTATTATGTGACCTTACTTTAGGAAAAGATACAATGTATGAAGTTTTAAGGTTATTGCTCTTTCTTTCATTAAAATTACACCCTCTATAAACCTGACAGATATTTAACAGCAAGTTAAGACTTTCAAAACAGGTGACTGCTTAATGCAAAAAAAAACTGCAGGAATTCCTTTATTGAGCTATTCTGCATTCAGCACTGCAGTCACTACCTAAAATAATGCTCATTTTCTGTTTCGTTTACACGGGTTTCGCAGTACATAAACGTCATATCTCTCATAATGCACATAGCGTTTCTGAGAACATAATGATAGTTTGCCAAAGATTTACTTGTCTCCATTTAGTTCGTCTCACAATGCAACATCATGTTAGCAGATATTCAGTAAAACTATCTAGTCATCAATTAAAATGTTTTTGTGTTTTGTTGTTATAAACACCTAGTCAATTATTAGTCCCCTACCGGTTGGGGGTCTATAGGTTTGCTTCATTCTGTCCGTCCGTCCGTCTGTCATGCTTGGTGTCCGGGCCATATCTCCTACAAGGGTAGGCTAAATTCATTATAACTTCACACATGGAAGAAGCATGATGAGATGAAGTGTCATGCACAAGGGCCATAACTCCAGCATCAATATTTTTGGAGTTATTCCCCTTTTTCATATTTTTTGTCCAGAAAATAACTCTTTATCTACGGGTTCAATTGATTTCAAACTTCACATATGAAACAATCGTGATGAGAGGAAGTGTCATGCACAAAGGCCATAACTCTAGCATCAATGTTTTTGGAGTTAGTCCCCTTTTTTATGTTGTTTTTCTTATTATTTTAATCTGGTAGGGGACTCCTGTATTGCATAGCAATACACATTAACTTCTTCACATTTGCCTTACAGTTCAACATATTTCAAAACATTACTATTTCCTCCACGTAATTGTCTTTAGAACCCTTTTAACTGTTGGTTAAAATTATTTCAAACAAATGAAACGGCTACAATATAGATCCTGCTTTTACAACTTGATATACTTATTTACCAACATTGTCAATGTGTCATTTGTTTCACACCCATCTCAGCCTTTATGTTCTCAGTTTATTCAATTAAACGCTCACAACAAAACACTTGAGTTTGTCTTTTCAAACCATTCCACCATACCTTTAATGTCATACTAGCAAAAAACTTGACAAAAAAACTATACAATCCATTTATTATGCCCCCACAAACGAAGTTTGAGAGGGGGTATATAGGAGTCCGTGTCTTGGCCTGTCTGTCTGTCCGTGGCACAACCTGGTTAAGTTCACTTATTTACATAACCCTTTGAGATAAAGCTTTGAAACTTTACACACTTGCCTACCATTTCAGGCTTCATCTGTAGGCAAGAGTACATAACTCTGTCAAGCATTTTGACAAAATTATGGCCGTTTTTTACTTAGAAATTTGGTTAACGGTTTTGTTCAAGTCCACTTATCTACATAACCCTTTGGGATAAAGCTTTGAAGCCTTACACACTTGTTCACCATCACAAGCTTCATCTGTGGGCAAGAGTACATAACTCTGTCAAGAGTTGACATAAGTATGGCCCTTTAACTTAGAATGTTTGATTAAGGTATTTGTTAAAGTCCAATTACCTACATAACCCAGTGACAAAAAACTTTGAAACTTGGAACACTTGTTCACCATCACACACTTAATCTGTAGGCAAGAGTACATAACTCTGTCAATCATTTTGACAGAATTATTACCCTTTTAAAATCAAAAAATTATGTTAAGGTTTTGTTTGATTTATGATCAAGGCAGCTGAGCGGGGATATTCACCTTTAGTGATAGTTCTAGTTTCAGCTTACTTTGCATTTATAAATCTTATTTCAATGTTTACTAGCATATCACTCTGTAATAATTACTTTTACATTTATGAGTCTTAAACGATGTCAAAACTTTTGCAAATATGCCATAAGTTGTGTCAAAAATTCACTACTTCAAACGGACCATCTGCATTTTGAAAATATCAACAAAATACAGTTGTATCCATATTAAATTCATACAGTTGACGGTTTATAACTCTTATTACAAAAAAAAACAGCATTTCATTTGCCCGCGCTCTCTGTTGCTGCCTCTGCAGCAACTTTTGTACTTGTTATACTATGTAATACATAAATACTTGAATTGCTCTGATCTAAACTTGAGGTATGGGTCATTATACTATGACGAAGTCTTATGGACGAAACATGTCAGTTAGAAAGTAAAATGTTTTAGTTCTTCATTTTATCTATTATATACATGTATGTTATTTATCAGCAACGACAAACAACAGTCTGCTTCCTTAACCCATTCCCTCATATTGACGCCTTTTAACGCCTCTGTCAAAAGTCACCTTTTATGCCCCTCAGATCACTTTGTTTTTGCTCCGTTTGTTGTTTGGCTGGTTTGTCTGTTTGTCCCCAACTTTAATGTTGGCGATCATTTTGTCGCCATTGCAGATACATACTTCAAACTTGGCATGCATATGCAACTTATGGAGGCGAATATTTTAAGGGGTGACTTGTTACGGTCAAGGTCATATATCAAGGTCATAGGTAATATCGGGGGCATAGTGTTTCACAAACACATCTTGTTGAAACCGTTCTGATAAACAGATCATTTGCTAGGAAAGGCTTAAGGCATGGACCCCACCCCAGGAATAATTGTTTTTAATCGTTGATGTACAACCGTGAAGGTATTTGGGCAAAGATACTGGCTATATCATTTAACACATGCTATTTAACGAGCACATGACTGGTTGCCATGTCCAAAGTTTGTGTTAGTAACAGAACAATATTGAGATAACAAAACATGACAGAAACTTAGACCTTAATACTTCAGTATTTTAGCTCAAGTAGGCGTATATATATATATACATATAACCAGGGTTTATAATCCCGGTTACATACATATTAAAACAGTAATTTCACTATCCCCAGGCCGAAAAGGGTTTAATTACAACTAATCCAACATCAACAAAACAAACTTATTAGACGGGAAAGTAATTGAATGGAAGAGAATCAATACATGCATTAGGATTTTAATTAATTGCATGTCTTTGCTCTAGCTCAAATTTGTAGATCCGAAATGAGTGCGCAAAGTGTAGCGATGGCTTTAAATAAGGGCCTGTACATTGCGCAAATGCCTGGTATGTCATATTTATCCTTTATCTAAAGTTTAAAGATTTTAAAAATCACAAAATTCTAAATTTTGCACGTGTGTGCGAACATCTCGGCGACCTTACCAAAGTGAGGTATCAACATTTCAAGACCGTTTCAGCATTGTTTAAGTTCCGACTTGTTCAACCATTTGGACGCACGTGCGTGAGTGCATATGCCTAGGCATGCCCCTGGTTCAAGTCCAGCAGGAAATTAGGAAACAACACATGAAAAAAAAGTCAATAGCAACTGAATTGAGCTTTCACATACATAATTATATGACCTTCACAGACTGTTCCATGCCTTTTCCACACCGACAGTATATTAGAAACGCCGTAAAACCAAAACTCAACCAAACTCATCCAAAACAAAAGACAAGATGTGACGTCATAACTTACTCAAAGACTTATGATAACACAAAACGTCACAAAACGCCTTACTGAAAAGGTATACTTGACTATACTACTTTTTCATTCATACAATGTATATCGGTTGGGCTGGACCTAGGGCACTACGATACTAAATAGGATAGTTTGGAGTTTAGGATACTGAACAGATCATGTAGCACAAAGTATCTTGAACATAAATGAAGTAGACTCAGATCAGATGACTTCTGTAGGAGCCGTCTGATCCAGATATGTTCTGTTTGTTTATAAAAGTACATGTACATGTATACCAGATATGACTGTACAGTTTCTACCAATACAAAACAGTCACACATTCATTTACCAGTATAAAGATTCGGCTAATACGTATTCATTATGCCATTATTTCTTACACCAATATTCAACAGGGAAAATGTTAAAAGAAGTCATCCTATAATTGCTCCTAAATTTATTATCTAATGAAATACGACGTCATTTCATAATTTTGGGCTGTAATTTTATAGGACTTTTCTGCATTAGGCCTACCTTTGACCTGCATTAAGCTACCACATGCCTCACAGACCCACAATTAAACCATGTTTTAATGGCCGCTTAAGACGGGTTCTACTGTACTGCGACTGAGTTGTGCTAGCAGATGCCCCGTTTGCGTGACTCTTCAGCATTAGGAGGTTAACACAGAGCGGATTGATGTGACTCGAGTCTTACAAACATCGCTTAGTGCTTACATTAAACATTTCCCTGTTCTATTTCAGTACAAATTTCAATACCTACTGAATATTCATGAACAAAATAGTTATAATGAAATACGGAAGGTGGAATATTGTAGCAATATAAGAAACAGAAGAAACAAATCTATAAAAGTTCATAATCAAACAGAGCAGACCCTGATCAGACGGTTCCTCTAGGAGCCGTCTGATCTGGGTCTACTCTGTTTGCAAATGCGTGAAAAGATGTTTATATGAGGGGAAATTGTTAAGCACATTAACCTGTAGCCGGCTGTAGGGCGAATCTACTATAACCTTTGACCCAGATGAGAGGCCGAGTAACTCGTCGTCTTATAAGGATCCACGTTGTTTCATATTCCGGTTGTGTTTTTTTAATAAATGGAAGACAAATCTACACTGCGCATTAATTTGACTGATATGTTTTGTCAACAAATTTGTTCAGAATGCTAAAGAAGTAAGGAAATAAGGAGAGAAAACAAGTAACTTTCTTCCGTGTTATCCTAGGTTAATATAGTTTTTAATTAACTGTATACGACGTTTTTCGCTGTATACAATAATGATTTATCACCCTATCAAGTGGTACATGAATTAAATGACTTGCACAAGTCGTGATTTCCCTGTCGCATGTTCTGTGAAAAAAAAACCTCTATACAGGATTTTTAATAATGAAGAATTTATATTTTAAAGAAAGGTGGCTGCTTTAATATAGAAGTCATGCAGAAAGCTCCACAAGGAGACGTTCACTCTGTTTTAGGTTACCACATGTCTTACAGAAAGCTCAACAAGGCGACGTTCATCCTGTGTTAGGTTGCCACATGTCATACAGAAAACTGTACAAGGAGACGTTCACCCTGTTTTATGTTGCAACATGTTTTACAGTAAGCTGCACAAGGAGACGTTCACCCTGTTCTAGGTTGCCACATGCCATATAGAAAGCTCAACAAGGAGACATTCACCCTGTTCTAGATTACAATATGTCTTACAGAAAGCTCCACAAGGAGACGTTCATCCTGTTTTAAGTTGCCACATGTCATGCAGAAAGCTGCACAATGAGACGTTCAACCTGTTCTAGGTTGCCACATGTCTTACAGAAAGGTTTTGATACTTATTTAATGTACGGTTTAGCGGAGTTTACTATAAACAGAAGAGCCGGTATAAAGCGTCCTTATATCGATCAGACACGGGAATCTTAAAAGCAGATGGTTGCTTAATGCAGTGCAAAAATAATGCAGAAAGCTCATATGTGCATTACTTTTGACCTGCATTCAGCTACCACCTGCCTTACTGGCCCTTAATTAGAGTTTTAATGGTCGCTTAAGACAGGTTCTACTGTATATAGTTAAATCCTAACAATCAAACATTCAAATCAGTTTCATTATGTGTCTGTAACACAGATGGCAGCTAAATGATGACACGGTGAAAGTCCTCCACATAGTTCCTCTGCATTTAGCAACCAACTCCCTAAAAGTTATTTAATTCTTCTTCACTAATAGTTCGGAATAATGAAGATCCAATCTGTTTGCCAAGATAAATATGGTATCGTCCATAACTTGTTGAGGTTTAATTAAACGTATATCAATGGTGCAATCAGCATTGAAATGGCATTCATCTGAAAATCAGGAACACTGAATGATTAACATGCAGGTGTTCTGTTCGCAATCAATTTTATCATAACATCTTGGGTGGGTTGAGGGTTGGAAGGGGCGGGGATAGGACGGTGTGACTTCATGTGAGCATTAAGAGAAAATAAATATATATAAAGTTAATTCGCACGTAAAACAATGTTACAAAATATAAATGTGCTGGAAATTATTGGGGTTCTTTTTACCAGACTGCCAAACTCACATAACATTTTTTCTCAGTCATGTATTGACATCTATTAGATTTGTAAGCCGCATCATTGTTCATTGTTAAACTGTCTTACAGTTGTTTCAAAAATACACCATCAGTGTTAACCCTTCTCTGTTGAATATTCAGGTAAGAAACACTGATAGCACGAATAGTTAGATAAAGGTGCGTACCAAGATACTAAAATCGCCATTTCTCCACCAAACCTACACTGTGATCACCCATTAGCCCTTCGCTTGCTGAATTTTAAAATACATTTCTCCTTCTTTACTCATGCCCTGTTGTATAATTACATATATCTTCACTGTGTACAAGTATTTCGCTGTGCAGTCACTGCTGTGGAGTGCACTGGTTGCACTGGTTGCAAACCCTGATGAGACAGCTCCTGCAGGAGCTGTCTCATCTGGGTCTTCACTATTTACAGGTAGGTATATTGACGTGAATAGCAAGCGAAGGGTTAGAATAGTCTCGAAGAGACCATTCTAACGGGTGGTCATAGTGTCGTGTTTGATGGAGAAATAAAGGAGCTATTCTTGAATGTGTTAATTTATGCATCTGTTTATCAGCTGAATATTTATAACAGCATATGTACATGTGATGTTTTGGTATAGGTAGACATTGTATAGTCAGATCTATAATTCCATAAGCAAACAGAGCAGACCCTGATAAGATGGCCAACAGGAGCGGTCTGATTTCGGCCTGTTCTGTTTGCAAATGTTTGCTTTTATATGATGTGAAGGTTTAAACATTGTTGTCAAGTAACGGCAATTCATCTGGATTCAAACTGCCTGCAATGGTGACCATCTGATCTTAGTCTACACTGCGTGTCTGCGTGCTGCTTATTGGTGTAATATTTGCAAACAGTTCGCATCATCAGGATCCAACCTTTATGATACTAAGTTGCCCTTTCCAAAATCCTCGAGCAAACCGGAAGTAAGTAAAAATGCTCTCGATCAGAGTTTGAGAAAGAATGTACAGCATGATAAGAGTAAACTCTTCGCTTGCTATTCACGTCAATATACCTACCTGTAAATAGTGAAGACCCAGATGAGACAGCTCCTGCAGGAGCTGTCTCATCAGGGTCTGCACTATTTACAAAAAGTACAAACATGAGTCATGCAGGTAACACCACATACAGAACAAACAGTCGCCCGAACAGCAACACAAGGAAACAGCAGAAGTACATAACTATAAAAACATCAAGAGACGCACAAAGACAAAACAAACATACAATAGGGGGAAGATGGAAGTACCGCCTTGGAGTTGATTGTGCAACCAGTGCACTCCACAGCAGTCATTGCACAGCGAAATACTTGTACACAGTGAAAATATATGTAAATATACAACAGGGCATTGGTAAAGAAGGAGAAATGTATTTTAAAATTCAGCAAGAGAAGGGTTAAGACATGAAGGGGTTCAATCAGTAAGGTGGCCCTATCAAGATTCTGTTATAAGTTCTTTCTTTTTTCTTGTTCTAATAGATTAATAGGATGTTGTGGTGTTCGTTTTTGCAATATTTTATTTCCCATGTTTTGTTATCCGTGTTTTGCTATCCACTACGCCAAGATTTTTGACAAAAAAGATGTTTAATGCACTTTATATCTTCAAATGCTCTCATCCTTAAAATTCATTTTTGTAATATTTATCTCTGTTTTTTAAATAGGACCCGACCTGGGTTTTAAAGAGAACATTTAAAGGTAATATAGATATATAACTCGGCGAAACTTTCTCCCAAATTGATTGAGCCTCTTATAGATTGTGTGTTTTATGGCTTCCTTGTTGCTTTTCATTTCCAATAGATTGAAAATCAAATTAAATATTGCGTATACTATAGAAAGGTGTTCAACAGGTCTGTTAACATAGAAATAAACTAAAAACGTATTACATGTTGTTTAATATGAGATCGTAAAATAAAAACATCCCACTTCATTCATGCAGTAGAATCTTCTGAAGCGATCTAGTAAGTCATCCCCTCATCGGTTATATTTAGATCCAACCTCGATTGAATAAATCTACCGAAAAGGAACATTAACTAGAGAAAAGGAAAATTTTAGAATTTTGCAGTTTGAAACAATTGTGATAAATACAGCATTTGCTCCTATAAGAGAAAATGCTCTATTTATCACAATAGTTTCAACATGTGACTTTGCACAGGCGTCAAAAGGCGTCACTAAGAGGGAATGGGTTAAATGAATAAACATGAGAGCAATTAACCCTTCATAATTATGATAGAGACGCTACTTGCGAATTTGCAAACAGAGTGGACCCAGATTACACAGTTCCTGTAAGAGCCGTCTAATAAGGGTCTGCCCTTTGTGATTATGAAATACAGCTCCGGTTCCACAGTTGCGCTGTGCTACGGTTAATCATTCGCTCCTTTATATTTACATTATACATACTCAACCAACTAGTTAATAGAGCCTGTTTTAAACGATCATTCAATTAATGAACATAGGAGTCTTAAAAACAGGTGGTTGCTTAATACATGACAAAAGTAATGTAGAAAGCTCCTACATGAGCTTTCTGCATTGCTTATGACCTGCATTAAGCTACCACCTGCCTTACACACCCACAATAAGGCATATTGTGATGGCCGCTTAAGATAGGTTTTATAGTAACTGTAATATACACGTCATTTTCTCTACCGTCAAGCAGCCACCTGCATAAAAGTATCTAAATTCTTCTCTACAAGATTTTCAGTTTAGAGGGTGTTTACTGTAAATGGAAAAGGCTGATTGTTTTAATTCAATATCGAAAAATAGTCAAACAGGGAGAGCCACACACGATATGACACCGCACCAAACACCATCAAACAAGAAACGGTATAGCCACAAGACAAAACATAACAGGACGCATATCAAGACGAAAAACATTAAGCATATTAAACAACAAAATTGACCATAGGCTGAAAGCAGGAGTACCGCCTTGAAACGGTCAGTAACCAAAATAAGCTACTGCGGGACTTAATCCTGGTTTACGGGTACCCAACCTCGACTTTATCCCACTTTCACCAAAATCAAAATGTAAATAAAATTCCCCCTCCAGACAACTTCACAACATGAATAACGATGTCTGCCAAAATGAAATTACTTTAAAATAAACGTTAGAGGTAAACAAGCGACGTCATCGTTTAAATGACGTCATAATTTAAAAGTACGGGAAAACTATATGAAACACTTCTACACCGACATTTTATAAAAAATAAATCGCAAGAAGATACAAATACTAGTGGATATTAAGTATGTACAACTGTTTTGTTTGAAAAAGAATAAACTTGACATCGTAGACATGTACTCGATGACTATTCAGAGGTCAGAGCAGCTGTGAAGAAGTGACTTGGGGTACGACAGAACTGGCAAAATACAAGTATCTAATTTCCTCCCTCCGTAAACGGGTTTAAGAGGGAATCTTCATACAGTATTAAGTCTTTTCTGTCGTCGCACAAGCAAAGAGGAAAGCATAATGACCAACTGTAAAGGGGTCGACCACCAAGCATGTAGCGTGCTGCAATATAGAGGGGTCATATCCCTTTTTAATGAATTGTTTTATACGTTTGACAAACAGTTCTCCTTGGAATCTGACTACATGTATGTTGTTTTGGCATATCAGTGTAATCGCCAGAAGAAAAGGACGGACTAAAACTATTAAAGTCTCGTCGGGTAACGACATTCCATTAAAAGATTTCGAATAAATATCTAGATCTATATATTAAGCTCTTATTCTAATATTTTGACCCAACTTGACCTTTTCAAATAATATAATGGAATGTTGTTCTTTGATAAAGGCCCAGTATGTTCATTTTATTTAAAACAAACCTCGCGAAACTTGACGGGGATTGCCAGATTACTTCAGTAGGTACATTCTATATTTAAATGTTTCTGATGAAAATTTAGGAGTTATCCAACAATTACATTGCATCTGGCTCTTTGTCTCTCTCACCTTAGTTTTTCTCTCTATTTATTTTCTTTCAACCATAGAAATACAGTAAACACCTGTCTAAACCGGAAATCTAGTAGAGAAGAATTTATATACTTTTAGGCAAGTGGCTGCTTAATGCATGGTGAACATCATGCAGAAAGTTCCTCTGGGAGTTGTCTGCATGAATTTCATCCTGCATTAAGCTACCACCTGTCTCCAAGACCGATATTTAAACTGAATTGCACGTCCGGTTTAGAGATATTTTTCTGTACTGGACTTTCGCACTTACTCAGGTAGCAAAATACGTATTACAGCAGCAGTCTAGCGTGGTAAATCTATTACAGCAGCCGTCTAGCGTGGTAAATCTATATTTCTAAGTACATGTACTGAACTATAGATCTGTATGTAATGTCTTCCTTTTTTGCAGTGAACATTTTGTCACAAAATGTTGAATGCCATAGTTTGTCACTAGCATGTTTGTATTCAAGCGATGTGAAATATTGCACTATGTAGTAACACCTCTCTAAACAGAAATTCTAGTTCAGATAAGTAAAACCTCTCTATAACGGCCACTAAATTATGTTAATTAGTTGTTTTACTTTCACCTTGCTTTAAGCAGCCACCTGCCTTTAACACAATATACTTGATGTAATTTAGTGGCCGTTATAGAGAGGTTTTACTGTACTTTTAGGCAGGTTGCTGCTTAATACAATCCCAGAGGAACAGTCGGCATAACTGTCACCCTGCATTGAGCAGCCACTTGTTTCAAAGACCGATATTTACTCTAAATTGAATGACCGGTTTAGAGAGGTTTTACTGTAGTAGATGTTATTAGAAGTCGACTTACCTGGTGCATGCTCTATGTAAGTCTTGTCATTGGTCTGGCAGTTCTGGTCCAGGACCTTTTCGTCTTTGTCCCCCATGTTTGCCCTTGTCGCTCACTGTTTCCGATGAACCATCACTAAAATATAAATATTTTAACTGTTATTTTCACCAATTTGTAAATACAACATGCCAACATAGTCACTGTAGGTCATTTGGGTTTTCCATCATAAATATCAAAAATAAACAAAATCCTGAAAAAAGCTCGTTTTCACACAAATACGTATGTAATCACACAAATACGTATGTAATCACGATCAAGAGTAATTACTACTGTCTGGACTTGTGATTGTTAAATTGCAATATACTTTGTAATATACTACATGGAAACTTATGTGAATTTGTAGGTATTAAAGACAGGGGGAGGGGCTTTAATGCTTATTAACACTCCTATATTTATTCAGTAAAATGGTCGGGTATTGCTGCTCTTACCTTTATATTTGTATCAATTGAACGTTTAACCATTTCGCTGCCAAATTCTGTCGTCTGCTAACTTTGTCGTTTGCTACATTTTTTTATTCTTTTGAATTTCTTCATTTTTGCTTCAAAAACATAGTAACAAACAGTTTGGATCCTGATGAGACGCCGAGTTACTCAGTGTCTCATCTGGATCCAAACTGTTTGCATAGGTAATCACAGACCCGGCATTGGCAGCGAAATGTTTAAGCATGTCCCTCGTACAAACGTTTAACCATGTCCCTCGTATAGACGCTTGTTTTCACGCCTTTTCAAACAAAGTAGACCCAGATCAGACGACTCCTGTAGAAGCATTCTGACCAGGGTCTGCTATAGTTGCTGATAAAACTATAAAAGATCTGACTCAACAGTTTCTACCAATATAAAAACACTCTGTGTAGTGTATCCATATCATGTTATAATAATTCAGTTAATAAATATTCACGGTGCCATGATTTCTTACATGAATATTCAACAGGGAAGTCGATAATCCTGCTACATGTACATAGGTTGTATGAATCATCGACACGATTCTAATCCTATATGCACATTTGCTGTATGTAAACATCTACCCCATTAGCATCCAAGTAAGAAACAATGTATTCATGCATATTAATTAGTTTAATTAAATAATGACAATGTATAACAAACAATGCAGATTTAGATCTGTAATACCACAAGCAAACAGAACAGACCCTGATCAGATGGTTCCCACAGGAGCCGTCTGGTATTGGTCTATTCTGTAACAAAAACCTCTTCCTTTAATATCATGTCTTTTCTTTTGGCTGTACAGTGCTGTCTATAAACGTGGTTACTCAAGAACCTTTCATACAGTAAAACCCATCTATAGCGGCATTCAAGTAGAGAATAATTTGAGTACTTTTAGGCAGGTGGCTGCTTAATGCAGAGTGAAAGTCATGCAGAAAGCTCCAAGAGGAGCTTTCTGCATGACTTTCACCCTGCATTAAGCTGCCACTTGTCTCCAAGACCGATATGTATACTGAATATAACGTCCGGTTTAGAAGGGGTTTACTGTATCAACATACACATGTTAATTTTGAGTACAATAAAACATATATATATATATAGCGACCGCTTTATGAATAAACAAAATATGGCTTTTTAAAGCAAAAGGTTCCTTAACCCATTACTTCATATGCTAGTTTTAGATACAACCTCTTTGAATAAATATACCGAAAGGGAGCATTAACTAGAGAAAAGGAAAACATATTCATGAGACAAAGTGTTAACTCATTATCTCCTAGGCTATTTTTAGACCAAACCTCTTTGAATGTATCTACCGAAAAGGAGCATTAACTAGAGAAAAGGACAATTTTAGAATTTTGTATTTTGAAACCATTGTGATAAATAGAGCATTTGTTCCTGTAGGAGCAAATGCTCTATTTATCACAATGGTTTCACAAAGTGACTTTTAAAGAGTCGTGAAAAGTCGTCAATATGAGGGAATGGGTTAATGCAGAACAAAAGTAATACAGAATGTTACTGCAAGAAGCTGTTTGTATAACTTTCGGCCTGAATTAATAAGCAACTACCTGCCTTTTATACCCAAAGTTTTCCTTTTTTGTGGTCGCATTTGAGGAGAGTACTGCATATATGTTATTTTCTATACATATATTTACATAATTGTGTAAAAATGGAAATAGTTGATAGTCATCCGATGTACAATATGGTTGTCCGAAAAGTGGCGAAGTATCATTCAGTCACATTCAGACAGCCATATTGTACGTAAATGTTTGATCTCGTAGTATATATCGGGTACCTTAACACCGATACCGAAAGTGTAGACAAGCTAAACACACAAGAAATAAACAAATGCAGAGCAAGTGACAACAAATTAGATCTAAACAGTTTAATGGTTGATATCACGTCTGTTCATCAACAGAGATATGTTATCTCTGAAACAGAGCCAACTCAATAACGTAAACATTTAGCACGCGCAACAAGTTTCGTCTGCAAATAATTGCTTTCTGATTCAATTCTATAAGTGGGTTTTTCTCTCTCTAGTTTTTCATCCCAAACGCAGTCCCAAACACGTTACCCTTTCACCGCCGATGTCGCATAAATGCACTACGACAAATAGTGCAGTCCCAGATCACTTTTTGCCTCATTCTCTATTTCTATGTATGTGCTTTATTCCTTTGAAATTTGCATTTATTTATCTCATTTCCTTATTGTACCGAATGATTTAACAAAATTATGATATTAGACGACAATAAGAAATTTGGCGCCGAAAGGGTTAACCCTTTCCTCGATGACTGTTCATGAAAGAAATAATGACGTCATGAACATCAATTATATTATTTTTTGTAATAGCAAATGGACACTTAGAAGTTTTGACCATGGCACAAATTGTAGAATCATATCTATATTATATCATAAGCAAACAGAGCAAACCCTAATCAGACGGCTCCTATAGGAGATCCGGGTCTACTCTGTTTGCAAAAGCATAAAAACACGTTTATATGAAGGAAATGGGTTAAACATCAATGAGACATAGAGTTGATCTGTGTCTCGTCTAAATCTTCATCCTTATACTGCTATCAGCGATTTGGTTCGCATCTGCAAACTGTTCGGAACCAGCCACTCATCAGGATCCAAACTGTTTGAATGAATCAGAGGTAGTCCAAATAGTACTATGTTCATCTATGAGCAGACGCTGTGTATTCAAGAGTTCAAGGGTAACGGTTCGCTGGTTGTAACAGTTAGCATCAGTTTGCCTTTGGGCTAAAGTTTAATTGTAACAAATTCACAAAATGAATAAAACCCCGGCGGTAAAAATCCTGATGAAGATAAACTGAAGAACTAGTAAATATCACGAAACTGTTCTTATCACGGGGATTTAACCCTGTCCGTGACTTGACTTTCATTTGCAATCAGAGTGGATCCAGATGAGACGCCGAATGACTCGGCGTCTCATCAGTATCCACGCTGTTTGACACTCGGTCAATAGTAAACAAATACTTGAACACCAGGAAGTATTCGAAACTGATCCAAAATTAAGCACACATATATTTTTACGGCGGGATACGGGTAACAGTTTAAAAAATATTCAGAAGTAGAATCTGATCACGATTTGATTTCAACTGCAAAAATAAACATTATGACGTAATAAGTCCAAAATTTATCGAGGTTGCTGATTTGTTTCCTGGTAAGAATTTCAGACTATATTGAAATTGTCGTCTGATCTGGGACTGGTATGTTTGCAAAGGCGTATATATTGAGTAAAGGGTAAAATACCCAAATTTAACAGCCTTCCATAAATACCCTTTATGTTTAAACTGACGTTGCCATTATAAATTCTCACGTCACTAACATACATGTATTATCTTTTCTGTCGCAAGGTACTTAGACTATACATATAAGAAACCTTCTAACAGAATACAGTAGAACCTGTCCTTAGCGGTCAATCATTTATTGAACACATAGTATTAAAACAGATGGATGCTTAATGCAGGGTAAAGGTAATGCAAAAAGCTCCAATTGGAACTTTCTGCATTACTTTTGACCTGCATTAAGCTACCACCTGTCTTACTGACCCATAATTAGACCTCTTTTTGATGGCCGCTTAAGACAGGTTCTACTGCACTAGTATGTGTCTCTGAACGGTTACTACGGCTTTATAAATTACTTAACATTACTGTTAATTACTTTACATTACTGTTAATTACTTTACATTACTGTTAATTACTTTGATAGACATACTACTGTTGATGCATTTAATCCCAGACAAATTACGCCGTACTTCGATAAATGCAGTCGAAATTTTAATAGTACCTTTAATAACAACTACAACTATTACATTTTATTCTCATTACATACAGGATGTAAAAATGAGAAATTAACACAATACAAAATAATAGTGCATAACACACCATCAAGGGAAGAAATTCAACAGAACGGGACTTGTAGGAATGAAACTACAGTATTTCGTTCTTCAAAACCCTTCGCTCTATCTTCTTTAGAACTGCTGCCAGCCTTAATATTGTATTTAATATTGACCCACAGCCGGATATTGGCAAATACAAACAAACACGCTAACAAACAAACAAACAGATAAGTTACGAACACCCAAGAATTTCCTAGTTGAATATTCATATAAAATTAATAACATCATGAGTGTTTTATGATGGCATATTTAAACAGGATATTTTGGTGTTGGTAGTAACTATAGACGCATTGCTATTATACTTTCAAATGCAAACTGAGCAGTCACTGATCAGACAGTTCCCACAGGAGCCCACTGATCTGGATCTACTCTGTTTGCAAAGGCGTGCAATGACGTTTATATGAGGGATAGAGTTAAATGATCATGCATTCCGAAGACATCATGAAAACGCACACTGAAGTGGAGAAGCCAGCCTATAAAGCAAAATCAGCTACGCCATCTATCGAGGAGGCCCTCGGGCCAGTTCCCGGCACACACTCAGCGATCTTCGGGGAAGATTGTTTACGTTCTTAATTACAAAAACAACACATTTGGTGGTTAGACACCACTTCAAGATTTTCCATTAGTTTTAGCCACAAGTCATAGCGGCCACCGTATGGTACACAAGTGTAAGGTTTAATACTAAAACCGTACCGTGCTCTTACATGTAACCCTTTACTCCATAAATACGACTTTTCATGCCTTTGCAAACAGAGTAGACCCAGATCTGACGGCTCCTGTATGTTCGATTTGTTTATGATATAATACAGATCTAATTCCACACTTTCTGTCTTGATTAAATACTCGATTAATCATTAACGCGTATGGTATAACATAGATCTTATTCTATATTTTCTCTCGGGGCCAATTTCGGAGTGTTCTCATATGCCATTTAAAAAAATTAATCTAATTAATATTCATGTCATTATTTTTGCATGAATATTGAACAGATATAGGGTTAATATGCATCATGTAATTACCTCGTACATGACTATACATGCAGTTAAGACAATCTGCTCAAGCTCTGATCGGTTGCAAGTTTTACTTTCCCCCGATCCGTCCAAGTATTTGAGAAACGCTTGATTTAGTGTCAAACAACTAAGGTCCTGGTGAAATTCCGAATTACTCGGCTTCTGATCGTGAGCACTGTTGTTTGCAAATATATTAACCCTTCGCTTGCTGAATTTTAAAATACATTTCTCCTTCTTTACCCATGCCCTGTTGTATAATTACATATATCGTCACTGTGTACAAGTATATTGATGTGCAATCACTGCTCTGGAGTGCACTGGTTGCACAATCAACTTGTAAATAGTGCAGACCCTGATGAGACAGCTCCTGCAGGAGCTGTCTCATCTGGGTCTTCACTGTTTACCGGTAGGTATATTGACGCGATTAGCAAGCGAAGGGTTAAGGCGCTCTTAACGGCCTAAGGGTACATGTAACTCTTTCGCTATCATATATTGTCGTTTGTATAGAATTACAACTGTTTCATTTTTTCTTTGGAGTTATCGTCGT
This sequence comes from Azorinus chamasolen, assembly GCA_963576725.1. NCBI lineage: Eukaryota > Metazoa > Mollusca > Bivalvia > Cardiida > Solecurtidae > Azorinus > Azorinus chamasolen. The sequence continues at coordinate 94,985,419 of OY755240.1, read as the reverse complement.
TGTTTAATTCAAAATCAAACAATTTGCATCCGGGTGAGACGCGTATTTACTCAACGTCTCATCTGGATCCAAACTGTTTACAAAGGCGATGGCAAAGTCACCCATGGCAACGAAAGAGTTAACACGCTGAACACAATGAAACCCTCGTCTGCAAATACAGACATCCTGCTAAAATTTTCAAATGTACCATTTCTCAAATTTCTTTTTAACCTTTTCCAAATTTCAATACCTAAAGCATATTCATGGTCAAAATAGTTACAACAAAATGTGGAAGGTAGAACAGTGTAGCCATTTTAAAAAGTAAAGAAACAGATCTTTCAAATTCCATCCGCAAACAGCGCAGACCCTGGTCAGACGGTTCCTATAGGAGTTAAAAACGTACCTAGTTGTAGTCTACTTTCAGTCCGAATGACCGTTCAGCAGACTATACATTTGCCCTGGAGCTGTCTGATCTCGGTCTACTCTGTTTGCAAATCCGTGAAAACACATTTATATGAAGGAAGGGGTTAAAAGAGTTAAAATCCGACCATATATAACATCAGTCTGGCCTGTCTGAGAGTTCTGTGCTTCTATTTTGGTTGCCATTGCCAGAAGGTGCTAAATATATTAGCTGTATATTTATAGATTCTTTTTCACACATTGAGATGGTAAATGTGGGCTTTTTTCAATTTCTTTCAAAATATATATGAGTTTCCAGAGGTCCAAATAAGATGCGTAAATTAATTTTATTTCGAGGATAATTCCTTTCTTTCTCCACCAAACCCTATGTTGTGACCACTCTTTAGAAGAGACGATTCTAAAGAGTGGTCATAAGATAGGGTTTTGTGGAGAAATGACGATTTTAGTTATCTGGGTACGCATATTTGAGTATCTAAGTACATTTACGCACATTTATGAGTTTCTGTCTTAGATGAGTCAAATCTAATTATACTTTTATAAGCAAACAAGCAGATCCTGATCAGACGACTCATACATGATCTGTCTGATCTGGGTGGTAGCTCTATGCAAGACGAAAGTAATGCAGGATGTATTTTCTGCATTACATGTACTTTCATCCTGCATTAAACTGTCACCAGCCTTTAACCATTTTCCTCATATAAACGTGTGTTCACGCATTTGCAAACAGAGTAGATCAAGATCAGACAGTCGTCTGACCGGGGTCCGCTTTGTTTGGAAACGGAATTTGATAGATCTGTTTCTTTACTTTATAAAATGGCTACAATGTTCGAACTTCCATATTTTATCATAACTATTTTGTATATGAATATTCAGTAGGTATTGAAGTTTGAAATAAGTACATGTATAGAACAGGCACATGGTTACAGCTACTCCTGTTTATTTATTAAGTGGTCGCTTTCCAGGGATTCTGCTGTACCACAAACGCATGCACTCGATCTTTATCTACGTGTATTATCTTTTTTTTGTGCAAAAGAACAAGTCTGTACGATTGTTTGTACGAGTATTTAGACAGGTGGTAACTTAATCCTTCGCTTGCTATTCACGTCAATATACCTACCTGTAAATAGTGAAGACCCAGATGAGACAGCTCCTGCAGGAGCTGTCTCATCAGGGTCTGCACTATTTACAAGTTGATTGTGCAACCGGTGCACTCTACAGCAGTCATTGCACAGCGCAATACTTGTACACAGTGAAAATATATGTAATTATACAACAGGGCATGGGTAAAGAAGGAAAAATGTATTTTAAAATTCAGCAAGCGAAGGGTTAACCCTGTACATAATGAGATATTTACTTTAAAACATAACTAGCTTAGTTTTTATACTGACGTTTAACCAAGGCAATTTTGGCCGTAACGGAAACTGTATAAAGTGATCTATATCTCATATCTATCTATACATTCCATAAGCAAACAGAGCAGATCATGATCAGACAGCTCCTATAGGAGCTATCTGATCTGGATCTACTCTGTTTGCGAGTATGTCATTATGCGTCTTCATCAAGTAAATGGCCAGTGCTCTAATTCCATGCCCTACGTTACTATCACAGTTCATTGCACTGGACAATTCTCTAATTCCATGCCCTACGTTACTATCTCAGTCCATTGCACTGGACAATTCTTAAACAAAGTTCTGCAACTGACACTGACACACAGGTCAGATTCTATTTTTATAGTCTCCAAGTTCTTGGACCTCGTTAGTTCGTCCATTCAGGTCTATAAATGGACAAAATTGATCTTTGGTGACAAAAGTCCGGAAATTGTCCGATCCATCCACAGCGTGTCACACATGCTATGGGCAGCAAATAACGAAAACGCGTCTACTATACTATAATGTTCTATATGCATTCAAAACTATGAGCTCTATAGACTAAGATCTGAAATAAAATGCAAACATTTTCAATGCGGATACGACGCCGATTCGGCAAGTCTCTTAGCATACTGTCACATTTCAAACTGCTTTGCCCTTTGCACTTGATATTTGACTATGTACATTGAACATTGGAGCATACGACACTTTCTGCAGTTAAGTTACATGTACCAATAGGGCTGATAGAGTAAAACCCTTTCTTTGCCCTTTCATAAGGACCGTTAAAACGTTTTAACCCATTACCTCATAGGCTATTTTTGGATACAACCTCGTTGAATAAATATACCGAAAAGGAGCATTTACTAGAGAAAAGGAAAAGTTTAGAATTATGTAGTCTGAAACCATTGTGATAAATAGAGCATTTGCTCCTATAGGAGCAAATGCTCTATTTATCACAATGGTTTCACAACGTGACTTTTACAGAGTCGTCAAAAGTCGTCAATATGAGGGAATGGGTTAAACCTATATCCCGCTATGCGCGACCTAACTCGCATTTGCAAACAGTTTGTATCCAGACGGGACTATGAGCAACTCGGCGTCTCATCTGGAGCCAAGCTGTTTAACACTTGGTTAACAGTTTCTCAAAAGTTTGGTTGAATCTGAAGTACCTGCCTTAAGCGACAATCGAAATAGGTCTAATTATTGGTCTGTAAGGCGGGTGGTAGCTTAAAACAGGACAAATGTAATGCAAAAAGCTTTTTGCATTACGTTTGCCCTGTATTAAACAATCACCTGTTTTTCAAGATGCCTGTGACAAATTAATATAAGGTCGCTTAAGACAGGTTCTACTGTACTAAAACTTGCACCAAACCTAAATTTTAGCAGTCATTAGTTGTTCATAGATTTGTAAAGGGGGGTATTTTTTTTACATCCTACACAAATTATCGTCTGCGAAAATAGTCGTTTGTCTCGTTTGTCTCGTTTGTCGTAATAGGTCATTTCAAGCAGTTTTGCCTAAACAGTTTCTGCCATGGCCAAACTTTCATGTCATTGTGTCCATGTCCCATTATACAAAATAATAATTTCAATATCTATGATGACTTTATTTCTTTTATGAACATTTATGGAGTAAAGTGTTAAATCTAGAGTGTATACAGTTCAAAACTGTAAGCAGCCTGCATCTAAATTTCAGTCGCTTATCGCCAGGATGTTCAAATTTTACCCGAGTAATCCAAATGTTTAGACACGTGCTTACTGAAATGTGTTCGTCTTGCGTTAACCTTCTAACAATATTCAACAAGAATAACAAATAAACATACTGATGTCAAATCTTATAGGTTTATTGATGAATTTAATGAATTAAATTGATTTACAGGTGAATTTGTTTAAGTTTGAGATGAATCAGTAGGAAAGGGCCATAAGGGCATTGCTGATTTTAGAGACCTGAAAAGTTATGTCGACAAAGGAAATTCTCACAGGTGCCTTCAGCCTAACAAAACTGAAGAAAAAACTTTGATATAATCGGTGTTTATTTATTTATGTGCTCGTGGCAAATAACACCGCAATAACATTACACTGAATCCTCCATACACCGGAATTGTAGTGATGAAGAATTTAGATCTTTTTAGGCAGGTGTCTGCTTAATACAGGATGAAAGTCACACAGAAAGCTCATTTACTAGAGGAGCTTTTTGCGTGACTTTCTCCCTGCATTAAGCTACTACCTGTCTTTCAGACTAGCATTAATACTGATTTCAACGTCCGGTTGAGAGGGGTTTTATTATAAGCTTCAAACGTTACAGAGTTTAACTTTTATTGTGCGGGACATGAGTCACTAATGTCCTTTGCAAACAATGTAGACCCAGATGAGAGGGCTCCTAGAGGACCCCTTTCATCAGGGTCTGCACTGTTTGTCATCTTACACTTTTTTATTTAGAAAACAAATCTCTAAATATTCAACATAAACTTGACCTGTTTCAACTTTGGAATAGTCCATCTGATAACTCAGCGTTATAAGGGTTTAAATGATTATGCTATTATCCCTTGATAAGGAACAATTCATACAATGATATCCTTTAGCATGTCGAGCAAAGATACCATCGATAATTCTTATTCAGATTTCTAAGCAGACATTATTTTCAAGGACGTCATCAGAGCTGCAAACAGTTTGGATCCCGATGAAACACAGAATTGCTCAACGTCTCACCTGGGTCTTAAATATTTGCAAATGCAATCACGAATTTGTCCGTAGCACGCTTATTGTTAAACGGGCCAAATTCTTTTCAATTACGACCAGTAACAGAATAACAAGACCGTCGGCAACCCTAAATACATTCTGAAAGTCGTATTGAGTTATTTCTTACACAATATTTACCAAATGAGCGGATGAAACAATTTGTAATGTACCAAACTGAATTCCGTCTTGACCTCAGCCAGCACATTACAAAACAGACAGTGTTTGATAATGAACCGTCACTATTGCGACATGCGAAAGAGAGCTTTTCATGTTTTGTTTTCGCATGACATAGCATATTGTTTATTTCGGTTTAAGCATATATATTGTCCTGTTTTATTAACCTGTCAAAATCTAAATAATTATACTCTTGCTGAACATGCCATAAATAGCTTCGGATGATATCGATTGTTTCCGCTAATAAAAGCTTTCCTACATGGCTTATTCGAGTACTTGTACATTTATTGTGAATCTCGTGAAACATGTTTGAAACACAGGTTTACCCAAGCTAAATATATCCTTTCAGTGACGTAGGAATATTCACATTTTGACAGGTTAATAAAACAGGACAATAACAGCCCATCACCACACAAACATTATTGTATTCTGCATGCAACGAACAGAAGAGAAAGGCATACAATACACGATGGATGTGAGAGTGTACATCAGTATCGTTACATGTATAACTTAATTGTGATTATTGTGTATCCATGTATTTAAAACTCGTATTACAAAATACAGCTCAATTACTTTAAACATGTTTAGCCATGTAAGGCTATTAGACGTCTTCAGAGGGAAAGCGACAGAGAGAGAGACAGACAGACAGACATACAGAGACAGACAGACACACAGACACACAGAGAGACACAGACAGAGAGAGAGAGAGAAAAAAAAAGAAAGAGAGAGAGACAAAGAAAGACAGAGAGGCGGGGAGGGGGTCAAGTGCTTTTATATCCGTTATTGGATTTTGTTCCTAAAGGCAAAAAGTGTGATTTTCCCCATTATTTACTGAAACATTCCAAATTCAGAGGTATACGTGTTTAACCAGAAAATTTAGTCAGACCAAAACTTCTAAAATTCATAATTTTCTGAATAAAATTTATTCTGTAGGAGCTGTCTGATCTGGGTTTGCTGTTTGTTTATAGATTTTAGACATTTTTGGCCTGACTGGGTATGTTGTGTTTGCAATGGACATTTGTAGGATGTAATTTGTTGAAATCTTCTAACAGCTAAAATATTCCCAAATCAGACAAAATTCTCAATTTCAAGGGTGTGGGTCATATTCCCAAAACGGTGAAAAAAAACCTGTGGGATTGCTTAGATGGGGCGGTGTGAGATGGGATGGAGAGTCGAATACAGCAGAACTACATTGGGATGTATTGGGGTTTCGACGGGCCCATGGCGTACATACAAGGAACACGGTTTTTAAAAGCAGACATCGGAGTTTACTGTTGTAATATTAATTGCCAAACTTATATTTACATTCACACGTCATTTGCAAACAGTGTAGATCCAGATCAGAGGGTTCCTATAGGAGCCCTCTGATCAGGGTCTGCACTGTTTGCCATAACAATCATGTTCCACAATAAAAAAAATTGGGTTGTTTGCTTGATTAATATTCAAAGAGGAAGAGTCAAATATTGTAATTCACAGAGATCCAGATAAGATGCGTAAATTGAAACATATTCAAGAATAGCTCCCTTCTTTCTCCACCAATCCCTATGATGTGATCACAACATACATGTAGGAGTAGGTGGGGAAATGACGATTAAGTATTTGAGTATGCACCGTTATCTGTTGTTCTTAATTTAGCAAACAACGTGTTAAACATTATTATTACCACCAGGAAGTAAGGTTTTATAATGATACAGTAAAACCTCTCTATAACGGCCACTAAAATGTATTAATTAATTGGTATTTAAGGCAGGTGGCTGCTTAAAGCAAGGTGAAAGTAAAACAGAACGCTTCTACAGGAGCGTTCTGGCTTTACCTTCACCTTGTTTTAAGCAGTCATCTGCATTTAACACAAACTATTTTATGTAATTTAGTGGCCATTATAGTTTTACTGTATACATATATATGCTTGACTATTTAAAGATGTATTCTATTCATGTTTTGGCCTACTTTACGTAACAAAATAAAGAGTCCGAATGTGACTTGATACTACTTTATTGCTAAAGCACGAGAAAAGAAAAGAGTTGTTTGTTAAAAACCCAAACGTTTTAATTGCCTCGGGCATGTCACCTGATATTGGTTGGAGGTTTAATTGCCTCGGGCATGTCACATGATATTGGTTGGAACTGCTTGCAATGCAATAAGGAGAGAGGAATAGAGAGACAGAGACTGATACAAAGACAATGCAATAAGGAGAGAGGGATAGAGAGACAGAGACTGATATAGAGACAATGCAATAAGGAGAGAGAGATAGAGAGACAGAGACTGAAATAGAGACAATGCAATAAGGAGAGAGGGATAGAGACAGAGACTGATACAGAGACAATGCAATAAGGAGAGAGAGATAGAGAGACAGATACTGATACAGAGACAATGCAATAAGGAGAGAGGGATAGAGAGACAGAGACTGATATAGAGACACTGCAATACGGAGAGAGAGAGATAGAGAGGCAGAGACTGATACAGAGACAATGCAATAAGGAGAGAGGGATAGAGAGACAGAGACTGATACAGAGACAATGCAATAAGGAGAGAGGGATAGAGAGACAGATACTGATACAGAGACAATGCAATAAGGAGAGAGAGATAGAGAGGCAGAGACTGATACAGAGACAATGCAATAAGGAGAGATAGATAGAGAGGCAGAGACTGATACAGAGGCAATGCAATAAGGAGAGAGAGAGATAGAGGGGCAGAGACTGATACAGAGACAGGGGGGGTCAAATGTACATGAGTATCAAGCAGTGTATACCATGCTCAGGGGCTACGCTATTTGCAAAGTCTTGGGGATGCATTGTCCAAACAGATTACCCATTTGGTAGATACAATAAAGACTCTGAAGCGACATACAAAAAGAAAATTCTGGACCCTGTTTGCAGGCGGTAGTTTCATGCAGGGCGACAATTCCGCTTTAAGCAATCACGTTAGCCACCCACCCACCCCATCTCACCTCACCCCACCCCAATATTCATTAAATTATGGCTTTATAGAGAGCTCACTTTAGATCATCCTAATTACTTACGGGGGAGGGGGTGTTCCAACAAATCCCCTTTATTTTTCAACTGTTTAAAATAAGTTAATGAATATTCATGAAGTGATACATTTAATGTTATTTGGGAATATTTAACTAGCTCATTCGCTTGGCGCTATGTATATACAGTAACACCCATCTGAACCGGACGTTACATTTAGTATAAATATCGGTCTTGGAAACAGGTGACAGCTTAATGCAGGGTGAGCGTCACACTGCATTAAGCAGTCACCTGCCTAAAAGTATCTAAATTCTTCTCTACTGACTAGATTTCCGGTTTAGAGGAGTTCTACCGTACTTGTAGTGCTGGGACTAGATTACTTTTTGTTAGGATAGTTTGGCTGCTGGTAGACTCTCACACTATTCTAGTGCATAGCGTGTATCAATCACGTTAGCCTTCATATGCATGTGCAAAACGAGTAGACCCAGCTCAGACGGCTCCTATAAGAACCGTCTGATCAGGGTCTGCTCTGTTTGCTAATAGACGTGTTAGATCTGTTTCACTACTTTCTACAATGGATACAGTGTTCCATCTTCCATATTACATTATAACTATTTTGTCTAATATTCAGTAGGTATTGAAATTTGAAATAAACATAGAATGGGGAAAGGGTTAACGAAGCGGAGAACCACGAGTATGCTGTATGTTTCATCGGAACCATATCCTTCTGTGTGCTCTTCATAAGATAAAGCGGGCAAACCCCGGGTGTTCAACAAACCATTATAAAGTTCTTTTTACGTCTGGTGTTATACCATGTACATGGAACAATTCTGATTGTTTCATTCATATATGAACTACAACTCTGAGATTAGATTCTGGACCATGAGGACATATACACCGCACGGACAGTCAGCCATGCCGCACATTTTATTCCTTATAAATCAATAGATATACCATGCAGTAATTCTTCAACGTGCAACTCTTTCCACGTGCGACTCGAGTTGCTTCTAATTCAATACAAAGAACAGCAATAACTACTTCTAGCCTATATTCCTAAAGCAGGTTACTTGACTCACCGTAGGCACCGGATGAGTTAAGATCAAAGCATTTGATAAATCGAGAGCTTTCCCCCATCCCTTGTTTCGGAATGATTTTATTACAATAAACTGCGGGTAACCTTCATATTGTTTGATATTGTGTATAGGTACTCCACCTGATTTTAACCTCCATCCCGCATTGAATACAATGTCTACTCAGCTTGGGTTATCTGCGGTTTGTACTACAATAGAACTTGTCCTAAGTGTCCATTCATTTATTGGAAATATGAGACTTAAAAGCTTGAAATAAAAGAAGAAATTTCTGCTCGTAGTGTTATACAATTCTATTGAGTAGTCGTCGTCAATACGTATGAGTACTCGTAGTGTTAGACAATTCTAATCGTGCAGTACTCGTGGTTTTAGACAATTCTAATCGTACAGTACTCGTAGTGTTAGACAATTCTAATCGTACAGTATTTGTAGTGTTAGACAATTCTATTGAGAAGTCGTCAATATTTATGAGTAGGGGTAACGTTAGACAAGTTAGACCTTTCTACAATTACCTACGACTGTCGTGCGATCCCCAGCAACTGCTAAATATTATCCGCGACTAGGCATAGATCACATGACCACACAACAGGTCGGAAGTAATCCTGGAACCTTCGTACGAATATCGTACGAATACCAGTGACTTGACGCACGATCGTCAACAACCTGTCAACAATCTGTTTTAAGGTGGTCTTAAGGTAGTCGCAGATACATCGCCAATGTGACTGCGATTTTTTTTTAATGTAGTCGCCGACAATCGCAGACGATCGGCGGTGGTTTCAGAGGTCTCAGAGGTCGCCAGTGGTCTTTAACGATCGCAAGCGCTAGTGGGACTGTAGCCTTAGTGGTTTAGGTAATCGTGCGATCGTCGTACGAAGGTCTCCAACAATTTTAACTGGTCGTTGGTGATCTTCTCTACAATTGTACGACTGTCAGTGACCTTTCTACAATAACCAACGACTGCCGTGCGTTCACCTGCGACTGCCTAAAGATTACCCGCGACTAGGCATAGACCAAGTGACTACACAACAGGTCGGAAGTGATTGTGGAATATTCATATGAATACCAGTGACTTGGTGCATGATCGTCAGCAACCTGTCGTACGATGGTCACAGAAGCATCTTTAATGTGACTACGAAACAGTTTGTTGAATTTAGTCGCTGACAATAAATCGCATACGATCGCTGGTGTCAGAAGTCGCTAGTGGTCTTTAACGATGGCAAGCGCTAGTGGGACTGTAGCCTTACGAGTCCTAAGCAGATGGTTGCTTTAGCAGGGAAGAGGTAGCACAGAAATTAAAGACCAAATTGGCCCTCTTCTTAAAACTTAACCTGTTGTAAAAATGATGCATTGTCCCTCTATCGCAGATGGTATTTTATCACGATGAGGTAAGAGTAAATGGTCGTTTAATACAGGGTTTACTGTACAACTAACGAAACACGAACGCGACCCTCAGAAGGGTGCAAAACAACATGTACACATCTAAACGCTCTGGATAAATTCAAGCGTTTTAATTACCTTAGTTATCAATCATATCAATTATTATCTGTGCAAGTTCGCTCTGACGTCACACATGAACATTCTTAGCACTTACACGTCTTACAAAAAACATTGGCTGCTCAACATTGGATCTGGTGCACGTTGGACTATGTCCGTGTCAATCAGGCGTTTGAGAAATTACTGATCGATTGTCAAACAGCATTGATATTTGTAACAGACCACGTGGCCCTGCGTCACATTTGGATCCAAGCTGTTTGTACATACGAATCTGGTGGCAAATAGCGCAATAAGGCTTAAACGCCAGAAATTGGCTGTAAAATCATCCCTTAAACTGCTCAACTACTTTGTTTCCTGATCATCGTAGATATTCTTACAGCATTCTTGTTGAAAAATTCTGTCGGAAGTAACATCGCAATTTTCAAGACGATGACGCTTCTCATGCCAAGCGCGTCTTGATTGGCAGTGGAAAACAGTTTGTATCCAGATGAGACGCAGGGTAACTCGGTGTCTTATCAGGATCCAAGCTGTCTGACAACCGGCCAATAGTTTCTCATAATCTTTATAAAATTGGAGGACAGTGAAAAGTTCAGCAAATCCGAGAGTTTGGGCCGACATTATTGTGTCAAGCACGAGAAGGGTTAAGCACCCAAGTTAAACACACCAAAAACAGAGATTCCAGTCGATAACACATTCCAGACACATTGGGGTTTTCAGGTTTAAAGTAAATTGGCGGGTGAATTCTGGATTAAATTCCAAATGAAAACCGAGATATTGGTGTCTGGTCATGATCCGAACAGTTTTATTCTCTAGTAAAAATTTAAAGAAATGGAACAAAGATATACGTGAAGAATTATGGCGAACCACAACAAGTGATACACGTGTTTAAGGTTGATACGATTGTGGTTTTTTAAATTTATTGTTTTCAGGTGTTTTCTCTGGATTTGAAAAATTTCCAGGTTATCGGTTTTAAACTGTTTTATTGATTGATAAATAAGTAGCTATTATAGATAGTGTCGTTCGCCGATATAAGACAATCGTTGTTTCAAACGTTGCGCCTCTTGCATCTCTAAATGTATGTATGGTTTTATCTAGTTCAAAAGCGTAAAAGGGTATGAAACTAGGGTAAGTTTACTGAATGATTGAAGGAATGAGTGACTGAAGTAATGAGTGAGTGAGTGAGTGAGTGGGTGGGTGGTTAAATGGGAGAATCAGTGCAGGTGTAAATGGAGTAGTGAGAGGGTGAATGAGTGGAAGATTGACATAGTGAGTGAGTAAAGGAAGGAGTGAGGCTGAAGTATATTTCGTGCAAGAATGTCTTCTGACAGTGTGACCTTCAAATTAGCATGTGAGGAAACAGTATATCCCCTGACCGGAGAGCTCCCTCAGGAGTCCCCGGAGTCTACACTATTTGCAAATGTCCCTATTAAGGGACACTATGCGCAAATGGATTAGTCCAAGTACAGTTAAACATTACCAATTCGATTTTAGTAAAGAAGGATTAAGAACGTTTTGCTGCTTAAGGCAGAATGAAAATCGTACAGAAAGCTCAAAAATGGACTTAATGCATTCAGCCTGCATTGTACTGCTACCTGTCTGAACACTCTCTCGCATTTAAACGCGTTCTCATGCCTTTGGCGACAGAGTAGACCCAGACTGACGGCTTCAGTAGGGGCGGTCTGATCAGGGTCTGCTCTGTTTTGCTTATAAAATTGATTGTTCTCTTTGAGTTTATGGCTGAATGCATGTAACAAAAATTTGACGTGTATTTTGACATGATAATGTTTGGAAAAGGCCCATTTTGGTCGAAAAATTATATCAGAGCTATTCAAGTATTTAAGTACCATATTAATTCCCTTTTTGAATATATTCTTCATTATATAAGTAGATCTATATAGGTCTGATCTTACAGTTTCTGTCAAAGCAAAAACATTCCCTGGAAATTTTTATATTAATAAAATCAAGGCAATGAATATAAATTTATGAAGTGACCAGTCCATGCATACATGCTCCTACGGGAAAGCGTTAATAACAGATAACAATACTTAGTTGACTGTTTCGAATTAGAAGGAGGTCATGGTACTGTATAACCCCTGCTTATAAAGGCAGAAATGTTTATTCAAGAAGTGGTCGCATTAGAGGGGTTCTACTGTATTTAAGTTATACAGTTTAAAACTAAACACCTGAACGTCATCATCAGACAATACTGATTTAAAGTCCTCCACACAAGAATTAACACTTCTCTTGCTGAATTTTAAAATACATTTCTCCTTCTTTACCCATGCCCTGTTGTATAATTTCATATATCTTCACTGTGTATATAAGAATTACTATGCTAGTAGTTTGGAAGTTCAGCTAACATATTTTGGTGAGTTAGAAAAGTTGTTAAATGCGAGCCTTGGCGAGCATTTAACTACTTTTCTGACGAGCCAAAATAGAGCTGAACTTCCAAACTACTAGCATAGTAATTCTTTTATCATGCAACTCCAAGAAAAAAGGAGAAAATGAATAAAAAGAAAGATTGCTAAAGCGGTTTCGTCCCCTGAATGAAAATACATGCAAGTACGTATTACGTGACGTCATGTTGGCATGCAGTGACGTCATCGATTTTACAACATAAACAAACTTGATTTAATCCTTTTATATGGACAAATAGTTGAGACAAAGGTGAGCAAATATGTTAATTTGATGTTTATGTTTAATAATGCCTTTTTCCTCCTTCTGTTTTCCTCCTATTGGCTGAACAACACTTGCATTCCAGTGGGGTCAGTACACATGCACTATACCTCACAAAATACAGCGTCGACGTGGAAAATATTATGCTAGTAGGAAGTGACTGTATTTCGTGACGTTGCATGATAAAAGTATTTCGCTGTGCAATCACTGCTGTGGATTACACTGGTTGCACAATCAACTTGTAAATAGTGCAGACCCTGATGAGACAGCTCCTGCAGGAGCTGTCTCATCTGGGTCTTCACTATTTACAGGTACGTGTACGTATATTGACGTGAATAGCAAGCGAAGGTTTAAGACGTTTTGTTATATTTCTTTAGTTAAGGCATGCTGTTTACAATGAATTCAAATACACGTAAATCACAAATAAATGCTTGAGTGTTCTATTATGTTCTCTTCTATATTATTCCATTAGCCAGCGGAGCAGACCCTGATCAGACAGCTGCTACAGGGTCTATTGCGTTTGCAAATACCTAAATATGCGTCAGGTTAATGCAGGATGAAAGTAGTGTACCAGGTTTCTGCATGAATATCATCCTGCATTAATCAGCATCTTGCCTTTAACACTTTCCTTCATATAAACGTGTTTTCACGCATTTGCAAACAGAGTAGACCCAGATCAGACGGCTCCTACAGGGTCTGCTCTGTCTGCCATTGGAATTTGATATATATCTTTCTTTACTTTCTAAAATGGCTACAGTGTTCCACCTGTCATATATCAGTATAACTATTTTGTCCATGAATATTCAGTAGATATTGAAATTTCAAATAAACATAGAACAAGGAAAGGGTTAAAAAGCTCGGATCAAAATATTTCGTTGCTCATCAGACCCAAACTTGTAAACCTGACCAGTTTACATTGAACAGTACAGCAGATGACAAATTTGCAAACGACAACACTCAGTAGCGGAAAATTCGATATGTTTTGAGAAGCCTATGTAGAGAGGTCAAACTGTACTGTACGTCGCCATGGCATTGGGATTGCTAATCAGGAACAAAGAGGTGCATCTGGTGACAACATTGGTCCTAAGGGAGTCATAATCAACACACAAACTGTACTGTTTGACTCCCAAATTACGAGTCGTAGAAAAAAAGTGACAAGTTTTTCACTTGCCACAAAAACATTTAGTAACTTTTGCGCGCTAAATAAGTATCGTCTGCAAATATTGCCGTCCGCTATTCTTCTCTTCTTTTCTTTGTTTTCGTCTAAAAGTCAAAGTGTTAATTATAGTTAGCGTTCTCATATGGATCCAAACAGTTTGCATATAACAGGTACAGCAAAACCTCTCTAAACCAGATTTCTTGTAGAAAAGAATGTTGATACATTTAGGCAGGTGGTTACTTAATACAGGATGAAAGTCATGCAGAAAGCTCATTGAGGACATTTTTACGTGATTGTCATGCTGCATTAAGCTGCCACCTGTCTCCAAGTTCGATATTTGCACTAGATTTAACGTCCGGTTTAGATGGATTTTACGGTACGTGTATCAGGCTAACTACTCAATTCAGAATTGTAACAATTTACAGACTAACTATGCTATTAGTTATTACTGGCTTAACAAGTGTTATGTAAATGAAGCATTGATTTGGTTGGTTTTCTGTTCTTTACGACTTAATTCTTTTGCTGCCACACATTGTCTGAAAAAATGTCGTTTGCGATAATTCTCATGTTTTAATGTTATCCATTCTTGTATAAAAAATAACAACATAATTCCAGTATCGAACAATTTGGACCCTGATACCTCGGCGTGTCATCTGGATCCAAACCGTTTGCAAAGGTGATCACAGGTACGCATTTAACAGCGAAAGAGTTAAAAAAAAATCCATACTTGAGCGGATGCAATTCTATTGTAAATAGAACTTAATGAAATAGACAATATGATGACACGACCATGACTAAAAATGAGCTTAATGAAATATACAATATGTGGACACAATAATGGCACACGGTGGATTTAATGAAATATACAATATGTGGTCACAATAATGACACACGGTGGATTTAATGAAATAGACACTATGCTGACATGACCATGACACAAAGTGAACTTAACGAAATAGACAATATGCTGACATGACCATGACACAAAGTGAGCTTAATGAAATAGACAATATGCTGACATGACCATGACACATGACCATGACACAAAGTGAACTTAATGAAATAGACAATATGCTGACATAACCATGACACAAAGTGAACTTAATGAAATAGACAATATGCTGACATGACCATGACACAAAGTGAACTTAATATGTAGTAGCCGTCTGGTCTGGGTCCACTCTGATTGCAATTGCGTGAAAATGCGTTTAATATGAATGAAATGGTTAAGCTATTTTATTCAAACGGAAATAATATTCGAAAATGATAATTATAGTAACGGACATATTTTGAGTCTATTCTGTTTTCAAAATACGCGATTATCAGGTAAAGGTTGAAATTAAACAGTAGACTATAACAATTAATGTTTCAGTATCAGTTTTCCGCTTATCAAATGCGTAGTTTCTTTAAATCTTTCATAAATACACTTTTCTACGCCTTTGCAATCAGAGTAGATCAGGGTCTGCTATGTTTGCTTATGATGTAAAAAATATATCATTCTACAGTTTCTGTCGTGGTTTAAAACTCCATGTGTTCATGTGCTATTGTAATAAATAATCTAATCAATATTCATGATCACATTATTTCTTAAAGAAATATTCATGGAGTAAAGGATTAAAATACTGAAGTGACAAAACAAAAGATGAAAAAAACTACTTTTTAATCTGAGGAGTCTTTGTAGATGAGCGGAGGTGAGATATAAATTGATTTATACTTACAGGCTCACGTTATGGTGTGGACGAGTCACACGCTCAATCCCAAGTGTAACCAATTATTAAATAGATTTCCCACTTTTTTTTCACTGATTATTCCCATGTTGTTAAGGCCAAGTCATTCACCTTTCGTTACAACTCTTGGAGGGTCATACATTCTCTCGTCCAGGTCTCAATGTATTTCCGTAACTATTTCAATGCTGATTATTTAAAGTGGAAAGATCTATCACATCTTAGTTAGATACTCTATAATCGGTATGAAAGGCTTAAATTGGCAACATGATTCTGAATGACAAACAGTGCAGACCCAGACGACAGATTTTCTATAGGAGGTTTCAGATCTTGGTCTAAGCTGCTTGTCAGTGCACTCGAATATCCCGCATTCAAATGTTTAATATTCAAATGATTTCACTTTTATTCGCGTTGAGTTAATCTATGGTCCATTTACAATTCTAGTCAATTTTAGGTAAAGTCTGCTTATTTTCCGCGGTAATATTTAATGTTTTTCAAATAATCTCAATTAGTCCTCTAGACGTTGAATATACTGCGTTACGCGATCCCCATATTAATGCAACTACTCGACCGCTACAAAAAAATGAGAATTCGGTCCGCCGAAGTGATTCTATGGGGAGATGCAGATGAAATTGACGATAATTCTCTCGCGCTAGTAAATGGTTTATTCTATCATAGATTGTGATAACACGGAACGCGGAGCACACCTGAAAACACAGAACACGTAGCCTTTAGCCTGCTGAGCAAACCTTCACCGGTAGAAAGTTTCGTCTCCTTGAATATTTACATTTATTTTAACACGTTTCCTTAAATAAACGCCTGGTCGCGCGTTTGCATACATAGTCAGCTCAGATCAGGAGCCGTCTGATTAGAGTCTGCTCTGTTTGCTCGTGAAATTATAATAGAGCTGACTCTATAGTTTCTACCAATACCAAACTTGTATGTGTACATATGCCATAATAAAAATTCAGCTAGTAAATATACTCAACAAAAATACTTAAGGGTTAGTGGTACTTTCCCCATAGGGTTTATGCAATGACCCTACATCTTTGGCATCCTGTATTTTCTATATACATAGATGAATTTCGACAATATTTACAGTAAGTACATGTGTATTGTCAAAATGTCAAACTAAAGATTCCAGTGAGATTGATTTATGCCAAGGTCCTATAGGCGTCCATGGAATGAAAAAACGAAAATTGGAAATTTCTGAAATTCTCCAAAAAACTATTTCATTTTACTCTTATCTGGAATACCAAGAAACATGTCTTTGGTATGTCAAACATTTTGGTAAACCTTTCCATGTTCCATTATTTCCGATATTGATATGATTTTCGAATATCAAAGCAAGGAAAATTCCTGTTGAAAATTATGCATTTTTCTGTGAAAAACATCGTTTTACTACTTTTTTCTCCACGGAGATTTATAAGACTCCCGCAGGTATTATTTTCATCTGCACCCGTTAATTGAAACTCTAACAATAATTCCTGCAAATGTTGTTGGGATTTTAAAGCGACATTGGTGAAAGATACGAAGTACCAAAGTTGTGTAGTGAATACATTGAGCCCTATGGGAAACTGACCAGTGACCCGTAAATTATTTTGTCGAGTATATATACTAATATTCAACAGGGTAATGATTAACACATTACCTCATAGCCTATTTTTAGATACAACCTATTTGAATAAATCTACCGAAAAATAGCACTAACTAGAGAAAAGGAAACTTTCAGAATTTTGTAGTATGAAACCATTGTGATAAATAGAACCATTTGCTCCTATAGGAGCAAATGCTCTTTTTATCACAATTGTTTCACAGTGACTTTTACAGAGTCGTCAAAAGTCGTTAATGTGAGAGAATGGGTTAACCTGTACATATTTTACAGAAAAACGACCAGACTGTCGCGGTTTGGATCCTGATGAGACGCCGATTTACTAGACATTTCACATGGACCCAGGCTTTTTGCAAACAGTCGCGCTTATCAATATAAATATAGGAAACTGAAATTCAACAAATAATTGAATGAAATATTTCAACTGAATTTTGACATTTTAAGAGGTGCCAGACCTTAGAACCAGTTACAAGGGGTCTTATACTGAAATATTACCCCTCATCCTGAGGTAAAAGAATTAAAGTCTACTCAAATTTGGATCTTGTGTCAGTTTCACTGCATCCGATATGACTAAACTACTGTTTAACCCTTTCCCTCATATAAACGTGTTTTCACGCATTTGCAAACAGAGCAGACCCAGATCAGACGGCTCCTATAGGAACCGTCTGATCTGGGTCTGCTCTGGTTGCTAATGGAATTTGAAAGATATGTCTCTTTAATTTCTAAAATGGCTACAATTTTCCACCTTCCATATTTCGTTATAACTACTTTATCCATGAATATTCAGTAGGTATTGAAATTTGGAATAAACATAGAACAGGGAATGGTTTAACACATTACCCCCTAGTGACGCATTTTGCGCATCTATAAAATTCACATTGTGAAGCCATTGTGATAAATAGAGCATTTGCTCCTATAGGAGCAAATGCTCTATTTGTCACAATGGTTTAAAACTACAAAATTCTAAAAAACAATCCCTTTCTCTAGTTAATGCTCCTTTTCGGTAGAATAATTAAAAAAGGTTTGGTCTAAAAAATAGCCTAAGAGAGAATGAGTTAAGCGACGTAAAAGCTCGTGCAAACAAACATCCAATTCGATTAAGATGTTGAGCAACTATTGGCCGGGTGCCAAAGAGATTGGATCCTGATGAGACACCGAGTTACTCTGCACCTCTTCTGAGCCTAATGTTTTTGCGAATGTGAGTGAGATATAAGAATTAAGAAAAGAAATGTAAGAAATAATGAGACCATGAATATTAATTTAAATGTTATTATAGCACATGGACATAGAATTGTGGGCCATGGCAGAAACTAAAGAATCATATCTATATTATATCCAAGCAATCAGAACATACCATAATTAGACGGCTCCTACAGGATCCGTCTGATCTGGGACTACTCTGTTTGCAAAGGTGTAGAAATGTGTATTTATGGAATACAGTGTTAAAAGATGCGCGTGTTTATCGCTCTACTCAGTCTCTACTGTATATTGCAATCATAACCATACTAACAAACAGTCTCATCAAAAGTCTACACTGTTTGAAACAGTATTAGCGAACTACAACACATCCATAGAATCTGGAAGATTAGTAAAACAAGAATCCAGGCATTCGATAAGATAATTTCAATTTGTGCCGATAGTGTAACAGCGCTAAACTAATTGTTGATATCGCTTCTATCGCCTTTTCGTCAGAATGGTTTCCAAAATTATCTTTTGTTTGGCCGATTTCTCCAGGGAGTCCTTATCGCCTAAATTTCTGTATTAGCCAGTTTCTAGTTGCATCGTATCTGAAATCTTACGAATGTGTATACCGCTGTTTGTATGAAACTTATGAAACAGACAATCCCAGCAATTTATACATGTACGAAATAGAATACCACGGTAATATATACCTGTATGTAATAGAGTACCCCCAGCAATCTAGACATGTATGAAATAGAATACACCCAGCAATATATACATGTATGAAACAGAATACACAAACGACATTTATATACATGTATGAAATAGAATACCCAAACGATATGTACATGTATGAAACAGAAAATCCAAGCAATATATTCACAAAGTATGAAACAGAATACCCCAGCAATATAGATATATATGAAACTGAATACTCCAGCAATATATACATCTATGAAACATAATACCCTATCATTATATACATGTAAAACAGAACACCCCAGCAATATATACATATATGAAACAGAATACCCAAGCGATATATACATGTATGAAATAGAATACCCCAGATATTTATAACTGTATGAAACAGAATACAGAATACAGAATTAACCCCCAAACAAACAAAAAGCATGCCTGTATGAAACGGAATATTACAGCAATATATACATCTATGAAACAGAGCCCCCAGAAATATATAAATGTATGAAATAGAATGTCCTAGCGATATCATAATATTTAACAGAATGTCCTCGAAATACAAAATTGTATGAAACAACATACCCCAGAAATATATAAATGTACATATATGAAACATTATAACGAAGCAAATTATGATCACCTCCCTTCAGAATTTATAATCTTCACAACAGCAGGTGTTAAGTGCTTGTGTGGCGGCCGTAAAACGTCGCCCCGTACTTCATTCTCAGTGTTGTTATACCTTCTGGTCCTTCGAGATCATGAATTTCAGTACTTCTTGTTTTGAAAATTGAATACCGCTTAAGCCGGTGCTAGGGGACGTGAGCAGTGTTGCACTTTCAATTACTGTTCATGAACAGACTCAATAAAACCGAGTCTGCAATTTTCTCTTTTTGTGTTGCAATTTTTGCTCTCGGGGGATCACCTCCCTTCAGAATTTATATATGGAACAGATACTCCAGCAATATATACCTCTATGAAACTGAATACCCCAGAAATATATGCTTTCATCCTGCATTAAGCAGCCACTTGAAGGGGTTTGTTGTAGTACAGTTTCTGGTCAAATTGATCCCACAGGAGCCCTCTCTCTCTCTCATCTGGGCATGCACATTTCGCATTTGCCTGATTTCAGAGCTAAGTCTACTCTGTTTGCAAAGGCTTTCAGAAGAGTATATATGAAGTAAAGGGGTTAAATTATCACATATGACCTAGCTATGGATATAATCTCGACCTCCCACATGCATTCGGCATTTATTGCTAAAATAGCGTATGCTTGTATATGCTGTCTGCATATTTCATAAATTTGTAAATTGTATTGTTAAACGAAAACATAAAGCTGGTACGCTGGCTACACCCCCAAGCTTACCCTATACAAGATCTAGATCAAAATGTACGTAATCGGCAATATATATCGTTACCTGAAGTTTTGTTTTCATCTTCCAACTACCATCTGGTTTAGTTTGAATAAAGGTTCGCTATTCGTTGCCCATCCAGATTAGCTTTGTCTTTTAACCCTTTCGCTGCCAATGCCGGATCTGTGATTACCTATGCAAACAGTTTGGTTCCAGATGAGACGCCGAGTAACTCGGCGTCTCATCAGGATCCAAACTGTTTGTTACTGTTACTATGTTTTTGAAACAAAAATGAAGAAAATCAAAAGAATGAATATTTTAGCAGACGACAGAGTTTGGCAGCGAAAGGGTTAAAGAAAAGTTTGAACCAGATAAGTATCTCGGCTTACTACTATAAACTACAAATTCTCTCTAAATTGTAGGAAGAAACTTCATGTAGCAGTCTAACAGGTTAAGTGAAAGAGTGAGACACTCCTACCATTTTATTTAATTCATGTTGAGAAAGTGCCAGGTGATCTAAAATAAAGTGCGATTGAAGTATATCTGTAACTCCACTTAGATAATCTACGTTTATCCAAATGTATCAAACTATGCTGTAAAACCTGACTAAACCGGACATTACATTTAGTATATAAATATCCATATTGGAGACAGTCGGCAGCTTAAGGCATGGTGAAAGTCATACAGAAAGCACCTCTAGGAGTGTTCTGTATGAATGAGAGGCTTTAATTCGGCTTTAATTATACCTTTGCGTGGCTTAACATAAACGATGGACGCCAGTATTACAGCGTTTTGGCCGAATCTAAAAAAACACAATGCCCCGGTAACAGCATAAATCGAATGATCGAATGAACCAGCAAACAGTAGTATATAGTTTTGGTTGTATTTTGAACAATTACATGAGCACAGGAAAGCTGAAAGAGGTTTTATGCAACAATACAATAACTTATGTAGTGTTCATTGGTACTGGGGTTGTCCTCGCACTTCGGGCTCGGGACAACAACAGTCCCTCGGGGCACAACAGATGTTAACCCCCCACACCCCCACCCCCAAAATACCCCTGAAAAACAAACCTCTATTGACACATTTGCAAACAGCTCCGGATGATATATATAACAGTATGTCTAATCAGACTTTGATCTACTGGCTTATCGGTTTATAAAGATCAGAGTTTCTGCCTTGGTAAGATCTCTTGTCCGTTTGCCAAGTTCTTATAATATTCAAAAAGTAATTATTCCTTACATGAATATTCAGTAGGAATAACTTGTTATATGTTGCTACACGTTCAGACTATCAAATAACGTATAAAATATAACCCACGTAATATTTGCAACTCTACGTTTCATGTATGGTCCAATGTCGGTGGAGGTTCTACTTAGAACACCCCACCCATCTATCTCCTCTCCCTACTCCGTCTTGCCGTCCATGGAATGAAAAGAAGACCTTAAAATGTTTGAAAGAAGACAGGTGACAAACAGGCCATATGTCATAGTCCACGATGCTTTAACTCTGTATCAGGCAATACTTCATAGTGCACGAAGTTTTAAATCTGTATCAGACACTTAAACCTTATCATGCTGTGAAAATATCGGCTTAAATTGGAATCTGGTGAAGTTTTGACGACTTGCAATTCGAAAAAAGCTTTTGAGAAACTACTGACCGGATGTCAAACTACTGACCGGATGTCAAACTACTGACCTGATGTCAAACAGTTGGATTCTGATGAGACGCATGGCTACTCCCCGTTTCATCTGAATCCAAACTGTTTACAAATGCGAGACAGGTCGTGGTTGACAGGATGAGAGTTAGACTATTCTTTTCTATATGAATTTTAATAATGCCAACTAAGCTTTAAATTTACATATAGATTGGTGTTACTCTTTCGCTGCCACAGGCGAATCATTGATACTGTGCAAACAGTTTGGATCCAGAGGCGATGTCGAGTAACTCAGCGTCTCCTCATGATCCAAACTATTGCACGTTGATTATATGTCTGTAAAGAAATAGCAGAAAATGCAACTTTGCAACCTGAAGTAGATTAAAATCTTGGCAGATGAATTGTATTTGGTGTTGAAAGGTTTAAAACGGGATACATTGTGTTCAGTATATCATATTGTCACGTACTACTTGGTCAATGGGGTATTATGTTAATTTATCACCCATGTAATATCTTCTGACAGGCAATGGGTGGTTCGGAAATTATTCGTTCACACCGCTATTTGTTCATTTAATATGGTTCAGATCCCTTGAATCATTCGTAAATTAGGCATCTCTGTTTACACGGTTATTTACAAAGAAGTGCAATTTAACCAGCTCGATGATTGAATGTAACAGGTGCCAACCCCTGAAATACTGGAAACAACTGTATTGGCATTTGCAAATAGTGTATATTCAGATCAGACACACAGAGTCTTCTGAGCAGAGTATGCAATGTCTGTCAATTCTAATTCTCTCGACAAGCAAACCCTGTCATATTGAATGGAATGCACGTGTATCGTTAAATATTGAAGGACCATTCCACCTTGATTGCCTAGCATTCAAAACGCCATATACACACCTGTGAAGTACTTCATCGACAACATTTTCAATACGTTCAGAAATATAAGTAGTTGTATCATTTGAGCAGGATCTGCACTGATTCCAGTGTTAGTGCCCGATAGTTTAACCCTTTTCTTGATATAAATGCCTTTTCACGTTTTTGCAAAAAGAGTCGACCTTGATCAGACGACTCCTATAGGAACCATCTGATCTGGGTTTACTCTGTTTGCAAATGCGTGAAAATGCGTTTATATGAAGGAAAAGATTAACCCATTATGTCAACAATTCAAATAGCATCCATCTTCACATATCTCTAGTAAGGTTAACGGATAGTGATGTACGGTTTATATCATCACTCCATGTATAACACTTTCCTTTATGAATATTCATGTAAGAAATAATCACATCATGAATAGTAGTAAGATTATTTATTATAATGGTATGTGGACACAGGAAATTAGGTCAAGTCAGAAACTACAGAATTAGGTCATGTCAGAAATTACATAATTAGGTCATGTCAGAAACTACATAATTAGTTCATGTCAGAAACTACAGAATTAGGTCTACAATATAACCTGTCTTAAGTGGCCATCAAAATGAGGTCTAATTATGGGTCTGTAATGCAAGTGGTAGCTTAATGCAGGACACACCTAATGCAGAAAGCTACTATAGGAGCTTAGAAAGCTCCTATAGGAGATTTCTGCATTAGGTTTGCCCTGCATTAGAAACCACATGTTTTTTAACACTCCTATGTTTAATAAATGAATGGCCGCTTAAGACAAGTAGTACTGTATATTATTCCTTTAGCAAACACAGCAGATCCTGATCAGACGGATCCCTCAGCGGATTGTTGACTATGACAAAAACTATGTCATCAAATTTATATTATTCCATAAGCAAACAAAACAGAACATCCCTTATCAGAGTTATTTGATCTGGATCTACTTTGTTTGCGACGGCGTCTGTTTCAGATATAGGGTTAACTGCATTAAACGGATGAACGCCCACAAATTCGACAAGACTCGAGATGTGTTTTATCGTATTACTTAAACATATTTACACCCATAATCAAATATTACACGAGATGAACTCGCCCATGAAGTCTTTTGCATCATGCTCATTTACATGTAAAATGATCCTGCAAATATAATTATGTTGTGGAAAATCCTTGATATTGATTGGTATAGCAAGCAGTGCAACCCCTGATCTAAAAGCTCTTAAAGACCACTCTGATCTGGATCTACATTGTCTGATCCATTTTGGGGCTTTTAGGAGTAAGTGTGCCATATAAATGTAGTTATGATACTACTGACAGGTGTCCCAGGTTTGCTTAGACATTCTGCTAAAACAAGTCGATCCCACAGCAAAACAACATGACTGCATAGCAATAAATATCAGTTAATATCTTCATATGTTGACCGTTCTCTTAATCCTTTCCCTCATATAAAGGCGTTTTCACGCCTTTGCAAACAGAGTAGACCCATGTCTGATGGCTCCTACGGGAGTCATTTGATAAGGTCTGCTCTGTTTGTTTACGAAATTATAGTTTGATTTGACTCTACAGATTCTACCAATACCAAAATATCCTCTGTGCGTATGCCATTATGATATTCAGCTCATAAATATTCATGATGTTATTAATCCTTACAGGGAAATGGTTAAAATGAAATAGAAAAATCATTCTTACATTTCAAATTGAAACAGTTCACAGTTTCACCCCATTCTTCCTCGCCTCCGAAAAATTCACACAGTGTAAACTTGATGGTAAAGATGGAATACAATATGGATACTGAAACATTTCCCAGCTCTGTCAAATTCCATTAACAAACAGAGCAGACCCTGATCAGACGGCTCCTCTAGGAGCCGTCTGATCTGGGTCTACTCTGTTTGCAGATGCGTGAAAACATGTTTATATGAGGGAAAGGGTTAAACAGTTCTTGAACGAACTATCAGTTTGGGAAATTCGTAAAGAGTTTGTATGTGGTAGCAGTTAGAATTACTTCCAAACTGACTTTAGTACGGTAGAACCTTGTAGTGTTGTTTTACCCTTTACCTGTTCAATATTTATGAAAGAAATAATTACATCATGAATATTTATTGGCTGAATTTTTATAATGCAAATTTTTCAAAGTGGGGATGGTGGAGAGGTTGCTTTGATAAAACTGTGGAATCAGATCTATAATAATGACATAAGCAAACAGAGGGCCACATATAAGACAACAGGGACCATCTGAACTGGGTTTACTCTGTTGGCAAATGTGTGAAAAAACGTTTTATATGAGAGAAAGGCGTTACTCCTGACTCGCATATGCAAACAACTAGAATTCAGATGAGACGCCGAGTAACTCAGTGTCTGATCAGGATCCAATCTGTCTGACACTCGGTTGATAGTTTTTAGAATCCTGGATCTAACCGGAAGTAGTCAAAATTGTATCAGATCTAAATTTGAGCAGACATTGGTTCTTCACAGAGACATAAAGAGTTAATACTTTCGATTCGCTGAAACTTTTGGGAAACTACAGACCGACTGTCAACTAGTTTGGATCACGATGAAACACGACTTGGATCAGCATCCCGTCTGGATCCAAACAATTCATAAGCCAGTTCTCGCTTGACAACATAAGTCTCAATCAATTAGTCATCTCATTAGGCCTAATTACGGGTATAGTAGGCAGGTGGTATCTTAATGTAAATCAAAATTAATGCAGAATTTCCGAATGAAGCTTTCTGCATCACTGTCGCCTTGCATTAAGCAACCACCTGTCTTTTAACATTCCTATGTTTAATAAATGAACGCCATTTTTTAATCTGAAACAGACAACAATCTTCGCATATAGAATTTTTTGGGCACCAACGGGTTTAAATAAAGGGTTAAGACCCAAATGTGTATGCACGAAGGAGCCGCGTTGGAAAAGTATTAGTGTATACAGCACGATGCTGATATTATGTATATTTTAATATTTGTTGTCAGTGAGAAGTAATACAGTACATCATCACATAGAGGCAATTATACACTGGTGCTTAATGCAGAAAACTTAAATGGGAGCTTACTGAATTAAGCTACCACGGAACATGCAGACCCGTATTTAAATATTTTGAGTTTTATCTGAAGAGAGTTTATACTGTAGGTCCTCTCGTTACATTCAAATATCTATAAAGAGGTCATATTGTAAGTAATCTCGTTACAGATATCTATAAAGAGGTCATATTGTAGGTCCTCTCGTTACATTCAAATATCTATAGAGAGGTCATACTGTAAGTAATCTCGTTACAGATATCTATAGAGAGGTCATATTGTAGGTCATCTCGTTACATACTGCTATCTATAGAGAAGTCATATTGTAAATAATCTCGTTACAGATATCTATAAAGAGGTCATATTGTAGGTCCTCTCGTTACATTCAAATATCTATAGAGAGGTCATACTGTAAGTAATCTCGTTACAGATATCTATAGAGAGGTCATATTGTAGGTCATCTCGTTACATACTGCTATCTATAGAGAAGTCATATTGTAAGTAATCTAGTTACAGATATCTATAAAGAGGTCATATTGTAGGTCCTCTCGTTACATTCAAATATCTATAGAGAGGCCATACTGTAAGTAATCTCGTTACAGATATCTATAAAGAGGTCATATTGTAGGTTATCTCGTTACATACTGCTATCTATAGAGAAGTCATATTGTAAGTAATCTCGTTACAGATATCTATAAAGAGGTCATATTGTAGGTCCTCTCGTTACATTCAAATATCTATAGAGAGGCCATACTGTAAGTAATCTCGTTACAGATATCTATAAAGAGGTCATATTGTAGGTCATCTCGTTACATACTGCTATCTATAGAGAAGTCATATTGTAAGTAATCTCGTTACAGATATCTATAAAGATGTCATATTGTAGGTCCTCTCGTTACATTCAAATATCTATAGAGAGGCCATACTGTAAGTAATCTCGTTACAGATATCTATAAAGAGGTCATATTGTAGGTCATCTCGTTACATACTGCTATCTATAGAGAAGTCATATTGTAAGTAATCTCGTTACAGATATCTATAAAGAGGTCATATTGTAGGTCCTCTCGTTACATTCAAATATCTATAGAGAGGCCATACTGTAAGTAATCTCGTTACAGATATCTATAAAGAGGTCATATTGTAGGACCTCTCGTTACATTCAAATATCTATAGAGAGGCCATACTGTAAGTAATCTCGTTACAGATATCTATAAAGAGGTCATATTGTAGGTCCTCTCGGTACATTCAAATATCTATAGAGAGGCCATACTGTAAGTAATCTCGTTACAGATATCTATAAAGAGGTCATATTGTAGGTCCTCTCGTTACATTCAAATATCTATAGAGAGGTCATACTGTAAGTAATCTCGTTACAGATATCTATAAAGAGGTCATATTGTAGGTAATCTCGTTACATACTGATATCTGTAAAGAGGTCATATTGTAAGTAATCTCGTTACATACTGATATCTGTAGAGAGGTCATATTGTAGGTCATCTTGTTACATACTGATATCTGTAGAGAGGTCATATTGTTGCATATTGATAGTTTAATATCTCAGAATCCTTAGAAAAAGACTGAGACAAACAACTGAAACGATAGCAGCAATGACTCAAAACTAATTGCACAGACAGACACATAGATAACAGACAGACCAGTATACAAGCATGTTCTTATAAAATACACCAAGTGTGCGTTATCAACTCTTTACATGTACCTGTTGAATATTAATAAAAGGAAATAATGGCGGCAGGATTAAGTATTAACACCCACCCCCTCATATAACGCCTTTTCACGCATTTGATAACAAATAGGAGCCATCTGATCAGAGTCCACTCTGTTTGCTAATGGAATTTGATATGTTCCTTTAATTTCTAAAATAGCTACAACGTTCCACCTTTCGTATTTCATTATAACTATTTTGTCCATAAATATTCAGTAGGTATTGAAATTTGGAATAAACATAAAATAGGGAAATTGTTAAATGGAATAATTAACGACATTTAACCTATAGCACAGGAATCTGTGGCCATGGAAGAAACTGTAGAATCAGACCTAAATGATCCCATAAGCAAACAGAGCAGACCATGAGCAGACGACTTCTATATAATCTGGGTTTGCTCAGTTTGCAAAACGCCTCTATCAGGTAAAGGGTTAATCCTTTTCCAAAAACATCATTAAAATTGCGCATGCGCGTG
Organism: Azorinus chamasolen; assembly: GCA_963576725.1. NCBI lineage: Eukaryota > Metazoa > Mollusca > Bivalvia > Cardiida > Solecurtidae > Azorinus > Azorinus chamasolen. The sequence goes on along the minus strand of OY755240.1, from coordinate 94,957,036 downwards.
TCATCCAACAAGTATTTGATGATTAGTTTCACAGCAGACAGAACTGAAACATCGCGCACGAAATCAAATTCCACCGACCCCGTGTCATACGGCCATGCACTACTGAGTAAGTAAAACACAAATTCCACTGGAATACCAACGAATCGTTGAAATGAAATTCGTACGAGCCATCACGATTTTTTAATAAAAATCATACATTCGGTGTGAACGGCTGCAATATGCATACAGAACGAACCTTACTGAACTTAGTACGAATGAATCGAGAATGCAGCAAGAGTTTAGAGCCGAACGAATACGACATTTCTCAATTCCACTGAGTCCACCACTCGAGCGCCAGGATCTGTAATGAACACCACTATGTACGAATAGTGTATACCTATGCATACGAACCAGTACTTGTCCAGTGTCTAGCACGAATGCTGCCAGAAAAAATACTATGAATTAGCGTGAAACGGGTAATTTTGAACAGTTTCGAATTGTCGTTTTGACTTCCTCATATAAATACATATACATTTACATGTATGTAGATACTATGAAGTCAGTGAGAGTTACTGCGCCAACCTACAAACAGAAGGCAGTGCGCCATTTGTACAAATGTTTAAGTCGAAGGTGTGAATATGATGTGACCAGTATGAAAGTTTGCAGGAGATCGAACACTGATCCCTGATTACACCCAGACGAACACACTACCAATAAACTGCGTCTGTAAATAAAATACGTAAATCAGTCCATTACTTGATTCATCTATTACCTGAATCCAATATTCAAATGTATGTAGTAACCCCCTCTAAACCCGAAATTAATAGAGAAGAATTAAACGCTGTTTCACTTAGCGGCAAACGTACATTATAGATTCAATAAAATGGTCACAAAAAGATACCTCTATACCGATCGATTAATCGATGATGATTTAGAGCAGAAAGTAAAGCGCATTGATTGTATATTGCGTCTTTCTTGGCTCAATGACACCGAGATTAACCCTATTACCATCTGTAAGAATTTCTAATATCTCTCCTATATGTTCGGGTTTCCCGCCAAATGTGAACACGTAATACATTTAACGAACAGATTAGGTCCATATGAGACGCCGAATAACATGATCAAGACATTTTTACGCATTCATTATGGCCTTTGTTAAAAAAAAATGAACACTTAAATTAATAACACTTAATTTAAACGATATGTTTTGCAGAAGAAAGTTACTTGGCTGCGAAAGGGCTAGAATTCTAATGACACCACCAACCAATGTTGCAAAGCTTTTTGAAAGCGCCAGTTTACGATCGGCAGTTAGCGTAACTTCTTGTCTCTCACGACACTTGTCTCTCTGACAGGAAGTGTACACTACTTTACGACAGAATCAAAGGATATCCAAATGGAGCTTCATTATTAGTGCACTAATAGGTACATTAGTGCTTATCCTGTAAGCGCACGTGCTATGTAACCCTTTCATAGTCTAATAGAATTCGTCTGCTAAGAGTATCGTCTGCTCCAGATTTCTTTTCCAAAACGTTACCAGAGTGAAAAACATTGTGGATTCTAATTAACCCGTTCCTTCATATAAACGCATGTTCACGCATCTGCAAACAGAGTAGAGCAGTCGGGTCAGGGTCTGCTCTGTTTGCTAATGGAATTGGATCTGTTTCTTTAGTTTCTAAAATGGCCACAATGTTTCACCTTCTATATTTCATTATACATGTATACCTATTTTGACCATGAATATTCAGCAGTTATTAAGCTTTGGTGCATATATATATAGAGAACAGCGAAAGTGTTTTAATTTTAATCTAAACGATTTGTAGGCGCTTTTACGAACTCGCCAATGGAAGCAAAAGAGCGATGCTCTCTTAAACCTCTCATCTAACTATTTCCCTGTTGAATATTCATGTAAGAAATAATGACATATGAATAATAATTTGCTGATTTTTATAATGACATATACACACGTGAAAGTTTGATATTGGTAGAAACAGGGTCCATGCTTTTGATTGGTCAGATTTGAGTTCTCAAGCTTTTGATTGGTCAGATTTGAGCCAGAGGCTCAAATCTGACCAATCAAAAGCTTGAGAACGTACTCAGACTCAACGATAAGTTTTATAAGCATGGACCCATATCTATTATGATTTCTTAACTAAACATAGTTGAACGCTATCTGTGTATACACTGTTTTGCAAAGGCTTGGAAAGCATTTGTATGATATTGTAGAATATTAGTTTACATGAATCTTAAACTTCCTGGTTGCATTGTTTTTGTTTTGTGTCCGATTTCTGTTTACTTTCCTAAATTGTAAGCCCCGAGTTTGTGCACTCTAAATCAAGATGCCTAGGATCCAGGCTATAGAAATATCTAAGGCATTTCAAATTCTAACCACCAGGGGCATTTAACTACTGTACTGCTGGCAATACTGATAGCTTGCTTGTTTTCAGTAAATATGAAAGCTACTATAAACCATCCCGTAAATCTAAAGTTATGTAAACAAGACAAATGAACGATGGTTTATACCGAGACTGTTTCAATGGAGCTTGTAACTATTTTAGTGATTGCATGATTGAATGGATAAGCACTCCCTGCGCTATGCAAATATGATTGAACTCTTTCGCTGCCGATGTCTGTGATTGTCTAAGCAAACAGTTTGGATCGAGATGAGATAACGAGTAACTCAGCGTCTCATTAGAGTCTAATCTGATTGACACTATGTATGTGTTTTTTTAAAAGTAAAGAGAGAAATGAAACAGTGTAGTGGACGATCAATTTTGTAGACGAAGATGAGTCGCAGCGGATAAGTTGAATACTGAGGGAAAAAGGTAACTCCACGTTTCCAGGTTTCCGTGTTATAGCAGAATTCAATGTAAGAATTTGATGAATGGAAAACAAAAGACACGAAACTAGATTAAGTGTACCTATCTATAACAAAGCTTAGGTCATTAAGCTCGTGTCAACGCGTTTTTGTTCAACAGCTGTACCGAGCCAGTTAGGTCAGTAGATAGAGTGCGGGCCTCAGCAGAGTGAGGTCTCGGGTTCGGTCCCTCGCCGCGACAGACCAATATTGTTAAAATGGAAGTGCAGTAGAACCCTTCTAAAGTGACCAATAAAATGTGGTATAATTACTGGTGTTACATGCAGGTGGTTTGTTAATGCATTGCGAAAGTAATGCAGAAAGTTCCTACAGGAGCTTTCTGCATTACGTTCGTCCTGCATTAAGCAACCCCCTGTATTTAAAGATACCAATGTTTATTCATTAAGTGGTCCCTTTTTAAGTATTCTGTTGTAGTGTCGGTTTATAATGTGACTGAGCATGGTATCATGATGTGTCTCTACGGCATTATTTCACATAGCGACAGCACTAATACTGTCTTAAAGAGACACACTGTCTCGATTTAACAAACAGTGTTGGTGAGACGTTAAACCCAACATACTCAAATAACACACAGCTGTAATATATACGTGTTTTGTTCAATCGTGAACATGCCGAGTAAAACAAGCTGTCGTCTACTTAATTTATAAAAGTTTGATTTTTCTCAGTCTTTCTTTAAATAATTCCCTCCTATTGACGCCTTTTGGTGCAACTGTAAAATTCACTTTATGATACCATTGTGATAAATAGAGCATTTGCTCCATATGAGCAAATGCTCTATTTATCACTGTGGTTTTAAAATAATATAATTGTAAAATTGTCCTTTTCTCTGGTAAATGCACCTTTTCAGTAGATATATTCAAAGAGGTTTGGTCTAAAAGTAGTCTAGCAGAAAATACAGATGAAACACTGAGTTTGCTCGGCGTCTCATCAGGGTCCAAACTGTCTTCAAACATTTTTTATCGAGATTGTCTTAACCATGCCCATTCATTTTAGTTCTGATTTAATTGACCTTAGTGTTAAATATATCGAGCTGTAAATCTAGATTATGCTAAAATTCTGTGTCCGAATGTGAAAATGATTGGATCTTGTTGTGTACACGAGTGTAATTAAGGTGGCAATCAGTGAGCTAAGTGTTAACCCTTTTCCTGTTGAATATTCTTGTTAGAAGTAATGACATCATGAATAATAACTATTAGATGGATTTCTATAATGGCAGGTGTGTACAGGGTGTTCGGGTATTGGTAGACACTGTAGTGTCACTATATTGTAATTTCATAAGCTAAACATTCAGACCCTGATCAGACGGCTCTTATAAGAACCGTCTCACCTGGAGATACTATAAAAAGGCATGTATATGAAGGAAAAGGTTATACATAAGAAGACTGGTGCCATATACAATTTAAGTTGGTTATGTATTCTCTGTTCGCATTACCCCGCTGGGAGACATTGACAGAAGTCCACTGGGCTATCGTGACTGCCTCGTAGAAACTCGGACACATTGGGATTAATTGTCTGAACCATAATCACTGTTGATTAAGCGACACGACGTTATTATTAAGAGGCCCTAAGGAGCTATCGATTGGTGAATCAAGGTATGTATGTACTATAACCTTTACTCCATAAATACGCCTTTCTATGCCTTTGCAAACAGAGTGGACCCGGATCAGACGGCTCATAAAAGAGCCGTCTTATCAGAGTCTGCTCTGTTTGCTGATTATAATATATAGATATGATTCTATAGTTTTTACTTTCGCTAAAAGGCCATATGTTAATATGTCATTTTAAAATTAATGCCATTTTAAAATTAATCTGATTAATATTCATCATGTCATAATTTCTTATATGAATATTCATGGAGTAAAGGGCTAAGAGAGCCTAAGGAGTTATCGATTGGTGAATCAATGTATGTATACACTTTAATCCTTGTGCCAGGATAGGTAGTAACCTTGGAATCGAGCATTGCCTAAAAGCAGAGCTCCAGATAAGATGCGTAAATTGAAACACTTTCAAAAACAACTTCTTTATTTCTCCATGCACCAAACCCTATACTGTGACCACTATTTAGAATCGTCTCTTCGAGACGATTCTAAAGAGTAGTCGCAGTATAGGGTTTGGTGGAGAAATGGTGATTTTAGTATTTTGATACGCACCTTTATCTGTAGCTCTGACTAAAAGTAACGGAAAGAAGCCGTCCTGTAAAAAGGGCACAATGACATCTGCAAAAATATCGTAACTAAGTCCTTATTTATGGAATCATTACTATTCACATATCTGAAATCATCGCACTTTACTAGCGTTAAACACATTCGGCTAACTTTGTTTATCAGAAACTGTCGTAATGGCGATCATCGTATATCAGGACTTAATTATTAACTCCATAAATACGCATTTAACCCTTTTACCGCCAATGTCGCAAACATGCACCGCGACAAATAGTGCAGTCCCAGATCAGACGCCGCCTTTTCAAGGCGGCGTCTGATCAGAGACTTCACTTTTTGTCTCAAAGTCTATTCTATATATTTTTGTCTCCATTTAAGTTCTAAATCTGTGGTTTATTCCTTTGAAATTTGTATTTATTATATCATTTCCTTATTTTACCGAATGATTTAACAAAATTGGTTTGCAGACGACAATTAGAAAATTGGCCCCGAAAGGGTTAAACATCTTTGCAAGCAGAGAAGATCCATAAAGCTTCTGTAGTAGCCGTCTGATCAGGGTCTGATCTGTTTGCCTATGAAATGATATACGTTCGTACATGTAGATCTGATTCTACAGTGTCATCCATGGACATGATTCCCTGTGGTTATATACCATTATAAAGAAAACTAATTGATATTCATGATGTCATTATTTCTTGCATGACTATGGCTACACAAATTTAACCAAAACCTAAATCAAAACCTAAAAAACAACAACAAAACCACTAAAATCTTACACATAATCTAATTCGCAACAATCATTTGAATAGGAAAAACAACAATAGTATCAAACTACACCAGAACTCCTCTAAAACGATCACATGAATGGCCGTCTTTAAAAGCAGGTGGTTGTTTAATGCAGGACGAAAGTAATGCAGAAAGTCCTTACGGAGACTTTGTGTATAACTTTCGTCCTGCATTAAGCTGCTACCCGCTAGTAAGTCCCAGACTTATACCACTTTTTGGTGGTCAATTTGGAGGGATTTCCTTTGTAGGTTAACCCTTACAATGCTGAATTTTCAAATGTACTATTCGAAAATTCAAACAGGTCAAGCTTATGGTGAATATTTAGGAATTGTCTAGAGAAAAGTGTAACATGACATTCAGTGCAGACCCTGACTAGATGGCTCCTCTAGGAGCCCTCTCATCTGGATTTTCACTGTTTGAAAAGGACATTAGAGACTCGCGCCCCACACTATAAGGGTTAAATACTTTACATTTCACCCAGTAATGATCCATCGTATCAGCATTAACACCCAATCAAGTAGAAACAAACGTCTGAGGAAAAAACGGTTACAGGGCCATTGCTCACAATAAAATAATTATGCTCACCCCCTTTAACAGGAACATTAACATAAACAAAACTCATTTTTTACAAGCTGTTATTTATCTTGGACATTATGATTATTCTTTCAACATTAATGGAACCATGCGAAAGTAATTCCTATTTAAAGTCTTCGGAATAATCAGCACTGATAACAGCCATGACTATCAAAATCAATCGTTTATGACTTGAAAGCAAACCATTTTCAAAATTTGAAAGACCTACATATCGATTTCTTTTGCAAATACCTGCAGTGGAATGGAGTCGTATAAATCAAATATTAACTGACAGGAAGTGTGATAAATGCACCGGAAGCAACATGCTCACGATGGAAATAATCGGTATTCTTCTGCTTTCATACACGAGTTTTTGCACCGGAGTATCGCGTGCGATGCATTATTCCGCATGGGGTCTAAAAGGGAGGTAACTAGGTGTATCATATGTCGATACGTGAGAACTTATTTAAAATTATGGGAATGGCCATGGGTGTAAAACAAATGTAATGAAGAACAATGTTCTTCTGTGGCAAATAGTTCTGTTTAATCGAAACAGTTCGAATGTGGCGATCCTTAAGCACACTGCAAGCGAATCTCATTAAGTCTGCAAACGGTTTGAATTCAGATGAAATTCTACCAATATCTAAACTTTGAAACTTCCATTGTGTCTTTATAGAAGAAAGTCGTATGTTCATGCAGGTCAAGTTTTCAGCGAGCAAAAATCTGCTCAATGGATTAACACTTTCGCTGTTGAATAGTCGTATAAGAAGTAATCACTTCATGAATACAGTAAAATCTCGATTATTCGAATTTTCTGTTTATACGAATTTAGATCCTTATAGGCAGGTGGCTGCTTAATGCATGGTGAAAGTCACGCAGAAAGCTCCTAGAGGAGCTTTCTGCATGACTTTCACCATGCATTAAGCTGCCACCTGTCTTAAAGATAGATCATAATACGAATTTTAGTGTTCGAATAATCGAGATTTTACTGTATATGTATTCTGTAGCTCATTTGTATAATGTGCACTTTTGCTATTGCAAAACAATTACAAAGTGAGCCCCCTCTAAACCGGAATTCTTGTAGAGAGGAATTTAGATACTTAAGCAGATGGCTGCTTAATGCTGGGTGAAAGGCATGCGGAAAGCTCTAGGAGCTTTCGGCTTGACTTTCACCCTGCATTAAGCTGTCCCCTGTTTCCAAGACCGATGTTTATACTAAATTAAACTCCGGTTTAGAGAGGTTTACTGTACAACCACATATATATCATGCCATACGCAAACATATCAGACCCTGACAACGTGGTACTATAATACTGCAGGTAGGTGCAAAACAAAAACATGCTACTATTTACTGTTGTTCAAATAAAGGTAACTGTAATATTCCAGTGAATGTGCACGAGTCTTGCTATATATAGGCAGCATCACATGAAAACCAACATGACACCACATGGACAACATAGATCAGTGCCTGAAATATTTTTGGAAAATGGCGTTATTTACAAGAACATGTAATTGGCACTTTTCAGACTTGAGTTCGCCTTTGTTAAGGTTGGGTGAATAAAAGTATAGGTAAATGACATGCATTCCAGAATTGGCTTCTGTGATCAACACCCTTTTTCAGCGATGTTAACACTAATTCTAATATGTTACAATTGTAAGTTTATTGGCGTGTAACTTTTCTTGTTAAAATGTTAGCTAATCTAGTTCACTAAAGGTTTAAGGTACTATATACAAAATTATTTTGCCACGAGCATACTTTATTATTTAGGCCAAAATGAGTTCTGGCTAAAACACACTTTGATGCTGATTAATCAAACACACATCATAATCAGAATACACTTTATTTTGGATTTAAACATAAATAGTTTATCATCCCTATACAATATAATCAACGTATACTTTCATAATTAATGGTACGCAAAAACGTCGCTTAGTGTGTTCACGCATTTACAAACATAGTGGAGCCAGATCAGACGGCTCATATATGAGCTGTCTCATCAGAGTCTGCTTTATTTACTTTTGGCATGATATATATATATGTTTACTTATTTTTACATATATATATGATTCTACAGCTTTTGCCACAGCTAACGTTTCCTCGAAAAGTTTACATTATAAAAATTCAGGAAATAAATATATGTTGTGTAATTATTTCTTACATAAATATTGAATTGGAAAAGAGTTAACCCGTTTGCTTCATGAACATTGTTGTCTCAGGCTAGTACGTATATCAATTGATTATATTTGTTCATTTAACCCTTCGCTTGATATTCGCGTCAATATATTTGTTCATTTAAAATATAAAAACGGATGTAATTGCCATGAAAATACAAAATCCAGCCTGTAACATGTAATCAAACAGAGTAGACAGAGACATAGTGACAAACACACATACATACAGGTATAGAGAGAGAGAGACAGACAGACAGAGAGACAGATAGACATTGGCAGACAGAGACAGACTGACTGACATGGCAACAGAGGGTGAGAGAGAGAGTGTGAGAAACAGGGGAGATAGACGGACGGACAGAAAGAGAGAGTCAGTCGGTCAGACAGTCAGACAGACAGACAGAGACCAAGAGAAAGAGATGTTTTAAAGATATTTACCCAGAAACTAATCTTAATTAACAAAAATACATATTAAATTAATTGTACGAGCAAATCCTGAAAAAAAACTGTGTTACAGACAGAATGAAAACAAGACCTGTCATTGTAAACTGACACGATATGTGTTAATTATGTGAAGGCCATGTTGTACAGAAAAGAGAGGGGCCGTGGACGATTAGGACAATTTGTTTATCTTAGATCGATGTCAAAGATCAAGATCAAATTCAGAATGACCCCAAACTGGTATGCTAAACCATGCTATCCCAGGATGCATCCTACCAAACACAAACTTTGAGTAAGCACAAGACAAACTAAATGGGATGGATGGTCATGACACTTAACCACTACGTGTGATATTGACCTTGAGAGACGGAGCATGGTCTTGTGCGTTGTGAACAGTTGTGCCAGGTACCATGCATATCAGATTTACAGAGGGGTCACGAAAATTGGAAGACTTGACCTGTGGCGTCTAAGCGCAACCTTGACCCTTGAGAGATGGACATAGATCAAGCGCAAGACACGTTGTCTTAATGTGAGGAAAATTTGCGCCAGGTAATTCCAAACTCCATACACGTATGTCAGTGTTATAGATCGAACACAACAATGGGCAGACATGACATATGGCTCCTAAGTATGACCTTGACCCTTAAGAGATGGGTCTGGGCATTTCAAGTGACACGTCATCCCGATGCGGTGAACATTTGTGCCATGTTGTTTTTTAAGCCAATGCACGCATGACAAGAACAGAGTAGACAAAAATGGGATGGGACGGACGGAATGGCGGACGGTTCAGTTACTGTATGCCGCCCTGTTTGCAAAGGCGTCATACTAATATTGTATTCCGTTTTATGTACGTCACTGGTGTTGACAAACTGATATGAAGTGCAGCGACCTGATTTGCATTTGCAAACAGCTTAGATCTAGACGAGACACCGAGTAACTCGCTTTTAACTTATATTATGACTAGCTGTAGACAATAGATACGAACGGTATTATAATACTCGCGTGTTTGTTTCGTATAAATGAGCCCCTTTTGTATTGTTTTACGTAACCAAAACTAAAATATATTTCATACGTATCAGTTTTATATATATTGCTGTTGATTTCTTTATAGAGATACAGCTATTTTTTCGCAGCGCTTTGAAATTTGCCTACAGAATCCCGACACCATAAAACAAATAGCAAACCCTTTACAATTCTGTGGCAATAGCCGTGTGTACTTAATCGCGCGCATTTTCCGTGCTGTCACTTAATACCTTTTAGCAATACATTGTGCACAGGGTAATGCGTTTGACTACACCATAAAGAGGTCAATGGGGCTTCATTACTGTAGCTATATTGTCGGCAATGAGTGGAATGCTTCCAAACTCACTTAACAATTCAATAACAATTCTTCCCTTCAATCATGCTCGTGTTGCAATATGCCTTTTTCGTAGTTAAACAACACACAGACTTATAATGTTGCTACTTTTATAGACGTTTGGCGCAGGAAATAGATCCAGTCTACTCTTTATACAGCGCAACAGATAAATGTGTGTACTAAAATACCGGTAGTAAAATCGCCCTTTTCCACCAATTATTATGTCGTGACCATTCTTCAGAATCGTCTGTTCGAGGCGATTCTAAAGAGTTGTCACAACATAGGGTTTGGTGGAGAAATAAAGAAGTTATTCTTTAAAAATGTTTTGATTTACGCATGTTTTAATCCCTCTCATGCTAATAATATAAACTCAGCTAAAACCCTCATATGTTATGTCGTTTACCTCCATCAGATTTGTTCAACCTTAAACAACAGACAGAGTGTCAAACAGCCTGGATCCTGATGATACGCCGAGTAACTCGATGAGACACGCCAAGTAACATGGTATTTTACCTGGGTCACGTGGTATATCACCTGGGCCACGTGGTATATCACCTGGGTCAAATATATTTGCAAATGCCAATCAGGTTGCGATTAACCCTTACAACGATGAATTTTTAAATGGACTATCCCAAAATCCAAACAGGCCATGCTTATGATGAATATTTAGGGGTTTTCAAAGAAAATTGTAATATGACAGTGCATACCCTGATGAGAGGACTCCTTTAGGAGTCCTTTTATCTGGGGACTACATGTTTGCATTAATAACTCGTACCGTAAGGGTTAACATGAGAAGGTATGGGAATTGTGTACACATTTGGACTAGTAAAATGGTTCAATTTATTTCAGCACAATACATGAAAAGTAGAGCTTTGTGTATAACTTTTTTCCCTACATGAAGCGACCTCCTGCGTTTTATGACTCCTATGTTCAGTAAATGAATGGCCGCTGAATAAAGTTTTTTTCTGTATGACCCAAGTCGCGGTTAGTAGGATACGGCTTAAATATTCCCACTGTGAGTCCCTTTAAATACATCCTTTGTTTTAACAAATCAATTTTAACATTGAAGCTAAGGGTGAATTTTGAACAGGACATTGTTAACAATATTTATGTTACCTTTAACCATTTTCCTGTTGAATATTCATGTTAGAAATACTGACGTCATGAATAGTCATTAGCTGAATATAATGGCATATGTACACAGGTTTTTTGGTATTGGTACAAACTGTAGAGCCATATAGTTTATAATTTCATAAGCAAACAGAGTAGACCTTGATAGGACGGCACCTCTGATCTGGATCTTCTCTGATCGTTGCTAAAAGTTTGATTAAGATCCGAACTTTTTGATACGCTGATTAATGTTTTTGACAACATACTGAAACACAGCAGAAATAAACTAGATCCAGGGTGTCTGAAATGATGGGGTAAATAAAGGATTTTGTAGCAAGACTCTTTCTCTTTTTTCTCTACCAAACCTAACGACTTTCATAATCCTTCAATGTAAAACAAAAACCACTCCAGTTTTTATCGCAGGTTGGGTTTTACGTGGAATTAAAATACAGATTCTCTGTAAAAACCTCTCCTACATTTCCTAAACACGGAAACCATTTGCATGTCACTACTGCATTGTATTATGGGATTTTCTGCTTAACCTACGATGAAAAATTGGTTGTAGGCGACGTGTGTGTTTCTATTCGTATAATAGAATGTTTACCATAGCAGTGCTATGGACATATTTCTGGTGATATTTGAAACCAGTTTGAATCCAAAATGAGACGTCCAGTGTGTAAACTTCTCAAGTGGATTTAACATAATGGACACTAAGATTATTAAATTGTAGTGAAGAAGAAACAAGGGTATTTAAAATGTATACTTAATGACAAGTTAAACAGACAATGACTTGTTAGGCGCACTCCGTGCTAAAACCATTGTCAACGCAAGGTAATCGTCCATGTGTATTCTGCTACAATTCTTTTAGAATGTTGTTGGCTTACTTTCTTTCAGAATACGGTTTGTGTGTCACACATTTTGGGTATCTGATGAGAGGCCGAGTTACTCGGTGTCTCATCTTGGTTTAATCTTTTACTCCATTAACTCTTCGCATGCTATTCGCGTCAATATACCTACCTGTAAATAGTGAAGACCCAGATGAGACAGCTCCTGCATGAGCTGTCTCATCAGGGTCTGCACTATTTACAAGTTGATTGTGCAACCAATGCATTCCAGAGCAGTGATTTCACAGCAATATACTTGTACACAGTGAAGATATATGTAATTATACAACAGGGCATGGGTAAAGGAGAAATGTGTTTTAAAATTCAGCAAGAGAAGGGTTAATACTCCTCTCTGTGCCTGTGCCAACATGTTGGACTGTTTGCTTATACAATTATAAAACTAGATAGATATGATTATTCAGGTTTTGCCATGTTCAAAATGTCCTGTGTTCATGTACCTGTATAAAATAATCTAATTAGTATGCATGGTGTCATTATTTCTTATATAATAATTCGCGGAATAAAGGATTTAACCGTTTCCATGGGTACTCATAAATATGCTGCTAGCATGCGAAGAGTTAATAACATTGTCAACGCAAGGCAAAGTGGCGTTTCATCCTTGTTAATACAAAATTTATGTTTAAAATGCATGATAGTGGTATACTAATTTAACATGGTGAGACCTACCTATTTTCTGTGGTTATCTAGTCACAGGAACAAACGCCAAGTATTTTCAAACATGCGTGCATGTTGCGAATGTAACACAGAACCTCTTTACCCATTCCCCTATTTATATTAATTTAAGAAAGTATTACTCTATGGATATTCGTGAACTGATTTGTTTTATAATTACACATTAATAGCATGGCTGTGACAGAAACTTCGAAATCAGATCTATATTGTCCGTTAAACAAACAGGATAGATTCAGGTTAGACTGATCCGGGTCTACTCTGTTTTCAAAGGTTCCACCTTCTATATTTCATATACCTAATTATCCAATTATAGTCAGTAGGTATTGGAATTTGGAATAAATATAGAACAGGGAAATGGCTAAAGCGATCACTATATGAATACATATACATATGGGGATTTGAACCATTCTTTTTCTCTGAATGTTGTTGGATATTCTAAATATCTGCTTTATTTTCAAACTTCGTTATATTCGCCTAATTGCTCTGATGTGGATATTGACAGAATGGCAAAGATGTTGGATTCTGATGAGAGCCCAACGTATCCGGTGGCTCAACAGGATATCAACTGTTTGCAAATGGCAATATGCAATTAATACAGAAGATTGTGCAATGCTTCTGTCTAATATTGATATTCCATCAGCCTTAGAGACCAACAATTAGACACTAATTCAGTGAACATTTTAAATAGAATTTAGAATATTTGTAGAAGAAATAATATTTTACTATTTTATCACGTGCGAATATTCCCGTTTGAATCCCATTTCTTCAGCGTTTAAATGCCTGTCAAATGTTGCGTGTTTTGTGTTAATTGCTATGAAAAAAGCAGTATGATATTTGAGCATGTAATCAAAGTCGAAGTATTTGCTATCATTTTCAACACCAGGAAATGCATGTTGAATCCTTTCCTCCAGGATTATTCTTGTAAGATATTATGATATCATGAATATTAATTAGATTATTTTTTCTAATGGCATATGATCACAGGGAATTTTGACCCAGACAGAAACTGTAGACATAGATCTGTATTATACCCTAAGCAAAAGGAGAAGATCTGGGTCTAGTCTGCTTGCAAAGGCGTAGAAAAACGTATTTATTGAGTAAATGGTTTACAGGAGTAAAGGGTTTAACGGTTAACACTTTACCTGATAGTGGTGCATTGTTACGCATTTACCTGTTAGTGGTGCATTGTTACGCATTTACCTGATAGTGGTGTAATGTTACGCATTTACCTGACTGTGGTGCAATGTAACACATTTACTGATATTGGTGCATTGTTGCGCAATTTACATGTTAGTGGTGCATCGTTAGACATTACCTGATAGTGGTGCGTTGTTACGCATTACTTGTTAGTGGTGCATTGTTACGCATTTACCTGTTAGTGGTGTATTGTTATGCATTTACCTGATAGTGGTGCATTGTTACGCATTTACCTGACTGTGGTGCAATGTTACGCATTTACCTGTTAGTGATACATTGTTACGCATTTACCTGACTGTAGTGCACTGTTATGCATTTACCTGTTAGTGGTGCATTGTTACGCATTTACCTGACTGTGGTGCATTGTTACGCATTTACCTGACTGTGGTGCATTGTTACGCATTTACCTGTTAGTGGTGCATTGTTACGCATTTACCTGACTGTGTTGCAATGTTACGCATTTACCTGACTGTGGTGCATTGCTACGCATTTACAAATAGACTAAACCCACATCAACTAGCTCCTAAATCTAAGTTTACAATTTCTTTCACTGCCGAAAAGACTCGTGTTCATAATGCCATAATAAAAAGCAGCTTATTATTCACACAGTTTCTGCTTCTTATATTGCATCGTGTAAAGGATTAACCAGCGACACCTACCGGATATACAGTGAACCCCCTCTAAACCGGACGTACAAGTTTGTATCGATGTGGGTTCGTAAGACAAGCGACAGCTTAATGCAAGGTGGAAGTCATTCAGAGAGCGTCCAAAGGGTGTTTCTGCATGTTTGTTCTCCTGGCATTAAAGCGCCCACCAGCCTTAAAGTATCTAATTATCCCGGTTTATAGGGGTTTTACTGTACAAGTAAAAGACTGGATGATCACAGGTACTAATACATGATTAGCCTTCCCTTTAGCGGCGACTATATCTTTATCTTGAATTTCAAGAAATATAAATCAGCATAAAATACAACAAGTTAAACGTTTCCGTTGGAAACTTACTAGCTGATTTTCCTATGAAAGAATTTGAATTCCTTACAAGTTATATCAACTTCATCCCCTTCAGTCATAAATTAAGTTACTAATTCGTTTTGAATTCCATTACTTAAACCGTTACTCCATAACTTTGCCTTTCTACGCCTTTGCAAACAGAATGGATCCATATCAGAGGGCTCCTGTAGGAGCCGTCAGATCAGACTCTGCCCTGTCTGTTTATGAAATTACAGTCAAACCTCTCTATAACGGCCACTAAATCACATCAAATATTTTGTGTTAACGGCAGGTGGCTGCTTAAAGCAATGTGAAAGTAAAACAGAACGCTCATATAGGAGCGTTCTGTTTTACTTTCACCTTGCTTTAAGCAGCCACCTGCCCTAAATACAAACTAATTAACATAATTAAGTGGCCGTTGTAGAGAGGTTTTACTGTAGATAGGATTCTAGAGCTTCTATTATGGCCAACAATTCCCGTGTCCACGTGTCATTATAAACAATAATCTTACTTGATAGTCATGATACCATTATTTATTACATGAATATTCACAGAGTAAGTGGTTAAAATGGAGTTTTCATTGAAGCGAACTTCAATACAGAGAACGAAATGAACGTGTGCACTTAACCTGGGCAAACTTATTTCCATAGCGTCCATGACCAAACTATGAATAGTGAAAGTAAACTACATTCACCCATTTCCTCATATTGACGACTTTTGACGACTCTGGAAAAGTCACTTTGTGAAACCATTGTGATAAATAGTGCATTTGCTCCTATAGGAGCAAATGCTATTTTTTATCACAATGGTTTCAAAACTACAAAATTCTAAACAAATTATGTTCTCTATTTAATGCTCCTTTTCGGTAGCTTTATTCAAAGAAGTTGTATCTAAAAATAGCCTACGAGGTAATTGGTTAAAGAAGACTAAAATATTCACAAAAATATTTAAACATTTTAAAAACCTATAATGATCATTTTTGCAAAATGTATAATCTTTTAAACACACTTACCTTTGTTGTAGAAGTATTCCAACAAGAGATACAGTGAAATTAGCGTCGTGTCTAACTTTCCATTCATTAGGAACTAAGATCACGGCATGGCACTCTCTGCTTGCAGACGAACTTCCTCTACAGAAGACTTCCGAATGAGTAAATCATAATCCCGAACAAACTGGAAATCACATCCGACAATGGGCAATTTAAGATCACGTGACAGAAGCACGCGCCAGGATACCCAAGTATTGGACTTCTACAGTTCGATATATGACTCTCGCAATGTTGACGTTGTTAATTGCTGACATCTTTTAAACTTGTGAGATATTTTTATGAACAAATTAAAAAGTCAATATTGATAGTATTGTTGTTCTTGATTTATACAAATACTAACAGCGGAAAATAGATAACGTGTCCGAAAACAAATTTGTACCACAGTGTCATCGTACGGGACATTTTAGGCTAGTCAGCATGTACTCGCTCCCTTATTGACCTGTTTTCCATTGCACCAATGGTGTATACAAAACTCTTCATAAATCATCAACGTGTTTGGAATACCAGATTGCTTGATAATTGGTAGGAATCAATTTAACTCGAAGTCAAAGTCAGAAGTATGAATGACCGACGTTGTTTTGCTTTGAATGTGTACGCCGGCGATTTACTGGAAGTACAGAAACAATGGATTACCTGTCCCTGTCAGTCAATGACATACTTAACCCTTACCCGCTGTGACAAAATAAAGTCTGACCAAATAGGGATGACTACTTCAGAATCGATCTAACTTTTGAGAAACTATTGAACGAGGATGAAACAGCTTGGATCCTGATCAGACGTCAAGTTACTCCACTTCTCATCTGGAGTCAAGCTGTTTTCAAATGGAAGTCGCAGATAGTTGGATAAAAGATAATCTGGATGTCACATAAAAGTGTCATGACAATATCGTATCACACAACCATTGTACTTTATATCCGTTTCACACCTTCCCTCATTTTTCACGCCTTTGCATTCCGATTAGACTCTGCAGGAGTCGTCGTTCGACCAGGGTCTGCTCTGTATGTCATGATGTATATCTAATTCTACAGTTTTCAGGAAAAAATTAATATGAAAAGTTTACGATATGAAATTTAGCTAATAAATATTCATTATGTCATTATTTCTACATGAATATTCAACAGGCAAAGGCTTAAAGCGGTACACACTAAGTTCAAATAGTATGCATGTCTGTTTTTCATGAATAAATGTAGCTGAAAATGTATATCATAGAATGCCTCGGCAGAGATGATTATAAATTGTGCATTTGCAAAATCAATATGCTAGGTGAATTTTGAAGATCCATTTTGTTTTCGATTTTGAGCACGCTTTTATTATGTATGACCAGAGGGTAGAAAAATGAACTTGATGAGCTACTTGTTACTTGGCGTTTCATCTGGATCCAAACTGTTCGCAAAAGTAATGATGGATTCGCTCGCAGCGTGCTAAGGGTTAAATATTCATTCTGCACTGAAAGCTTATCCACTGAACTGGCAAAGTTCAGAGTTGTGGAACTCCAAGTATGTCTTTTATCTACGGAACAGTCTTTAAGAACTAATGAATATTCTTATGTAGTCTGTTGATCTCACCAAAACAATTTTATGCCAAGATAAAATCATCCTGGTCATTTATTTATTTACTCCACAGATGCTCATTAAACGTGTTTGCAAGCACGGTGGACCCAGATCAGAAGGCTCCTATTGGATCCGTCTGATAAGGGTCTTCTCTGTTTGCTTATTGGATAATATAGATCTGATTCTACTGTTTCTGTCCGACATTTCTAGTGCTCATATGCCATTATAAGAATCAAACAATATTAATGGATATCAGTATTTCTAACATAAATATTCACGGAGAAACGGATTAAAACAATTTAACACGTTTAATATTATCAATAAACAAACAACATACACGACTTGTTTTTTTAGTCACATCTACTCGCCGCATATACTAACCTCCATCCTTTGAAGCGTAATTCGTTTGTACTATACTTTGACACTCGTTGGAATATAAATATTATAGATCATTGATTCCAAACGAATATGATTAATTATTTACTTGTCGCTGCTGCATCATTTAATACCAAGGCATAAAAACATTGCAAATTCTTTGTGAATAAGAACACTATTGTGTTTGTTGTTTGCATGTGTATGGAAGCCTATATAAACAATTACCGTATTATCTCTTGAACGTTACATATGTTTTAACTCTTTCCTTCATATAAACGTGTTTTCACGCATTTGCAAACAGAGCAAACCCAGATCCAACGGCTCCTAAACCAGGGTCTGCTCGGTTTGCTAAAGGAATTTTATAGATCTGTTTCTGTACTTTCTTAAATGGATACAATGTTCCACATTCCATATTGCATAATAACTATTTTTCCCATGAATATTTTAAAAACAGAGAAGGAAATAAATGCAAGGGGATTCTGAAGATTTAACTCTTTTATTGGAAATAGAACAATCATGACGTAAACTATAAACATGTACTCGGTCACCAGTCAGAGACCAGAGCAATTGTGGAGAAGTCATTTGGGGTACGATAGAAATGAAAAATTACAAACACTCAGATTCCTCCCTCCGTATGTGGGTTTAAGTGGACACCATCATAGAGTATTAGGTATGTCCCGTCGTCCCACACGCAGAGTGAAGCATACTACCCAATTGTAAAGGTGTTGACCATCAAGCATGCAGTGCACTGCAGTATATAGAGGACTATAGCCCTTTTTTATTAATTGTTTAATACGTTTGACTAAGTGTCAAACATGTTTGTCCAACAATTTTGACAAGTTTGATAACGACATCACCGTTAAACTCTGAATGTGAAATATCTAAATTTAAAAATACAAACTATGTAAATAACAGTTCTATTTGCTAATGGGCAGAACATTACTGTGATAAAATTTTGAAAATGTCTTTCGAAGTTTGCGATTGTTGAATCACCAATAAAAAACAGCCCCAGCAAAACGAATAAGCTGAGAAATGTTAAAGGTACACAGTTGGTTCCAATGGGAATATCAATAACTTGTCGATATACAGACTTTCCAAAATGAGCAAATATATTGTCTAAAAGAAAGGTCAATGAATGACATAATCTGAACCTGTCCACAACGTGTATTTATCTACACGGCCAATGGTAGATAATACATGTCAACAATTACAGGCAATATATGATACGTTTTCTCTACTGTTTTGCTTATAAGGTTTGGAAGTTTGACCTTTAATAGACCGTGTTAAAGTGTAGTACAGTAAAATCTCTTTATAACGGCCACTAAATTACATCAAGTATTTTGTGTTAAAGGCAGGTGGCTGCTTAAAGCAAGGTGAAAGTAAAACAGAACGCTCCTATAGGAGCGTTCTGTTTTATTTTCACCTTGCTTTAAGATGTCACCTGCCCTAAATACCAACTAATTACCACAATTTAGTGGCAGTTATAGAGAGGTTTTACTGTAAAAAGTGTAGAAAACCGTTTATAGCTTGGTGTTGCCTGCTTTGTAAGATTTTTCTATAGATCAAAAAATATTAATTCCGGAATTTTCATAAGCTATAAAAGTGGACAAACAGTCATACAGGAAGCGACACATACAAAGGGACACGGCACCAACATCATCAAATACGAAACAGTACAATTACAAGACAAAGCGTGACGAAACCCACAAGAAGATATGAGCATTAAACATTTACCATATAGCAATAATAAATTAAACCATAGGGCGAAAGCAGGGGTACCGCACTGGAACGGTCAGTAGCCAAAACATGCTACTGGTGGCGTAAGCCAGGTTTGTGGGTACCCAACCTCATGCTTAGCCCACCTTCATTCAAGTCAAAATGTAAAGTAAAATTCCCAGTACATCACAATACTTAACGCTTGACAACAACTTTGTTCCTTTGCTCAGCACTATATTATACTTTGTGTATATTATGTACTGTATGTTTTTGTGTATGGGCCGGAGGCCTAATATCAAATAAAGAACTGAACTAACGCTTGACATGTTCCTTAACCGCTTTAAGTCACGATGCTATTACTTTGGACAGTGTAGTAGTTGTGAACAAGACCGAGTTTATATGGCGTTTTATGTAGTTTAAGTATCAAGTCATTGTCGGAAGTTTATGTTGTGTGATTATCATATCAGCATTGACCTTTTTTAAGATAGCGAACAGATATCATAGGTTTACGCGAAAGATGTTAGGTTCGTATTAAAACGCAATACGTGTATCAATTATGGGTTTTTTTATTCTGAGAGTGCATTTATGTCAGCAAGTCGCTGGCCACAATATTTGATACCGAAGTCTTTCAAGGATTATATGATCTTTCTGCGGCAAGTTTCGAAATCAATTAAAGAAGGTAGTCTATGTTTTGATACTTTAGTTAATAAAGAACGAAGACGATTGTTTTCAAAATTGCCTGTAATATAACATGGCCACCCTCGGAGTAATTGAATTTAGAGGAATTGCTATTTCAGCTAGCAGGAGTATTATTGACGATGTTTATCTCCGATACATCTTGTTACAGTTAAAATTCGTAATAAAGCAAATTAATGATATTTACATTTTTTATAGGGAACTAAAAGTGAAAAGATTGTCTTTGCTTCAATGAAGATGTCAACTGGAAAACTATCCCGAAGTTCTTTATAAATCAATATGGGGATGAACTCCTTAAATAAACATCGATTCTACAAAATCTCTTTCTTCCATTACGTATGATCTCCCAACATTTTGTAAAGATAGTTTAATTTATTTGGGATAACCGAATTATAAAATATAACGGGAAATGCTTAGTTTTTTAATCATGAATAAAATAAGGATTAATCTTTATAAATGACATAATAAGCAACAATGGTGGTTTAAAGGAAACATTAATAAACACAATTCACATTAAAACACACTGGACGTAGCATTCTAATAAGTTATTGAAAACAAATAGTGAAATCGGATACCTGAATCAGTTAGCTAGTAAAGACAGAAAATAAAAACATGTTTGGAAAAGGTAAAAACGTTCAGGTTGATACAATAAACAAAAAGAAAAAATGATTAAAGACAAATTCGAACCTCCTTACATACGTACATTCTGGAAACAACCTTCGATCGCAAAATAGACTGATGCTCGCTATACTTTTTGATAATCAGGGTTTGGTTGACAATAAAATAAAGCTTATTTATAAAAAAGATCAGATAAACGAAAACATTTTAAATGAAAACTAATCAACTCCCTCTTTGTAAACATTGCAATCAAACCGAAACATTAGAACGTTTCTTTATTCATTGCTCATACCTGGATGGATTTTGAAATGAAATACAAACCATTTTTAGAAAGCAGAGTTTCTGTATACGTAAATACAGTAAAACCGCTCTAAACCGGATTGTTAGTAGAGAAGAATTTAGATACTTCCTTGCAATTGTCACTGACCGTTCCAATGCAGTACTTTTTCTCTATTGTTTGTTTGCTATGTCTTTGTGCGTCTCTTTGGTCTTTTGATAGGCATGTATATTTGCTGTACGTTCTTGTCATTGTGCTGTTCGGGCGACTGTGTCTTTTTGTATGTGGTGTTTCCTGCATGACCCATACTTTTACATGAAGCGTGAATGAAGGCGAACCAGAATAAGTTTTCTTCGAATATCATCAATGACTTACCCTACTAACCCTCGTTAAATATGTTGAATACAAAAGATCATCTACGACAATTATATACAGCTTCAGCAAGATATTAAGAGAAATTATCTAAAACATACATTGTATAAGTCGTATCTTTGAAAATAGCACAAGTCACTAGATAAAATTTGGTTATTCCATATTCTTTATAGATGAAATAGACAAAGAACACAAGCCAGAGAGCATAGTATATTTACTAGATTATAAACGTACACCGCGTAGATCTAAGACAGAAATTCTGAGACGATATTTGTGGTATACGTTACCTTTTTACGTATACCATGTAATCTCGTCTTGCGTTTTCTGATAAAGAAAATGGAAATCATGTCTATGTAAGGATCTTTAGAAGTATTACCTGCTAGATAGATGTTGTCATTTAGGACTAAAGGAAAGGATTTGTAAGGTTTGGGTCTATCTTCGATCAGCCGTAAATCTAGCTTTAGATTTGAAAATGTTTGTGGAATTATTATCATAAACTAGATGCTCAACTGGCCGAAGTCTAACATCTATAAATGAATGTCCCGATTTACAAAAATGTTGGTATAGAAATGTCTGACTATGTTATAACGGGACTGATATGCGTGTTCCTGGAATCTATGTTTAATGAGTGTCCAGTTTGACCAACGTAGCCTACTGGACACCGCAAAGGGGTACGATTCGTGTTAGAACGTAAAACACATGTGAAGTGTTACTGTCGATATCGACTTAAATATTTCCCATTAACTGCAGTTTTAATGGACGAATTACTGCAACACATGCATATCTTAGTTATTAATAGTAGAATACATTACATGTCTACTGTGCAATATCCGTTTATTTTTTCTAATATTAACTAAACAGTAAAACTTCTCTATAACGACCACTAAACTACAACAAGTATTTTGTGTTAAAGGCAGGTGGATGCTTAAAGCAAGGTGAAAGTAAAAAAGAACGCTCCTATAGGAGCGTTCTGTTTTACTTTCATCTTGCTTTAAGCAACCACCTGCCCTAAATACCAACTAATTAACACAAATTTAGCGGCCGTTATAGAGAGGTTTTACTGTATTAATATGTCGAATTGATTTATTCAAAGGAGGAAGTATTAGTTAAGTGCCATTATGATATAGATGGTAGATGAACTGATTTTGCTAAATAAAGATTTAGTGGCCTTAAACATACAGACGGTTGAAAGGGTGTATTCATGTACATGTTGTTATTTATATTGGGTGGAATTGGCACAGAGGTCACAGAATGCAGTTTTAAATGTTGTAGCTTGATCATGTGTGACTTCATAAGTGTAGTTATAGTAGAGGGGGGATCATACTATGTTCAACGCTACATAGGTATCCAGATATGAAAAGGGACCCAAAATAATGCTGAACACAAAATCTGTCACGTGGTGCACAGGGTGGTGATGAATAGGTGATGATGACCTTACGTGTGTAACACAATTTGTAAGTCATGAACATTGAATAGTTCTTACGCCGGAGCTAGGGGCATGTGTATTGTACTTTTAAGTATTGCTCATGTACAGACACAACCAAACAGAGTCCTCTATTTTCTTGCTTTAACATTGCTACCTTTGCTTTCGAAGGACCTCCTACTTTCAGAATTCATGTACTTCACAGCAAGTGTAAATTGTTCGTGTGACGGCCGTAAAACGTCACCCCGTTCTTCATTCTCAGTGTTGTTATATATTCTGGTCATTCGGGATCGATCATCAGTTTCATTGCTTTTAGTCATGAAAATTGAATAACGCCTAAGCCCCTGCTAGGGGGCGTGAACGGTGTTGCACTTTTAATAGTTGCTCATGAACAGACTTAATAAAATCGAATAAAATCAACAGCATTGCAACTTTCGAGGGGCTTCCTACTTTCAGAATGTATAAAGCAAAAGTGACTGTATACGTAAAGTTACCGTTAAGATACAAGCGTCACAATATTTCATGACTTTAAAATATAATAATAACCATATTTCACTATTTACCTTGTGAATATGCATTTTTCATAACTGCACAGAGAAAAGGGAAACTGTGCAAATGTTTGCGGGGGCAATTTGTAGAATCATATCTATTGTATTAGTGAGCAGATTCTGATCAGAAAACACCTAAAGGAACCTAAAGGAACTGTCTGAACTGGGTCCACCCTGTTTGCGAAAATATAATTACAGTAAAAATTAGATTCTTCGAAATTTGAGTAATGAAGAATTCGTACCTTTTTAGGCAGGTGACTGCTTAATGCAGGATGAAAGTCATAAAGAAATCTCCTATGTACCTTGATTGAAAATAATTACCACAAAAACAGGCAATGCATGAAACAAAATAGCTGTATGTTATAAAGTAAAGAGTGTATCACCATACTTTGAATGAAATCATGTTAACAAAACTTTATTACCATTTCCTACACAGTGTGTACAATACGCTTACACTAGCAATTTGTACATTCTGAATCAACAATTTACTGCTGTTTATTTATCCTGATTGAAAATACATTACCACAAAAAACTTGCAATACATAAAACAAACTAACCCTATGTTGGGTGTGTAACAATAATGGTGTCAGTACATGGGTCAGATCCGTCAACTTTTATACAGAATTGCATGAAAAATGTCAAGATCCATCGATTTATTTTGTCTTTTTCTCCATTACCACATAAATACTGATTTGAAATAACGCATGTATGAAGAAATTAAATAGCTGGTTTTATAATTATGAACCAGGAACATATTTAACTGTGTTAGACTAATTAGATCTATAATAATTCATAAGCAATCAGGGTATGTTTTGTTTGTAAAGGCGTAAAATGTCTCTATCAGGTTAACAATGAACGATACGGAGAGCAAACATCTTTATCTTTTACCAATACTGCATGGGCTGAACGAACGTATCAATTTCAATCACCAATCGTGTTGGTCTATGTCATATGTACAGACACAGCTAATTTCCACTACGATCTTTTCATTCCCAATCTAAATGCAAGTTGGTGTGATGCCACGTCTATATTTCATTGATATGTTCCACGATAGAGGAACAGTTTCCTGTATATATGCATACTACCGAGGTTGGGTGATTCTAGTGGACATAAATATTAGTGGATTCCGGCAAACAGTCCATAAATCCCACCACTGTCTATTGCCTAAGTAACATTGAGTGTAAGTTTCAGAATGTTTACACTATACAGCTTTTTATTGCAAAGTGCACGATAATAGTTTGCGTCATAACAAAATCGTATCGCTCTACATCATTTAAGGAGTTCGGTGTCCAATATTGCGAACAATATGCCCGTATCTGTTGAACATTATACCCGTATCTGTTGGACATTATACCCGTATCTGTTGAACATTATATCTGTATCTGTTGAACATTATATCTGCATCTGTTGAACATTATATCTGTATCTGTTGAACATTATACCGGTACCTGTTGAACATTATATCCGTATCTGTTGAATACTATACCCGTATCTGTTGGATAAATGTACTCGTGTACGCTGTTAAACATTGTGTGTATCTATGCTAATACAGTAGAACCTGTCTTAAGCGGCCATTATAAAGAGGTATAATTATGTGTCTGCAAGGAAGGTGGTAGCGTAATTCGGATCAAAAGGAGCTTTCTGCATTACTTTTGCCATGCATTAAGCACCTGTATTTTAAGATGCCTGTGTTCAATAAATGAATGACCGCGTAGGACAGTTTCTACTGTATAAACATTGTAGCTTTACAACTGGCAGTTCAATATCTGTAGTAACTGATTATCCCATTTATTATTGTCATGTAATACTACGACTCCATTGAATATTGACCCACTGATGCTTGTGACTCGAGAAGCGCACATGTGTTTGATATATAGTTTGGGTAAACCAGCACCACACATATAATAACTATCAATCTATAACGAGTTAGTTTAGTCTAATTATGTTTCGTATTAAATTTTGATTTTGATTTTTATACTCCCTGAACAACGAGTTATACGTCATTAAGGAGTAAAGTAAAACTGTTGTTTGTTTGCATGTCTGTCTGTCTGTCTGTGTCTGTCTGACTTACTGGCTGTCTGCCTGTCAGTATGACAGTCTGCTTGCGTGTCTGCGTGTGTGTGTGTCTGCCTGTCTGTCTGTTTGTCTGTCTAGGCTGTATGTCTGCTGCCTGCCTGTTCGTCCGTCTGTCTGTCTGTCTGTTTGTCTGTCCAGGCTGCCCGTCTGTCTGTCACAACATTTCCAGGACCTTTGGCCTGAATTGGATGAAACTCCACAGAAATGGTTAATAGCAAACCTTGTTGTGCATGCTGTCGTCAGGTTTTACACGGATCTTTCCATAGAGTTATAATTTCTACAATAATGCGCACTTACACACACTTGTCTCTGCTTCATCTCTGAACTCTTCTGGTTCTAATTACGCACACAAGTGTTCGCCACAGACAGATAGACATACATACATACGCACTTCATCCTGTAACAAAACGTCGTTCGTATTCACGTGATAATTCTACTTTTATTCGTTTTCAAAGTGACCTTTCAGGACCAAACAAATCATAACTGAAACAATACCTGTTGAGTTATTGCCATGATTAAATGTAGGTACAAGCAACACGTGATATGTTGTCACCATAGCAACGTCACGTCGACCATGAGCGGGGCACCTTGGCGTCATCATGCAAAAATATAATGTTTGTATGGCCAGTTATGTCATAGTTAGTGCTCTAATATGGTACTGACGTTGAAATACATTACGGCGCTAGACTGCACGACGTCATTTCTGGTTGTTACGGTATAAACAAGTCATTTTTTGAATGAACAGATGTAAAATGAATCCGGAACAAAGATATTCCGTAAAAAAATCTGGGAGGAAGAAGCGACCAGAAAATGACGGCAAATTATACCTGCATCATGACAATGCAACGCCCCATACCGCATCTGCAACAAAGGAAGGACTTGCTGAGAAGGAATTGACATAACTGCGCACCCGCGATACTCCCCACACCTTGCACCGTGCGATGTTTGGTTATTCCTGACAATCAAGCGTGATTTTCGAGGCTGTCGTTTCGAGGACGTCGATGACCCGCCAATAGTTGTCAGAGAGTGCATTCGAAAGATTCCATCAGGAGATTTCAAATATTGTTTCATTTCTTTGGTAAATAGGCACCAGAAGTGTATAAAGTACGCTGTGGAATATTTCGAGAAAATCTGAGTGTTTCAAACCTATATAAAGACAAACCTTTATTGAGTATACCAAGGTGCCCCGCTCACGTCGATGTGACGTTGCTATGGTGACAATATATCACATGTTTCTTGTACCTACGTTTAATTATGGCAATAAATCAATAGGGTACAGTCGCAGCTATCATTTATGAAAATTCCATAGAAAAATTATTAACAAATAAAAAAAATACAGCACTTGTCACGAAACTTTTCGAACAAGCCTTATATGTAAGTTTCCGATATTTTAACAAATATCGAATTTTTTAGCTAACTGCTCACTGTTGAAGTTGTCTCTTCTGTTATGCAAATATATATTTTCTGATGTGTTATTGCAGATTACATACATTATTCATTTGAGTGTTTAGTTTAGTGATACAATAATTGAGATATACGATAACGTATCAGTTATACAGTAACCTGTCTTAAGAGGCCATCAAAAATGTTCTAAGTATGGGTCTGTAAGGAAGATTGTTGCTTAATTCAGGACACAGGCAATGCAGAAATCTCCTCTGGGAACCATCAACTGGGTCTACACTATTTGCAAAGGACATAAGTATCCCGTTTCCCACACTGAAGGGGTTACACCATGGGCCCTTTCTACATGACACCCATCAGCAGTAAGCAGCAATCTTCATCCAATGATTCCTGTTTTCCGTTGCGCGTCTGTATTGAGATATTTTACTTTTCTCCTATTTCAAGTGTTCCATCTGTAGAATTATGGACTGTTTTCATATACAATTGAACTTCGATACCTCGAACTTGGATAACTCGAACTTGGACTAAAATGTCGGTTCTTCCAATTTACAATACAGTATTCCTCTATAATGTATCACTAAGCACATATAGAAACACACATGCGTGTGACAGCCTAATGCAGGTCTAAAGTAATACTGAAACTCCTACAGCGCTTTCAGTTTATTAGCTTAGACCTGCAGTAAGCTGTGAAATTGAGAAACTGTCAAGCTTAGAAATCGGATAACTCGACTTCGAGTTATTTGTATGGTCCCTTGGAGTTCGAGATATCGAAGTTCAACGGTACTTTCTTTCTATAGAAATAAATAAAAAAACACTGTTTGTACTTATCTTGCTACACACTGTTGTATACATATCCGAAATTGGCATCAATAAATATGATAAAAATTACGACCACAGGGCAAAGGAACACTAGCATTAGGTTACAGTACTATGAAAGCATTAAGTAGACCGGCTCATAATTGTTATGATGATGTTAACTCGTATCCCGTTATCCGTGTATGCACTTGCATTTGCAAACATCTTAGATCACAAAGAGATGACGACTCATTCGACGTCTGATCAGGATCCAGGCTTTTCGATAGTTTCTCAAAACCTTGATAGAATAGGAAGTAGACAAAATTACACCAGCTCCAAATTTGAACAGACACTATTTTTACCAGCAGGGTAAGAGTTAAGAAAGCATTACCACTGACGTTCTATACACTGTTAGATCTCTAGTTCCCATTTATTTCTTCTCTTCTAATATATAGTTCCATTAGTTACAAAATAAGAATATCCGCCAAGGACATGTATACTTGTGGATTGCTTTGAGAAAATAGATACCGTACATTCAGCAGAAACCCAGATAAGACGCGTAAATTAAAGCATTTTTCTAGAATTATTTCTCCATCTAATCCCACGTTGTCACCACTGTTTAGAATCGTCTCGAAACGTGGCTAGAATACAACTACAACTACAACTATTACATTTTATTTTCATTACATACAGGATGTAAAAATTAGAAATTAACACAATACAAAATAATAATAATACAGTATGGAGTGTATTGCTTGGTTCCGTATGGTGTGGTGGTTAAATGACGTATATAGTATATCTCTGATTTACCATCATAATGAACATTCAAGTTGTAAAAAATCAATTGCCTGATATATAACTCCTTAAAGCATTTCAATCGTGGTGTTTGCTTCCATAACTCTCGACACAACTTCAATGGACACATATCATTTTCTTAGTTTAAACGAAATGAATTTAAAAGACTTATATTCCTTGGCCCAGGATAAGTCTCCACAAGGAAGAACACGCGGAGACCAAGACAAGATGTGTAAATCAAAGCATTTTCAAGAATAGCTCTTTTATTTCTCAAACAAACGAGACGATTCTAGAGAGTGGTTACAACGTACGTTTTTGCGATTTAAGTATTATAATTCGCGCCTTTATCTATAGCCCTGAGTCACCATCATAATGTACCACGTGATATATCAGATCGCTTGGTATACAATTCATTAACCCATAGATTCTTTTAGATGAATTTTTAGCCGACTATAATTTCAAACATGCTTAACTTTATGCAGATATCTTGTAATAAAATGTGTATTTCTTTCCAAAAACTACCAGCTAATGAAAACGTGATCTTTCTAATCTAGATAAAGTGCTGAGAAAGTTTTTCCTGAAGAAAACGACAAGTGGCTGCTGAATGCAGGGTGAAAGACATGCCGAAATCTCCGCTTTCTGGATGCCTTTCAGCATGCATTAAGCTGCCACTTGTCTCCAAGACAGATATTTATACTTAATTTAAAGTACGATTTAGAGTATGGGTTTAATGTAGTAGGTTTGTTAAAATAATTTCAGGAAAAATACAAAGATTTCATTGTGTTTGAATACCTATGTTTCACTATTTTGGTTTTTTATATGTCACGCTTTTATGGCGACGTGGTAGAGTGCATGACTGCGAACCTGGCGATTCGGGTTCGATCCCGGGTCTAAGCGGGTATGTTTCTTTATAAGAACACCCGGTTACATATATTTGAAGCTGGCACTTGGAAATGATGCACGCATCAGAAGAGACAATAGCACCGCAAACCTTTAAAACCCTTACCAACTTATATGCGGTTAAGGGAATGGAGAAATCATTCATGTGTCAGTTTGAACCAGTGTCAGTAAATAAAGTTGGAAATTATTTTCTTTGTTACTTGTTTTATATACAGTAAAACCTCGATTATTCGAATTTTCGTTATAAACGAATTTAGACCCTTTAAGGCAGGTGGCTGCTTAATGCATGATGAAAGTCATGCAGAAAGCTCCTAGAGGAGCTTTCTGCATGACTTTCACCATGCATTAAGCTGCCACCTGTCTTAAAGATCGATAATAATACGTTTTTTAGTGTTCGGATAATCGAGGTTTTACTGTATTAATCATATTCAGGTAAGTATGTACATGTATTCCGTTTCAATAGCCCTTCGAGTTCTCGGTACGCATCGCCATTAGTGGGTGAGTAGAATCTTCAGTTTCGACTGACATTTAGCGATAACAAGAGGGCCAGAATGGCCCTGAAGCGCTCACCAGACAATCAGAGCAGAAGATATTAAAAGTTTTCACTATATGTTTCTGTTGAAAACTGGCTACCCCTGGGGCGGGGCCAATTTTGACCCCAGGGCCATAAGTTATATAAATTCTTGTAGAGGACCTGAACATGATGCTCGGTGCCAGATATGAAAGCTGAGAGCCTTCCAGTTTCAGAAAAGAAGATTTTCAAATATTTCACTATTTGTTTCTATTGAAAACTGCCCAACCCCTGGGGCGGGGCCAATTTTGACCCCAGGGCCATAATTTACTTAATAACTTAATAACTTTTGTAGAGGACCTGAACATGATGCTATGTGCAAAATATGAAAGCTGAGAACCACCCAGTTTCAGAGAAGAAGATATTCAAAGATTTCACTATTTGTTTCTATTGAAAACTGCCCACCCCTGAGGCGGGGCCAATTTTGACCCCAGGGCCATAAGTTATGCAAATTTTGTAGAGGACCTGAACATGATGCTCTGTGCCATATATGAAAGCTGAGAGCCTTCCAGTTTCAGAGGAAAAGATTTTCAAAGATTCCACTATTTGTTTCTATTGAAAACTGCTCAACCCCTGGGGCTGGGCCAATTTTGACCCCAGGGCCATAATTTATATAACTTTTGTAGAGGACCTGGACATGATGCTCTGTGCCAAATATGAAAGCTGAGAGCCTTCCAGTTTAAGAGGAGAAGATTTTTAAAGATTTCACTATTTGTTTCTATTGAAAACTGCCCAACCCCTGGGGCGGGCCAATTTTGACCCCATGGCCATAATCTATATAACTTTTGTAGAGGATCTAAACATGATGTTCTGTGCCAAATATGAAAGCTGAGAACCACCCAGTTTCAGAGAAGAAGATTTTCAAAAATTTCATTATTTGTTTCTATTGAAAACTGCCCACCCCTGGGGCGGGGTTAATTTTGACCCCAGGGGCATAAGTTATATAACTTTTGTAGAGGACCTAAACAAGATGCTATGTGCCAAATATGAAAGCTGAGAGCCTTCCAGTTTTAGAGAAGAAGATTTTCAAAGATTTCACTATTTTTTTCTATTGAAAACTGCCCAACCCCTGGGGCAGGGCCAATTTTGACCCCAGGGCCATAATTTATATAACTTTTGTAGAGGACCTGAACATGATGCTCGGTGCCAGATATGAAAGCTGAGAGCCTTCCAGTTTCAGAAAAGAAGATTTTCAAAGATTTCACTATTTGTTTCTATTGAAAACTGCCCAACCCCTGGAGCGGGGCCAATTTTGATCCCAGGGCCATAATTTATACAAATTTTGTAGAGGACTTGAACATGATGCTCTGTGCCAGATATGAAAGCTGAGAGACTTCCAGTTTCAGAGAAGAAGATTTTCAAAGATTTCACTATTTGTTTCTATTGAAAACTGCCCACCCCTGGGGCGGGGTTAATTTTGACCCCAGGGACATAATTTATATAAATTTTGTAGAGGACCTGAACAAGATGCTATGTGCCAAATATGAAAGCTGAGAGCCTTCCAGTTTCAGAGGAGAAGATTTTCAAAGATTTCACTATTTGTTTCTATTGAAAACTGCCCACCCCTGGGGCGGGGCCAATTTTGACCCCAGGTCCATAATTTATATAACTTTTGTAGAGGACCTGAACATGATGCTCTGTGCCAAATATGAAAGTTGAGAGCCTTCCAGTTTCAGAGGAGAAGATTTTCAAAGTTTTAGTATATGTTTCTATTGAAAACAAGGAATCCTTGGGGCGGGGCCAATTTTGACCCCAGGGCCATAATTTATATAACTCTTGTAGAGGACCTAAAGATGATACTATGTGCCAAAGGTGAAAGCTGAGAACCCTGTAGATTCAGAGGAGAAGATTTTTAAAGGTTCAAATTGTTGACGACTGACGACGCACGACGGACGACTGACGACGGACGACGGACGACGCACGCCGACGGACGACGGACATCAGGCAATCACAAAAGCTCACCCTGAGCACTTTGTGCTCTGGTGAGCTAAAAAGGGGCATTTACTGTGAGTTAGTTACTCCAGATCTCTGTTGCTCGTGTATGGATAATGATAAATATATTAAATTCTCGATCATCGAAATATATCGAAAACATCCATCAGATGAGAGTTTGCCATTTTTTTCTAGTATCCCTATCAAGAGACATTGCAATCAGTGTAGACCCATATAAACTGACTATTTAGGATCTGCACTTTTTTATTCACATATTATCATCCACGAGTCATATAATATTTATCGGTAAATGATGTTTTGCTGCAACAACTCTAAAATAAGATACATGTACATAATATATAATTATATTTATAATTTGTCGAGTACACTTTGGAACTGAGGTTTAAATAGTTTCATTCAGCACGTTATATCACAAGGGCCATCACCCTCCACATACATGTATTAATCAAGACAGTAAATCGACGTGACCTGAATGCATGTTAAAATCAAATGACTGACCCATTTATAACCATTACAGAATGATAAATGTACTTTTTCCAGTACCCGTTAACTCTTCATGTCTGTCATTAATGCTTTTGGCATCGGCTATTAATTCAATATTTGTATGAATTTGTAAAACATGATTTATGAGGGAACATTTAATAGACAATGTAAAGAGATTTTCAAACAAACGGTGACACATTGTGAGTGCCACATTGAAATTGAATTTGATATTTACTCTAATCATGTTAACCTTGGATCAAAATCTAATATTCGGTGTCTCATCAAGATCCATGCACCAGTAGTCATGTTTTGTGACACTTGACCAGTAGTCATGCTTTGTGACACTTGACCAGTAGTCATGTTTTGTGACACGTTACCAGTAGTCATGTTTTGTGACACTTGACCAGTAGTCATGTTTTGTGACACGTTACCAGTAGTCATGTTTTGTGACACTTGACCAGTAGTCATGCTTTGTGACACTTGGCCAGCAGTCATACTGCGTGACACTTGACCAGTAGTCATTCTTTGTGACACTTGGCCAATGGCTATGCTTTGTGACACTTGACCAGAAGTCATGCTGCGTGACACTTGACCAGAAGTCATGCTTTGTGACACTTGGTCAGTAGTCATGCTGTGTGACACTTGACCAGTAGTCATGCTTTGTGACACTTGCCCAGTAGTCATGCTTTGTGACACTTGACCAGTAGTTTCTCCTTTGTGACAATTGACCAGTAGTCATGTTTTGTGACACTTGACCAGTAGTCATGCTTTGTGACATTTGACCAGTAGTCATGCTTTGTGATAATTGACCAGTAGTCATGCTTTGTGACACTTGGCCAGTAGTCATGCTTTGTGACACTTGACCAGTAGTCATGCTTTGTGACACTTGATCAGTAGCCATGCTTTGTGACACTTGGTCAGTAGTCATGCTTTGTGACACTTGACCAGTACTCATGCTTTTGGACACTTGACCAGTAGCCATGCTTTGTGACACTTGACCAGTAGATATACTTTGTGATACTTGACCAGTAGTCATGTTTTTGACACTTGACCAGTAGTCATGCTTTGTGACACTTGACCAGTAGTCATGCGTTTTGACACTTGACCAGTACTCATGCTTTGTGACACTTGACCAGTAGTTTCTTAGAAGATTGAATGAACCGGAAGTAACTAAACGCTTTCCTTCATATAAACGCATCTGCAAACATAGTAGACCCAGATCAGACGGCTCCTATATGAGCCGTCTGATCAGGGTCTGCCCTGTTTGCTAATGGAAGTTTATAGATCTATTTCTTTTTTTCTAAAATGGCTACAATGTTCCACCTTTAATATTTCATTATAACTATTTTGTCCATGAATATTGAGTAGGTATTGAAATTTGGAACAAACACAGAACAGGGAAAGGGGTAAAATTGCCACATATGGGAATATAAACAGATGTAATGTTTCAGCATGTTAATGGTTAATCAAACACCGTTGGATTGATAAACAACACAGAGCTCCAGATAAGATGCGTGAATTAAACCATTTTTAAGAATAACTTCTTTATTTCTCCCCCAAACCCCATGTTGTGACCACTCTCTTCGAGACGATTCTAACTATAGGTCATAAAATAGGGTTTGGTGGAGAAATGACGATTTTAGTATTTGAGTACACACCGTGACCTGTAAATCTGTAAACACATTAATATTACTGTCGGACATTATCATGACTTCCATAAAGCTTCAAGTACTATGGTTATCCATCATGTACGAGCACATGTTTGGGCTTTAGTCATTGGAAAGTGTTACCAGAGCCCAACACCCTGTCAAGGTCAACAGTATGTCCCATGTTTTAAGCAATGAAGTGTCCAACAAGATTTACCCTGATGGGACATCGCGACCACAACTCGATGGTTGACATCAAAAGTATATTGTCTCACAGAGCGGCTCATACGATAATATACGATAGTATATCAGGGTTAACACATAAACTAACTTATTGGTGAGAGTGGGCCTGTGATTTTCTGTAACCACGGGCTGTTATTTTCATCAGAGGTAAAGTTTCCATTGAAAAATTGTGCTATAGTGAAAGGTACACTGCATTGTTAAGCTAATATGAAAAGTGGAACAACTTTGCTGAAGTAATTACTTATTTGAACAAAAATCCATAAAACTGGTTTAACTCTTCGACAGGTCATGAATATTGTACTAGTTTGACATTGGTTGACCTTTTCATGGAAATGTAACACAATAGTTTGATCAAAACAACGCTTTAAAATTTATTATCACAGTGTCTAGGAAAAAGGTACTCATATTCTGTACCGATTATTTGAGAATCAAATGTGGAACTGTACAAATAAATTTGATCACCGTCAATGCAATACATGATTTATCACTGCTTTGATGGTTTGTCAAGGCATGGATCGGGTACATTATCAATGAAATGGATTATTTCTAGTGCTAGTAATACACACAATGATACCACTATACCTTTCGCAGTTAAATATTTCTATATGGAACAACCAAATTGGGTAAATTTATCGACATGCTGAAGATTAATGCTGGGCGAAAGCAATTTATAAAGCTTCCAAAGGAGTTTTCTGTATCACTTTTATTTTTTATTTAGCGGTCACACGTGAACATCCATTTAAACAGTTTGTAATGTATATCCATAGATATATTAAGTGATAGGGTAATCTAGAATACAAATCGAAATTCAGCTATTCAGCTATTTTCAATTCTACCTTGCATCAACAATTCATATACATGTAACTGTTTCTATCCCCTTTGCAAACAGAGTACACCCAGATCAGAAGCTCCTGTGGCAGCCGTCTGATCAGTATCTGCTCTGTTTGCTATTGGAATTATACTAGTTCTGACTCTACAGTTCTACAGATACCTAAACATGGTGTGTACATATGCTATGATTATACAAAAACAACTAATAAATATTCATGATGGCATTATTTCTGAAATGAATAATAAATATTCATGATGGCATTATTTCTGAAATGAATAATAAATATTCATGATGGCATTATTTCTGAAATGAATAATAAATATTCATGATGGCATTATTTCTGAAATGAATATTAAATATTCATGGTGGCATTATTTCTGAAATGAATATTAAAAAGGAAAAGAGTTAATTAGTCACACAGATCTGAACAGCGTTTTACAAATCTCAATGTACACACCACAGGGTAATCTTATTTTTGATTAATTTTATTAATATTAATATTTAAACCCTTCTTTCATCGTGTGTCATGCATTTGCAAACAAAGCTGACCTAGATCAGACGGCTCCTGCTCTGTTTGCTAATGGAATTTGAAAAATCCGTTTCTTTAGTGTCTAAAATGGCTTCAAAATTCCGCCTTCCATATTTCATTATAACTATTTTGTCCATGAGTATTGAGTAGGTATTGCACTTTGGACAAACTATAGAATAGGGGAAGTGTTAATACTGTAATATAACTTCTGGAAGTGAGAGATCCTTCGAAAGCAAAAGCAGCAACGTGAAAAAAGAAAATTGAGCTTATTGAGTCTGTTCATGAGCAGTAATTAAAAGTGCAACATTACTCACGTTCCCTAGCACTAGCTTAAGCGTATTCAATTTTGAAAACTAATAACATCGAAACTAATGATCCCGAAGGACCAGAAAATATAACAACACTGAGAATGAAATATGTAATACTTATACTATGGCTTGTATATATCAGTGCACATATCCTTATACTGTCTATTTGCCCAACAATGATACATTATGACAGTGTATTTTTCATTCATTTTTCATTAATTGATTAAACAGAAATACATATTACTTTAAGAATATGCAAACACAGAGATTGAATTTATTAAACCGTGTCTTGTAATATATAAACGACTTATATATCTATAGTTCGAATTTCTGAGATATTTTGATGACTTTTCTTGACTTTACTACTTTTTCAATTGCAATGTAATGCTTATATTGATAAAATATTCTATAAATTGTAAATAAATACATGTAAGTAAGTCATCTCGTACAGTTGCACCGAAATCGTTAAAGACGTGCGTTTACAAGCAAGTTCCATCTAATGACATCGGTTTCGTCTAAAGCATTGTTAATTAATTGGATATTAGCACGCACAAACGAGTACTATCTGAATATTACCGTTAAGAAAAAAGGGTTCATCAAGAATTTAAGTGTAGATTAAGTAGAAATACCTCCACATCAGGAAAACTACATTAACCTCAATTTACATCAAAGAAGCAAACGTTTCTGCAGTTGACACGTTCTGTCTCTATGTTATTAATTGATATGACCTTACATTCTCTCTATCTAGTCATTTTAGTCATAAACAATAATGAAAACGTGTACGAGGGCAATTGTTTAAGTTCGTAGAGTAGGACGGGGTTACTGTTTAAACCAGAGCTATCACTGAAGGTGACGAATACCCGCATACGACAGCCTTGATCGTAAATCCAAAGACTGATAACTCCTGTATGTTAGATACAGACAAAATGTATGTCATGCACATCTACACTTCACAGAGTTCATGTGTATCAAATTTCATTGAATTATGTCGAATACTGTAGAATAAGATCACTTCATTGACTAGCGACACATATGGTACAAGATCAGGGACACATAGCTCCTGTTCGAAATGTTAGATACTGACAATACGTATGTTATGCACATCTACACTTCAAAGAGACTATACCACATATACACCTCATAGACGCCATATATATAAACTATCAGTGAACTCTGTCGAAACAATGTGAAGGAGTTTGCGACACAAACTATCCGTGTTACAGGCTCGATTGACAAAAAATACTCAAAGGGCAAGGGAGATAATTGTGCAAAACACATGCAAGAGTGTCTTGCACATCTATTATTCGTGGTTATTACGTATGCCAAATATAAATTCAATAACTTTCAAATTGAGGAGGGGTTTACGACACCAACTACCAACGTTACAGACCCAAATGACAAAAAAGCAATACCTGATGCTAAACCCATGACACTTGTGTTGTACATATATACTTTTCGCGGTTATTATGTATGAAACAGTAGTAAAGTCAAACAGGCAAAGCCACATACAATACGCAACCCCCACCAAAACATCGATATATAGCATGACACATACACACACACACAACTACACACCAAACACACGCACATACACGAGATGAACACATAAAACACCAACAAACACACAAGGACTAGAGATAAACATTCCACACATGAACAAAAACACAAGTACAAAGACACAAGACAAACAAAAGCAAGGGTGACAATGATAGTACCGCCTTGGCACGGATAGTAGCAATATCACCACTGGGGGTTTAAATTGCAAAATTCTCATCTACAAGTCATTCATGAGATCAAATTGTAACTTCTGTGCACTTATTTGGCATTTCTGCTCTAAGGCAAACACTGAGAAAATGGAACAAAAATCCAACACAGAGCTCTCAGAATAGTATTCAACGATTGTACATCAAATTATGAAGATCTGCTACAAAAATCTAATATGCCAACACTGCATGTAAGCAGAATTAGATCTATGGTTATCGAAACATTCAACTGTCTCTACAAAATGTCTCCTTCCTATCTGCATGATTTAGTCAGCTTCAAAACATATTCATCATCTTACTCTTTTCGGTATACGCACATGCTTAACATACCAAAAGTCATGACAAGTACCTATGGAAAAGAGGTTCCAGGTCGCACAAGTCTGGAACAGTCTCCCAAACCCATTGAGACAAACAGACAACTATAATGAGTATGTGAGGTTAGTACGGACTTGGTGCGGTCCAACCTGTAAATGTCCTGCATGTTCCTAAAAAAGTTTGTCAATATTTTTTCTATTCATTGTATATCTCAAATATGCTAGATTATATAAAACAAGAGCTGTCACAGGACAGCGCGCTCGACTATTCTCAGAATTGTTAGCGTAAAAATGCTTGATAGTGGACTAAAATAGTGTCCAATGATACTAGAAGCAAATAATCAGTCTCAGTAAAATATCTTTAATAGCATTCAGGATGTAGGATCTCTTTGAACTTTTTAATGAAAGAGAAAAACCTAAGTAAAAAAGGGCAATAAATCTGTTAAAATGCTTGACAGAGTTATGTACTCTTGCCTACATAAGAAGCTTGAGGTGGTGAACAGACACGGAATACAAAATAATTAGTGTCTGTGATAATGTATTATTTTTTAGCCATCTACATCATTTTATATAATGCATGCTGTGAGGCCACTGTTCGTAAATTGTTTCGCTACTTTCAATTTTTAGAAATTTTGGAAAAGATTGTGAACACTTACAGATGAAACTCCTCTTTATCTTTTTCCCCATAATACATTTTTTCACTAAACAAAATTACTTCAAATCTTGAGACTATACCATCAATATTCTTCAAATGTTCAGCATGTGGTATATGTATTGTTCTTTTATTTACTGATTAATTGTTATTTTTACATGCTCTGATTGTCGGAAAATAGCTATAAAGCTAATGTTATTATGTTCTATATAACCGACTCTAAATAAAGCTGCTTGTATCTTGTAAACCGGTTTACGGACGTCCTAACCTCACACTTCTCTCAACGTCACCCTAGCTTTACAAATAGTGTAAATAAAGGTATCCCCGCCGGACTTACCCACAACATAGAAGACGGTAAACACATAACAATATGTAAAACATAGCATAATAACTGTGATAGTCCGTCAAATGTGTACTCAATGACTTTGCTGAAGTCAGAGCACCTGCAGGGAAGCCGTTAAGGGCACGACAGGGGAAAAGTAATACATGAGTCTGGTAAGCTCATCCCGTATCTGAGTTTAAGAGTATACCATCATAGAGTACTACCCTCGGCCTGTCATCGCACAAGCAAAGAGGGAAGCGTAGCTACCGACTGTAAAAGGGCCGATAACCAAACACGCAGTGCGTTGCAATATAATGGGATCATAACCTTTCTTCTTAAAGGTTCTTCTTCTACCAAATATAAATGCGATAACGTTTGAATTGTAGGAAGTGTTTGTGACACCAACTACCCATGTCACATGCCCAAATGAAAACAATAATCGAAGTCCAAGGAGGAGGATTCTGCAATGCCTGACGCTAAACACGTGATAATTGCGTCTAGTATAATTATTTACCAATCGTGGTTATTATATACACCATTATTATCTATGTATAAATTCAATAACTTTATGCCATTGTGATGTATGTATAAATTCGATAATTTTCAAACTGAAGGTGAAACCCAACTACCTATGTTACAATCCGAAAAATAACCAAAAACATACTAAAAGTCCAAGGGGAGATAAATCCGTAATGCCTGACGCTAAACACAAACACATGAAAATTGTGTCTGGCACATCTACAATTCGTGATTATTATTAATGACAAGTATCAATCCAACAACTTTCAAATTGAAGGTGGAGTTTGCTACACCTACTACCCATGTTTCATACAAAACAATCACAAAACTTACTCAAAGTTCAAGGGGAGATAATTCTTCAATGCCCTGTACTAAACACATTTGATTATCACTTCTTTCTCTCCTAGAACATGTCTTTGATTAAAAAAGAATAAAAAATAAAAACAATGCATACAAATAGCAAAACTATGCATAGCTTGGGATTCGAACTCACTGCCACTGTTTTCCCCGACCAGGTACATATTCATTAGACCAAATCCCCGTACATTAGTATATGACAATAT
The DNA here is from genome assembly GCA_963576725.1 of Azorinus chamasolen. NCBI lineage: Eukaryota > Metazoa > Mollusca > Bivalvia > Cardiida > Solecurtidae > Azorinus > Azorinus chamasolen. Next base: position 94,916,536 of record OY755240.1, on the reverse strand, counting down.
GCTAATCTATTGCCCGACCCTGTATTTGTGTGCTGTTATGTATACAACACAATAACAACACGTCTCCACATATTATAGCTTGGCCACTGGTCACAATCGAACTCGAGACCCGCCGCTTGTAAGCCCAGATACAAATCCATTGCACCAATGTAACTATGCTTGGGGTTGCGGCTTGCTAGGTTATTTAAAAATAAAGAAGCGCCGCAGTCACTTCGTTTTGTTAACATATCAAAACATCGAACTCTGTAGTAAGTAAAACCCCTCTAAACCGGACACTGCATTCATCATAAATATCGGTCTTGGAAACAGGTGACAGCTTAATGCAGGGTGAATGTTATGTAGAAAGCTCTTCTAGGAGCTTTCTGCATGACTTTCACACTGCATTAAGCCGTCACCTGCCTAAAAGTATCTAAATTCTTCTCTACTAGAATTCTCGTTTACTGTACACGTCTTTATCACGTACATTCATTTCGTGTTTGTTCAATATGCCTTTGATTTTACAGATATTAACCCTTCTCTTGCTGAATTTTTAAAATACATTTCTCATTCTTTACCCATGCCCTGTTGTATAAATAGAGGATCTTACATGAGTGTTCATTACACATTGTTTTTATGAAACGAGTTTACTATAATAATATGACACGAGCTTTAGCGAGTGTCATATTCATTATAGTAAACGAGTTACATAAATACAATGTATAACGAACACGAATGTAAGATTCTTTTTATTACATAATCCTTAAAATGCCATAGAAAATAAAACAGACTAGCTGACGACTGTTTCTGCCATTGCTTTACAAACAGCGTAGTAATACAACGGGCGACCCGCATGGAGTGCTATGATTGGCTAACGCTCTTTAAATGAGAGCTACGATTGGCTAACTTGCTAATTTGCATTAAAAAATGCACTAGTGCAATTCTGCGAAATACGGCACTCTGTTTCGGCACTCCCACGTGGTAGATTATGTGATAATTACATATATCTTCACTGTGTATAAGTATTTCGCTGTGTAATCACTGATGTGGAGTGCACTGGTTGCAAAATCAACTTGTAAATAGTGCAGACCCTGATGGGACAGCTCCTGCAGGAGCTGTCTAATCTGGGTCTTCACTATTTACAGGTAGGTATATTGACGTGAATAGCAAGCGAAGAGTTAAACCAATTATAATATTAAATACATAGACTTTAAAACATTCATGACTATTTCCAGATTACCACCGTACATGTGGGTGAATCTTCGCCTCATCAATGCAGTTGTACTTTTTATAAGAATTGTGTCTCTCATAAATATAAGCATACAGTAAAGTCTGTCTTAACCAACCATGGACTGATTCGGGGTAGCAATCCTAAACTCAGGTTGTTGCTTAATGCAAGGCAAAAGTCATACAGAAAGCTCCGGTGCTTTCTTTATGTTTTTCCTGCGTTAAGCTACCACCTGTCTTTTATACCCCAAAATACAATTCTGTTTACTGCATGAAAACAAATGCAGATTTCTACAGCGGTTACGATCTCTAAATGACACAACTGCTATCGTTTGTTTGGCATAAGCAACACACATGGTGCAAAAAATCTGAAACATACACGTAATGTTACTTAAGCAGTAGACAGTGACGAATATTTATGGCTGTGTCGTCAAATTTCATTACATTTGATTATATTTATGTCCACAACGGTCTCTCAGCAACACAGATAAAGTGGAGAAAGAGAAGCACTCCACCGTTGTGCTATACACAACAAAAGCATTTGAATAGATACATTGATTGCATGGCATTTTATTAATTCTTTACTTGATAGAAGCGTCTTACAAAGTAGACCAAGATCAGGGTTCATGCTTATAAAACTATTAGTTGAGTCTGAGTTCGTTCTCAAGTTTTGGAGCCAAAGGCTCAAATCTGACCAATCAAAAGCTTGAGAACGCAAATCTGACCAATCAAAAGTTTGAGAACGAACTTAGACTCAGCTAAAAGCTTTATAAGCATGGACCCAGATAGTTTATGTAGGAGCTGTCTGATTAGCATCGGCTCGGTCTCCGTACGGAATTAATATAAATATTCTACAGTTCTGCCTAGGCCAATCAATTCTGCGTTCATTTGCAATTATAAAAAATCACTTACAATTGATATGCATGGGTTAAACGGTTAAATATATATACGTCAAACGATGCAAGGTCACAGTATCATGTTACTATATTATTTGCACTTTAAATTCATTGAACATTCTAATGTCCTTTGGTGTCCGTTGAACTGCCTTGCACTTTGGCTGTGCCAATACATTTACACTGTTGCCAATCCTTCGGTTTGCGGGGAACGAGTGCACTGGTATTTGCACACAGGGCAGAACCAATATCTGCACTGTTTGTTATTCAAAATTATTTGGCAAATTTAATCCATTCACGCTGATTGGACTCTACCGGACATGCCACCTTGAATATTCAGCAATGAAAGGTTTAAATGAGATCTGGGAAATACTATTAAACGAGCATGTGAACCACCCGGTTGTGTACCGAGAAGTCTAGATCGCCGAAAGGTGTTTGTCCTGATACCGCTAGCTATTCAAATATTGATCACTGTTTGGTAACCGGCTCGATGTCAGGGATAGTGTGCTATTAAATCAGTTGTATCATGGTTTAACTTGATTGTTCTCTTCAACAGTGGTGGCAATATGCGTAAAAACCAAACATTGTACCATTTCTACCTTGAAAATACTTTTTCATATCGAAATCCTCTTTTCTGTCTTTTCTGTTTATTATAGATGTTACATGTAAACCCTATTATAACATTTTACCTAAGTAATCGCCAGAAATATCTTATTGAAAAATTGTTATTTTCCATTTTAAAGTAATATTTCTAGAAATGGGACAGTCATGTGCTCATAAGTTCATGTTTGCATTCGTAGAGCCAGCGTAGTATCGATCAAATAAAACACATTATATTACAAACCTGAAACAATAGTATCAACAATATAAAACATTTTCTGTTACAAACCTGTAACAAATATCGTATCGATCACATGAAACACATTTATTACAAACCTGAAACATACCTAATATCAATGATATAAAACAAATTCTATTATAAAACCGAAACAAACGTAATATCGATAATATAAAACACATTCTATTACTAACTACATTAAAAGCTTTCTATTGCGACCATTAAAAATATGTATAATTCTGGTATATTAAGACAGGTGGTAGCTTAATGCAGGACGAAAGTTATGCAGAAAGCTCCTCTAAGAGCTTTCTGCATTACTTTCGCCCTGCATTAAGAAACCACATGGCAGTATTGACACCCATAGATACATAAATCATATTGTCACTATAGGCACGTTAGAACGCACGTTATAGGAACGATACAGTGCTCGGTATGGTAAAAGTAATATACCCATGGAAGTCAGTGAGTTTAAATGCGTTACAGACCATTAAACTCCAAATAAATCAAAACAAAGGGATTGATTCCAAACAGCTATCACTTGGAAGTTAATGAGTGCTTTACGTTACACAAGCCGCGTGCGTAACTATAGCATGAATCAAATACCAGTTATGGCTCATTCAGGTGCATCACTGTGATACGCTGAAAAACTGTGTTTGACATTTGCACGAACATGCGAGCAAATTTCTGAAAATAAGGTAATCTGTAAAAGTATAATTGACGACGTGTTTAAATTCACGCTTATACAAGCCAGGTTCATTTTTCAGAATCTTGCTATGAGAAAGCATTTGGGTGAAAATGAAACTTTCAGTATAGCTTAAAGTGATAGTCTTTACTTGAGGTGTGTTTTAAAATGCCTAACAATAACATAAATCGTATGTTTATATCCTGAAAAGAAGTATATCGCAAGAAAACCAGCCTAATAAACACCGAAGACGACACAACTTCCATTGTGTTTGATATGTTATTCGGCAATGTATTAATATATATTCGGCTCGCGTTTTAGTTTTGTTTACTGTTCGACCAAGACCGATACTATTTTGTTGTCTACAACAAACTATTATAAGTACATGTATAGATGAAAACGGTTTATTTTGTATCAAAGGGGCATTTTTCGATATAAGTTCAAATTGACAATCTTTGAACAATGATTGAACATAACAAATACCAAGTTTTACGATGTTATTGAAAATATGCGTTCATAGTAGGACTTCCGTTTTAAACAGAGAGTCCAATATCAATAAGCAGTGACATTCTAAAATAGCGTTGAAAATATTTCCAGTTATTCATTGTCTCCTCCATTTCTACTAATTATAAATCTAAACTAATGATCAATTAGCTATCAATGACGTATACAGCAGAACCTGTCTATAGTGGTCATTAGTTTATTGAACATGAAGGTCTTAAAAAGCAGGTGGTGCTTAATGCAGGGCAAAAGTAGTGCAGAAAGATCTTTACATAGAGTAGGACCACTTAATGAATAAACATATGTGTCGTCATAAGCAGGTGGTTGCTTAATGCAGGACAAAAATAATACAGAAAGTTTTCTGCATTACTTTTGTCATGCATTAAGCTACCACATGCCTCTACCACCCAGAATTATACCTCTTTTAGGTGGTCGCATTAGAGGGTTTATACTGTATATCCTTGCAGACCTATAATTCGAAATATTTTTGATGGCCGCTTAAGACAGGTTCTACTGTACGCTGTAGATGCATTCCATTATAAATGAACTGGCTTTACATGCAAAGTAGAAGAAAGGTTCTCCACAAGTTTAATATTAGACGTTTTAACATCACGTTTGATAATGTATTACTGTTATTGTGTTTTCAAAAAGGCCGTGTATAGAATACGTTTTTGTGAAAATGTCAGGAACAATATAACATGTTATGGTTTTAATTAGCATGCACCTGATGTTTAGGATTCTTATGTTGAATCAGTCCATGGCCACTAAAGACAAGTTCTATTGCATTTATAATACTTCTGACGAATCATTTACTGATAAAGATACCAAGCCAGAAGAGAACTTAACAATGTTTCTAATAACAAAAACTAATATAGATATTGTATGTGTGTACATGCATGTATTCGTGCGCGAAATATTGTGTGGGGGTTGTGGATGGGTGGGTCGGACATGGGTGTGTGCTTGTATACCTGCGTGCGTGTGCTTGTGTGCGTGCGTGCGCGCTCTTCACTTGGGCTACAAGAGTGGCGGTGTAGTTTTGTATGTCAATTCTTACTTCATTGTAATTGTTTTCGATATGTATAATAATATTTTATTTCTGACCCAGTTTATCCTGATTCTTATCTTTAGTGCCAAACACCTAACCTCGCTTTCACAAAATGTTATGTGACCAAAATTACAATCAGGATCAAAATTATTTTTTTAATTCTCCAACATGCTAAATACATTTCCAAATACTCTTTTTTAAGTATTGCTTTTGAAGTTCTTTAGTAGTATGAGTTTAAATTGTTATTCTAGTAATATTGATTACTTAGTACTCTCAGTAAAAAAATTGAGCAATATTGGTGCAGTGCATGTATGACGTGTGGTTTCATAGGATGTGGTGGTTGCACATGTTTGTGTCACTTCATTAAGGACGCTTTATAACTAACCTTTCCAGAAAGTAGAGCAGTGCAATAATGATTTAATGTTCCAAATTTCACTTTCTATCCATTAGCAAGAAGAAGTAGAAGGAAGCGATTGTGCACTTTTCTGTGTAGAAACCGTAGATTATCGCCTTTAGTAAAGATAGGGACAACTTGATTTATTGTAAAATGCAAAAACAACAACTAGAACAAGAAATAACTCATTTCTAAGGTGGTATCTTTAGGGCACATATTTTTACAGTAATATTATCATGTTGATCACTTGAAATATTATGTCGTGCGGACGACCTAGCATCTCGAGCGTTGAACTTATCAAGTCACGCGCACCACTTATTATCTCAAGCATAATAAATGGAAAAGTAGTAAAGTCAGGCAGGCAAAGCCACATGCAATACGCAACCACCACCAAAACACCGATAGACAGCATGACACACACACACACAACCACACACCCAAACGCACACACACACACACACGAAATGAACACAGAAAACACCAAAATACACACAAGAAACAGGGACAAACGTTCCACAACATGAACAAACAACAAGCACAAAGACGCAAGGCAAACAAAAGGAAGGGTGACAAAGAGAGTACCGCCTTGGCACGGTCAGCAGCAAAAACACCACTGGGGGTTTAAACCGGTTTACGGACGTCCTAACCTCACACTTCTCTCAAAGTCACCCTAGCTTTACAAATATTGTAAATAAAGGTATCCCCGCTGCACTTACTAACAACATAGACGACGGTGAACACAGGACAACATGTAAAACATAGCATAATAAATGTGACAATCCGTCAAATATGTACTCAATGACTTTGCTGAAGTCAGAGCACCTGCAGGTGAGCCGTTAAGGGCGCGACAGGGAAAAAGTAATACATGAGTCAGGTAAGCTCCTCCTGTATCCAAGTTTAAGAGTATACCATCATAGAGTACTACCCTCGGCCTGTCATCGCGCAAGCAAACAGGGAAGCGTAGCTACCGACTGTAAAAGGGTCGATAACCAAACATGCAGTGTGTTGCAATATAATAGGATCATAACCTTTCTTTTTAAATGTTTTAATGCGTTTAATAAACAAATCATGAAAATGGATATGACCCCGAATTTTCCTAAGTTTGTAGATAAAATCAAGCGCTCAACGTAATAAACCGAGCGCGTGAGTTAATTCAATTGCAGTTTTATTTTATATTCGGGTGGAAATGGAAATAGAGAATACTCTATCCTGCGGTCCCTTGAAATTGGATAAGGGTGTCCTAGTACATAGGGCAGACTGTGATGAGGGTCTGAACTGCTCACCATTCGAACTTCTTTCGCAAGGTACACCCGTTTATACAAGATGTACTCCATCGTTAAATGATGGTGAAACAATTTACTTTAAACTAGCCTTAAAACGGATAATGATGTCTGAAAACAGGGAGATACTAAGGATATGCCTAATGCATGAGCAGTTGGCTAATAACAAACCAGTACTGTTTTAGACCAACACTACAGTACATGTAATATCAGCAAACATCAGCAAACATTATAACATTACTATCTCACTTCCTAGTCATTCTTATGCTGGATATTCAAATATGAATCCATCTACTATGAATATTGAGTTAGCTCAATCATTCTATAGTGGGTCAAATGTAGCCACAGAACTCAAATAACAAGTAGTGCAGACCCATATGGGTATACGCTATTTACAAATGCAGACATGTACTAATAGCATGAGAAGGGTTAACTCTAGGAGCTCCTCTAAGGGCTATCTCATATGGGTTTAGGCTATTTTCAAATGCAGATGTGTACGTTAATAGCATGAGAACGGTTAGATTTAGGAGCTCCTGTATGGGTCTACAATATTTACAAATGCAGATATGTATGTAAATAGCATGAGAAGGGTGACATTGGTCTGCGCATCCAATATTTGGATAGAGATACAAAAATCTGAATATATAGCATATCATTTTTAACTTGCAGAAGTGTAGATCCAGATATAGAGAAAACCAGATCAGTGTTGTATATGGACGCATTTATCTGTTAAAGCGAATGATATCAGTTTGGTCGAGTTTTTGTCGAGACCAAAAGTTTTTCGAGGCCGAATTAGATCAACTTTTCTGTGCTGAATCAACTTTTCTGTATTCAGCACTCACCCGATATTCTGTTTATCTTGTCACACGGAAACTTTCCTTAGATCCTTTCATTGCATGACTGTCGGCATTGATTCGGCGAATTACAGTTATTCAAACAAAACCGTTTGAAATAGTTTTGGAGCATTGATTAGCCTTTAGGCTTATTCATTCCATATGTTTGACCAAATAGCCACAGTACATTGCCCTACTTTGTATCGTTTACAGTTAGTCTGAAACTAGAGCTGAACGACCTACTTACGTCCAACATGTTTTACCCCACTCACTTATGCCATCATATTTCATTCAAATGTCGTTTCTTTTGATATTTTAAGAGCTCGAAGTGCTACCCGGACATGACGCATTAAAGCAAGTAAAAAGCATATGTAAAACGAATAATAAGCTTTAATTTTATTTACTGATAGAAAAAATCAGTCTGAAAATCGAATGTTGTCTGCGTCCGAACTTCTAAGTGTCTGTTAGCTCAATTAAACGGAGCAATTATGTACCGGTAAGAGTAATTTTTATGAAACATCATCACTTACAACCACTTGAAGCTAGGGATATTGTATATGTAACACGAAATACATGCATACAGGAATTACAACCCCGTACGTATTGTTTAACCCTTTCCCTGTTCTATATTTACTGTAAATGTTTATACCTACTAATCATTCATGGACAATATAGTTATAACGAAATATGGAAGGTGGAACATAGTAGCCATTTTAGATAGTAAAGAAACAGATCGTTCAAATTTCATTAGCAAACAGAGAAGTCCCTGATCAGACGGCTCCGATAGGAACCGTCTGATCTGGGTCTAGTATGTTTGCAAATGCGTCTATATGAAGGAAATGGTTAAGAGTGAATTACATGTAGAGTTGACAAAGCAGCCGCTTGTATATGACCCTCAGTCGTTAATATGTACCACATAACACTTCCTCGCCACTCAAAGTCAGAATCGACCTATATCATAAATTACGTTTCTTACGGAACCCACTTGTTTTCATTTTGATGTACATTTCTGCAAAAATAAGTTTTAGGAAATGATTTGACTGACACACAATGCAGATTCTTCGGACGCCCTCTGATCTGGAACTTCATTATTCGCCTAGTTCCTCTATTAGGGACTTTTGACTTAAATGTGGTAAGAAGCTATATTTTATCATACTCTTCAACAATGTTGTTTGCATTATATGTTACTGGTTATTAGATCACCAAATAGCAAATCATTTCCCTCATATAAGTGCTTTTTTACGCCTTGCAAACGGAGTAGACCTAGGTCAGACGGCTCCTGTAGTAGGTCAGGTCTAATCAGAGTGTAATCTGTTTGCTTTATGATATGATCTGATTCTACAAGTTTTGTTAAAGCAGAAACCTTCCCTTTAAATATTTATGAAAAACCAACTAATAAATATTCAATATGTTATTATTTCTTAACCCTTCGCTTGCTGAATTTTAAAATACATTTCTCCTTCTTTACCCATACCCTGTTGTATAATTATATATATGTTCACTGTGTACAAGTATTTCGCTGTGCAATCACTGCTGTGGAGTGCACTGGTTGCACAACGAACTTGTTAATAGTGCAGACCCTGATGAGACAGCTCCTGCAGGAGCTGTCTCATCTGGGTCTGCACTATTTACAGGTAGGTATATTGACGTGATTAGCAAGCGAATGGTTAAACTAATGCTGAAGAGGTAAATGGTTGATTATGTTAACTCATTTGCTCCCAAGATCCCATATATGGGACGTAGGCAAACAGTGTAGACTCTGATCAGACGCCGCATAATGCGGCGTCTGATCAGAGTCTACACTGTTTGCTGATAGGAAATTCAATATAAAACAAAACAAAAATGAAAATTTAGCCCAGACATCCCTTAGATAAAATATAGACTAATCCAATATATAAGCATGGAAGAATCCATTGGGAGCAAATGGGTTAATCTACTAGTTTCACTATGCTGTTTCAGTTTATCTGCAGATGCTCTTGAGGATACAGACTGTGCATCTCCTTAACAAGGTGACATTAACCCTCTACTTGATAAAATGCCATTTCACATCTTTGCAAACAGAGTATACCCAGATCAGACGACTCCTGTAGGAGCCATCTGATCAGGGTATGCTCTGTTTACTTACAGAATTATATAGATCTGATTATACAGTTTTTGTCATGGCCAAAACACGAATTGATATGCCATTATAAAATTCAAGTACAGTAGAACCACTCTAAATGAAGCTACCACCTTCCTTTGCCACTGTGAATTATGCCCGTTTTTGGCGGTCGCATTAGAGGGGGTTTACTGTACTATATATCCATGATTCCGTTATTTCTTACATGAATATTCATGGTGTAAAGGATCAAGGATTCGTCAATACCCTGTACCATGTATATATTTTATCTTCAGAGAATCATTGTGTACTGCATTTCTAGTTCATTCTAGTCCTTGAAATGTTAAAATTATCGGCAAAGAAATCATTTTATATTGTACCTAGTAATTTAGTGTTCAATTCTTACGCACTTCACAAACTTTCTCCGATATATACCAACTCTCTGGCGGGATACATTGGTATGCACACATCAATGATTACGATAAACAGTTGGGAATTTAAAAAAAAACACCATATGTTGCAATTTAACCGGCCTCAAAACATAATGAGATATCTTGTACTTTTATAGATTCAACCTTGATTTCAATGAATATGTAATCTTATATACAGTACGCCTATTTCATTTTGTTCTTTAACCTGTTTAACCGGTACCCGCTGTGAAAAAATAACATCTGTCCAAAGTGGGATCTGATGCAATGTTAACTGCTTCTATTTAAATGAAGCTTTCAAGAAACTATTGGCCGAGCGCAAAACAGTTTGGATCCTGATGCAGGGTTACACGGCGTTTCATTTGGATCCAAATTATTTTCAAATACGAGTCGTGGATAAGGGTTAATATTCGAAGCACATGTTCGTTAAACAAAACCCATGTTCACAAAACAAAGCCAGAACCAAGCATGCTTATCATTTTATTTTTCTTCGACGTGGTTTGGTTGGCTAAAGAAGTGTTTTATCCACAACATAAAACCTCCAACAAGATCTTCAAACGTTTTGTAAATCTCCGAACCCTATGTTTCCAGATTAATTTATCATTCTAAGTATGAGAAATATGTAACATTTTATCCCAAACGTTTAGAACATACAGTAAAATCTCGATTATTCGATTTGTCTCTATAGAAGAATTTAGACCCTTTTAGGCAGGTAACAGCTTCATGCATGGTGAAAGTCATGCAGAAAGCTCCTATAGGACCTTTCTATATGACTTTCACCATCCATGAAGCTGCCACCTGTCTTAAAGATCGATAATAATAATACTATTTCAGTGTTCGTACTATCGAGTTAGTTTTTACTGTATTTGAATTGCAATAAAAACGCTATACACCTGAGCTACAATCCATATCTATTTCATTTTAGGCTGAAACATTTAGCTATGCCGGTACTTTGACAAAGAAAAAACAAAATAAAGGCGGTTGATGGGTTTGAAACTCCATAGTAAACTAGTTCCTGACAGTTTGAGACCAGTAACACCGAAATCAAGATTGTCTCTGTGTTCAGATACGACTCAGTTGAGCAAAGCATATCTTTCAACAGAAAATAAAACATGCACAGTAGTAATTGGCAAGTACAGATGAACATCGACATATCCAACTTCAAGGGACATATAAATTAGTTCGAGATAACAAAGGTTCGAGTCATCCGATTTATAATCTGAGCAATATCTCAAATTCACTGCTTAATGCAGGTTTAAAGTAATGATGAGAGCTCCTGTAGGGGCTTTCAGCATTACTTTAGACCTACATTAAGCTGTCACGTGTGCTTCTAGATATGTGTATTATTTCATTTAGAACAATTCTGTATTGTAAAATTTTGAAGGACCGAATTTTCATTTCGAGTTATCCCGTAGTTCGAGTTATCCGAGTTCAAGGTGATGTCGCAGTTCAACTGTTTATAAAAGGTGGGTTAGTCTAAGGCCCATCTACTTAAAACAAGTGTTTGTTCAATCCTTTACATGATAAGTATGCATATAAGAAATAAGGACATCATGAATATTTATTTGCTGAAGCTTGACATATGATATTTTGCGCATGGCAGAAACTGTAAACTCAGATCTATATCATTATGTGTGAAAACAGAGCAGACCATGGCCATGCGCCTCCTATAGAAACCGTCAGATCTGGGTCTACTCAGTGTGCAAAGGCGCCTGGATCAGGTAAATGGTTAAAATGATACTGACCAAATGGTTAAAGTGATATTAACCAAATGGTTAAAGTGATACTGACCAAATGGTTAGGGTGATACTGACCAAATGGTTGTAGTGATTCTGACCAAATGGTTAAAGGGATACTGACCACATGGTTAAAGGGATACTGGCCAAATTGTTGAAGTGATACTGACCAAATGGTTAAAGTGATTCTGACCAAATGATTAAAGTGATACTGACCAAATAGTTAACCCATTCTCTCATATTGTCGCGTTTTGACGCTTCTGCAAAAGTCACTTTATGAAACCGTTGTGATAAATGCTCTATTTATCACAATGGTTTCAAAACTACACACTTCTGAAATTTTCCTTTCTCTAGTAAATGCTAGTAGATTTATTCAAAGATGTTGGGACGAAAATAGCCTATCAGGGAATGGGTTAACACAACATGAACTGATCATGGATTGATCAGAAGTCCGTATTTTTTTCAAAATTTATTCTAACCTTAAAAGTATTTAATACTCATTTCACATATCGATTCTAGTGTGTACTGATGAACCTTTGTTGTCCCTTGTCATGCTTCAGTCGTCTCCCTTTAATCATTATCCTGCTCTTCATGACAATACTCGCATTTGCAATTAGTTTGCATCCAGATAAGACGCCGAGAATTTTTGCGTTTCATCAGGATCCAAGTTATATTTACACTGGTCAATAGTTTCACAAAAACCTGAACGAATCGGAAGTAGTCAAAGTAGTCCAGATCAAACTTTATACAGACTATACTTTCCTACAGCAAGGTAAATGTTAAGAGGAGCTTGGCGTCTGATGAATATTCAGTAGTAATTTGTAGTAAACATAGAACAGGGACAGGGTTAAACAAAAGTAGACGCAGTGATTGTAATTACGATTTTCATCCTAACTTTAACCATTTGACTGCGAGACACGTATGTACTATCAATTGTAAACAGTGTAGATACAGATCAGGGTCTGCACCGTTTGTCATTGAAAGCCATTTCACACATTTAAGTCGTTCATACTGATTGGAATCTGTAGTTCAACACTGATGGGACTCAATCCACTGTGAAAAGTCAGTGATGAAACAATTAGAAACATTATGAAATTGTAAACATAGGCACTGGACCTTTACGAAACAAAGGAGATGTTATGAGTGCGTACACATTAGTACGCGATATGAATATGTTATTTGTTGGTGATTAAATTTGCAGAGCACTAACCACATGGGAATAACACATGTATCACTGTTTTAACCCATTCCCTCATTTTTTTTAATCCGTTGACGCATTTTGACGCCTCTGTAAAAGTCATTTTGGGAAACCAATGTGATAAATAGATCAGTTTCCTTATACAGTCGCAATTATTTGAACTGAACATTGTTTTAAGCAATTCGCTGTGTAACTGCCATAATAAAATATGCATATTAAAATGTTAAATTATATATATGTATATTCTTTATTCGCCACAAGTTGACAATTCGTCCTTGTCACATATACGAATGTTAATTCATAATTTGCTTTCACTTTTGTAATGAAATTATTTAACAAAGTGCAAGAGAATTGGGAACACAATTATATTTACACATTGTGAAATACGATACGTAAATTGCATGTTATAAAATGTTTTTGAATATTATTGAACGTTTTCTCTTGATAAATAACTTATCACATGCATCGCTTTTAAATTGAACAGAAAGTTCATTAGAGTTATTATCCAATTAATTCACATACCATTGATCAACATGCTGAGCAATGCATATATAGTAGAACCTTTCTAATGCGAACACTTAATAAACAGGCATGGCTAAGAAGGTGGTTGCTTAATGCAGAACGAAGTTATGCAGAAAGCTCCGGCATTCTGCATAACTTTCGTCCTGGCATTCTGCATAACTTTCGTCCTGCATTAAGCTACCACCTGCCTTTGCCACTATGAATTATGCCCCTTGTTGGTGGTCGCATAAGCAGGGTTTACTGTATTTCAGTAAACTTTTCTAGAATACGGACCAAGAAAAATACGACAAGGAAACCTTTGTACACCGCTTTCAAACTGTCTTAATGGTCATGATTCCAAGTAAGTATTCTTGTCTGAAATGTGTATCTCTCATACAGTGTTTATCAGTGTCAAATTGTAGGTTTAAACTCAGTTTTAGGTTATTTACGATGTGTAATGATACCCACGATTGTTGTGTGCTGGGCAATAACTAGATACTTGGTGTAAACATTCTGAAACTAACACTAAACATAACTTAGCTCTTAAATCATGTCGACCAATTCTCTCCGATGCAGAATTTATTTTCTATTTCTATTCATTTAAGCTTCAGAGATACTATTGACTGAGTGACACACGGGCTGGATACTGATGAGACACCGAGTAACTAGTCGTCTGATCTGGATCTATGGTGTTTGCCGTTGCCAGTCATATCAGGCCTAGCTGGCGAAGGATTTATCCTTTTCCTCATAACAGAGCAAACAGAACTAACCATGATCAGGGTCTGGTGGTTGCTTATGGAATTAACTACATGTGTTTAATATATTTGTCTACAGTTTCTGCCACGGTTAAAACTCCCTGGTTAATAGCGCTTTTTAAAAATCTGGCAAATAAATATTCATAATTTCATTATTTTCCACATGACTATTCATCAGGTCAAGGGTTCGTCGATAGACATTAGCGAGACTTTATGACAGTCTCGTTGAATTTCATCGATGTTTTTTGTCAACAATGCTATCTATGTATACTTACAGAGCTACAGATAAAGGTGCGTACCAAGATATTAAAATCGTCATTTCTCCACCAAACTCTCTACAGTGACCACTCTTTAGAATCGTCTCAAAGAGACGATTCTAAAGAGTGGTCACAGTACAGTGCTCCCTCTCTACAACGACACCCTTTGGGATACGAAGATTGTATGTGTTGTTCAGAGGGAGTTGTTATAGGGAGGGAAAATCAAACATAATTAGCTTGTTTTCAGATCCCCAGATAAGGTGTATTTCGAGAACTAAAACCGTTATGCCTCAATCAAACCCTATGTTGTGATCACTCTTTAGAATCATCACAAGGTGACGATTCTAAAGAGTGGTCACAACATAGGGTTTGATGGCGGGATAAATAAAATACGATGGAAAAGGTTTCTGGAGCCTTGTTTCGGAAACAGTGACATGCGTTGTTGTAAGGAGGGAATCGTTATTGAGAGGGCCGTTGTAGGGAGGGAGCACTGTATAGGGTTTGGTGGAGAATAAAGGATCTACATTTACGCATCTTATCTGGATTACTAGAAACATGCCGAAAGGAAATAATTCATGTGATGTGCTAAATTGAAGCGTCACTAGTGTATTGTTGCAAGAAGATATGGCATCATTGTTCACTTAACTACCCATAAAATCCACCGTTAAATCCTTGTTTATCCCTCATAAGAACCGCAAGCGGATACTATCAACTGTGTTATCTTAAAGCTGAGAAACTTTTACACTTTCGAGTATCAATGAAATCCGTTCATTTGCCTTTTGAAAGCTTCTGCGAACAGCCTCTGTATTCAATCGAAAATCACCATTCTCATTTGCAATCATTTTACTCTCCTTCACTTGGCTACATAAAAGATCTTTGTACTCGTATATAATATTTTACATTGCCCTTGCATATGTTCAAATATCGGAAATGCTTATTATTAGCAAACACGTCTATTTTTGACAAAGAAGCCATACTCTTTGTTAAGTATGCGATATTTACTTCAGTGCACTAGCCTATATGGTATTTGAGACGCTCTCTTAGAAAGCGCGGTCATTGTAGACACAAATCAAATGTTGCATCTTTGATGAAGTATCTGATCAAGGTTTTGAAAGACAGATAACAAATTACTACAAAATATGATACAGTGCAGATCCGGAGCATATGTTGACCTGTGTCTACACTGTTTGCAATGCAATAAGACACAATGTCCAAGAAAGCGACTAATATAACTTTTAGAAATAATATGTTTTGTCTTTGATAAGTATCGGAAATGTTGCATGCATACACAGTAATGGTCCCACTATATAAGAGGACACAGCAGGATCAGTTCAGTAGAGTATTGGGTACAATGATATAGTTCAGTAAGTTTTAATGCATTTAACCGTCCAGTGAACATTGCAGTCAATTAGTAGGAAGCTGTTGATTTAAATACACTCTATCAAGAAGGAAGTTAATGGGTGCTTCAATCATTTCATTTGCAAGAATAACAGTAGTATGAATCTTGTATCAGTAATGGCTCATCCAGGTATTCAGTATGTAGAAGCTTTCTATATACATTCAGTACACTGTATTTATACACACTCGTTTACTATACGTTCAGGTACAGTGTTGGTATGCATTGGCTGTACATTCAGGTACATTGTATTTATACATGTACATAGACTGTTTTTGCATTCAGGAACACCGTCTATTTATGTTGAACATACATTAATGTGTACTGCATCTATACATACATTGGTTATAATATCAGGTGAACTATTTTACACAGATGCTTGTTATACATTCACGGGCATTAATATTTCACATACGCTGGTTATACATTCTTGTACACAAATACCAGTATTTACACATACGCTTGTTATACATTCAGATACTCTATTTTACACAAACACTTGCTATACATTCATGTACACTAATACTACACACACACTCATTATACATTCAGATGCACTATCTTACACAGACATTTGTTATACTTTCACATGCACCAATATTGCATATACGCTTGTTATAATTCGGGTATACTATTTTACACAGACACTTGCTATACATTCATATGCAATAAAACTACACATACGCTTGTTATACATTCAGGTGCACTATTTTCACATACACTTGTTATGTATGCATTCACGTGCACTAACATTAAACATACGCTGTTTATACATTCAGGCGCACTATGTCTATAAGTTGATTATACATTAAAGGGCAATTTTTATTTATACATTTGGTTATGCATTGTGCACTGTGATTATACATACTACGTTTATATTGGTTAAACATTCAGGCTCACTGTTATTATACATACACTGACTATACATTCACGTGCCGCCTGTGTGTATGCATTGATAATACATTCAGGGACATTTTATAATACATACGCTGATTTTTTTTATTAACGTGCAATATGTTTATTCATTGGTAAAACATTCAGATGCTTTGTGATTATACATACACTGATTTTACAGTCACGCACGCTCTATGCATTTGTTATACATTCAGGTGCTTTGTAAGTGTATATATAGGTTATGCATGCATGTGACCTGTGTGTATATACGATTGTTACACATTCAGGTGAACTGTCATTATACGTACGCTGATGATTCATTCACATACCTTGTGTTTATACGTTGGTAATGCATTTAAGTGCACTGTTATCAAACATACGCTGGTTATACATTCACGTGCGCTGTGTTTATACGTTGATCATACACTCATATGCACTGTGATTATACAAACACTTGTTATACGTTCACGTGCGCTGTGTTTATACGTTGATTATACACTCAGATGCACTGTTATTATACATTTACTTATCATACATTCACGTGTCATATGTTTCTACGTGTGTTATACATGCAAGTACATTGTGATTACATAAACTGGTTATGTACATTCACACGCCCTGCTTTTATAGAGTTTTATACATTCACTAGCACTGTGATTACATACATTGGTTATACATGTATTTGCCCTATGGTTATATGTTGGTTATACATTTGTACTTTCAGGTCATATGTGATTATAAGTGCACATACACTTGTCCTGTGGTTATACATTCACCTGTCATGTGGTTATACATTGGTTATACATGATTGTCATACAGTAGAACCTGTCTTGAACGACCTTATATTGATTGGGCACAGGGATCTCAAACAGCATGTAGTTGCTTAATGCAGGGCAAAAGTAATGCAGAAAGCTCCTATAGCATTACTTTTGACCTGCATTGTGCTACCACCTACCTTACTGACCCATAATTATATCTCGTTTTGATGGTTCTACTGTACATTCATATACACTGTGGTATTAAAACCATTGGCTATATATTTACGTTTAAAATATGTACACGCTTATATATTCTGATGCAGTGTGATTACACACACGCTGGTTATACATTGCTGTGCACTTTTTAATACATACATTTCGAAGTATATTCAGAATCGCTGTGTACATACATTGGTTATACATTCAGCTGTACTGTGTTTAGTCATACGCTGGTAGTACATTTAGGATCACCGTGTTTATTAAATAGACAGGTATACATTTATATACACCGTATTTGTAGTTTGTTAAACATTCTAGTACATTATCATATATGTTTGTGCGCACGTTCAGTCAGTAAGTCTTCATTGTATGCATACAGTAGAACCTTAAGCGGCCATTCATTTATTAAACCTAGGAGGAAAGTCTTCAAAACGCGGTTGTTGATTAATGCAGGGCAAAAGCAATGCAGAAATCTCATATAGGAGCTTTCTATATTACCTTTGATCTGCATTAAGCTTCCACCTGCCGCTTAGGAGAGGTTTCACTGTAAAGTTGTATACATTCATATACCCTGTGTTTGTAGTTGATTAAATATTCAAGCGCCTTATGTTTATACATACGTTTAGTAAATTGGTTCTACATTAAAATGATTCTACATTAAATTGGTTCTACATTAAATTGGTTCTACATTAAATTCGACGGTACGTTTACCTTGGTTATACATTTCCACTAAAGCGAAAGAACGACCGAAGAAATGTTCTATTATACATGATATTATATGTTTAACAATTTACTGCATGAACACATTCATGTAAACACTAATTACATCATTAATATTAAATCAGCTATATTTTATACAGTAGAACATGTCTTAAGTGACCATTCATTAATTGAACATAGGCGTCTTAAAGAACAGATGATTGCTTAATGTACGGCAAAAATACAGAAAGCTCCTGTAGGAGCTTTCTGTATTACTTTTGACCTGCATTAAGCTTCCACTCGCATTATATGTTAATAATTATACCTCCTTTAGATGGTCGCTTAAGACAGGTTTTACTGTAATTGCATATTAATTAAAGACTATTTGGATCTACATTATATCAGAAGCAAACAGCGCAGATAGTAATCAGACAGCTCCTATAGTATCAGTCTCATCTGGGTCTTCTCTATTTGTAAAGACGTGCAAAGGCGTTTATTAACGATTTATTAACATACTAGAAACTGATACAATGAAACAGTTTTCGTTCAGAATACTCAACACAATGCAAACACGCAGTTAGGATTTCTAAACAATAATGATCAGTCCAGTTATAACCCAAACTCTGCCAAGTAATCAATATATCTATTATTTCATGTTTCATACATCCTGTCAGTTTTGTACTTGTAATACCAACAAAACAGACATTGGTAAATATTTAGCATTGAAAAATAGTTCTTATGTCTTGACATATCTTAATTCTGCTTCAAATGTTGCCCCAAGAATCTTTATTGCCCGACACACACGACAGAATTTCTGCAAGGTTGTGCAGTGTCATGCGTGAAGGAATTTATAATACCACCAGAGTGTTTTCCCTGACAGCGTAAATATTTATACAAGAAATTGCTATGTACTTCCATAATGGCTCGCTGCCATACGCTTAACAATCTTGTAAAAACAGAAGGGTCTTGTTTAGATGTCATGTTATACCGAAGTGTGACTAGGTCAGAGTGGTTTCGTACTGAGTGTATCTGTTTGTTAGAAAACTTGGTATGTGAAGACAATATTACCTAACCCCTTTCAGGCCCCATTTTCTAAATGAACTTGCCAAATGTGTATGATAAATCGATCTCAAAGGATGTTTAGCGCAATACGTCTTTTGCAAAAGAGACATTTGAAAATAATATGTGAAACAAACCGTGCCAATCCTGATAAGAGCTCTCTCCAATGGACCTACTCGTTTTGAATAAGGCCCTTTATATGGGCAGTAAACAAATTTTGTTCAAAGTTGTTTCTTTTGATATTATTTAAGAAGTTATTACTGCATTAACCCATTTCCCCATAAGCTATTTTAGATCCAACCTGTTTGAATAAATCTACGTAAAAGGCGCATTAACTAGAGAAAAGGAAATATTTAGAATTCTGTAGTTTAAAACCATTGTGATAAATAGAGCATTTGCTCCTATATGAGCAAATGCTCTATTTATCACAATGGTTTCAACAAGTGACTTTTACAGAGGCGTCAAAAGATTTCAATATGAGGGAATGGGTTAAAGTCTCTATTTGCAACGTGTTTTTAAATGTATATAGATACATAAATCATTTGTTTATATGCTGAAAAGAAGTATATCGCAAGAAAACTAATAGGAAAAAACCGCCAAAGAAGACAAAATGTTCATGTATTTGACATCGAAGAACCAATACTATTGGCCAGTGTATTACTGTTTATTCGAGCTGCGTTTTAGTTTCGTTAACTGTTGAACACAGTCTGATAATGTTGTACATGTATTATAGAAAAAAGTATAAGTATAAAAAAAACGATCTATTTTGTATCATAGGGTCATTTTTCGATATAAGTTCTCCACTTTTGAAAGTAGGAGATCCTTCGAAAGTAAAGCAGCAATGCAAATAGAGAAAATTGCAAACTCGGATTTATTGAATCTGCTCATGAGCAGTAATCAAAAGTGCAACACTACTCACGCCCCCTGGCACCGGCTTAAAAGCGATATTCCATTTTCAAAACAAATAACATTGAAACTGAAGGACCAGAAAAAATAACAACACTGAGAATAAAGTACGGGGCGACTGTTTACGGTCCCCAAACAAGTACTTAAAGCCTGCTGTTGTGAAATACATAAATTCCGAAAGTAAGAGATTCTTTGAAAGCAAATGCAACAATGCAAAAAGAGAAAATTGACGATCTTCATGATAATAACTGAACTTAACAAATACCAAGTTTTACTATAGTAAAATGTATAAGTCATGTTATTGAAAATATGCGTTTATTGTAGGGAGTATCACATAAATATTCATTGACTGGATTATTATAATTACGTGTTAACAAGAATGTTTTGTCCCAGAAACAGAAACTTCAAAATTGGTTCTTATTATTCCATGAATGAACAGAGCAGACTCTGATCAGACAACTCCTACATGAGATGCATGTTCTGGGACTACTCTGTTTGCAAAGCCGACAACATTTTCTGTATAAGGGAAAGGATTAACATTTGGCAGATAAAAATTACAATTATATAGTCTAAATCAAATTAATACTTTATTTAAGAGCAAATTGATTTGTTTTCGGATAAATAAATGCTAAAATCAATGACCCTGGTATGGTGGTATATTTCTGACATTTCTCAACCATTTAATTATCACGAAAGTGTCTTGTTAATATCTTACATAAATATTTAACTAGTTAGTTTTCACGAAAACTGTGGCGTTATTTTTCAGATAATTATCTGAAAAGTGGAACCTAGAAACGTTTCGCGATAACCAGGGTCCATGCTTATAAAACTTTTAGTTGAGTCTGAGTACGTTTCTCAAGCTTTTGATTGGTCAGATTTGAGCCTCTGGCTCAAATCTGACCAATCAAAAGCTTGAGAACTCAAATCTGACCAATCAAAAGCTTGAGAACGAAACTCAGACTCAACTAAATGCTTTATAAGCATGGACCCTGATAAATATGTCAACAGGATTTGTGTCATGATTTTGCTTTAAATTACCACCACTTAATGAATATAGCTTGTTACTTAACTAGTTATTTATCACGAAAACAGATAACAAACTATAACAGTTTCATGTCACCACTCCTCAAAAAATAGAAAATTGTATTTGGATGACTGCGGCTGTTGTCCATTGGTGTACAATGACACAGAATATCTCCGAACATCATCGAATCTATTTTAGATAAGTCAACAAGAAAGTTTTCGAGAAAAGTTTCGCGTTCTTTATATCATTTGGTGGTAGTATATGGCACTAACAGGTCATTTTGACCCGATTAGATAATTATCAGGATTTCATGAAAAACAAATCCACTTTCCACTTATTAGATAATTATGTGAGATATTAACTGGAAACCTTTCGCGAAAGCTAAGTGGTAAGAGGTGTCAGAAATATGCCACCACACCATGACATAAGTAAAGTACTTCGCGCTAGTTCAAGGTACGTTTAATATTTTCAGTTGTTTTGCATCTACCATGTATTAAAACATATTTTTGAATTATGTTTGTCTTTACTTGTTTAATACCAGTTTTATATACGTTGTTAAGATGTTTGTAAACAGAATGTTTTATTCTCTCTCCAGATCGATAAGCAATACCAACGTAATGCATTTGGCACGAACGATCGGTTGCAAAGTTCTGAACTAACCTAATTAACGAAGAACAAACAAATTAGTTCCGATTTTGCACGAAAATACATAACGGATCAAGAAAAAATCCTCAATGCTCGCCCTATCCGTTATGGGAACGCGAAAATACTGCACGCACCCTATCTATCACCCTATCCATTATGGGAAAACGAAACTACTGCACGCACCCTATCCATTATGGGAAAACGAAAATACTGCACGTACCCTATCCATTATGGAAAAAAGAAAATACTGCACGAGCCCTTTCCATTATTGAAAAACGAAAATACTGTACAAGCACAATCCATTATTGGAAAACTAAAATACTGCACGCTCCCTATTCATTATGAGAAAACGAAAATACTACACGCACCCTATCCATTATGGGAAAACGAAAATACTGCATGTACCCTATCCATTATGGGAAAACGAAAACAATGCACGTGTCGTATCTATTATGAGAAAATGAAAATACAGCATGCACTCTATCCATTATGAGAAAACGAAAATACTGCACGAACCCTATCCATAATGGGAACAAGAAAATACTGTATGCACCCTATCCATTATGGGAAAACGAAAATAATACACGTACCTTGTTCATTATGGGAAAACGATAATACTGCATGCACCCTATCTATTATTGGAAAACAAAAATACTGCGCACACACTATCCATTATGAGAAAACGAAAATACTGCATGTGTACTATCGGTTGTGGGAACACGAAAATACTTCATGCACGCTATCATTATGGGAATTCGAAAATACTGCACGCACCCTATCCATAAGGGAAAATGAAAAAACTGCACGAGCCCTATCCATTATGGAAAAAAGAAAATACTGCACGCACCCTATCCATTATGGAAAAAAGAAAATACTGCACGCACCCTATCCATTATGGGAAAACGAAAATACTGCACGTGCACTATCGATTTGGGGAAAACGAAAATACTGCATGCACCCTTTCCATTATGGGAAAACGAAAATACTGCACGTGCACTATCGGTTATGGGAAAACGAAAATACTGCACGCACCCTATCCATTTTGGAAAAACGAAAATACTGCACGTGCACTATCGGTTATAGGAAAACGAAAATACTTCATGCACGCTATCCATTATGAAAACAACGAAAATACTGCATGCACCCTATCTATGATGGAAAAAACAAAAGTATTGCACGTGCCGTGTCCATTATGGGAAAACGAATGCATGCATCCTATCCATTATGGGAAAACGAAAATACTGCACGTATCCTATTCATTATGGGAATGCGAAACCACTGCATGTATATTGTTTGTACAATATTAACCCTTTACACAATGAATATTTATGTAAGAAGTACTGACATTATGAGTACATTGTACTAATTAACAGACTTTAATTTCAAATGAACACAGGAATGTTTGACCATGTAAATGTATTAATTTATAAGCAGGCAGAGCAGACCCTAATCAGACAGCTCCTACAATTGTCGCTGATCTGTGTCTACTCTGTTTGTAATACCCCCATTCCACTGGGCGACGCTTCCATTGCGCTCATGGCGATCATGGCCGCAGAAGCGCCGTCATGTGCCTAATTTTGGGACTTGGGGCGTTTCTAGTAAGCTTATAGTACGCTTCAATAACGATCTCTCTGTGCTGTTTACGATCCTGTCGAGATGTTGCTGCGCTTCTACGGCGCTTGATTTCTCTCCAAGACGCTTCCACTTCGCTTCCACTACGACACGGGATTTCAGGCTACGCTTCGTATACGCTTACTATGTTGCTATTACGACCTTGCTTCGACCTAAGCGCAGGAGCTGCGCTTCTGTTGCGCTTTTGGAACGTTTCTATATAAAATAGGTGACTAAATTGCTTTCGAAGCAGTTGACCATCATCCTTCGAAGAAAATGGATCAAATTATTTTGAAGACCCAGATCAAGAAAAACACAGTGTTGGGCCTGATCTATGTCTTCTCCTTTCATGGGGTGACTTAAAGACATTACCCAGGTCCATTCAATGATTCCCCTCCCCATTGTTCTCAATAGGCGTGAAAGTAACAGTAAAAGCATGATACAAGTGTGCAAAATATGGCAAGCCGTCTCATTCTGTCTAGAGAGGCCCTGACATACAATTAGTCAAGGGGAACACACTCAAAAGACCATTGTTGGTCAGAACCCAATAGAAGTTCAACCCTTAAGAAGCCTACCACTAACAAACAAAGGGCCATATGCAAACAGGTTGGATCCAGATGAGACGTCAAGTAACCCGGCATCTTATCTGGATCCAAGCTATTTGACAGACAACATTTTCACAAATCTTTACAAACTATGAAGCACTTTCACATTTGAAGCAGACAAGCAATTTAGCAGATGAATATTTTATAAGGATTAAATACATTAAAAAAAAACTGAGCGCTTATGTATATCAGAGATAAAACTCTGGACATTTGGCCTGCAGTAGAATCCATTTAACCTGCAGTGGAGGAGAGCTATAATATGTTCAAAGGCGCCCTAATTAAAGCTGAGAATTCAATTTTGTCTTGTAGAGCTGACGTTCATATATACATGCCATGTTTGTTTGTACAGTGGAGAAAACGTTATCATTTCCCGTTTAAACGTATCTATACGCAAATGCATTGAAGTAAAATGTAGAAAAATACACCTTGTTGAAATATCTCCAGATATTTTTTACACCTAATCATTTCCAAATCATCAAATGTAAGAGATGGGCCTCACATGGAACGCTCCAGTGGTTCTTGACAGGCAGACTGCTATAGCTCTTACCATGTGCCGCATGCTTTTTCACAGGTTAGCTGTAAAGACCCAAGCCGGCCAAGGGAATGTCTTTAAGCATTAACATTTTCCCTGTTCAATATCCATGTAAGAAAGAATGATCTTATGAATATTTATTAGCTGCATTTTTACAATTTAACCTTTTTAAGAAATGTTTTTGCTTTGACAAAAGCTGTAGAATCATATCTATATCATGTTATAAGCAAACAAAGCAGACCCTGATCAAACGGTTCCAATAGGAGCTTTCTGATCTGGGTCTACTCTGTTTGCAAATGTGTGAAAAAGCATTTGTATGCGGACAAATATCTCGGCGCTTTTGTTGCGACTGCGATTGCGCTACGTTACTCACGCTACGGCTACGATACTGCTGCGTTCATGAATTTCTTACTACGCTTTTGCGTTGATTCGAGTCCACGGCGATGCCACTACGATTGTTTTGAGCAAGGTCAACACAATCGCCGTGAAGTGGCGATCAAGAAGCTTCTGTTACGCTTCTACTACGACCAGTGCGTTTCTACTGCACTGTTGCCGCTCCTGCTACGATTCGCGGCGTTTTAACCAAAATTTCGAAGCGTAGCGGAATCGCCGCTCAGTGGAATGGGGGTATAAATGCATTCAAAGGCGTATATACGGAGTAAAGGGTTAAAAGGCATGGGGTATGCGACTGAATACTAGGTGCACATTTAAATACACTACCAATGTAAAACATTCGCGTTAGTGCTCACAATTATGTACCCGCTTTTGACATTAACTGTAAACTGTTTTAATCAGATAATAAAAACAAATCTGCTGATGAGATCCTCGAGTATATCAATTGTTTCTGTAGGCGTGAGAACGCCATGAGATATATGGAACCACAATGCATTTGCCCTTTTACCCTTTCCTCCTTTTCATGCTCTTGCAAACAGAGTATACCCAGATCAGACGGCTCTTGTATGGGCCCTCTGCTCAGAGTCAGCTTTGTTTGCTTAAGGCATGATATAGATCTAATTCTAAAGTGTTTGTCAAAGCAAAACATTCCCTTGAAAAGTTTACATTATAAACATTCAGCTAGTAAGTATTTATGTCATTAGTTCTTGCATGAAAATTGAACATGGAAAGGGTTTACTAATTAATATTCATAATGGCATTAGTTCTTTTTATATAGAATATTGAACAGGTAAGGGGAAAATACAATTAAAGTGTTACATCATTTTGACCTTTTGATACCTATACTTACAATGTGTAGAACGAATACGTGCCATTAACACGTGCCATTAAATTTGAACTCAGCAATGTCACTTTGCGATTATTCCTAGGATAAAAGTGGCCATAAAGTGGCTTTGCTGTTTTATTTTATTGCCAATACAGTGAAGTATGTCTAATACAAAAACTCAAAAGAAATCTAATCCTTGATATATATAATAAGAGGTAGCTTCATACAGGACAAAAGTTAGCAGGTAGCTCGTATAGGAGTTTTCTGCATTACTGTTGGCCTGCATAAAACAATCACTTGTTTTAAAAAAGTACAACTGCTATTTAATTATGTTGTCGCTTAAGCGAGACTGTGCTGTATTAGGTATAGAACATATAATGATAGACACAGAGTCAAAAGTGACCTACGAGACATCTAACAATCGGACTCGTTGCATTATACTGACCGAGATTTCATTGTAAATAAAGGAAACGTTTCAATAGCCTACCATGACCACGAAAGAAATAATGGCATCATGAATATTGATTAGTTTAAGTGTTATACAGCACATGGACACATGAATGTTTGGCTTTGGCGGAAACATTGTAGAATCATATCTATAGTATATCATAATCAGACTGATCTTGGTCTACTCTGTTTGCAAAGGCGTTCTAAATGCGTAGTTATTGAGTATCTATGGAGTAAAGGGTTAACCCTTTACATGTTAAGGGAGACTCTACTAGCAAGCAGTTTGGGTCCACATGAAATACTAAAGACAGCTAACGACCGATGCTATATCACTTATCTGTTATTGAATCAATTAAAATGAGTATTCATAATTGATGGAGTGTTTAATGAGGGATTTATAATATAAATTGTTTTCCAAACTAAATGTCGGCAGTTTCATATTGAATTTCTTTCCCATATTAATCAAAACTTTTCATAAAAGCTTTCCAAATCCAAGGAAAAAATCAATCTTGATAAATTACTTACAACTGTGAGTGCTTTGTAAATATATAGACAGTTTATTGTTTGTCAAGTTTAGTAGATCTGTTTATAAGTCGAGGAGCTGGTAAAAACATTTATTAAAAACTGAATAAGGAACTAGTATTACAGGAAATTATTTAAATGACAGAGTAGATTCATTCAATTCGTCACCATTTTTAACGATATTGTATTATTTCTATGTAAATGCGTTTGGTTTTCACTCAATCACTACATAATCAAAATCAAAATGGCAGCGCTTTACAAGCAGTTAAAATCTATCGAATAAAAACCTTGACCCATTTTTACCTGTTATAGTTTTTGAAATAAGTACATGTATTATCTGTTTAGATTTTCGCGAAAAGAACTTATAATGCGATATAAGTGAAATATTTCTCCTATCAACTTCTGACTAGTTGTTAATAGAGTATTTTTCAAATATGCTCAGTACATTATTTACTGTTTTGAATTCATGATAATGTTATTCAGGCCTCGATATTAGGGCACTATGCAAACAGGGTTGACCCAGATCAGACGGCCCATGTAGAAGCCGTCTTATCAAGATCTGCTCATGAACTGGTATAGATGTGGTTCTACCGTTTCTGCAATGGAACAAAAATTCCTTATTCATTATAAAATCACAGCCAATCGATATTCATGGTGTCAATATTCCATGAGTAACTTAACTATGTTTATTTCAAATTTCAATACCCACTGAATATTCATGAACAAATTAGTTACAATGAAATTTTGAAGGTGGAATAGTGTAGCCATTTTAGAAAGCAAAGACAAAGAACTATTCAAATCCCACAAGCAAACAGAGCAGACCCTGATCAGACGGCACCTCTAGGAGGCGTCTGATCTGGATCTACTCTGTTTGCAAATGCGTGAAAATGCGTTTATATGAAGGAAAGGGTTAAGGTAAACGAGTATATAACTAGATATGAATTCTTCTTGCACATTCTAATAGTGTCATACACAGCGTCTTTCATTTCATAATAACTGGAACAATTAAAGCATTCAGCTTGTACATCACTAACCCAAATTCGGGTTTCTGTCAGCTTATAATCTCTTACACAAACTTTGTAAATAGTAAAGCCAGATCGGAGGGCTCCTCAAGCAGTCGTCTTATTGGGGTCTGATATGTCTGTTTATATAAATTATATAGTCTAGATGTGATTCTATTGTTTCTGCCAAGGTAAAAACACTTTTGTGTGCTTGTACCATATTTGATCTTCAGCCAAAAATATCCATGATGGTATCATGTCTCACAAGCAGCCATCTGGCTGAAGGTTCTCAATTAATCTTTTCTAAGAGTTTGGTTTAAGAACAGAACAGTTCTGTTCTGTTTCTGTTCATTAACCTTTCTCCTAATATAAACATGTTTTCACGCATCTGTAAACAGAGTAGACCCAGATCAGATAGGTCCTATAGGAGCCGTCTGATCAGGGTCTGCTCTGTTTGCTAATGGAATTTGATATATTTGTTTCTTTACTTTATAAAATGGCTACAATGTTCCAACTTCTACATTTCATTATATCTATTTTGGCCACGAACATTCAGTAGATACTGAAGTTTTGAAGAAACATGGAACAGGGAAAGGTTTAACCCAAAACTAAACCCTCTGATTAGACGTTCTGATCTGGTTCACTCTGTTTACAAAGTCAAGAAAGGCGTGTATTTATGGGGTAAATGGTAAATCCTTTACCTGATGTGCGTGTGTATGTAAGAAAAAATGAAATCATGGAACTTAATATATGAAGGCAATGTGCACAAGATAGTTTGGCCACGGCACAAACTGTAAAATTACATAAGCAAACGGAGATGATCCTGGTAAGACTCCAAGAGGT
This sequence comes from Azorinus chamasolen, assembly GCA_963576725.1. Taxonomy (NCBI): domain Eukaryota; kingdom Metazoa; phylum Mollusca; class Bivalvia; order Cardiida; family Solecurtidae; genus Azorinus; species Azorinus chamasolen. The sequence goes on along the minus strand of OY755240.1, from coordinate 94,887,514 downwards.
CTTGACGAGGAGCAGTTTGATCTAGGTCATCTCTGTTTGCAAAGGCGTGATAAGTGTAAATGGTTAAGGTTTGACACCATGATACAGAAGGAGCCGTCTTATCTGGGTCTGCTCTGTTTGCAAATGCGTGAAAAGGCGTTTATATAAACTTTCCAATGCTGTGGCAGACTGTGTGACAATATATAGCAAACAGTTTGGACAAAGGCGAGACGCTATTGTCACGCTAAGGTGAGACGCTATTGTCACGCTAAGGTGAGACGCTATTGCCACGCTAAGGTGAGACGCTATTGTCACGCTAAGGTGAGACGCTGTTGTCACGCTAAGGTGAGACGCTATTGTCACGCTAATAGGGTGAGACGCTATTGTCACGCTAAGGTGAGACGCTATTGTCACGCTAAGGTGAGACGCTATTGTCACGCTAAGGTGGGACGCTATTGCCACGCTAAGGTTTTCAGCGTCTCATTATGATCTAAAATGTATGACACCATTTTAACCCTTTACTCCATGAATATTCATGTAGGAAATAATGACATCATGAATATTAATTGGATTTAATTGATATAATATCACACGGACAGGTGAAGTGTTGCCCATGGCAGAAATTGTAGAATCATATATATACTATATCATAAGGCCCTGATCAGACGGCTACTATAGGAGCCATCTGATATAGCTCTACTCTGTTTGCAAAGTCGTAGAAGGCGTATTTATGAAGTAAAGGGTTAAAACGAAATTAAAAAAGAACTCAACTGTGGAAATAATTTAGACAACCTTTTCTACCGATACAAATTTGTTGCGCACGTTTAAGGTTGAAGTCCCACACCAGAAGTGGAATGACGTGAATTTAATATCTCATAAATGAAGTCAATGAGTGCTTACTTTACGCTTACCGCGTGTGTAACTGTCGTATGAATCCATTTACTAGAATCGCCCAGTCACAGTCACGCGTATCAATATGCAGAAATGAAACTAAGGTATGTTTCTACATTAAGTTTGCACTAATATGCAATAAGAAAAAACACAATAAATTTGAAATGAATCATCAATTACTCAGCACAGTGTGACAAATTAACTATTGGTATCTAGCATGAATCATCCACTAGTTGAATAAATTCCTTAACAGGGTTTTTACCCCTTACTGTGCGGAGCATGAATCACTTATGTCCTTTACAAACAGTGTAGTGTAGTGTATGTTACATTTTTCTTTAAACAATCCCTGAAAATCACCATAAGCTTGACCTGTTTGAATTTTGGAAGAGTCCAACAATGATGTTCATTCAGCTTCAACAAATAAACTGACAACTGATAAGCAGTCTACATGTCGTTTGAAAAGCAGTAAAATCTCGATTAATCGAACACCAAAATACGTATCATTATCGATCTTTAATGCCCCTATTCCACACAGACCACGAATCCCACGAATCGCCGCGAATTGACAATTTTTAGGATTCGTGGTGGAATCGTAATCAGTTCGTGCAGTTCTTAACTGATTCGTATATATCCGTAATCAGTTCGTGCAATTCTTGAGCAGTCGGGAATTCGTGACAAAAGTTTTGAGCTGTTCAAAAATTTGGCCACGAACTCCCGAACCCAAAAGATCGTAGTTAATTCGTAACAAATTCGTAGTGCTTTCTTAAGATTCGTAATTGATTCGTAATTGATTCGTAGGCATTCGTAGATATTCTAAACTCATTAACTCTTAACTGTTTACTTAATTCGTAGTGCTTTCTTAGGAATCGCAACAGAATCTTCCACCCCCAGCTACTGCATCAGTCTGTTATAGTGACCGTATTCTAGCCTTCTAGGTGGTGTCAGCCACGGTCTAACCCATAACCTGGGAGCTCTTCTCCTTCTTCTTCGAAACAGTCTCCTAGCTATCAGAGCTGGTGCTGATACATGTACTCCAAGTCCAGGGCTAAACACTACAGCTGCTCTACGATTAACATCCATTATAGATCTGATGCCTTTCAAGCAGGGCTGAGGGCCTTTTTATACCTATACTTAGGGAAAATCAAACGAATTTTCAAGAATAGTCAAGAATTCATTATTATTCGTACCTGATTCGTATCCATGCATTCGGCGTATTCTGAACTGATTCGTAATTGATTCCTCACGTTCCTGTAGTATTCGTAGTAGATTCTGGTAGATCGTAGTGAATTTTTTACAATATTTGTGCGATTCCAGCCGAATCCCACCAATATTCGTAACATTATCGTACCTGTATCGTAGCTAAATCGTAGAGCGTCACTAATTGGACCAGAACATTTACAAAATTCCACGAATCGTCACGAATCCTAAAAGTTATCAATTCTTGGCGATTCGTTGGATTCGTGGTCTGTGTGGAATAGGGGTATTAGACAGGTGGCAGCTTAATGCACGGTGAAAGTCATGCAGAAAGCTCCTGCGTGACATTTACCATACATTAATCAGTCACCTGCCTAAAATGCTCTAAATTATTTTATGAAAAAATTCGAATAATCGAGATTTTACTGTACTGTATAATAACCATGGTGATCTCGTGCTGGTGATGCGTATTGTTTTACATGGTGTTAGATGCACGCTTTAATTATACAAGGTTAACTAAAGACATTCTTCAATTTGTCATGAAAAAAATATTGTGAGAATGCTTTTATGGTTCTTAATGAGCATTGTATCCATTAGTTAGAACAATTAGAAGAGAATAACGGGCGATGATTGTACATTTGCTGCATATAAACAGATGGTTTATTGCTTTCTTGTTTTAGTTCATCTAAGCTATCAACCAGAGCTCGGGGTAAGATGAGAAAATTTATACATTTTCAATAATAGCTCCTTTATTTCTCCCACACAAAAACCTATACTGTGACCACTCTTCAGAATCGTCTCGAAGAGACAATTCTAAAGAGTGGTCACAATATAAGGTTTTGTGGGTATATGGCGAATTTAGTATTTGGGTACGCACTTTTATTTGTAGCTCTGATCAACCCTTTGTTCCATAAATACGACTTTCTATATCTTGTAGGGGCCGTCTGAGCTGGGTCTGCTCTGTTTGCTTATGCAATAATATAGATATGATTCCACAGCCTCTACCGTGCCCATAAAGTCCCCGCCCATGTGCATTATAAAACTAATCTAATTCATATTCATGATGTCACTTTTTTTCGAACATGAATATTCACAGAGTAAAGGGTTAATCGCAGAGAACTACTGCGACCACGCACCGTCCGGCAACTACTGCGAGCACGCACCATCCGGCAACTACTGCGAGCACGCACCGTCCGGCAAATACTGCGAGCACGCACCGTCCGGCAAATACTGCGACCACGCACCGTCCGGCAACAACTGCGAGCACGCACCGTCCGGCAACTACTGCGAGCACGCACCGTCCGGCAAATACTGCGACCACGCACCGTCCGGCAACTACTGCGAGCACGCACCGTCCGGCAACTACTGCGACCACGCACCGTCCGGCAACTACTGCGAGCACGCACCGTCCGGCAACTACTGCGAGCACGCACCGTCCGGCAAATACTGCGACCACGCACCGTCCGGCAACTACTGCGAGCACGCACCGTCCGGCAAATACTGCGAGCACGCACCGTCCGACAACTACTGAGAGCACGCACCGTCCGGCAACTACTGCGACCACGCACCGTTCGGCAACTACTGCGAGCACGCACCGTCCGGCAAATACTGCGAGCACGCACCGTCCGGCAAATACTGCGACCGCGCACCGTCCGGCAACTACTGCGACCACGCACTGTCCGGCAACTACTGCGACCACGCACTGTCAGGCAACCGACAACGTCTGATTTTACCTTTAATTTACATCTCAGAAACATCTGGGTGGAAGTTAATAAGACTGGACAGAAATATGCTATGGGCGTTCCTCTACCAAGGTTGTTCAAAAAATGTTTCATTCGAAGAAGAACTGCGGCAACCAAGACAACCATGAGAAAAACACTAACAATTTCCTTGTCGACAGCTTTGGGCCCGATTTTAATTAATTTAGTAGAAGCGGTGGTAAGATAGTTTCTTTCAAGTGTGTTTAAATCTGTGTGATACGTTACAACATGACCACCAGGATTCATGTTAATTTCCCTTTTCCCTTTATTCTATGAATATTCATGTAACAAATAACGACGTCACGAATATCACAGAGCCGAACTAATTTTTAAAGCATTATTAACCCATTACCTCATAGGCTATTTTAGATACAACCTCTTTGAAAAAATCTACCGAAAAGGAGCATTAACTAGAGAAAGGGAAATTATTTGAATTTTGTAGTTTGAAATCATTGTGATAAATAGAGCATTTGCTCCTATAGGAGCAAATGCTCTATTTATCACAATGGTTTCACAAAGTGACTTTTAGAGAGTCGTCAAAAGTCGTCAGTATGACGGAATGGGTTAACAAAGAAAATATTGACTGTGGCAGAGAGTGTAGAATCAGATCTATATAATTCCATAAGCAAACAGAGTAGACCCTGGTTAGACGTCTCCTCTAGTAGCTGTCTGGTCTGGGTCTACTTTGTTTGCAAAGGCGTAGAAAGATGCATTTATGGAGGAAAGGGTTAAATAAGGTTATAGTGGAAATTAAAACAAATCTTCCTTGACATTGCCGATCGGGTTTCGATATAATTGCATAAATGTCCCCGAGGTGACCCTCTACCAACCGCTGCTCGCCAAAAATACATAGCTACCAAGATCTAATTTCCTCATATGACCAAAGCTAACAATTTAATAATCACATCTGAAACCATCTGCCCGATTTCAATACTGTTATGTTTGAATGTTCATTGGGTGATTCTGCATCAAATGTATACAAACGTTTGTTAATCCAATGGCCTCCACGCGAGGCTAATGTTTTTGCTATGATTCAAGGGAATGTTTTTTACAAAAAAAATCACTAAAAAACCCTCTAAACCGGGCGTTAAATTTAGCATAAATATCACCTTGAAAACGAACCTGGTGGCAACTTAATGCAGGGTGAAAGTCATACAGAAAGCTCCTCTTGCCACCTGCTAAAGGTACCCAAAGCCTACTCCATTAGAATTCCAGTTTAGAGGTTTTACAGTTCGTTGACAACACTGATCAGACATCTCTAAAGTTTTCAAAAATGTTCCTTGTATAGCCCTATACTAAATATGAACAAGTCAATATTACCAAGCAAAAGCATGGCCACTAGGGCTGTTTATGTTGCATTATGTGTTTTGAACAACTTTCTGAAAAAAAGCAGGTTCTCTGAAACCAACGGCCGAATTTTAGTATACTTTTGCTGGACTTTTCACCATGTGACACTTTTCTTTGCGACTCCCCATCCTCCACACTCATAAAAGCATGTCAGTTAGATTTTGATACATTTCCTTTAACTAGCTTTAGTTAAATTCTCCAAATCTTCGTCAGAAACCATTTTAGGATAAATTCACATGAATAGTAGATTATCTTTTATCAGAATTTCCCAAGCCGTAGTATTTCGAGGAAAAGGATGGGGTTTTATTGCAGCCGATAAATAGTTGAACTTCGATATCTCGATCTAGAATAACTCGAATTCCGGGATAACTGGAAGTAAAAGTTCGGGCCGTTCAAAATATACAATACAGAATTGCTGTAAAATGTTTCACTGCGCACATTTAGAAAAAAAACACGTGACAGCTTATTGCATGTCAAAAGTAATGCTGCAATATCGATCAGGAGCGTCCAATAGTAACTTTAGACCTGCAATAAGCTGTCACGTGTGATGTAAACCTCTCTTATCTCGAATGAATTTGTATGGTCCCTTGAAGTTCGAGATACTGAAGTCCAACCGGTTAAACATTCATTAGTGTAGTAAATATCGCATGACCATTTACCTTAAGTGAGCGATATAAACCCATTATGGGTCGTCTCTGGTTTATATTTCTCGAAAGTCGGTGTTATTTGCCAGGACACTATTACTGACAACGACAGCTAATGAGCAGTAGAGAGATGTCTTGATAAAATGCATTTTCAAACACAACATTATCTTATAATCTACTGATGTGATTGACTTAAATCATGGTCCAGTTGGCACACAGGAACAGATAAAAGTTTAATAAAGAAAATTTGTTAAATGAGTACTTTGTTTTCAAAAGCAAGTCTAATCCATAAGCGGTTCTTTTTCAAACGAATATCGACAGCATCATTAACACTAAACAATATTGACGAACATTCAAAACGCTTTGAGATGTTCTTTTTGCTGCCACTTATCAAGAGCTGATCTATATTATGTGTGTTATTTACTTTAATTTAAGGCATTAATCCCTTGAATGCTAAATTGAAATGGTCTGATATTGGTTAATGATAGACTCCATAAATATGAAAGGGTATATCTTGCCAGTGGACTGTTAATGACAAGCGGCGCAGACCCTGATCAGAGAGATCCTTTAGGATCCCTCTGATCAGGGTTTCCACTGTTTGCAAATTCCATTTCACTCGTTTTTCTCACATTCGAAAGGTTTAAATGCAGAGCACTGAATGTTGATTTCATCTATTGATTCTAGTTGTACGGATTGGTGGACATTATCTGCTCCAGGGGTAATGAGCGACAAAGCACGTCTCACGTTAAACCATTTAACCCATTTAACCCGAGTTTCTCAGAAAACTCGTACAAATATATAATTTGGATGAATCCAATATTTATTTTAATGGGTGTTTCTACAAGAAACAGTTTACCGATCTGACCTAGGGACGTGGGTAGTGTTGCACTTTTAATAACTGGTCATGGACAGATATTGTCATTTTCTCTTTTCACATTGCTACTTTTGCTTTCGAAGTATCTCTGACTTTCATTTTAGAAAGTAATTAGGGATGCAAACAGTACATACCCTGATCCAATGGGTTAAACGCTATCAGTGCGTATGACAGTAGTATTATTCAACTGCCAACACATACAGTACAAACTGTCTTAGGCGACCATTAAAGAGGTCTAATTAAGTGTCTGTAAGGCAGGTGGTATCTTAATACATGTCAAAAGTAATACAGAAAGATTCTAGCTGTCTGTACACGTATTACGTTTCACCTGCATTAAGCAAACACCTGTTTTAATATGCCAGTGTCCAATCACTATAAGGTCGCTTAAAAAAGTTCTACTGTATATGCCTATACACTGCTTATACACTGCTTATACAATGCTCATACAATGCTTATACAATGCTTATACACCTAAGGCATACGATGTAGGTACGAACTCTTTAACATAATGCGGTTGTACGAAAATTGCTGACGCATTCTTCGACAACTTTCGGAAAACAATATTGTGCATTGGATACATTAGTTTCAAGTTTTATTTCATTAAATCAAAGCCCAAGCTAATGAGATACATAAGCACTTTCCAAAAAAGTAAATACAGTAAAACCTCGATTATTCGAATTTTCGTTATAAACGAATTTAGACTCTTTTAGGCAGGTGGCTGCTTAATGCATGATGAAAGTCATGCAGAAAGCTCCTAGAGGAGCTTTCTGCATGACTTTCACCATGCATCAAGCTGCCACCTGTCTTAAAGATCAATAATAATACGTATTTTAGTGTTCGGATAATCGAGGTTTTACTGTATGATAATACCAAGGAAAAAGAAAACAAAAAGAAAACAAACAAACGAAGGAAGAAACCGGTGGCAAACGGCATACCAATAATCCATCTGGCTAATAGAACTTAAATTGAATAGGGAAAACAGCACATACTGACTAGTATTCAGATATGTATATCACAATAGCTCAGAGTTTACAAGATATGATATGTTTTGAATTGATTGAAACAAGAAACTAGCAGACGATCAATTAATTGAGTTATACTCATTCGCCAGTCAGTGTGCCGGATGTCAGACAGTGGTGCAAAGCATGCTCAAAACATTACGGGATATGCCGAAGTGTGGCATTGTTCACATTAACGTTTTATGCCTTAATTCAATACTACTTTGGTGGACTATTTTTATTAGTGGCAATTAGGCTAACGACTTTGAACGATAACCTGCAAAACTCTGTCAATATAGCCGTTTGAAGTTCACCACAAACTTACCATGACTCATATTATCTAATAATTATTAAGCCAAAGAACAAAACAGTTCTTTTCCGCCATCTCTCGTTGACAAGATTGTTGTCTGTTTTCTCAACACCGAGAAAGTAAACATGTAAGCAGTAACATTCTAAGGAAAGTGGTGTATGTATCGTGTTATAGTTCATGATATAATTGTGCAACTAAACATGAGTTCTGCTTTGTCCATACAGCTTTAGCCCTTTCTCTGTTCAATGTTCCCGTCAGAAATAATTACATCATGAATATTTATTAGCTGAAGTTTTATAATTTGAAATGTTCAAGGAAATGTTTTGCTGTTACAAAAACTGTAGACTCAGATCTATATCATGTCAAAAGCTAACAGAGTCATCCCTGATCAGACGGCTCCTATGGACCTAGTCTGTTTGCAAACGCGTGGAAGTGCATTGAGCAGCCACCTGCCTAAATTCTTCTCTACTAGAACTCCTGTTTAGAGAGATTTTACTGTATAGAGATGAGTATTTATATGTACTAATATGTCTCAGGTAAGGTGTGAGTCAGTCCATTTATTCATTATCTGTTATTGTTGTAATATATACACTATATCGGTTTTCAACTTTAACAATTGGCTTTAACCCTTTCCCTGTTTAATATTCATATAAAATATCACGACATTATGAACATTTATTTGCTGCTTTTTTATCATGTAAACTTTTAAAGGAAAATGTTTGCTTTGACAAAAACTGTAGAATCATATCTATATCATGTCCAAAGTAAGCAGAGTAGATCCTGAATAGAAGGCTCCTATAGGAGCCGTCTGATCTACGTCTACTTGGTTTGCATATGCGTGAAAAGACGTTTATAGGAGGGAAATGGTTAAAATGCTTGGATGTAATTATTTAGTTCATCTAACGTAAATATATAAGATTGGTTGTCCTAGAAACTTTATTGCCCGACACACACCACGGAATTTCTGCAAGGGTTGTGCAGTGTCATGCGTGAAGGAATTTATAATACCACCAGAGTGTTTTCCCTGACAGCGTAAATATTTATTCAAGAAATTGCTATGTACTTCCATAATTGCTCGCTGCCATACGCTTAACAGGCCTGTAAAAATATTAGAGATATTGTTTATACACCAGGTCAAACAGACGTGAGACAGGAATTGACTCTATTATACGACTAAAGCATGGTGATATACAGTAAAACCTCTCCAAACCGGACGTTCAAGATAGTCTTGGAGACAGTTGGCAGCTTAATGCATGGTGAAAGTCATGCAGAAAGCTCATCTATGAGCTTTCTGCACGACTTTCACCCTGCATTAAGCAGCCACCTGTCTAAAAGTATCTAAATTCTTCTTAACTAGAATTCAGGTTTAGAGAAGTTTAGTGTAGAATGACAGATAAGGTTACATCTACCGTCTATGTGTTCACTCAATTGTGTCACTCAGTTTAAATCGAGAATTATCTTTCATTTCTTTCCGGATCGAAATAAAATTTTATAATCAGTTGTATCAGAAACTCTGTGTCCGAGTTTCCATTAAATCCATCATTAAATAAAGATTGATCAAAGATTATCTGAGGCCCCTGTCGTATAGCTAAAGTGGGGATCAGCCCTGTAACAAGCAATGTTTACATATGCACTACTATGTAGCTCTCTTGAAACTCTGCAGTATTTCTAAAGAAGCACTAATTTATATTATTTTAATACTTTAAAAAGCGTCACGTGTGAAATGATATGTATGTGTTAGTCCTGTTTTTGACAGACTTTTATTCAATTCTGTAACTTTTTTCACTGACAAATATTGTCATCTGCAAACGTTGTTGTCTGCTACAATTTCTTTTTCTTCATGTTTGTTTCAAAAGCAGACACGGTAAAGAAAACTTCGGATCCTGATGAGATGCAGATTTGCCATGCGTCGCCTCTGGATCCAAACTGTTTGCATAGGTATTCACAATCATAATTATGTTCTGTAATTGATACTCTCAACACTAACGTTAGCGGGTGTATTGTTATATTTTTTTCTTTAACCCTTCGCTTGTTATTCACGTCAATATACCTACCTGTAAATAGTGCAGACCCAGATGAGACAGCTCCTGCAGGAGCTGTCTCATCAGGGTCTGCACTATTTACAAGTCGATTGTACAACCAGTGCACTCCACAGCAGTGATTGCACAGCGAAATACTTGTACACAGTGAAGATATATGTAATTATACAACAGGACATGGGTAAAGAAGGAGAAATGTGTTTTAAAAGTCAGGAAGAGAAGGGTTAACAACTACAATTTTAACATGTTCGATGCCATGTAATGCCGTCCGCAAATTTTGCCATCAGTTCATTTTCCATTTACTTTTATTCAGTTTTCGTTCAAAAACACAATCACAGTATTGAAAGGGTTGTATCCTAATGAGATATTACTTGGCGTCTCATCTATATTAAATATTTTGCAAAGATTCGCATGTAAGAACTAATGGCATAATGAATATTTGCCAGTTGTCTTTTTTATAATGATATGTGAACAAGAGAGGTTTGGTCATCGCAGACATTGTATAATTGTATCTATATAATATTTATAGCAAACTCAACAGACCCTGTTCAGGCGGCGCTTACAGGAGCCGTCTGGACTGAGTCTACTCTATCTGCAAAGGCGTGGAAATGCAAGATTTGAGTTCTCAAGCTTTTGATTGGTCAGATTTGAGCCAAAGGCTCAAATCTGACCAATCAAAAACTTGAGAACGAACTCAGACTCAACTAAACGTTTTATAAGCATGGACCCTGGTGTATCACAATAAACGAAAGAGCTAGTTTTCTAAAGGGTATTCTAAATTTCGAGCAAAGAGTTTTTTTCCTTTCTAGATTTCGAACAATGAGGTTTTCCTTTCTAATTTTCGAACAATGAGGTTTTCCTTTCTTAAAACAAATGTGTTTTCCTTTCTAAATGTCGAACGATGGGGTTTTCTTTTCTAAATTTCAAACAACGAGGTATTCCTTTCTAAATTTCGAACAACGAGGTATTCCTTTCTAAATTTAGAATAATGAGGTTTTCCTTAAGCTTCTAAAATTCGAACAAAGATATTTTCCTTTTTAAGTTTCGAACAATGGTGGTTTCCTTTCTAAATCACAAACAAAGAGGTTTTCCTTGTAAACCTTTTACTTGTGTAATATTCGTGTAAGAAATTATGTATATTTATTAGCTTGATTTTTCATAGTGGTGCACGAACATCCTATTTTTTATCTTTGACAGAAACTGAAGACTCAGATCTACATAAGTTTTATATGCAAATAGAGCAGACCCAGATGAAACGGCTCCTACAGGAGCGGTCTGATCTGGGTCTGTTCTGTTTGCAAAGGGGTAGAACGCCATCTCGTGTGGGTCTGCTCTACTACAAAAGGCGTGAAAAACATTTATATGAGGGAAATGTCCTTCTATATGAATTAAGCAATATGAAATCGGACTGGCATTTGTAAACACAATTTTTTATCAATATCTACGGCGTCTGATCAGGATCCAAGTTGTTTGCCATTCGGTCAAATATTATAAAAATGTGAAATAAGCTGTGTCTAGATATCAGCAGATTTATTTTCGATTGAGTCAAGCATTGTTGTAGGATCTGGTACATGTTCAATGGTAAAACTATATAAAAAATAGATATTGTTTTTGTTTTTTTCAAGAGTCCATCGAAACTATAAACTGTCTTTCAAGCGAATATTGATAACAACATCAACACGACATAACATTGGCGAACATACAAAGCATTTCCAACCACTCTCTTTCTTGCACTAATCACGAGCTGGGTTGTATTGAGTGTGCTATTTATTTGACTTTAAAAGCAGTCAATGGTGGTTCCATCGATTGATTCTAGATGTAATGACTGATGGAAGTTCTCTGTACGCGGTTACGCTTCGATCGTCTACTGTTACTTTAACTGAGAGATACGCAACGTTTGATGTTAATCTTCAGCTTGCTGAGTAATATTTTGTTTGCACAAGTTTTCTTACACTTCATTTTCAAATTTCAATGGTATATTCAAATTGTTTTTAAAACTTAGTATTTCGTGTGCCAATCCCTCTTGATCCACCATTACTCGATGTAGCATCTGAGTCCAAACTGTTCCCAAATATTAGAACAAAACGCTCACAATAGGCCAAATATTAATCCTTTCCCTCGTGAAATTAATGTTAGAAATGAAGATTTCGTGAAAATCTATAATCTGAATATTTATGGTATATGAACACATGCCTTTTTCGCCATGGAAAACTTTATAAGTCCAAAAGCAAAAAGAGCAGACCCTGATCCTACAGAGACCGTCTAATCAGGGTCTACTCTGTTTGCAAATACGTCAAATGGCCTGACTGCCTGTTAAAGGGTTAAACAAGAATTTCTGTGTACACCAAGTTAACTATTATATGAAAATGCAATATATTGGCAATGAACCGTTGGACTAGCGTTGTGAGTACGCTAGAGTGGTGATAAGGATGGGCTAGCAATAGTGAAAGTATTTAATACAACCTCTCGATGCGGATGAGTACGTCACAATCAGATAAAACCAAACTTTCCAAGGTTCGTTACTCATATATTGTTCGAAACAAACTTTAAAAAGCCGGATTGTAGATCTCATAATGAGAGTTCGCATAAACATGCATGATATAATGAGACAGTGCAATGTATAAGAATGATACTGATGAGTGCAGTAGAACCCGTCTTAAGCGGCCATCAAAAAGTGGTCTAATCATGGGTCTGTAAGGCAGGTGGTAGCTTAATGCAGGGTAAAAATAATACAGAAAGCTCCTATAGGAGATTCTTGCTTTACTTTTGCCCTGCATTAACCAACCGTCTGTTTTTAAAACTCCAATTTAGATAAACGAATGGCCGCTTAGGACATATTCCTCTGTATAATTCGGAAGGTATTGTACACATTCCAATGAAAGTTGGTACATAGGTATAGATGGGTTATAGGTAAGTGCAGCCTATAAGAACAACATCCTATTTTCATCAAATATGGGGTTAAATGTCCTTTTTCTGTTGTCTTGTTCAAAAGAGAAATGTCGATGTAGCGAAAATGCGATGTTAGACCAAGTTACATAATTGTGTTTTCATGATATCAAAGGCAATTCATTCCATCGTTAAATACTATTAATAAACATTTTCTTTCTTAAATAAAAACGAAGTCATGCGGTCCTCTGACAGCTCTTATTTAAACTTTTAACCTATTAAAAACATAATTACAATAACATTTTGGGCCATATACAGTTTATGTGGCGAGTAGTCAGACAGATGTTATTTGAGCGTAAAGCGTCTGTCACACCTTACTGGGTAGCAATAACGGACTTACAACGGATTTTTTAATCCGTTCGTCTCCGTTCGCATGCGTTCTTTGTCCGTTTCTCATTCGGTGTGTGCGCTTTTTGTTCGGCAAGGTCCGTTCAGTCCGGCGAAAACATTTGACCATGCACAGAACGGAACGGACTCCAAAGGACGTACGGTACCTATGCGCTGGCATGCGGTTTGTTCTGAACGTGCTTTCCTTCTCGTGGACGTGCATTCCTTCTCCTGGACTTGTCCAGTTCGCATCCGTTGATGTCCAGTTGACCTTATTCGCGGCCGGACAACTACCTGACATGCAACGGGTCAACCAGAGCTGTTCCGGACAACGTCAATCGCAGAACGTCTTGTCAGCTTCCCATGCGTTGTGTTTTCGTTTTATCCGGTACGTGTCCGTTAATCGTACGATGTACGGTGATGTCCGTTAATTGGCCATCAATTTTCCTGTACATGTCCGACAATCGTGCTGTCATTGTGCGTTTTATTCGCCCCATACACCGATCGCGAGAGCCTCGAGAACAACTTTCTTCACCGGATAACTTTCTGTCGCATTTTTTATCCGTTTACGATATCTGGTATGGTGTGACAGATATTTAAGTTTCGGTTCAGCCCACATGTCTTCCGTTCGACAACCTATTTCTTAAATTACAATGAACACATGCATTGTTTCCTTTGTTGATGTCAGGGTATTAGTTTCCGTGACGTCATCCAAATTTATTATGCTAGATAGCTGTATGTGGCTTTTGGAGTATATTTCAGCATTATTTCACGGCATTAATAACCAGCAAACGCTTAAAGAATCAAGAGAGTTAAAGCTAAGATGACAAGACTGAACATATGTCAAAGCCTAACCACCTTAACCTTCGATTTCTTTCCGCATTGGCCTTCCAAATTGATTTTACGCACGTGTGTAAGTGCGTATCGCTAGCTATGCCCCAAAAAGACATACTTTAACCTAAACTGTAATAGTCAACTATGGGCTAACTTTCATGTGAGTAAGTATAATTTGACAAAGTTGGACAAATCGTTGAACATTATATACTGCTCAAAATTTGACAAGGGCCACTTTTTATTCTATAATTACAGTTGAATTTTGATATCTCGAACGTCAATGGACCATACAAATTAGTTCGAGAAAACAGAGGATCGAGACATCCGATTTATAATCTGACCAATATCTTAAGTTCACAGCTTAATGCAGGTCGAAAGTAATATTGAAAGCTCATACAGAGGTTTTCAGCATTACTTTAGACATGCATTAAGCTATCACATGTGTTTCTAGATATGTAGTGATACATTTTAGAACATTTGGTATTGTACATTTTGGAAGGATCGAACTTTTAATTCGAGTTATACCTAGGTTCGAGTAATCCGGGTTCGATATATCAAAGTCAACTGTAAATTGTGATTTGGTTGCATCTCTGAACAGGTTTTGTTGTGAAATGTTTTGTTCGTATTTTTTGGTTGTTGAAAGTGGATGGTTATATCGTTTGACTTGAATCATTGAACTTGAGTGTGAGTGTAAATTTAATTATTATAAAATAAACTGGAAAACTTGAAAATTCGAACATAGGCGTAACGTTGGATCAAAAGATTTAACCATTTTCCTTCATATAAACGTGTTTCCACGCATTTGCAAATAGAGTAGACCAAGCTCAGACGGATGATATAGAGCAGGGTCTGCTCTTTTTGCGTATGATATAATATAGAATTGATTCTACAGTTTCTAACTGAGAAAAATGTCACGTGTTTATATGCCATTATAAAAAATAATCAAATTAATATTAATGATGTCATTATGTTTACATGAATAGTGAAGCGGTAAATGTTTAATGGAATAAATTCCAATATCTTGTAGGATGTCCCAAGCATTAATGCTAGACAGTTCCTGAACATGCTGTGAACAAGCCTGTTAATATTTTATTGTGGAATTCTCTTCCACTCCTCTTGTATAGGGCTAAGTTATGCGAGGCTGACCGGCTGCACTAGACAGTGTTGAATTGAACAGAGGATCTGACAGGCCATGTCAATAGCTCAATTTTTTTCTTGCCAGGTATTCGTCAGTGGTGGTCTGTTTTGCCTGGACGCTTATTCCAGCTATTCGTCAGTGGTGGTCTGTTTTGCCCAAGACCCTTAATCCTGCCTATACCTTAACCCATTCCCCCATGGGCTATTTTTAGACCCAACCTCTTTGAATAAATCTACTGAAAAGGAGCATTAACTATAGAAAAGGAAAACAATTAGAATTGTGTAGTTTTGAAACATTTGCTTCCATCATTTCGCGCTTTCAGAATTATCTCTATTTATAGTGTCGATAAATAAGGTCAATACTATCAACTGTATTTGGGCTTCAACTTATGTCCCTGTTTATTGATGATGTTATCTTCGGATACATAAGTGGTCCTTTTTAAATTTTGAGTAGTATACAATGTAACCAAACATGACTACTGTCCATTTCAATTTATTTTGTCACTGGATTTTAGTCGATATTTTTTCCATTTCGAGTCAGACTGACCTTAAATATACTTCATTTGATCGCATCGTTTTTCAGGAACTCCCATGCTAAATATCCCTCAATATCATGCAGTAACAAGGAATAAAATGCCGAAAATGCATTTTCTACATGCTAATTCGATCAGCTGTTTCTTTGCAAATGGCCGCCGTATGTATGGATCGTGGAGCGTGTCATTTTTCAACAGGGGTGAATTGCATACTGATATGAAATAATTGACGTAATTTCGTGTATGACGTCAACTTTTAAGAGCTATAATTACCCTTAGTTAAATTCGAACGTTCCACTCGACGTCAATCGTCCGCCATTTGCAATTTGAAATGAACGTATTTACAATGGGCAAAACATTGTTTTTATGCATGAAATCTTTATTTAAAGATGGATTCAAGGGAAACTCGGGCACAGAGTTCCTGAAAAACGATGACACAAGTGGTTTAAATTTGATCTCGATCCGGTAAGAAATGAAAAAAAATCTCGATTCAAATTCAGTGACAAAGTAAATTGAGAGTACATAATCATACAGTAGCACCTGCCTTAAGTGGTCATCACAACGAGGTCTAATTATGGGTATGTTAGGCCAGTTGTAGCTTAATGCAAGTCAACTGTAATGCAGAAACCTCTAATAGGAGCTTTTTTGCCCTACATTAAGCAACGCATGCCTTTAAGACCCCTATGTTCAATAAACGAACGGTCTCTTAAAACAGGTATAATGTAGTCCATTTATAACATATTTCCCTGTACAAACAACATCGTAATTTTCCGGCTTTTAATTACAGGTTTTTAGTTTCAACTAATCGTGATTGGACATCCTGCTCTTTTCACATTTTCAATGCTGTTTGGCCACTGCCACCACTAGAAGGATTGAGTTTGTGTTTTAAATCTATCCAATCATTACAATCCCTGACAACAGAAATCGAAACACGCACACGGGATAAAATATAATTTCTTGAATGTTGGGTATTAGTAAAATGGCATTTTGTAATACAGTATAGCCCAAGATCATAGGGTTCTGTACATGTTACGCCTTTCCCCCATGACTATTAGTCTGTATAAATATCCTTGCACTGACATTTTTATAACTACCATTTAACAATGAAATGTTTGCCTGTGACAGAAACGTCAGAATCAGATCTATAGTATTCCATAAGCAAACAGAACAGACCCTGATCAAACAAACCCTATATGGGATACTGATCTGGGTCTACTCTGTTACCAAAGATGAAACAAAGGGTTAAAACAAGATTGCTTTGATGGTCGTTCATAGTAATGTCATATTTTGTTAAATGCGGATTTTTTGTTGAATTTCTTAACAAAACTATAATCAGTGTCAAACAGTTTGGATCCTAATGAAACGCCGAGTTAATTAGCTGGATCCAAACTGTAAATGTTATCACGAATTCAGCTATGACGGCGAAATACTTAATGGAGGAAGACAGCTATGCAAAAAGCTCGAATTTATTTTGCGGTAGTATTTTACTTCTTGTATGTTTATGCATGGCGTTATGAATTCATGAATATTAATTAACTAAATATTTATGATTACATATGAATAAAGTGATTATTTGCAATAGCATATAATCCAATCTGTAATATTATTTAAGCAAACAGAACAGACCATACATAATTATTTGCGTGTACAGTAAACCCCATCTAAACCCGAATTCTGGTAGAGAAGAATTTAGATATTTTAGGCAGATGGCTGCTTTATGCAGGATCAGGCTGAAAGTCATGCAGAAACCTTTCTGCATGACTTTCACCCTGCATTAAGCTGCCACCTGTCTCCAAGACCGATATTTATACTAAATTAATCGTCCGATTTAGTGGGGCTTTACTTTACGTGCATAAAGGGGTATTTCGAACCCCTGCTAGTATAGACACACATGTGTAATAATTACATAGTCACTTTAAAGGGGCTATACTCTTATATGTATTCGATAGTATAGAAGAGAAGGGTTTATTGTTTCACTAGCAAATATGAGCTGAAGAATGCGTGCTCACACGCACATGTGAGTTTATGAGCTAAACCCCATCCATACTGAAAAAGTGGAGTCCGGTTAAACCTATACCTATCACTCACATCCAATTCATCCAAGCTTTACATCCAGCTCATCCTAGAAATTATTGCCCGAATACCAAATAGTTTCGATTCTGGTGAGACATCGAGTTACTCGGCATCTCATCTGGGCCTAAGCTGTTTGCACATGCAAGTCACGTGACTGTGTGCACGAGAAGGGTTAACTAGGCAGTCCTTGACACCAGGGCAATTTCTGTTTGATATTTACATAGTTACTGGAAGTTTGCTCATGTCATTATGTATAACAGAAGATAATTAAAAGTAAACCTTACATTAACCCCTAATCAGTCCTTTCATATGAAAGTGTTTTCACGCATCTGCAAACAGAGTAGACCCAGATCAGATGACTCCTATAGGAACCGTCTGATCAGGGTCTGCTCTGTGTGCTTATGGAATTTGATAGACCTGTTTCTTTTGTTTCTAAAATTGCTACAATGTTCCACCTTCCGTATTTCACTTTAACTATTTTGTTTAATAACATTTTGTCCTTTAGGATTAAACGATGTATACTTACAAGATGCACAATAAACGGTTGGCCGGGTCAAAATGCTTTTGGTTGTTTACGTATCAAATTCCGATACCTACTGAATATTCAAGGACGAAATAGTTATAATGAAATATGGACGATGGAAAATTGTAGCCATTTTCTTTCAAATTCCATTAGCAAACAGAGCAGACCCTTATCTTGGTCTACTATGTTTGCAAATGCGTGAAAACACGTTTATAATAATGAAAGGGTTAAACGATGAATACGTAAACTGCACAGTTTACGGTTGGCCGGGTCAAAATGCTTTTGGTTGTCTACGTATCACATTTTCAAATCGGGGCTAGGAGCATGATATATAGACGCTTGATGAGCTGCGTTAACCCTTTACTCCATGAATATTCATGTAAGACATAATGACATCATGAATATTAATCAGACGATTTTTTAAAAATTGTATTCAGTAGGCTAAGCGGTCATTCACATATTGAACATATGTCTTAAAAAACAGGTTCTTGCTTAACCCTTTCCATGATAGGCTATTTTTAGATACAACCTCTTTGAACTAGTCTATTCAAAAGGAGCATTAACTAGAGAAAAGGAAAATTTCAGATTGTTTACTTTGAAACCATTGTGATAAATAGAGCATTTGCTCCTATAGGAGCAAATGCTCTATTTATCACAATGGTTTCACAAAGTGACTTTTACAGAGTCGTCAAAAGTCGTCAATATGAGGGAATGGGTTAATGCAGGGCAAAAGTAATACCTTACTTGTGACCTGCATTAAACTACCACCTGCCTTACAGACCCACAATTAGACCTCTTTTTGATGAACTCTTAAGACAGGTTCTAGTGTATAATATATGAACGTTTGGCAACGACCGAAGCGTAGAATCAACTCTATGTAAATGCATAAGCAAACAAGGCATACACTGGTTACATGGCTCCTACATGAATCGTCTGATCTTGGTCTACATGGTATTCAAAGGCGTTAAAGAGCGTATGTTTATGTACATTAGACCTTATCATGCTAAACAAATGAGGATTACTCAAGCTCTGAAGTAAGGAAAGATTGCATCAAATAGGAGTTGGAGTTGGCAGTATTTGTCAGCAGAATAAAGGTTTAAATTTATACATAGCCTGTGGTTGTTATATGTTCTTTCATTTATGTCCCCTATAACATAATGAACAATAAGAAGCGAATGTTACACTCTGTAAAGATTATAGATACCAGAATCACCTTAACGCATAACACGTGTATATTGTGACTGAACAGCTCTTAAATTCAACCCTTATTATGTTAACCTTTCCTTCATGTAAACGCCTTTTCGTGCATTTGCAAACAGAGTAGACCCAGATCAGACGGCTCCTATAGGAGCCGTCTGATCAGGGTAAGCTCTGTTTGCTCATGATTTATCTATTTCTTTTAGTTTCAAAAATGGCTACAATGTTCCACCTATCATATTTCATCATAACTAGTTTGTCATGTATTCAGTAGGTACTGCAATTTGAAATAAACATAGAACAGGGAAACGGTTAGACACGACCTGACTCGCATTTGCAAACAGCTTGAATAGAGACGAGACGACGAGTAACTCGTCGGTTCATGAGGATCCACGCTGTTTGACACTAGGACAATAGTATCTCCGAACCTTTCAAGAACATCTTTAAGAACAAGTCAATAAAACTACAGCAGATCAGAGTAGTAGCAGACATTATTTTTTATCACCAGAGAAACGGGTAAATGTGCGCATTCAGATTTTAAAATCGTCATTTCTCCACCAATCCCTATGTTGTGACCACTCTTTAGAATCGTCTCTTTGAGACGATTCTAAAGAGTGTTCACAACATAGGGTTTGATGGAGAAATAAACGGGTTATTCTTGAAAATAGTTCATAAGGGATGAGCATGTCATGACAATACGCTGTGTCCCGGTGACTGTACTGTTAACCTTGTCAACACTAAATATAGTAGAACCTGTCTTAAGCTACCATATAAAAGAGGTCTAATCATGGTTCTTTAGGACAGGTGGTAGCTAAATACAGGTAGAAAGCAATGCAGAAAGCTCCTAATGGAGAAGTATGCCTTACTTTCGCCCTCCATTAAGCAACCGCCTGCTTTTAAGACTCCTATTGTCAATAATTGAATGATCGCGTTAGGCAGGTTCTACTGTCACTTCGTCTACAAAAAGTGTAGACTGACTCAATTCTATAAGATCATTTTTCTTCCATTTTACAACACAGTTCCAAAGAGTGAGACAGTCTGACCCATTTTGGAACGTTCAGATAAAATACGTTAGAAGTTGTTGCTAACAATTTCGAACTTCCGAGCTTTACCATTACAAATACAAAATACAAATAAATACAAATACAAAATTTATTTACAGTCGAATGACATTAACATAAGCTATTTATAGCTTCAGACCGACTTAACTTATACCCTCCTAGTGACACATTTTGGTACCTTTGTAAAAGTCATAATTTGAAAACATTGTGATAAATAGAGTATTTGTTCCATAGGAGCAAATGCTCTATTTATCACAATGGTTTCAAAACTTTCTAAAATGTTCCTTTTCTCCAGTAAATGATCCTTTTCGGTAGATTTATTCAAAGAGGGTGGGTATAAAAAAAATTGGGTTAACTGTACGTGCGACAGTTGCATTAGATCGGTGAAAAAAAATCCTGAGCTGATGCCAGATTTCTCCTGTAAATGAGCATTTGGTGCCCTTACTGGTTGGAAGTACACAATATGATTGTAACAAGGTTGGCGAAAAACATGCAGTCAGATTGGGGCTCGAACCCGGGACCCCTCGCTTACAGGGCAAGTGCTCTACCAACGGAGGTATCCGAACCGCTTACTGTTCTTCACCCAGTACCTGTACCCGGCTTATTACACTACTCATTCTTTGTTCCTTGGGATTCTCGTCGAATCTGCGCAATAAATCATGGGCATGCACAGGGTCCGATTTTCAAAATGGGCGCCAGCTGTTACAAGACTGTTAAAAAACATACATCCATACTGGGACTCGAACCCGGCACCCCTTGCTTACAGGGCGAGTGCTCTACCGACTTAGCTATCTGGATCGTTTACTGTTCTTCACCCAGTACCTGTGCCCGGCCTGTTACACTGATAGGGAACTATTTTCCTTTTCTATGTTATCCTTAGTGTCTAGTGCGCATTACATGGCTTTTTATATGTTGTCTTAATTATGTTTTGCCATGTTATGTACACTTTTTATCGAAATAAATCTATCTATCTATAGGCAGTTAGCGTGAAAACGGGTGTTAATGGTTCAACAACACGGGTTGAAATGTACTCAGTTTCCACACGTTTTCATGTTTTACAGACAAGCATACATTATATTACTTCGAAATAGCAACAAACATCTTTCAGATGAGTGTAGACACTCTTTAAGGGCGATTTACCCTGTATATGAAAAAGACGCATTTATAAGGATTCGCGAACAGTAGACCAAGACCAGACAGTCCCCGTAGAGGGTGTCTGATTAGGGTTTGCATTGTAGATAATTAATATGAAACGGGTGGCATGACAATAAGATTTCCTTATTTGATACAAGAATCAATGTGTTTGAATGAATATTAATGAGCTAAAAATTCATCACTGTGTTTTGTCAGGCTCAACACTGCAAGCAGTGGTAGGGTAGTGTACACAATATCTCAGTTTACGGCGTGGACCTTGATCATACACCATAGTGGTGTGACTAAAACTGTGGACATTGAAGAAACGCCATATTCTGGACAAAGTGGTGGTATGATTAAGAGTGTGAACATTGACCATACGCCATACTCTTGACCATACAGTGGTATGACTAAGGATGAGGAACTTGACAATACGTCATATTCTGGACCATACGGTGATTTGATTAAGAGTATGTACCTTGATTATACGCCATATTCTGGACAATGCAGATATGCAACTAAGAGTATGAACCTTGACGACAAGCCATATGTTGGACCATACGGTAATGTGATTAAGAGTGTGTACCTGGATCATACGCCATATTCTGGACAATGTAGATGTGCAACTAAGAGTATGGACCTTTACTATATGCCATGCTCTGGACAATGTAGTGACCTGTCTCTGGGTTTGCATTGTTAGCATCTATGTGATTGTCTTTATTTTCCCATGGCGCCCATGAACAGTCTTCCTGAAATGGACTTTTCTTTTATTCCTTAGAAGTGTACTTGTTTAGAAGGGTATTGACTATCGGTGAATCTTCACCGTAACAAGTTTAATTGAAAAGGAAACGAGGCGCCTCGTAAATCGACTTGTTTTCCTCCACAATCATGCTTAAGTGGTGTTTGTTGTCTGCTTTTAAAGCTTTAAGTATTGACTAATTTGTTCTATCAACTGTCGATCTAAAGTATAACGACTGATGGACAAATGCTGTTTTGGGGACGCTTCATTGGTTGTGATATTGAAGACACTAGATTATGAAGTGCTGATGTCGCTCCAGGAACATCGCGACTTTGACGATTTATGAATTGCAAACATTTACAGTTAAACCCCTGTAAAGAAGCGACCACTATTTAATGAATGGATATGTCTTTAAAATTAAAAACAATTAACTGCTTAATGCAGGGCGAAAGTAATGCAGATAGCTCATATAGGAGCTTTCTGCATAAATTTCGTCCTCCATTAAGCTACCACATGCCCCACCGTCGAAAAGTATACCTCGTTTTGGTTGTCGCATTAGAGTGATTGTACTGTACATGCTCATCTAACAACGATAATAGTTCTTCCATAATTAAGAGAGGATTGGTAACTAGCAGAAGATACGGTAGAGACGCAGTAGCAACCAACTTGTGAATATACACGGGGACATGTAACCCATTTTAACCTGTGTGTTTAGTGAACCCGTCCAAAAATGTGTTTTGAACTAATCTTATTTTGAGGTCTGTTTCTGCAAAAATTAATGTGTCTATGTGACTTTTGAAACTTGATTTATGAAATAAACAGGGCAGACATTGATCAGAGGACACCTGAAGGAACGTTTGAGTTCTACAGACGGAGACATTGCATCACTACTCGTCTGGTATAGGTCTACACAGTTGCCTATATCCCTGGCAATCCTTTACCTGATAGAGGCGCCTTTGCAAACAGAGTAGACCACGATCCACACCTAGTAGGAGCCATCTAATTAGAATCTGGTCTGTTTGCTTACGGAACTGTATAAATCTGATTCTACAGTTGCATGGCTAAAACTTATTGTATTCATATACCATTATAAAATATTATATAAATTGATATTTATTTATTTATTTATTACATGACTATTCGCCAGATAAATGATTAAGGGACACTAGGCACAAATGGTTTAACTCTTTGCACGCTAAGTAATTTTTCGTCTGCAACAATTGTCGTCTGCTTCAATTCTTTAAAGAAACTTTCTCTCATTTTTGGCAAAACATATGGTCAAGATGACAAACAGTTTGGATCCTGATGAGACGCCGCATCTGGATCCAGACTGTTTGTATAGGTAATCACAGTTTCGCCGCTAGCATGCAAAGAGTTAATATTTGAATGAATGACACGCAGACCGAAAGGTGTGGTGATGTCATATATTACAATAGACCATATAATAAATAAATATGGAGTATATAAGAGCAGCTGGTTACTAGTTAATACAGGACGAAAGCTCGTAGAGGAACTTTCAGTATGAATTTCGTCCTACATTAAGCTACCACATGTCATCCTGCATTAAGCTACCACCTGTCGTCCTACATTAAGCTATCACAGGTCGTCCTACATTAAGCTATCACATGTCGTCCTACATTAAGCTACCACATGTCGTCCTGCATTAAGCTACCACCTGTCGTCCTATATTAAGCTACCACATGTCGTCCTACATTAAGCTATCACATGTCGTCCTAAATTAAGCTACCACATGTCGTCCTACATTAAGCTACCACCTGTCGTCCTACATGAAGCTACCACCTGTCGTCCTACATTAAGCTACCACATGTCGTCCTACATTAAGCTACCACATGTCGTCCTACATCAAGCTACCACATGTCGTCTTACATTCAGCTACCACATGTCGTCCTACATTAACCTATCCCATGTCGTCCTACATTAAGACTTTTCTCTGTTATATGTATATTCGAAATTTTAGTACCTATTGAATATTCATGGACAAAATAGTTATCATGAAATATGGCTGATGGAACATTGTAGCCATTTTAGAAACTAAAGAAACTGATCTATCAAAGTCCATTAGTACACAGAGCAGACTATGATCAGACGGCTCCTATAGGAACCGTCTGATCTGGGTCTACTCTGTTTGCAAATGCGTGAAAAGGCATTTATATCAGGGAAAGGGTTAAGCTACCACTTGAAACTTATATTTATTTTAGGTGTTAGGGATAGACATGGGTTTTTTTTCTGTACGTTCGCTCTATATACTGGTTATTCTAATTATGTTCTCTATAGCTTCTAATTGGATTCAGTGTGGCCTATTTTTTGGTAAAATCTCATTAGGTTTATACAGATTGTTGAAAGACCCACTTAATCTTACGATTCTTACTGTGAAAGGATAGTAAAAAGTGGTTTTAGTAATTAAAGTATTTCCGAAGTTGCCGGGAAACGATAACAGCGTTGTTATATTTTCTGATCCTTCGGGATCATTAGTTTTGATGTTATTAGTTTTGAAAATTGAATACTGCTTAAGCCGAAGCTAGGGGGCGTGAGTAGTGTTGCACGTTTAATTACTACTCATGAACAGACTCAATAAAACCGAGTCTGCAATTTTCTCTTTTTGCATTTCTACTTTTGCTTTCGAGGGATCACCCATTTTCAGAATATTGGTAAGATGAGCGGATATGTGATTACAATTACAAACAGTTTGTATCCAGATGAGACAGTGTGTATACAGTCGATATGTATCACCAAAAGGGTTTAATGAGTTGACAATACACATTGTTTGGCATGTTTATAATGTCTAATTACAGAAGAGCCTGTCTTAAGCGACCTTCAAAAACATTTCTAATTATGGGCCTGTAAGGCAGGTGGTAGCTTAATATAAACGAAAGTAATGCAGAAAGTTCCTATAGGAGCTTTCTGCATTACTTGTGTCCTACATTAAGCAACAACCTGCTTTTAAAGACTCCTATGTTGAATAAATGAATGGCCGCTTGGGACAGGTTCTACTGTAGACAGGTTTTTGAAAACTGTTAAATTTTAGTAGAAAGGTAACCGAGTGCCTGTTAATGTTTATATTTCAAAAGATAGCGACGTTGTTGGTCTGAAACTAAATTTGAAAAATAAATCCCATATGTAACATGACACCAACATTGGCAAAACAAATCGAGTCAAGTGTCATTTTCTATAAAACTCGCCATATTCTTGTTAAATTTGCATTGATATAGGGAATTATTTTGCATAATTTGGTTATAAAGTAAATTTGATATTTGGGCAATTTTGCATATATTAACTTTTTTCCATTTTTACAGTTTAAAGAAATATACACTTTAACAAGGGTCTACACGAAGTTGGTGGCCCATATTTTATTAGGTATTTGACTGAAATCTACTTGTACAAACGAACAACATTTCAGGAAAATCTGAAAAAGGAAAGAAACTCCGGAGAACAGTCTTAACCCTGTACTCCAAGAGCATTCGTGTAAGAAATAATGACATCATCAATCAGATTATTATTTAATTCATGATATATGAAAATAAGACTTTTTGCCATGGCAGAAACTGTAGAAATAGATCTGTATTATTCCATTAATAAACAGAGCAGACCCTGATCAGACGGCTCCTGCAGGGGTCGTCTGATTTGGATCTACTCTGTTTGCAAAGATGTGGAAAGGTTTAAACGATATACCTCATAGGCAAGAGGTGAACGTCGTACAGAAAGCTCCTTTGTATGACTTTCGCAAGCTATCACCTGTCTTAACCCTTTACTCCATGAATATTCATGAAAGAAATGATGACATCAAGAATATCAATAAAAAAAAATATATTTTAAAATGCCATATTAACACACTAAATACGTCTACTGTACAGTAAAACCTCTCTATAACGGCCGCTAAATTGTGTTAAGTTGTTGGTATCTAGCGCAGGTGACTGCTTAAAGCAAGATGAAAGTAAAACAGAACGCTCCTAAGCAACCACCTGCCTTTAACACAAAATAGTTGATGTAATTTAGTGGCCGTTATAGAGAGGTTTTACTGTATAAGCAAACAGAGCGGTTTGCAAAGGCGTGAAAAAGCGTTCATATGAGGGAAATGGTTAACAATCGTGTAACCAGGCCTTCACAATCACGAGCAAATTATCAACTGTCTGCTGTATAAGGGAGACAATTCAACACTGGTTAAGACCACGTATGCACTATTGGTTATTTTAGCGTTTTTTCCTGAAGCAGGTAGTTCTTTTATAGTGTATCCCTAACTCCATGAAATTATGACATCATGGATATTAATTGAATTATTTTTTTTATGAACACGGATTTTATAAAAGTTTATAAACAAACAGAGTAGACTCTGATCAGACGGTTCCTAAAGGAGCCATCTTATCTTAGTCTACTCTGTTTGCAAAGGCGTATAAAGGCGTATTTATACGGTAAATTGTATACACTGCATAATAGAATCACATTATATAGCAACGACTGATGAACAAACATGGGCGTCTTTGACTTTTTGTTTGCTAATGGAGTTTGATAGATCTGTTTCTTTACTTTCTAAAATGGCTACAATATTCCACCTTTCATATTTCATTACAACTATTTTGTCCGTGAATATTGAGTAGGTATTGAAATTTGGAATAAACATGAACAGAGGAAAGGGATAAGCAAACAGAGAAGACCACCCTGATCACACAAAAGCCGTCTGATCATGGTCTACACTGTTTTAAGCGAAGGCGTGAAATGGCGTCTATCAGATGGAGGTGTAAATAAGGACTGAATATAATTTAGCAGATGCTCTTGGAGAATGGCATTCATTCTCTGAGGTGCATGATCGAGTCATCACAGACACACCTGGAGAGCAATGAAACAGTATAGAGAGACCACTCCCGTGCAAGTGACCTCGGTTAATTAACCATTTCTCTGTTCTATATTTAGTCCAAATTCCAGTATCTACTGAAATATTCATGGTCTAAATAGTTATAGTGAAAAATGGAAAGAGGAACACTGTAGACACTTTAGAAACTAAAATCAACGATATATCAAAATCCATCAGCAAACAGAGCAGACCCTGATCAGACGGCTCCTCTAGGAAAAGACGTTTATATGAAGGCTAGGAAAATCAAATCCTCACTAATTTAAAATCCTGCAGTTTCGTGTTAGCCCATCAGAACTGCTCGCGGTTGTGTTGGTTTTTTAGCCTAAAGTTGTTTTTCTACTATGCTATATATCATAATCGGATACTGGTGTAGACAAATGCCAGAAGTTTGAATCCGAATATCTCAGAATTTGGTCTGATTTCAAAATAGTTTCAAATGCCATTAATGCAACATTTGCACCATAGATAGCAGACAATATCAAATAAGATCAATGCTTGTACTGAATTTCAATAACATTGGGTCGTTAGGTATTCCTCTGAGATATTTATCATTCGACTAAACAAACACTGAAACAATCTCACCATCTGATGGAACGGTCTTTAATTATGCCATCGGTCAGTATACCGTATTAAGCCAGACAATCACAGGCATAAGGCGTAGATTCAGATCAGAACTCTGTCTAAATGATCAGAGTCGCTACCGCGTGTATTTGCTTCTCTACCGATTTCATGTTATTCCTTACGTGATAGTGATGCCTTTCTACGCCTTTGCAAAGAGAGCAGTTCAAGATTAGAAGTTCCCACAGGAGCCGTCTAATCAGGGTCTGTCCTGTGTAACTATGGCAGTATATAAAACTGGTTCTAGATTTTTTGCCATGGTCAAAGGTTCCCTTGTTTATGTACCAAAATAAAAATACGGGCAATTAATAAGCATGGAGTAATAGATGCATGAGGCGAGCGGTAGCAGAACGATGCACGACTTATACGTGTACTTTCAGCTTCACAAACAGACAGAGAGGGGAGACTTCATGGGGAAATATTCACTATCTCGAGTACTTACGGTATATACAGTAGCATCACTTAATAAATAAACATGGCTGTCTTTATACGCAGGTGGTTGCTTAATGCAGGACGAAGGTAATGCAGAAAGCTCCTATAGGGGATTTCTGTATTACTTTCGTCCTATATTAACCTGCCTCTACCACTCGGAAGTTTCCTTTTTTGTTGGTCGTCATGTATAGATTCATGTGAAGACTCAATATTAAACCTGGAAAATAATATACACGTATATTCAAACCTCTATGAATACTCAATCACCCCCCCCCCCCACACACACACACACACACACACACACACACATTCACTAATATACATGTACAATTAAACATCTGTGAAGACACTGGCACATAATATATACAGTAAAACCCCGCTAATGCGACCACCTAGAAGAGGTATAATTCTGGGTGCTAGATGCATGTGGTTGCTTAATGCATAGAGGAGCTTTCTGCATTACTTTTGCCCTGCATTAAGCAACCACCTGCTTATAAAGACAACCATGTGTATTTATTAAGTGGTCGCATTAGAGGGGTTCTACTGTAGTTAAAACTCTATGAATACTCAGTCATAAACCTGCCTCAACAATATACAGTCAACCCTCTGTTAAGACTTAATCATAAACCTGCATCAACAATATACAGTCAAACCTCTGTTAAGACTTAATCATAAACCTGCCTCAACAATATACAGTCAAACCTCTGTTAAGACTTAATCATAAACCTGCCTCAACAATATACAGTCAAACCTCTGTTAAGACTTAATCATAAACCTGCCTCAACAATATACAGTCAAACCTCTGTTAAGACTGAATCATAAACCTGCCTCAACAATATACAGTCAAACCTCTGTTAAGACGTAATCATAAACCTGCCTCAACAATATACAGTCAAGCCTCTGTTAAGACTTAATCATAAACTTGACTTAATTATATACAGTCAAACCTCTGTTAGGACTGAATCATAAACCTGACTTAATTATATACAGTCAAACCTCTGTTAAGACTTAATCATAAACCTGACTTAATTATATACAGTCAAACCTCTGTTAGGACTGAATCATAAACCTGACTTAATTATATACAGTCAAACCTCTGTTAAGACTTAATCATAAACCTGCCTCAACAATATACAGTCAAACCTCTGTTAAGACTGAATCATAAACCTGCCTCAACAATATACAGTCAAACCTCTGTTAAGACTTAATCATAAACCTGCCTCAACAATATACAGTCAAACCTCTGTTAAGACTTAATCATAAACCTGCCTCAACAATATACAGTCAAACCTCTGTTAAGACTTAATCATAAACCTGCCTCAACAATATACAGTCAAACCTCTGTTAAGACTTAATCATAAACATGCCTCAACAATATACAGTCAAACCTCTGTTAAGACTTAATCATAAACCTGACTTAATTATATACAGTTAAACCTCTTTGAAGACTCCATCATAAACCTGAGATAATTAGGTACAATTTGTATAGCGACCACTGAATGAATTAACAGCGTTTGACCGCTTAATTTAGAATGAAAGAAATTACACAACTAGAAAATTGTGTCTGTAAGACACAACGATGTCCCCGTGGTGGTGCTTGCCTAGCTGCACGTAAGTTCCTAAGTCATTTGACCTTGGCATTGGGCTTGCGGGCAGCATGGGCTGTGTGCGCAATGAAAATATGGATGGTTGTTTATGTGTATATGCAATTCCATGCCAATAGCTATAGTGATTAGTGAGATGTAAGACAATGAAAAAACTGTGACAACCAACTACACGTACCAACTGCACGTAAAAGCGTGACGCACGGACGGAGAGACAGACTGACGGACGGACGGACAGGTGCAAAACATAATGCCCCCTGACTATCGTCAACGGGGGCATAAAAAGGACATGTGGGATCTCTCAGCATAACTTTCATCCTGCATTAATTTATCATCTACCTTAACGCTATGTTTCATCTGCAGCAATTGCCGTCTGCTTCAGTTTTTAAAACAAAATATCTCTCATTTATTTGCCAAAAATATGATCCGATTATCAAACAGTTTGGATCCTGATGAGATATCGCATTATGAGGCGTCTCATCTGGATCCTAACTGTTTGCATATAAGTAAACACCGCTAGCATCCAGAGTTAACCCTTTCCCTGTTCAATTTTTATTCCAAAATTCAATACCTAACGAATATTCACGGAAAAATAGTTATAATGAAGTATGGAAGGTTGAACATTGTAGCTTTTTTAGAAAATAGAGAACCAAATTCCATTAGCAAATAGAGCAGACCCTGATGAGACGGCTCCTATAGGAGCCGTCTGATCTGGGTCTACTCTGTTTGCAAATGCGTGAAAATGCGTTTATATGAAGGAAAGGGTTGAAGACACAGAACGAGAATACTTGAGTAGTTGCTATATAGAGGTGTCACTGTAAATGACAATACTGAAGTACTCGTGTAGTGTATTGCAGCACACACCTTATAGCTCATGTGTAATCTTACGTCCATTGCTCTGAACATATAACTAGGCTTTGACATGGCGCCGATACCTGTGGTATGTTCTGTTGGCAGGAACATCTAATCTTTAATTAGTATACAATTATCTATTTTAGACGAAAGTTTAGCACAACCTGGCTTTCGGCCTTCTTCGTGGCGGAACGGAGCCTTCTTCATGGCGGAACGGGACCTTCTTCATGGCGGAACGGAGCCTTCTTCATGGCGGAACGGGACCTTCTTCATGGCGGAACGGAGCCTTCTTCATGGCGGAACGGAACCTTCTCCATGGCGGAACGGAAACTTCTTTGTGGCAGAACGGACCTTCTTCATGGCGGAACAGGGGCCTTCTTCATGTCGTAGCGGAGCCTTCTTCATGGCGGAACAGGAGCCTTCTTCATAGCGGAACGAAGCCTTCTTCATGGCGGAACGGGACCTTGTACATGGCGGAACAGGATCCTTCTTCATGGCGGAACAGAGCCTTCTTCAATGCGGCACGTTCCATTCTATGGAAGGCTCCAAGATGGAACCGAAAGTTAGGCAGTACTTAGCTTTCGCATCCGATAGGTACCTATACGTATATATTGATTGAGAGATGTCTGAAACAAGAATCGACCTTAACTTCAAATCTAGTGTTTAAAGATGAATATTATCATATTTATGAAAGCACATACTGACATCATGAATATTTATTAGATGATGTTTATAATGGTATGTGAAAATGGGAAACGTTTGACATGACAAACTGTAGAATTGGATCTGTATTATTTCAAATTCATAAGCAACCGATCTAGGAGCATACCCAGATACTGAAATCGTCATTTCTTCACTAAACCTTATACTATGACCACTCTTTAGATTTGTCCCATCGAGACTATTCTAAAGAGTGCTCACAGTATTGGGTTTGGTGGAGAAATAATGGAACTTTTCTTGAAAATGTTTAAATTTACACATCTTATCTGGGCCTGTGAGAGCTTGACCCTGGTCTGAATCTACTCTGTTTGTAAACGGCCATGATTAACGGTTATTACTTCGAAATGATATTACATATTCCATTCGAATATTATTCCATATTCCAACCTTGAACCGTCTGTTATTTTAATAACCTTCATTCTAACTACCTAGTCTCTATTGAAATACGAAAATACCGGCGGTGTTGTTGTCGTTGTTGTTGGTGATGATGATGATCATGATGATGCTGGTGCTGATGCTCCCTCTAGGGAGAACAGCGGAAAGAGGAAATATCAATGCGCTTTCTTTGTTTATACAAATTCTTTAAATTTACTCCATTAATATTTACAAATATTAACATCATGAAAATAATTAATTATGTTATTGCTAATAAGCTGAAGTTTTATAATGGCAAATGTACCTCCTAAAGCTTGAACATTAGTTAAATGTATGTAGTGAATCATCTCATACATGCTATCGAACAATACATTCATGGGGTACAGAGGTGTCAAGCAAGAGACATAACTCATCCAACAGTTTTCCGAAATTTGTCTCGATCATTAATCTATTGTGGTATTTCTATTAGTCAATCTTGAGTAAAATAAAGCTTCCCTGTCGAAAGGTGTAGACCGATATCGGATTGACATACATGGGTGCTTAATAGTTTGGAATGCTAAGCATCTAGAGAAATCAAAGGGGGTTCTTTTGTATCCGTACACTCCTCGCACAGTCCACACCATCGGGGTATCACATAAGCTCGAACTGAACAAATACGACCTTTAATCCACTTACCAACCAATCAACGCAATTTCCCCTAATTATGCACTATCAAATGTATAACGAGCAAGTATAGCAAAATACGTATTCAATTACAAATACAGTAAAACCTCTCTAAACTGGACGTTCAATTTAGTATAAATTATAAAATATCGGTCTTGGAAACAGGTGCCAGCCTCATGCAGGGTGAAAGTCATGCAGAAAGCCCCACTATGTGCTTTCTGCATCGCTCTCATCCTGCATTAAACAGCCACCTGCATAAAAAGTATCTAAATTCGTCTCTACTAGAATTCCTGTTTAGAGGGGGTATTACTATATCGTCATTTCTCCACCAAACCCTGTGTTTTGACAACTCGTTAGTGTGTCATTTCTCCACCAAACCCTGTGTTGTGACAACTCATTAGAGTCGTCATTTCTCCACCAAACCCTGTGTTTTGACAACTCATTACAGTCGTCATTTCTCCACCAAACCCTGTGTTGTGACAACTCGTTAGTGTGTCATTTCTCCACCAAATCCTATGTTGTGACAACTCATTAGAGTCGTCATTTCTCCACCAAACCCTGTGTTTTGACAACTCATTAGAGTCGTCATTTCTCCACCAAACCCTGTGTTGTGACAACTCATTAGTGTGTCATTTCTCCACCAAATCCTATGCTGTGACAACTCAGGTGATTTTAAAGAGTTGTCACTATATAGTTTTTTGATTGAGAAATGAAAGAGGTACGTTTGAAAGCGTTTTGTTCTTCGGATCTTTCCTGGTTCTCTGGACCGTATAACATACTGGTAAAGTTTGATGTATGATACAATAATTGATTATGAAAATCCTATTCTGTTTCTGATAAAATCACCTACAATAACCTCTATTTCCAAGCACCCACTCAACATATTTCATATAGGTGTTTTCTATCAGGCGGTACCCGCGCTACTCCGGATACAGGATACAATTTATTCGAATGGTTCCTGACTCATACGAAATTCCTACCGTTCCCTCGAAACAAGCGGAACACCAACCCTTACTCGGCGAATAGTCATGTAAGAAAGTATGACATCATTCATGAGTATTAATTAAAATAGTTTCAAAATGACATATTGATACGGGACATTTTGGTTCAGACAGAAACTGTATAATTAGATATATATCATACCATAAGCAAACAGAGCAGACCCTGATCAGACGGTTCCTATAAGAGCCATTTGATCTGGGTCTACCCAGTTTGCAAGGACGTAGAAAGACGTAATTGTGGAGTAAAGGGATAAATTATTGATGTCCTAAACTATTTATCTGATAGAAGCGTCTTTTGACGCATTTGCAATAGAATATACATGTACTTAGGTCGGACAACTCTAACAGTTTTGCGCTGTTTGCTTATGGACTACTATAGACATTATTCTCCAGTGACCGTCATACAAACCTCCATGTGTTCATATGCAATCATGAAATTCATCCTATGGGAGCTTTTTGCATTACTTCTGATCTGCATTAACCCATTACATGTACCTCATAGGCTATTTTAGATGCAACCTCTTTGAACAAATCTACTGAAAAGGAGCATTAACTAGAGAAAAGGCAAATTTTAGAATTTTGTAGTCTGAAACCAGTGTGATAAATAGAGCATATGCTCTATTTATCACAATGGTTTCACAAAGTGGGTTTCACAGAGTCGTCAAAAGTCGTCCATATCATGGAATGTGTTAAGCAACCATGTGCTTTTTACTCCTATGTTCAATAAATGAATGGCCGATTACACTTTCCCTCATATAGACGTGTTTTCACGCATCTGCAAACAGAGTGGACCCATATCAGACGGCTTCTACAGGAATCATGTTCTCAGGGTCTGCTCTGTTTAATAATGGAATTTGATAGATCTATTTCTATACTTTCTAAAATAGCAACAATGTTCCACCTTCCATGAATCATTATGGCTATTTTGTCAATGAACATTCAGTAGGTATTGGAATTTGTAACAAACATAGAACAGGGAAATGGTTAAGATAGGTCCTATATCAGTTTTTATAGAAGAAAGATAAGACATTAACCCTTTACCTCATATAAACGTGTTTTCACGCATTTGCAAACAGAGTAGACCCAGATCAGTCGGCTCCTAGAGGAGCCGTCTGATCAGGGTCTGCTCTATTTGCTAATAGAATTCGATAGATCTGTTTCTTTACTTTCTATAATGTACACAATGTTCCATCTTCCGTATTTAATTATAACAATTTTGTTAATGAATATTCAGTAGGTATTGAAATTTGGCCCAAGTATAGAACAGGGAAAGGGTTAAGTGATTAACCCTTTCACCGCCAATGTCGCATGTATAAATGCGCCACGACAAATAGTGCAGTCCCAGATCAGACGCCGCCTTTTCTAAGTGGCGTCTGATCAGGGACTTCAGTGTTATCTCTATTTCTATATCTGTGATTTATTCCTTTGAAATTTGTATTTATTTATCTCATTTCCTTATTGTACCGATTGGTTTGACCAAAATTGGATTGCAGACACCGAAAGGGTTTAATCAGCCACTCGGTGACAATTATTCATTAGATATTACATGTACAAGAAACTACAGTGTTGCAAAATATTCAGACACATCATAGCTGAGTCGGTACTTACGAATCTATCCATTAATAGGTTTATTTTACTATAAATGGAATCCGACTAATTTAAAGTATTTATTGTAAAGTTTTTGGTCGTCCTTTTTTGGTAATTATCTGAAAACTTCCTGGACAAGGCTACACATCGCTGTTTCCTCAGTATTTCAAACGATTTTAATTTAGGTATTCAGCTGCAAAAGTTGTGGAAAAAAACAACAACTTTACTTGTTGATAGACTTCGGGTAACTCGGGGGTTTATCAATATCCAACATCTTTTAAACACTTATCTGAACCTTGAAATAAACTAAAAAATTATACCGAAAGTTGCGAATTGTGGAACAGTTCATTGCAACAGCGATTAAAGGTGCATTATTTATTTCAGCCAATAATTATATTTTTTCACATAGGTCAAATTCCGGATGTCGCCGAGTACGTATCAAGCTCGGCGATGGTGTATCATATTTGAGAACATAAAATAGACATTAACAATGGCATCGCTCCGAAACAATGCATGGTGGTTTACAATTGAACTACATAACAATTGTCATTCACGTATTGGGCGCTACGACAAGCCCTACACTTGAGGACAATGTATCCGGTTACTGGGCTAAGCCAGTTGTACTAACAGATGACTGGAGTCTACCTACAGTATTGATCCAGATCAGACTCACCATTTAACGTGTACAATGAATTAGTATACATCTTAAAGAAATGCCAACCATGCATCAAACATGGTTGCAGAAACTATTAAAATTAGATACGCCTGGTATATCTAGGTTTTATGAGAGAAATGTTTCAGCATATTAAATACATCTAAGGAAGAAGAGTTTCAAAAGTTTTAGTCGTAGATTTCCCTTTATTGCCGGGTTCTAACAAATCTCCATCCGCCTTGAAAGAATTCTATTAATAGTTCATATGAATCCGAAAATATATATATAAGGGGTTGACTGGATCTAGGGACAGAATAGAGAAGAATATAGAAGATACCAAAATATAGAAGATACCAAAGTTACTGTACCTTGCCTAACATTACTTTTATCAAGCCAGATGACCACCCTGTCAGCCATTCTTAAAGTAAGTAACTGTCACCAGTCTACTAACCATACAATAGAACCTCTCCTAAACGCTCATTCATTTATTGGACACAGGAGTTTTTAAAACTCAGGTGGTTGCTTAATGCAGGACAAAAGTAATACAGAAAGCTCCTATAGACATATTTTTGATGGTCACTTAAGACTCCTAGGTTTTACTGTAATTGAATACAAAACAATCACTGGGAATATGTATGAATATTAATCAGATGTATTTGGTAAATGACATAATTATGGACAATAGAGTTCCGGCTATTGGCAGAAAGTTAAGAAACAGATAATAAATATTATGCCATAGCAAACTGAGCAGACCCTGACCAGACAGTTGTAAGTGTATAAATATACATCTCTAGCATGTAAAGGATAACTTTTCTCAGGCGGTCATTCATTTTTATTACATATACATGCATTCATATTGCAGATATTCTAACACACTTTTACCCATTCCCTCATATTGACGCCTTATAACGCCACTGTAAACGTCACTTTCTGAAACCATTGTGATAAATACAGCATTTGCTCCATAGGAGCAAATGCTCTATTTTTCACAATGATTTAAAAACTACACAAATCTAAAAGTTCCTTTTCTCCAGTAAATGCTCCTTTTCGGTATATTTATTTAAAGTGGTTGGGTCTAAAATTAGCCTATGAGGGAATGGCTTAATCTTTATTTCTTGTGAACTCGCCCAATTATGCACTTTATATTGATCTAATTTTCATGTGAGATGTGTTTTGCGATAATTAATTTGCCCATGTGACTTTCTATACTTAGTTTGTGGAGCACATGGTGTTTGCCACGATCTGATGGATCTTTCACGTGCGATCTGATCTTGGTATATACTCTTCATATATGTCTCCTTTAAAGTGGAAGTCTCTACAAAAACATATTTAAAATCAAATAATACAACATTGTGATGGTTAATATGTTCAATTATTCTTATGAAGATTGACAATTTGAACCTATATTGAAAATGCTCGTTTGATACAAAATAGACAGCTTTCGTCTTTACGTATTATGTTTTGCTGTACAACAAAATATTACCGGCCTATATCGAGCAATGCACCCCGGATAGATACTGATACATCGGTGAATAACATCGGGATCTTCAATAGCAAATACGAGAAAGTGTTATCCTCTTCAGCTTTTAATTCAATCTGTTTTCTTGAGGTATACTTCTTTTCAGTATAATTATAAACAATGATTTACATAATTTTAGGCATTTTTAAAACGTATTGCAAGTAGACTGTCAGTTTAAAGGTTTAAATGGGCGACTGTAGATTGGATCGCATATTGTACAATATTGTACAATACGACCAGATGACTCTTGACACAGGAAGATGTGGGTCACATCAAGTATTTGTCAAAAGTATCATGCTTTGGCGATCATAGTACCGTTCCATCAAAAGGTCGAGTGATTAGATTTCGATGTTATCACAGTCAGTTCATTAACCCTTCGCATGTTATGAGAGTACATAGCTGCAATAGCAATTAGTGTATTAGCTCGTAGAGGAGCTGTCTCATATGGGTCTGCTCTATTTGTAGAGCTGTCTCATATGGGTCTGCTCTATTTGTTGAGCTGTCTCACGTGGGTCTGCTCTATTTGTCATAATAAATCAGTGACTACATTTATTCAATCACAAGAATGATTCGTCTAATTTATATTTATAGTGAATGAACTCAGCTTAAGAAGGGTTCAGTGTTTGTTGTACCATTGCGTGCTTGTTTGTAAGACTATTCGTATACATTTGTATATCGAATTCACAAGACACGGAGTAATTCACATGTGATGTTCATTTTAACATTAGGTTCAAGGTGAACTGTATCTACAAAACTAATCTAATTTTGGTTTAACTCTTTGACAGCTGTCATTGTCGAACCTGCAATTACCTATGCGAACAGTTTGTGTCCAAATGCTACGCCGAGTATCTCGATGTATCATCAGGTTCCAAACCGTTATTTCTATTTTTTAAAAAGAAACAGGAAGAAAGATTACATCAACAATTGTAGCAGACGATAAATTTTACAGACGATAAGCCATGGTTGGCAGCGTAAAAGTTAAACAAATAGACTGAACCGGGATCTGAAACCACAATAAGGTTTGGGTCAGCCATGAACAACAGTGGATTAGTTTTGTCTAAGTTCCTCAGTTGGTTTATCACGTTTACTTAACATACAAAATTAAATTTAATAGGAATCATTTTGTCGCTGAAGTTGTTGGATTAAGGACGTTAATGTAAGCAGCAGTGTCTGGAATACGCATAAATAGCTCGTGTGAACATGTGTTAACTCATTCCCTCATAGGCTATTGTTAGACCCAACCTCTTTGAATAAATCTACCAAAAAGGAGCATTTACTAGAGAAAATGAAAATTTTAGAATTTTGTAGTTCTGAAACCATTGTGATAAATAGAGCATTTGCTTCTATGGAGCAGATGCTCTATTTATCACAATGGTTTCAAGAAGTGGTTATTACAGAGGCGTAGAAAGGCGTATTTATGGAGGAAAGGATTAACCATATTGATATACAAATGAGTGGTCATAAAACAACGGATTAACATTTTTATCGTCATGAGAATTAATCAGTGATAACGTTTCGCAAAATAGTTTGGATCCAGATGAGACGTCGAGTAACTCAGCGACGCATCGGTATAAAAATTGCTCGAAACTCTTTACATGTATATGTATTTTGTTTTTAAAAAAAATACTTTGGTGAAAACCTGTATCCATGCTTATAAAGCTTTTTAGTTTAGTCTGAGATTTTTCTCAAGCTTTTGATTGGTCAGATTTGAGCCTAACGTTTGAGTTTAGTCTGAGTTCGTTCTCAAGTTTTTGATTGGTCAGATTTGAGCCTTTGGCCCAATCAAAAGCTTGAGAACAAACTCAGACTCAACTACAAAACTTTATAAGCATGGACCCTGACCTTGAAATCAAAAGCAAACGATCATCTTGGCAAACGAACATTTAGCGGAGAAAGATTAGAAACTATTTTAAATCTGAGCCTGTGGAAATAAAATGAAGTTTGTTGGAACCCTGAGCTGCTACGATTCTTACTAACCTTGTTCAAGATTTGGAACAAGTACTGACCGAGTGTCAAACCAGTTAGATACTGATGAGATGTCTGTTACACGTACGGCCTGTTACACGTACGGTCTGGTCTGTTACACGTACGGTCTGTTTCACGTACGGTCTGTTACACGTATGACCATGCCTGTTACGTACGGTATCTCATCTAGATATATGCTGTTTGAAAACACCGGTTGCGATTAGCAGGCAAATGACCAATGGTAAAACAGAGGTCCAGATAAGATGCGTAAATTAAAACATTTTCAAGACCAATTCCTTTATTTCTC
This sequence comes from Azorinus chamasolen, assembly GCA_963576725.1. NCBI lineage: Eukaryota > Metazoa > Mollusca > Bivalvia > Cardiida > Solecurtidae > Azorinus > Azorinus chamasolen. Next base: position 94,847,812 of record OY755240.1, on the reverse strand, counting down.
CACCAAACCCTATGTTGTGACCACTCTTTATAAACGTCTCATAGGGACAATTCCAAAGAGTGGTCACAACGTAGGGTTTGGCGGAGATATGGAGATCTTAGTACATAATTGTGTATCTGGATGCGCACATTTATCTGTTGCTATGGTAAAATATATACAACGAATTGTATGCAATACAAGCACCATACAACGGATTTAGCAGATGTCAAAGTTAAAGGCAGGTGAAAATTTGCTGAGTTCCTGTATGTGTGAACAAGACGCCGAGTAATTCTAGACACACCTGGATTTAAACTGATCTAAGACCCAACAGGATAAGATCAAACCCTTTTTCACCAGCGTGTTTATTCACTCCTTTCTCCTTTTTCAGGTCTTACTGCTCGCCTCTGTGGCGTGGAGCCGCTGCACAAGAAGCGTGAGTGACGATGATGAAGCGAACTGTGCAGAACCCAGAGACATTGAACTGCTCACGGCCGATCGATACGCTGACATAGTCCAGTCTCAGACAAACAGCATTTACCCGGGCTGGAACAATGACGAAAGCTTTGCCGGTATCCCTGACCAGTACAAGAACATAACGTATATACATTTCCAGGGTGACGTTTTCGATTGTAATGCAGAGACAACTCCAGATCGGTTTCATAGCAGGCATCGGCACCGTCACCACCACCATCACAGAACGCATAGGCTGAATCACATAGCAACATGCCCGTTTACATACGTTAAGAATTGGGATTCCAACAGAATTCCGGCTACACTTTTAGAAGCCAAGTGTGCTTGCCCAGCCCCTGTTGACCGACAAGGACACTGTCAAGAGATTCGCATGTACGTCAGTGTTTATAGGCGGTCTGGGTGTGATGTGGGACAGTGGCAATACGAGCGAGTGTGGGAGTCAATATCAGTGGCTTGCATCACGGTTCGAACCCCAGAACCGACTGCACTCGAGGGACACGTGCAACGAATGCAAGCTAATTAAGGAGGACTAGTCACTGGAGATATGTTATGTCTAAGTCATATTTATTTGAACCTCAATGCAGCATTATTAGTTGTCGAGACTTTACAAACAGTGTATGTCCAGAGCAGTCGTGACGTCAAAGACGCAGTGCGACGCCTGGTCAGGGTTAACATTTTTTATGTTAAATGATGAAACCTTACAGAGGTATACCCAAATAAAATCGTCAAACTGAAGGCCATAAAATATTTCCGAACATCCTCAATTTAACCCTTTCCCTTTTCAGTATTCATGTAAGAAATGAACAAATAATAACAACATAAATATCTATTATCTCAATTTTTACCATGTAAACATTTAAATGGAACTTTTTGCTTTGTCATAAACTGAAGAATCAGATATTTATCATGTCAAAAGCAAACAGAGCAGACCCTGATCAGACGGCTACATGAACCATCTGATCCGGGTGTACGCTATTGCAAAGACTGTATTTATTCCAAATTGCAGTATCCGACGGAATAGTCATGGACAAAATAGTTACAATGAGATATGGAAGGTGGAACATTGTAGACATTTCAGAAACTAAATAAACTTATATATCAAATTCCATAAGCAAACAGAGCAGACCCTGAGCAGACGGCTCCTATAGGAGCCGTCTGATCTAGATCTACTCTGTTTGCAGATGCGTGAAAACGCGTTTATATGAAGGAAAGGGTTAAAAACAAAAAGTAGACATCTGTAACAGCTGTCTAATCATGATCTGATATGTGTGTTTATATAGTAAAACCCCTCTAATGCGACCAGCGAAAGGGGGCATAATTCACAGTGGCAAAGGCAGGTGGTAGCTTAACTAAAGACGAAAGTTATCCAGAAAGCTCCTATCTGTTTATGAAGACAACGATGTTTGTTCATGAAGTGGTCGCATTAGATGAGTTTTACTGTAGAATGTCTTAGAACTGATTCTTTACAATTTGTCAGAGCTATGTATGTATTTGTTTCATGTAACAATATTAGATAATTAATATCCATAATGGACGGAGTCTCGCGTGAATATTCATCAGGTAAATGACTGAGCCCTCTAGTTAAGAGTTTATTAGCATATATACAATGACTGAGCCCTCTAGTTAAGAGTTTATTAGCATATATACAATGACTGAACCCTCTAGTTAGAGTTTATTAGCATATATACAATGACACACGGTACAGCAGAGACAGTAGCGTCTCTATGCAATAGGTGTAGTTAAATAAAATTTATTTTTGGCTTTTTTGCCCATGCTTTGTATTTAAAATACTATACTTTTTTGTTTAGGTTCTACAATTTATATTTACAGACAGTTTGTTCTCTATTATGTGCATTAAATGATTTACACGCAATATATACACATTGTTTGTTTTAATTTGTTTGTTTAGATTCTATCGAATGTATGCACGTCGTCTTATCAGAATAGAAACTTGAGACACTAAGGCTGAAAGAAGCATCTTTTGATTATCTGGTTTTTGTACCGGCTGAAAGTTAAGTTGGTAGCAACATATAATGTCGTAGCCTGTCGTCTCGTTCATAGACAACCCCCCCCCCCCCCATACACACACACACACACACACACCACCACCACCACCACCACCACCACCAACAACAACAACAACAACACACACACACTCCATGATCTCGATCGCTTTACTGTTTCTGCGACGAGTCGTGTTGTCCTCTACTCAGGCTACTACGACCTTTCTCCAGTGTATGCCTAATAGGAAACTTACTGTCACATGATCATCCGATCATGTGACGTCAGTTCCGTCCTAGAAGGCTCCAATATACTTTTCAGAAAGGGTGTCGCTTTTTCTGAAGAATAGTGACCGGGGGTCAGTATTCTATGGGGTCACTTTACTTCTGATCAGAATCCAAACTGTGTGTCACCGGTTTGCATTTTGATAGACAAACTGATTGAAACTTGAAAAATAAAAGTAATGGGTGAAATTTGTGTAAAAGTAATTTGTTCAGCAGGCTAAAGGTTAACATTAAACTCTTACAGTAAAAGAGGTTATTCCTAAGCCATGTCTTTATTTTAATACTTTTAATTGCACTAGATAGTAAATACAAATGTGTCCCATTTTCACAGACTTCGGGAACGCAGTTCAGTCAGTTGCAAACATCGCAAACCCAGATCATAATTATTGCAAAAAAATTAACATGATGTCTTATTAAGATTTACACTATCTGCATCAGTTGTTGATAAATGCGACAACCCATCCCTCATAGGCTATTTTTAGAAGCAACCTCTTTGAATAAATTGATTGTGGCTATTTAAACCAGTTTGGTTTTTTACATAGGCCCATTGTTATAAAAACTTCTGAATCTGAGTCAGAGATCATTCTCAAGTAGCTATCTGATTGGCCAGATGCTTGAGAATTATCTCAAAATCAAGCAAAACCTTGTAACACCTATGGGTCAGATCTCGGGTGCTTTTAGACGCTATGGTATTATGAAACCTGTCCGGAACTTAAAAGTTATAGTATTAGGGTACACAATCGATTCGAAAGAATACAAATTTGTAAACATTTGTTTTCATACATAGGATACTCTCTATATAAAAGGATATTTTAGCAACGAAAGACGGAATAAAACCAGCTAAAGGTTGAATTATGTACTCTTATCAAAAACTACAGTAGTAAAATTAGTCAATGCTACTTTCTCACAAAAGTTTACGATTGTCGTTAGTGATTGCAGCAGAACGATCGCCGTTAGTGATTGCAAAACGATTGTCGTTAGTGATTGCAGAACGATCGTCGTTAGTGATTGCAGAACGATTGTCGTTAGTGATTGCAAAACAATGTTTTTTATGACTACAGTAGAACTTGGCTTAATCGGTTATCAAAAAGAGGTCTAATTATGGGTATGTGAGGCAGGTGGTAGCTTAAAGCAGGTCAAAGTTAATGCAGAAAGCTCCTATAGGAGCTTTCTGTGCTACTTTTGCCCTGTACTAAGCAACCACCTGCTTTTAAGACGTGTGTGTTCAATGAATGGATGGCTGCTTAAAACAATGTTATACTGTATATTGTTAAATGTAAATAAATGGACTAGCTTGTACTAATTCCAAAGAGAAGAAAAAAATCTCCCGTTACGCCAGTCACATGCACGGTATTTACTCCATGGATATATATTTTAAAACATTTGCAAACAGAGCAGAGCCAGAACAGGCTGCTCGTGTAAGAACCGTCTGATCAGGGTATGCTCGTCAACAAGGCTTTGGTTCATTTGCATTTAAAGTAATAGCTAATTAATACCCATGCTGTTATTTCTCACATACATATCCATGGAGTAAAGGGTTAATAAAGGCATACTCTTCTACAACTAGCTACTAGTATGAGGTGATCTTTTACAGAGACCTTATCAGAGACCTTACGTACTTTACACTTTACTGGTTGAATATTCATGTAAGAAATAATAACGCCATAGACATTTATTAGCTTACTTTTTATAATAGCATAGGTACACACGATGTTTTGGTCTTGGTAGAATCTGTAGCGTCAGATCTATTACATAAGTTCACAAGCAGACAGAGCAGACCCTGATCAGACGGCTCCTACAGGAGCCGTCTGATCCGGATCTACTCTCTTTGCAAATGCGTGAAGAGGCGTTTATATATCAAGGAAAGGGTTAATATCGGGACACGCGTTCACCGTCATTTGCAGACAATGTTTGAGTCTTTCACACTGAATGGACTCTATAGTTAAACTCTGATGGGCTATTCCACTCTAATAATTCAGGGTTGAAAAGTCAATCCTTGTTGCGCTTTAAAAAATCACGTCCATTCAAAGGTTACATCTTACGATTTGATGAAGCTATTAGTAAAAGCCTCGGAATGATTGAAAGGCAAAAAAAGAAAGAAAGAAAGAAAGAAAGAAAGAAAGATAAGGAAAATGAAATAAATAAGAAAGAAATGAAAGAAAGAAATGAAGAAATGAAAGAAAGAAAAAATGAAAGAAAAAATGAATGAAAGAAAGAAGGAAATGAAGAAAATAAAAGAAAGAAATAAACACTATATATCGAACAAACGAATAAGCGAATGAATGAATGAATGAATGATCAAATGAATGAATGAATGGATAAAGCCTTCAATTAATTAATTAAGTCAAGAATTAATGCATCCACCAATCCAAATGGCGATCGTCAATCAGTCATGAATTTTCAAAATTTCTGTTAGAGCAGTATTTATAAATAAGTACATGTATATAAAAATCCCACAAACTTCTCTCTTCTCTGGTTCAATTTAAGTGCATTGGTTAAATGTCAATTTGTGTGTCTGTCTGTAAATTGGTTATTACCGTGACAGCTAAAGAAAAAGGTGTGGACCACATTTAATAAATTTATAAGAAAATAATAAGCATGTTTATTTGAGTTTGGTAATCCCACCACGTCCGCATTTTAGCTTGGCCGCATATATTGCACAACAGGAAACTGGTACTCTGCATATTTGAGTTGAATAATTACTGTGCTGAACGGCAAGCCGGTAATAAGTCTGACAAGCATGGCGGACCATGTGCCGAGTGCGGTAGGTTTACGTGGTAAAATTCTGAATTTCGGCCGTTTGGTGTTTTATCTTTCATTGTTTAATGTTAAATGTGCATTTATCTTCAGACTGCAGAGCTGTTGAAGCGATTTTCAAAAGAAGTGCTGTCAACCAGTACGAAAGAACGGGTCGATGTCCTGGAGAAAGTTGCAAAATGTGTCACAACTTCAGGTAACCGGCGTTTTCATTCATTTAGCATCGCTTAAATAAAGATGGAAATAAGACACATGGGCTGAAAGTAAATGACAGGAAGCATTTAATATGTTCTAATGATTCAATCATTTAATCAACCTTGCTGAAGGGAAACAGAAAATTTGAAATTTAACAATAATGATCAATGATACCAATGAAACAGAAATACAGACATATGCAACAGTGTTACGCATCTACATGAAATCAGTTTATTGTTGTGAATATGTCAGAACCTCATTTATTATTGTACTTGAGGCTTCAGGCACTTATGCGAGGGATTCGTAAAGTATGTCAACTAATTTCAATTACCACCCTTGAATTTGAAGTTAGGGTACAAGGTCAATTTAAAAAGTAAATGGTTTTTCCAACTACTTTCAATTTCTACCAACCTAACTTAAAATGTTTAAATTTCTTTACTTTTGATTTGATTGAAAGTCTGATTAGTGGTTTCTGTTTGAACATTTGACAAGTTGTCATCATGATCATGTCAGTCACCACAACTTTCACATACTAACTAGTTCCTTATGTTTACATCATGTCAGTCACCACAACTTTCACATACTAACTAGTTTGTTATGTTTCATTTTTGAGATGATTTCAGAACAAGCATTAATTTGAAGTGATGTGTGTTTGTAATGATGTCAGCACTGGTTATCATGTGTATAAAGACCCAGCGATTGATTTCAAGTTACATGAATTACATAAGATACACTTTTACATGGTTGAACTGATTGTCATATACAGTGATCCCTCCCTACAACGGCCCTCTCAATAACGATTAACTCCTTACAACAACGCATGTCACGGTTTCCGAAACAAAAAGGCTCCAGAAACAACTTTTTCCATCGTATTTTCTGTGTGCCTCCATCAAACCCTATGTTGTGACCACTCTTTAGAATCATCACTTTGTGACGATTCTAAAGAGTGGTCACAACATAGGGCTGGATTGAGGCATAACGGTTTTAGTTCTCGAAATACACCTTATCTGGGGATCTGCAAACAATCTAATTATGTTTGATTTTCCCTCCCTATAACAACTCCCTCTGAACAACACATACACTCTTCGTATCCCAAAGGGTGTCGTAGAGAGGGAGCACTGTAATATGCATCAGCTATACCCTGAACTGATTGTCATATAATATGCATCAGCTATACCCTTGAGGTATTAGCAAGATTTATTTTTTGCATATTCCTAGTTGCAGATCTTTTTTATGAGTCACTGAGTAAAAGGAAATATTTTGTAGTTTAGTAAGCTTATAATTAAAAAGATTCTTCAATCCATCAGCTGTAATGTCAAATAGAATGTCTCAACAAATTATTGACTTTGTTTTCTCAAACCTTACATGGAATTCAATTCCATTCATAGAGCCGTACAATCCTCTGACAGAATTTCAACTTATTCAGAGTGAGACTCTTCAGATTTAAACCAATTATTGGCTGAGTTTGGATTTGACTCATTTTACCCCTTTCCCTGTTCTATGTTTATTACACATTTCATTACCCACTGAATATTCACGGACAAAACAGTTTTAATGAAATATAGAAGGTAATACATTATAGCCATTTTAGAAAGCAAAGAAACAGATCTATCATATTATATATGCAAACAGAGCAGACCCTGATCAGACGGCTCCTCTAGGAGCCATCTGATATGGGTCTACTCTGTTTGCAAATGCGTGAAAACAAGTTTACATGAGGGAAAGGGTTAACCATTTCCTTCATATAAATGTTTTTCGCGCATTTGCAAACAGAGTAGACCCAGATCAGACAGCTCCTATAGGAGCCATCTGGTCAAGGTCTGTTATATTTGGTAATGGAATTTGAATAATCTCATCTGTTTCTTTACTTTCTAAAATGGCTACAATTTTCCACTTTCCATATTTCTTATAACTATTTTATCCATGAGTATTCAGTAGATATAGAAATTTCGAATAAATGTAGGACAGGGAAAGAGTTAATGAAAACAAGCAGAAGGCCACAGACAAACAATGACTCAATAATCTTAAATTTGAATAGAAATAAATAGAGATATACTTATTTTATGCCAAGTAGATAAACTGTTTGGAAATTGTATTGGAGAATGTGTTGGATTTTATTTTTACCTTCATAATTTGATTTTGACAGAATTACGCCCATTGTGAACTTTTTTGTGGCAGAGTGTAACATAGGGATCGCTTTTCCATCGTCTGTCTGTCACACTTTCTTTTTTTTTCTTTCACTTCTCCTAGCAGGTGACACATGTGTTCCTTTGAACACTCTTGTTTCATGAAGGACCCTATTTAAGATTCTATAGACGTATTGCAAATTTGCAATGAAAGTCCACACACTTGTTCCATTACTGTAAATTAATTTTTGACAGTTATGTCCCCATTCGACTTAGTTTTTTTTTCCTCTCAGTTATTGTTTTGTTTTTTTTCAGTTAAAATTTCTAATGGAGAACTCTTTCTCAGTAAATTTAGAAAAAAGTTTTCTCCCACTGACAGGTCAAGGACTAATATCAATCTTCCAATGGTGATTGGTCAAATTTTATGCTACACTAGTGCAAATTTTGCAGTACTCAACAGTGGGAGTAGTTTAGCAAATTTGTTGACTTTAGCCGAATTTCGGTGTTAAAATATAAGTCAGTTTTTCCATCAGTTGCATTTAATAGTTGGACAGACTTCGCTTTATTTATTTTCCTTCATTTACCAGATAATACCATTTGAAATAGGTGTGCTGTCCTCAGGCAAAATATTTCAAATTGGCAACTACATGTAATAAACCGAGTTTTCCACGGAAAATCCGGTTATTGAAATGGTGATGTACGGCGGATGGGCAGTTGGGCAGACGGACAGGCGACTGCCAATCTTGTAAGCGCAACTCCTCTGAAACTGTTCAACGGATTTTCATAAAACCTTGCATGCAGCAAGGACACAATATGCAGATGTGCATATTGTCGGGGATTGTTCCTTCTGCAATTTTTCTTGGAGTTATGTCCTTTTGAACTTAGAAATCACCAGTTAATAGTGAAGGAAAAACCCGGTTCAATGTTGAGTCGACATTTCTTGTTTATTGAACAAATTACCAAGTGTGTTTCATGAAAAGGGTTTGCAAAATGTTTTTGGAATAGAAAGAGAAAGATTTGACTTTACGTTGCATTTTTGTCCCCCTTTACCCCAAATCAGAGGTTCCATTATCTCTTCATGATGTGTTTTTCAGAGCTACCAGAGCCAGCTATAAAGGGCATTTTGAAGTTTCTGTATCCTACAATTACCACATACAGAGACTCAAAATCTCTGCGAGCAGCCCTCAAACTAGTTGGTGTCCTTTCTAACAAACAGCCAAAGAATGTGCTGAAATGGATTGGAGCATTGCTTACCGCATTTGGGGAGTCCCAGAAAAAGACCCGACATTTCAGGTACAGCTTTTATGTTATGAATCTCATTGCAACTGTGCAGGGTTCTAAAAAACCTTATTTTGCAGAATCAATTCCTTTAAACCTTTCTTTCCTATAAGCACCTTTATACACATCTGCAAACAGAGTAGTCTAGATCCTGTAGGAGCTGTCTGATCAGGGTCTGCTCTGTTTGCTGATGGAAATTGATAGATTTGTTTTGTCCATGAATATTTGTTAGGTATTGAAATTTGGAATAGATATAGTACAGGGAAAGGGTTAACTGAAGTATATTCATGTAAGAAATGATGACTGAAGGGATATATGTTCATAAAATGGTCTAAAAGAATAACTTTATTGGTTATAAGATTTTTTTTTAAAAAAACATACCCAAAAACATGTTTTTTGCAGATTTTTTTAAAAGTGAAATTCCCTACAATAAACGCATATTGTCTATAACATCATAAAACTTGGTATTTGTTATGTTCATTCATTTTATGAAGATTGTCAATTTGAGCTTATATCGGAAAATGCCTCAGTGATACAAAATAAATAGTTTAGTTTTCATCGATACTTATCATTTTTGTTCTACAGCAAAATATTATGGGCCTTTGTCGAACAGATAGCAAAACTAAAATACAACCTGGATAAATACTATTACATTGGCAAATAAAATCAGGTCTTCGACATCAAACACATGGACGTTTTTTCTTCTTAAATCTTCTTTTTATTTGATTGGTTTTCTTGCGATATACGTCTTTACTTTTCAGCGTACAGTATAGCCTCTCTATAATGGCCACTAAATTACATAAAATATTTTGTATTAAAGGCAGGTGGTTGCTTAAGCAAGGTTAAAGTAAAACAGAACGCTCCTATAGGAGCGTTCTGTTTTACTTTCACCTTGCTTTAAGCAGTCACTTGCCCTAATATACCAACTAATCAACAAAATATAGTGGCCATTATAGAAAGGTTTTACTGTATAAACAAATGACTTGTTATTTTTAGGCATTTTAAAACACATTGCAAATAGAGACTATCACTTCAATCCTTTCCTCCATAGGCTATTTTTAGACCCATCCTCTTTGAATGAATCTACTGAAAAGGACCATTTACTTGAGAAAAGGAAAGCCCCCCTGGACCCCCTAACAGGGTGTTGCCCTGGACCCACAAGGAAGCTCAAGCCACCCCTTGATCCCCAGGCCTATCCCTTGCTTTCACCTTTCTATCCCCTGGTCTGAAATAATGAAAAAACAGACACGGTTCAGCAACAGAAACTAAAAAAAGCAATGATTCACTAAATGGTTTACATATGGCACATAGATAGGATTTTGCATTAAGAATGCCTCCTTTGAGTAAGTTATAAGCCATTAATAATTACATATTTTGCAAAATATACTCCTACTTTTCCTACTTTTTTGTGAAAAAAAAACCTCCTACTATTTCGTTCTTTTAATTTATGTCAGAAAAACAGGAGCCATCTGATCTGGGTCTACTCTGTTTGCTAAGGCATGAAAATATATTTATGAGGGAAAGGGAAGACATAATTATGTTTCTTTGAATATTTCAGCCGTACTGTGGCGGGTGATGCACTTGTCGCGCTGTCCTGGACCTGTGTGGCGCTGATAGCAGGTTTTAAAGATGGAGGCGTTGAGGAATCAGTTCTTCAGAAACTGGTAAGCCTGATAACGTTTTACTCAATGGATATTTTAATCCTTATCCTGCTGAAAAAATGTCTGCTCAAATTCGGATATTTTTAACTTCCCGCCGATTCCTTAACCCGTTCCCTCATAGGCTATTGTTAGATCCAACCACTTTGAATAAATCTACCGAAAAGGAGCATTAGCTAGACAAAAGGAAACTATTAGAATTTTGCAGTTTGAAACCATTGTGATAAATAGAGCATTTGCTACTATAGGAGCAAATGCTCTATTTATCACAATGGTTTCAATAGGTGATTTTTACAGAGGCTTAGAAAAGGCGTATTTATGGAGGAAAGGGTTAATGCATTTAGGAAGTGATTGTTTGAGTGGAAACAAATTGGATTCTGATGAGAGGCCGAGTTACTTGGAATGTATCAATTTTAATTGGCTGAATTATTATAATTAATTCATTAGTAAACAGAGCAAATCCTGGTCATATGGCTCATACAGGTACTGTCTGGGCTGGGTCTACTTTGTTATCCCCCGCCAAAGGTGGAGGGATATAGTTTTACTGTCTAGTCTGGGTCTATACAGGTACTGTCTGGACCATGTCTACTTTGTTATCCCCCGCCAAAGGTGGAGGGATATAGTTTTACTGTCTGGACTGGGTCTATACAGGTACTGTCTAGACTGGGTCTATACAGATTGGGTCTATACAGGTACTGTCTGGTCTGGGTCTAGACAGGTACTGTCTGGACTGGGTCTATACAGGTACTGTCTGGTCTGGGTCTATACAGGTACTGTCTGGACTGGGTCTACTTTGTTATCCCCCGCCAAAGGTGGAGGGATATAGTTTGGGTGTTGTCTGACCGTCTGTGCATCCTTGTGTCTGTGCTTAAAGGAATGGGCCCCTGCAAGTATCACTTACATTGACCTTGAAACACCAGAGTTATTGATTTTGTTTGCCAACAGTGTACTGGAATCTGACCAATCAGATACTTGAGAATGATCTCAGACTCGGACTCAGAAGTTTTATAATCTTTGACCATGGTGTCTATTTTAGGATAAATATATTATGTCCTGTTATATTTATTTAACCCTTTACCCCATAAATATACCTTTCTACACCTTTGCAAACAGAGTAGACCAAGATCAGACAGCTCCTGTAGGAGCCGGCTGATCAGGATCTGTTCTGTTTGCTTATGATATAATATACATGTAGATATGATTATACAGTTTCTGCCGTGAGCAAATATTCTCATGTCCATGTGCGATTATAACAATTAATCTACATTTTAATTGGTATTCATGATACCATTATTTCTTAATTGAATATTATTGTAGTAAAGGCTTGATGATTATATTCCAATACACGCTATGTTTTCAATGGATATTTCAGGTTGAGCTTCAGTCGTTGTTTGTGTATGGTGCTATGTCAGGGACTATTGTTAGTATTTCCAAAGCTACATTCCGCAAACTTGCAGCTGTGTGGAGATGTGTAAGTAAATTGATTATGATCTATGGCATCATCTTTTGACTGACAGACATTTTAATATATGGCAAATTGAACATACTTACATCAAAGGCAGCATTGGAATACAGCGTCGAATTAGTCTATAGATTCTGCACTACTTGCAACAGAAATGGAGACCCTGGCTGGATGCTCTCTGACACGATAGCTGGTCTGGGTTTGTACTGTTCTCAAAGTGCGCAGCTGGTCTGGGTTTGTACTGTTCTCAAAGTGCCCAGCTGGTCTGGGTCTGTACTGTTCTCAAAGTGCCCTTTTATGCCATCACTTCTACCAAAGTCCATATTTCTGTCATCTGAAACCATAGAATCAAGAATCAAGCAAACAGAGCAGACCCTGATCAGATGGCTCCTACGCTGCTTGCAAAGGCATAGAAATACATAGGGTTAAGGGAGTTCATACTTTATTAAGCTTGGGCCTTTTAATGAAATGATTTTTTTCCTTCATTGCAAAAGGAAAGTAAAAATCTTGTTAAAAAGACCATAGTTACAGCCAAGTAAAGAAAAGAGATTTTTACTGATTTGTGCCTACTCTTCCTTAATAGGAGCACAGACACACAATGCAGACCAGTGCCAGAGTGTTCTTAAAGGAGTCCCATGATCAGAGTCTGCACTGTCTATTTCACGAATTGTTTTACAAAGGTCACATGCAAAAGAAATCTTGCAGAAGCACACTTTCAAATAAAAAAAAGATTGCTACATATTATACAGTTGGGCAAGTGCACTTAAAATGGCTTTAACCCTCTACTTCATAAATATGCTTTTCTACGCCTTTGCAAACAGAGTAGACATAGGAACCGTCTGATCAGGGTCTGCTCTGTTTGCTTATGATATAATGTAGATCAGATTCTACAGTTTTAGCGATGGCCAAAAGCTCCAGTGTCCATGTGCTATTATAACAATTAATCTACTTAATATTCATGATGTTGTTATTTCTTACATGAATATTCATGGAGGAAAGGGTTAACCTTTCACCTGATAAAGACACATTTTTATGCATTTGCAAAGAGAATAGGCCCAGATTAGACAGCTTCTGTATGCATTGTCTCAGCAATGCTCAGGGTGAGCTTTTGGGAGACTTGAGTGTCCAGCGTCTGTCGTCCGGCGTATGTCAACAATAGTGTTTACACTCTAGAGTTTTGACCCAATCTTCCTCAAACTTGCTCAGGATGTTTGTCTTGTTATCTTGAACCATAAATCTTAAAATAATATATAGTTCTCATGATTCACTTATTCACAAAATTTATAATTGTTAGTAACTTGTCTACGTGTAGCATTTGGTTCAAGTGATCTATAGGGTCACAATGGCTCTCTTGTGTTCAGTTGTGAAATTTGGTGACTAGTGTCACGAAGTCTCAGGTGAGCGATAGAGGGCCATATTGGTGCTCTTGTTTTATAATTTTAATTCCACATTATCAAGAAAGGTTTTGGCTGTGACAATCTTTAGAGTCAAATCTGAGTTATTTCATAAGCAAACAGTAGACCCTGATCCGACAGATCTTTTCAGCAGCCGTCTGATCTGGGTCTACTCTGTTTACAAATGTGCCAAAAGTCATCTGTATATGAGGGAAAGGGTTAAAAGAAAGAAAAACAAACAGAAAATCCACATTCACATGCATCACTTTAACCATTTTCTCTAACTGCAGGCCCCATCAGTAGTGGAGAAGTATGGCGACATGTTGCAGAAGCTTGACCCCAGCATGTACAATATGTGTACCCTGAGCCTGTATACCAGATATCTAGTGCTGACCAAGAATGACAACCAGCTAGACAGTGTCAAGGTACTTGAGAGATTTTGGCATATAGAATTGTCAAGTCACAAACAGTGTTGAGTTTGACCAGCACAGATAATGATAATTGCTATCTTCGTTTTAGTCCCCCGCCAGATACCGGAGGGGGACTATAATAGGTTTGCACTGACCCCATCTGTCTGTCCTTCAGTCCACCTTCTGTCCATCCATCCCTATGTCCTTCTCTCTGCTCATCCATTCATTTATTGTCCGGACGATATCTCCCCAACCATTTGGGTTATGGTGTCCAGATTTCTTATGTGCATCTTAGGAAGGTGGAGTGTCACATACTATTTTGGTGTCTCTGTGACTTGACTTCAGTTTTAGTAAAAATTGTCTGAAATGTGTCCAAATGATATATCCTCAACCCCTTTGATTAGGATTTCGAAATTTATTGTATGAGTGCATCTGTGTAAAGGGGGAGTGTTGTATACTACTTTGGTGTCTCTGTGACCTTGACTTTAACGGTGACCTCAGTTTAAGTAAAAAATTGTCTGAACTTTGTTCAAATGATATATCCTCAACACCTTAGGATAGGATTTCGAAATTTATAATGTGGGTGCATCTTGGGAAGGGGAGGTGTTGCATACTACTTTGGTTTGTCTGTAACCTGTGACCTTGACCCTGACCTTGATCCTAATTTCAAATTTATTAAAAGTTAGTCAAGAAATTTGTCTTGAGGATATCTCCTCTAACACTGATTTGGCATATCGTTTCCAAATATTCATTTTTATAGTAAAGACTCCTTTTAAGAAGATTTTTTTCAAAGATGTTGGGTCTAAAATAGCCTATGAGGAAGTGAGTTATCCCTGTCCTTCATGGACATTTATACATAATATATAAGAAATTAAATTATTTTTTTACTTTTTTGACGAATTTTTTGTAATGATCATTGAACAAAGGAATACTTTATCATGGCAGGAACCTGTAGGATTAGATCTGTGTATTATGTCATCAGCAAACATAGCAGACCCTGATCAGACAGCTACTATAGGAGTCAGGTCTACTTTGTGAAAAGGTGTTCATAGGAGGGAAAGGGTTAAGTGACCTTATATTGATTGGACACAGGAATCTTAAAAAACAGGTGGTTGCTTAATACAAGGCAAACGTAATCTAGGAAGCTCCTATATAGGAGTTTTCTGCATTACTTTTGATCTTCATTTAGTTTCCACCTGCCTTACAGAACCCTAATTAGACCTCTTTGTTTGTGGTAGCTTAAGACAGATTGTATTGTACATGTACTTATATATTTTTCAGGAGGTTTTTATTGAAATGTACATGAAGCAGATCATAGGAAGCAGGACCAAACCTTCTCTAGCTGTTTTGGTAAGTAGAGCTGCAAAGTGGCCTGGCTTAGTATATTTTAGACTCCATATTCTTGACAAAACAACCAAGAAGAATGTGGAGAGGAAAGAAAAAAGACTCATTGAAAATTTATAGTTTAAACCTTTCCCTCATATAAATGCCATTTCACATGTTTGCAAACCTTTCCCTTTTTATACTTGTTCTAATTTTCAATACCTACTGAATATTTATGGACAAAATAGTTATAATGAAATATGGAAGATAGAACATTGTAGCTATTTAAGAAAGTATACTCCTTACCAAATCTGGATCTGCTCTGTTTGCAAATGTGTGAAAACACGTTTATATGAAGGAAAGGGTTAAATATAAACATACTACATGTGAATCCGTGATCCAGGTCTAGATGAAATACAGAGTAACTTGGCTCATCATCAGGATCCAAACATGTTAACACACTTATCATGATATGGAAAGAAATGGGGAAATGGGGTCATTTTTTTGCAAATGACTCAGCAAGCTGAAAATTAATTAATTGCTTAATGATGGATAAAAGTTATGCTGAAAACTCCTAAACTGTAGAGCTTAGATATTTCTGCAATTCTGCATGAAGCAGCCACCTGCTCTAATGGTCAGCATGTTTATTCACTGAGTGGTCAGTATAGAGAGGTTATACTGTATCTTGTAATTGTAGAAGAGTAGCCAGGAGGTTTTGAAGTTGTGCACGCATCCTGTCTTCAAACAAAAGCTGTGGCCTTTTACCCAGAAAGCTCTTCTCCGAAACCCAGAAATTATTCTCCAAGGTAAGTGCAAAACGATTTATTTCAAATATGAAGATACACAACTAGCTGTAGTTATTAACCCTCTTCCTGTCCTATGTTTATTCCAAAATTCAATAGCTACTGAATATTTATAGAAAATATAGTTACAACAAAATGTAGAAGGTGGAACATTGTAGCCATTGTATTTTTTTGAAGAAAACCAGAATAAAACTTAACGTTGAGAGTTGTGGCTGGTGACAATTTTCCTGATGACAATTGTTTAGCTTGCAATGAATTAAAATGTGTATTATTCTATGTTCAATTTCTCAAGCAATGCCTGTCTTGCTGGTTCTCTTTAGGGTTGCCTTGCGTAGGCACTTCTGATAGGGGTTAAAGCGGTTCTTCTGAATGTTTTTGTTTCTTATTTCAGCATTTGGACACTTGTTGGCTGGCCTTTCCCTGGACCTAAGTCAGTATGGTATGGAGATCATCAAACCACTTGGAGGTAGGTGCTTATCACACACCTGGTTGATATTTTCCCTGTTTAATATTCATGTAAGAAATAAGGACATCATGAATATTTATTAGCTGATGTTTTACAATGTAAGCTCTTCAAGGAAAGGTTTTGGTTTGACACAAACATTAGGATCAGATCTATATCATGTCAAAAGCAAACAGGGCAGACCCTGACCAGACGGCCTATAGCAGCCATCTGATCTGGGTCAACTCTGTTTGCAAATGCGTGAAAAGGTGTTTATATCAGGGAAAGGGTGGAAGCCAGAGTCTCATTTAGAAAGTTTAAGGTAATGAATATTTCCTGAAGTGATTAATTCATGCAAGAATGTTCCTTAGGAAAACAGTTAAATGGGTTAACCCGTTACTTCATAAATAACCTTTTAATGCCTTTGCAAACAGAATAGATCCAGATCAGATCTGGTTTGATCAGGGGCTACTCTGTTTGCTCATGGAATAATAAACATCTGATTCTACAGTTTCCGCAATGGCTAAAAAATTCATGTGGTTATGTGCCATTATAAAATTTTATCCAATTAATATTCATTATATGTAATTATTTCTTACATGAATATTCATGGAGTAGAGGGTTAAATACAGTTTTCGGTATTTTACGTTTCTGCTTATAGCCCAGTTGACATCTAAGGACCAGGTGTCAAGGGACGAGGCATGTACAGCTGTGTGTAATCTGGCTGCACAATGCAGTGACCATGAGATAGTGGAAAAAATGGTGAAACACTTATTCGGGGTCTACAATGGTATGTATTTCCGCGAATATTTACTATTGGCAGTAATTGCTATAAACATTGTATTATGTTTAATGCAATAGAATTGATAGTTTGATTGATTGATATTCTGATGAAAGGGGGATATTGGGTCCTTAATTAATGCACACAAAGTCTTGAGTAAGAAAAGCAAGTTTGATTAGTAGTCATTTGTGTCCGCTCTTTTCTCTTGTCCATCTGTCCATATGTATGTGCCAGGCAGTAATCATGTGGCACGTAATGCTCCTTTGTTAGTTGACTGTGCATCACCAAACTATATACACATGTTTTTTAGGTGAGTAGTTGTGCACCTGGAGTTTATATTTTTTGTGTCATCTGCTTTAGTAGGATAACTTTTAGGAATCTATATCACATCTCTGTCCATATTTCAGTCATTCTGTCCATCTATCTGTACTACACACTTCTTGCGTCACTTTGTTTTCGTCACATTTATTACTAGCAGGTAACTCATGTGTTCCTTCCAACACTATTGTGTATTAGACAAGTAACACCAGAGTTATGACCCTTATTATTGTCAGAACTGAGCCTTCTATTTGGCAGGTTTGTGGCATAAACTGCTCCTTTACTAACCTGGGTTAAATCTGCTCTTGAATTTCTACATATATGGGGTAGAGTGCATTCATGCCCAACAGACAAAAATTTTAGATTTGTAAAATAAGATTATAATGTCAAATGTTGTTGAAAGACACAGAGGTACTCAGCCATATGTCTGACAGCCATGTGGCACTGGAGAACAGTGTAGATGAGTGGCAATTCCAGTACCTCATCTTGGTTGAGAGATTGTTGCCACTCCTTAACCCTTCAGTCCATAAATACGCTTTTCTACACCTTTGCAAACAGAGTAGACCAAGATCAGACAGCTCCTGCAGGATCCGTCTGATCAGGGTCTGCTGTATTTGCTTATGAAATAGTATAGATCTGATTCTACAATTTCTGTCTTGTTAAAAAGAATCCTGATTTCATTATGTCTTTATGACAATTCAGCTAATTAACATTTTTATGATGTCATTTCTTTCATGAATATTCATGGAGTAAAGGGTTAATAGTTATAGCATCTCCTAGTGTCACATGACTTCTTGGTCATGTGATGCTTTAGTCCACTGATCACAACAACTGATTTAGGTCTTGTGACAAAATTGCAGTATCCAGGTCTTAGTGATGGAAAAATCACAACAAAAGAAGATCTGGTCTTCATGGTATTATCACCTGACTTTTTCTTCCTTTTCTTTTCAATATTAAGTATTTGAGTGATAAACAGTTTGGCTCCTGATGAGATATTGAGTTACTCAGGGTCTAATCAGGATCCAAACTGTTTGTAAGGTCTTCACAATGTGATTAAAAGAGTTGAAATTGTCTGTAATAGGTTCAGAGGGGAAGCTCACACTGACAGAACAGAAGCTGAGTGTAGTACAGGCCATCGGCAATTTGAGCAAGAACACCGTGAGTGGCTCTGGTACCTTACAGTCCCTGAGTGCCACAGTGGCTGAGATGTTCATCCCACTGCTGTCTTCAGAAGGTAGGTGTAGTAGGAGTCTTGTTGCTCTGAATTTGTAGAAAAAAGCCTCAACAGTATGGGTTGTTTTATAGTCTGAAGCAATGGTATTCTCTGAAGGATTACCAGTTTGTCTTAGAATGGTCCAATTTCTCAATCAGTGAAAACTGTAATACAGTAGAACCTGTTTTTAAGGGACTTTGAATGGATTGAGCTCTGGAATCTTATAAAGCAGGTGGTTGCTTAATGCAGGGCAAATGTAATGCAGAAAGTTCCTAGAGGAGCTTATAACATTTTATTTGACCTGCATAATCATTAAGCTACCACCTGCCCTACAGACTCATAATTAGACGTCTTTTTGACAGTGGCTTAAGACAAGTTCTACTGTACATCAGTGAATCCGTCAATTCTATATAAATAAATACTTCTTCTTAGCTTGACCTTTCACTTCATAATCCCACCTTTTTACATCTTTTTGAACAGTTGACCCAGATCAGACTTCTCTTGTTGTAACGATCTGATGAGGGTCCACTGTGTTTGCTTATGTCTTGCAGATTCTCTACTATATGCCATGGCAGTTAAGTCCATTATGTTTGTGATACACGAGTTTAATTTTCATAATTTTTAGAGTCTTGCATAAATATTCGTGATGTTAATTGTGGCAACAACAAAAGGCATTCATGTGTGTGTAAAGAGTTATATTTGTGTGTGAGTCCTCTGTCAAATGCCCTAAGCACAATGAACTACCAGATCTACCCTTAATAATCAGACACTTTAGTCTGCCTATTCCACTAGTGTGTGTGTCGGTCCTCTACCAAATGGCCAATGCACAATGGTATATGAACTATGGTATTTACTCTAAATAGCTAGACACTCGGTCTGCCTACTCCACTAGTTTGTGTGTCAGTCCTCTTCCAAATGGCCAATTCACAATGGTATATGAACTACGGTATTTACTCTATATAGTCAGACACTCGGTCTCCCTACTCCACTAGTTTGTGTGTCAGTCCTCTACCAAATGGCCAATGCACAATGGTATATGAACTACGGTATTTACTCTATATAGTCAGGACACTCGGTCTGCCTACTCCACTAGTTTGTGTGTCAGTCCTCTACCAAATGGCCAATTCACAATGGTATATGAACTAGGGTATTTACTCTATATAGTCAAGACACTCGGTCTCCCTACTCCACTAGTTTGTTTGTCAGTCCTCTACTATATGGCCAATGCACAATGGTGTATGAAGACAGTATGATATTTACTCTAAATAGTCAGACACTCATGTCTCCCTACTCTGATAGTTTGTTAAGCTGAATAAGTCAAACTTTGCTCTGTTTTTGATAACTGAATGCATCTAATGGAGTAGCAAATAGAGTCAACTCTGATCAGGTATTTTTGCTTAGAATTCATTTCAATTGCTCCAGTCTAGATATCTAACTATGTTTACAGTACATGAGGGGACCCTGATCCACATTTTGGCCATACTGTCTCAGTGGTGTGCCAAGTTCTACACTCAGGTGCCTGATAAACTACTACAGTGGTTCAAGGTGAGTTTCATCAAACTTGAAAGCCTTGTTTCATGGAATGACTACAGTAACTTCACAGTGAAACCTTGTTCTAATGAAATGGGTGTAAATATTGTCACAGTGAAACCTGATTATGATGTAGGTGAAACTTTGTTATAATGAAATGGGTGTAAATAATTTCACAATGAAACCTTGTTATAACGAAATATAGGCCATGAGCCAGAGGCCCAAAATTTGGCCATCGGTACCATCTTTGGGGAATAATGCTATCAATGTTTTTTGATAAGATATAAGTATCTAGAATCAGAAAATATGTGATAGCAGTAAATCGGTGGTAGCTTTTTGTATTTTTTTCACAAATTTTAACCCTATGGTAAAAAATAGTGTTTTCTAAATCTAGCATTAAAGAAAAGAAATCATAAATTTTCAAACTGATGTCTCTCTCTTGTTACACCATGTATCTACTTGAAAATTGAAAGGCTTGTAGCTGTAGTTACACACATTTCATTTATGTTGTTATATTTTCACAAAAAGTGGTTCATATAATGTAAATTCTTGCCCATACGTACATTGAATTATATTTACATTCATATGTATTTTGCAGAAGTAAAAATTCTCCGGAGTTTTGCATACCTTCATCATCTTTATAACTAGGCTCATAAAACTTCATATGTATATTCACAGTAATGATGGCAATGAATTGACTTCAGACTAGAACCCTTACATTTAGCATCTCTTAATGCAAATTCTCAGAGTTATGTCCGTTTAAAACTTCCATACACTCAAACTGTGCCAAAACTGAAATATCTTAAGAGTTAGTCCCATGAAAGTTCACCTGCATTTCACTATCATTATATCAACGACCAAAATAACGATGAGAATCCTTTAAGCCAGAACCCAGTCATTGTTTAGGCCAAATTATGTCCCTTTATGAAAATTGTATGTAACAGGTAAACTATAAATATCCGATCAACCACTTCAGAGCTAGCTTATTCACGATATACTCTTATGTATTTATTATACATCATAAGCATTACAACTTGAACTATCGGAAATGGACCCCTCCCCTCCTTCCTTATGATGATATTGTCTCTAATCAAGTATGCATTTTAGTGAGAAAAAAACAAAACAAAAACAAAGTCCCGTTATTTTGCTTACTACACAATTCCCCATCTTCACATCAGGTTGTTTATCTGTGAAAGTTTTATGCATATATATGCTTTATAGTGAAGAAATTTGCCAAGACCTGTAACTCTGGATAAAATGGCCAGAACGAACATTTTCTTCTTTGCAGTCATTTTTCACCAAGGTTGCCAATTTGTGACAGTTTGAAGCAAAGCCCCCATTGGTGTATGAGGAGTTGGAAACATAAACGTTGCGAGACATATTAAAGGGGATCACCACCCTTCAGAATTTATAATCTTCACAACAGCAGGTGTTAAGTTCTTGTGTGGAGGCCGTAAAACGTCGCCCCGTACTTCATTCTCAGTGTTGTTATACCTTCTGATCCTTCGAGATCATGAATTTCAGTACTTCTTGTTCTGAAAATTGAATACCGCTTAAGCCGGTGCTAGGGGGCGTGAGCAGTGTTGCACTTTCAATTACTGCTCATGAACAGACTCAATAAAACCGAGTCTGCAATTTTCTCTTTTTGTGTTGCAACTTTTGCTTTCGGGGGATCACCACCCTTCAGAATTTATATATAGCAGCATAAAATGGTGATTACCATATCAAGCATGCTTATACAGACATTCTGTTTTCACTTCAAGGTAGTTAAAAGTAAAACGTAGTTTGTCTGACCATCCGTTAGTTTGTCCATTGGTACATGTTAAGGCCAGCATTTCAGTTAGCTCAGTCGGTACAGCGTTCGCGTTCGGACTGGGCGTTGTGAGTTTGATCGCTGGTCGGGTCATACGAACGACTTTCAAAATGGTACTAAGGTGGATTGGTTGGTCTGATGTCAAGTAAATGTTACTTGGTATCGGTAGCAGTTTTCAATTCTATACACTATACACGTTTAAGAATCAATGAAATCAGAGTTGCTGTATCCAATTCTGTCTCTAATGCATCTATTAGCACATAAGTCAAGGACTTAATAATCTTTCATCGGGTACTGGTGATTCATTTGGACAGCAAAGACAGAGTAGTGAAAATATATTAAAACATTGAGTTATCAGCAAGTAATGAAGAGTTTAGTCAGGTGTGTTCTGGTTAAAAGAAGCTTCAGAATGATGCATTGTACGACATTCGTTTGGAAAATTAAAATGTGATATTTAGTATGGATTTTTCAAAAGCAACAAGCAATGACAAAACATGAGAGAGAACCTCCAGAACAAAGTTTAACAATCTGTTATCCATTTGAAACATAATGGCTAAAGAAATTCATGATATGCTAGACATAAACAACAATAACACATTAGTAAGTTTTGCAGAAGAAATTGACTAGTGTAAACAATGTCCAATTACATGTTATCGTGCTGCAATAGTAGATAGGGTAGAGTTTGCTAAAAAAGAAATTAATTATCAATGCGGTATAAAATATTTGGCCGTGATAGAATATACATTGTTTGAATTATAAAGGGAAAAATCAATCAAGAACTGGTGATGACATAGAAGTAGAAAGTCTGGTCATCAGATGCTAAGCATAACAATTAAACAGATTAGGAAGCATTTGGGGAAATGTCTAAGTAAATAGAGTCAACCATTGCATTGGCAATAGAAAGATGCAACAAACACTTTTAATGACAGTAAGAAGGTCCCGGAACTTCAGTACTAACCGGATGAAGTAGATGAGTGTCTGACCATTCAACTGAAGTAATAAATCAAGTTTTTATAACCTGGTCAGAGAACACAGATTACTTCGTAATGTATTTGGCTTTTCATGCTGATACATACACCAGAGCCCCACTGTATTAGAAAAGCGGGACTGGAGCAATGACTCCATGACATCAGGAACATTACCAAAACTATTAAAATATAAGTTCATGTGTAACTTTGCATTGGCACGCCATTAATTATAATAATAAGGCAAGCACAGTGGGATTCCCGACCAGGAACAGAAAACCCCTAAGCAAAGTCCTTAAATTGGTTAGAAATAGGAGATCTGCTTCAAATTGTTACATGAAGTGCAGCCATTTGTCTGTCTCCTACATTCACCATAACTTTGTAAATCATGCAAGACGCGACCTTTGCTGTGCGGTGATGGAGGGTAATCTTCAACAACTATTCTGCGAATACTTTGCATAACGCTCGCAACAATACAAACGACCAGGCTGCAATTCAGAATCCAAATTTTCCAAATTATTATAGCTTAGGCAATGTTATTTGTGCATTGGATGGGTGGTCAGGCAACCAACTTTGGAACATTATTGAATTATTGGGATGTCTGTTTTTTAAACTTGTGAATGCCTATAATGACTTTCTACACTTATGTCAGTAGCCGGTGAGAATACATGTATTTGTGAGTAGGGCGATTGTTTGTTATGTATAGTTGCTTTACGTTAGTTTTATCATTCATTTGCCATACAGGGCAATCAATGATCCAACAGAAGAGATTGGAGGAGAGCAGAAGAACACTCTTGTTCTCTGGTTCTTCAACATTCCCGGTCAAAATTACTATTAGCAGATCGATACATTATCCTAACACCAGGTTAACATATCTTAGAGTTACCCTCATATACCAAGTGTAAAGCAAATGTTAAACTTGAATCATATTAAAGCCTTTGTAATAACCTTTTTGGCAAACCCTTCAACCTCAGCCTAATGGGATCATGTTAAAGAAGATCTTGCAGAACGATGATATGATAATACGTTTTCTGTAACTTATGTGTCAGTGACCACGGTCAGAGGAAAAAAAACATTTTCAGAGAAATGACACTGAGGGTGTTTGTTCACTTTTTAACTCAACTGCCCCTTGTTCTAATTTTAAACAACATGTCATTCAGATGTGCCAATCACCAGCCTACATATTAAAATCCTGATCATAAATGCAAAAATGTAATTGATCTGTATTGTGTTGTAACCGTATTGGATACCTCCGTGCGACAATGAAATCACTAAAAGCATGAATGTTAAATTAACACAGATGTCCAGCAAGAATGACCCATAGTTCATCTAGGAATATGTAATTGTGTACAAACCAATACGGGTGATTTCTTTGAATGTGGCAGATTCAAAATGAAAGACAATATCCATATTCTTTAATAACATATCACAGTATTTTGTTTGACCCTACATGTACATTTAGTCACAAGAAAAGTATGAACACAACGAAAGCCCATACCCACATATCTTCATCAGACAGAATATTTGAGGATGTTTTAGTCCTTATTTACAATATTTAAATCTTTAAATTAAAAAAATAATGACAATAAAATAATTTAGAGCTAAATACGGTCTAACTTAAACGGTGAGCAACGAATGCTAATGATAACAAATATCCACACACCGCCACATCCCATCTTACAGGCTACTAATTTATTTTGGGATAAAGTGGAAACTGGACCAATAAATAATTAATGACCAGGTCCAAATGAAACTAGAATTTTTTTATACAAAAACTGATGCCCCCCCCCCCCCCCCCCCCAGCGCGGACAAAGTTTCCCATATACAATTTTCAAAGTCCTGTTACTCTGTAGAAAATCGTTGAACCGGAACAGGAATAATATAAGCACAACTAGGCATAGTGCTGATCAATCCTATCAACTTTCATGAAAATCCGATCAAAGGTTTTGGAGAAACCGCACTGATAAATTAAAATCGGACTGACGAACGGACGGACGGAAGGGGGGCAGACACATGGATGGACAGACAGACGGACGCGGCACACAAAAACAATATGTCTCCCTAGTATACTGGAGGAGACATAACTAGCAGGTGCATTGGTTACTAAAATAATAAGAATATCAAGTTTTAAGCAAACTTGTAGATTGGGAAACTTGCGTCTATAAATGGACAGACAGACAGACGGATGAATGGACGGACAGATAGAGGGACGGACATATGGGGAGGGCAGATGGAAGGACAGTCAGACACAACATGATTCAGGTATACCATCATAATTTCGTTGTTTGGGGTATGATACCAAATGTTGTAAACCTGAAATTGTTAGCTTTATTTTTCATTGATAATTTTGTCTCGAAATGCGGATATTGTATAGCATAATATAAAACGCAAATAAACATAGAAAGCTACCATCGATGCAATGCTATCACATATTTTCTTACTCTATAGATGTATATGTTGTAAAAAATCACAATGAGAATTATTCCCCTGAGATGGTACCGACCAACCCTACTGGCTCATCGACTAATAAGTGTACTTCATCGTCAAACCTTGTTTGAAAGAAATAGTTTTAAATAATTTCACAGTGGAACAGTTGTTATAATGAAAAGATGTAACTTTTACTGTGAAACCTAAGTATAACAAATCTTGACAAGATAAAATTACTTAACCTATTTACCTGT
Source organism: Azorinus chamasolen (assembly GCA_963576725.1). Classification (NCBI taxonomy): domain Eukaryota; kingdom Metazoa; phylum Mollusca; class Bivalvia; order Cardiida; family Solecurtidae; genus Azorinus; species Azorinus chamasolen. The sequence continues at coordinate 94,821,928 of OY755240.1, read as the reverse complement.
TTAACCCTTTCCCTGTTCTATGTTTATCCCAAATTTCAATATTCATGGACAAAATAGTTAAAACAAAATATGGAAGGTAGAACATTGTAGTCATTTAAGAAAGTTAAGAAAAATGTCTTTCAAATTCCATTTAATAGCAAACAGAGCAGACCTATAGGAGCAGTCTGATCTGGGTCTACTCTGTTTGCAAATGCGTGAAAACACGTTTATATGAGGGTAAGGGTTAATATTCATGTAAGAAATAATATAAATTTTTATTAATAGCCAAATTTCAATAATGTAAAATTTTCAAGGGTATTATTTGCTTTGACCAAAACTGTAGAATCAGATCTACATCATGTCATAAGCAAACAGATCAGTTCTTGATCAGATGGTTCCTACAGGAGTCATCTGATCTAGGTCTACTCTGTTTGTGAAGGTATGAAAAAGCGTTTGTGTGAAGGAAAGGGTTATCTGCATGTATTAACAATATTGCCGTGTACAGTAAAACCTCTCTATAACGACCACTAAATTGTGTTAATTAGTTGGTAATTTGGGCAGGTGGTTGCTTAAAGCAAGGTGAAAGTAGAACAGAACGCTCCTATAGGAGCGTTCTGTTTTACTTTCACCTTGCTTTAAGCATCCACCTGCCTTTAACACAAAATACTTGATGTAGTTTAGTGGTCGTTATAGAGAGGGTTTACTGTATCTTGATTGGATATCTGCATTAACACCTTACCTGGATATATAAACAGGTATGCCCCACAGATAAAGTAGTCTTGGTAGAGGTGATCTGGTTGATCTAGTTAGTCTAAAATGTTTATTATGATTTTTCCCATTGTATTTTCAGAAAGGATTGTCTTTGAAAACTTCAACATCACCAGTAAGGAATGCCTACATACAGTGCATGAATTCTGCATTCCATGGTAGGTGGTAACTTTCTTAGTTTGAATTGTTCCCCTGAAGTGAAGCATGTTAAAATGGTGCTGTCTGTCCATATGTTGTCTGTCTGCCCATCTGTGCGTGGGGTCCATCCAGCTATATTTTTGTACTTTGGCGGTAACGTTTTATGCAATAAAGGATTTTGAAATAATTTGGCACAGTTGTTACCACATGAAGACAACTTGTGGCGTGCAAGACTCAAGTCAAACATAAATAATTATGGGATCCTACATATATATACTAAATGTACGGATGTGCATGTCTGGACTGTAACTTTGTCATGCAATGGAGGGTTTTGAAATAGTTTTGCAAAGATATTTACTGCATGAAGAAAATGTTTCGTACATAAGACCCAGATCCTACTTACAAAGTCATGGTCACAAATGCGACCTGCATGTACTATTAGGCCTATTCCGATATACCAATACATTTCAATATGTTATTGAGCGAGTACACATATCCTACCATTAGGGTCTGCATTGATGATTCATTAAAAATGCTAACATTTATTTTTGGTGAAAATCACTAAAATTTCAAAACGGTCATGCAATAATTATGATCCATCGATTTGCTTCCATTTTGGTTTTCCGCAGTTCCATTTATAGAAATGCCCAGGTTAAGCTGCAGAGCAATACTGATAAATTCGAATTTGGTTTTCCCCAGTTCCATTTCTTACAGGAGTCGGGAGGTAATCTGTCAGGGATTAAGGTTTATGTAAACTATTTACAGGGAAATTTTCATTTTGAATTATTTAAAATATTTTGAATACAATGTACTATAGTATAGTGTTAAAAATATTTTAAATATTTCAAAATGAAAATTTCCCTAGTATAGTAAACTATACATCAGAATATTATTCCTGACTCAATGGTACACCGACTATCAATTGGTATGTGTTAGATAGTAATCAGTTAATTTATTAACTAGTTCATTTGTCTGAAAAACATGATATTTCGTCATGTACTTTGTGTTATTTCCCCAAATTTCCATGAAAATACACATTTAGGCTAAGCAACATATTTCGCATGAACTCTTTGTTATTAGAAACTTATGATGTATAATTTACTATAATTCCTTCAAAACAACACGAACAATTCATAAATAAAAAATTTCCTTTCAAACAATTGACAGGATTTCAAATTATGTTTATTGAGAGACTGAACTGGAATATGGTAGAAACCCTCTAAACTGGAATTCTATTGGAGAAGAATTTAGATACTTTTAGACAGGTGGCTGCTTTATAATGCTTTTAAAGGAGCGCTTCTTACACCCTGCATTAAGCTGCCACCTGTCCCTCTAAGACCAATATTTATACTAAATTAAATGTCAGGTTTAGAGGGGTTTTACTGTACATTGTTTTGCATAGGATTTCGAGCCCCAATGACATTATTTTTCTCAGATGACACAAGGAGAGTATCTTTATCTACTGTAAGTAATTTGGTCCACAATTCCACTATATCAAATTAAAATATGCAATTTACATTGTTTCAGGAGACACTCTTCTCCAGGCTGTTGGCATGATACCAGTCTTGATACAGTCAGTGGAAAAAGCTGTGAACCAACCTACCCAGGTGGCACTTGTGACAGAGGCAGTGTCTGCAGCCAATATCCTTGTCAAACTTTCATTGGTGGATATAGAAGCAGGTAGAGAAATGCACAGAATTGTGTCACTGTGCAATACTGCTTGTGATACATAATACAATACAAAGCTAATGTTTCTTTCATATTTCTTCAGTCTTTCTTAGTCATATGCATCTTACAAGGATTTTCATGATTTATCTTTGTATTTTTTTTTAAAAACTCATTTAATAAATCCAAGTTAATTGTGAATGTGATTACCAGATGATTTATATTTATAATCACCTTCATGTTTTTTTACTACATTGTTTTTGAGTAATTTGCTGAATATGTATATACATTGCCTTATATAGATACCATGAATGGAGCGTTCTGCCTTAGTAAGAAATTGTTCTGAACTGCTCTTACTACGAGAAATAACATTGAATTTTTATCTCACCTGGCACAAAGTGCCAAGGTGAACTATTGGGATGATCCTGTGTCCGTCGTGGTGCGTATGTGTGTTGTGCGGGCATCAACAATTTACTTTAACATCTTCTTCTCTGAAACCAAAAAGCCTAGAGCTTTGATATTTGGTATGTAGCATGATCTAATGATCCTCTACAAAGATTGTTCAAATTATGACCAATGGCCAAAAATGGCCTCTCCCCGGAGCTTATCAGTTTTTCATAGGAAACTCTTTAAAAATCTTCTTCTCTGAAACTGTAAGGCATTGACCTTTGGTATTTGGTATGTATCATCATCTAATGGTCCTCTACAAAGATTGTTCAAATTGTGACCCCCGGTGCCCCGCCCCAGGGCTTAACAGTTTTTCATAGGAAAATCTCTTAAAATCTTCCCCGAAACTGAAAGGCATAGATCTTTGATATTTGGCATGTAGCATCATCTAATGGTCCTCTACAAATATGTTTAAAATTATGACCCCCCAGGCCAAAAATGACCCCACCCGGGCTTATCAGTTTTTCATAGGAAAATCTTTAAAAATTGTTTTCTCTTAAACTGTAAGGCTTAGACCTTTGATATTTGGTATGTAGCATCATCTAATGGTCCTCTACAAAGATTGTTCAAATTATGACCCCCATGCTAAAAATGGCCCCTTATCAGTTTTTCATAGGAAAATCTTTAAAAATCATCTTCTCTGAAACTGTAAGGCATAGACCTTTGATATTTGGTATGTAGCATCATCTAATGGTCCTCTGCAAAGTTTGTTCAAATTATGACCAACGGGCCAAATATAGCCCCGCCCGGGGCTTATCAGTTTTTCATAGGAAAATCTCTAAAAATCTTCTTCTCCGAAACTGAAAGGCACAGATCTTTGATATTTGGTATGTAGCATCATCTAATGGTCCTCTACAAAGATGTTCAAATTATGACCCCAGGCCAAAAATGACCCCGCCCGGGGCTTATCAGTTTTTCATGGAAAAATCTTTAAAAATCGTTTTCTCTTAAACTGTAAGGCCTAGACCTTTGATATTTGATATGTAGCATCATCTAATGGTCCTCTACCAAGATTGTTCAAATTATGATCCCGAGTCAAAAATGACCCCGCCCTGGGGCTTATCAGTTTTTCATAGGAAAATCTTTAAAAATCTTCTTCTACGAAACTGTAAGGCCTGGATTTTTGATATTTGGTATGTAGCATCCTTTAATGGTTCTCTTCCAAGATTGTTCAAATTATGACACCTTGGCAAAAGAATGACCCTGCCCAAGGTTACATAAAGTCATTGTATACATAAATCTGTTATAACCAGGTGAGCGATTAAGGGCCTTTTGTTCATGTATCTATTATTGAATGTTGAAAATAAATTCAAACCCAAACCAGCATCTTAGAATTATCAACATTTGAACTAGTAAATATTTACATGTTTGACATCATTGGTCTGATCTAATGATTTGCTTTTATCTTGTGACAATGTGTACTAATATATGCAGTCAGGTCTGTTCGATTTAATTTTAGTAGTGATTTCTTATAGGTGACATTGAATTCCAATACATCATGTTTGAGACACAATTTTTGTTGTAAAAAGAATGTTTGTTGTTGTAGAGAGCAAGCTGGGTCCTTTGTGGACGTCCCTGTTGAATTCTGACAAGCAGTACTTTGTGAATGAAAAGTACCTTTCATCAGTAAATGAACAAGGTAAATTTGTTTGTTGAATTATAACTGTGTGCAAGCTAGCAGTGAATTTATACAGTAAAACCTCAATACTACGAAGTGTTAGTAATTAAGAATTTATGTCTTTGTAGGCAGGTTGAAAGTCATGCCGATAGCTCCTCTAGGAGCTTTCTGCATGACTTTCATCCTGCATTAAGCTGCCACCTATGTTGAAGATCAATAATGGTATGTATTAGAGTGTTTGTAGTATCGAGGTTTTACTGTAATTACTATGCACCACTAGGTGTCTCATCAGGATTCTATTTATTTGACATTCTGTCTGCTCTTTATGTCCCCACATTTTATGTTGTCATTTCATCTGTTTGCTCATACGTATTTATATGTGTGACCGTGCTCATACGTATTTATATGTGTGACCGTACATACATGTGTCCCCAAAGCTTGTGTGTCAAACTCCACAACATCGTAGACCAGACTTGATATGAATGATGTGAAGATATGCATAAAGAAAGGAATTTTTGGTTGTAATATGTTTTGACTGAATAATGTAAATTAACCCTTGACTCTATGAATAAAATCTTCGACTGACAATTGCTTAGCCCCTCACAGCTGTGGGTTCGAATCCCAGTCTGGGCATTTGGATTCTTCATATGAGGAAGCCTTCCAGCTGGCTTGCGGTAGGCCCCGGTGGTTCTACTTGGATATTCTTCTGTGCATGAAAAAATGCAATTTGTTCTGTGCACAGAAGAACCTCTGGGGTCTTCCTCCACCTGCAGTTAGCTGGACATCATGATATGACTGAAATACCGATAAAAATGATGTAAAACCTGATTAAACCCAAACCAAACCATGAATAACCATGTGTACATTTACATATGTATGAATGTTAATTAGTTTTATATTTATAATGGCATACAAACAAGAAAATGTTTGATCCTGGTAAAAACTGTAGAATCAGATGTATATAATTATAGAGCAAACAGACCCTGATAAAAACTGTAGAATCAGATCTCTATAATTATAGAGCCAACAGACCCTGATCATACAGCTCCTACTGTGGGTCCTACATGGGTCGTCTGATCTGGGTCCATGCTTATAAAAACTTTTAGTTGAGCCTGAGTTCGTTCTCAAGTTTTTGATTGGTCAGATTTGAGCCTTTGGCTCAAATCTGACCAATCAAAAGCTTGAGAACTCAAATCTGACCAATCAAAAGCTCTGCATTGAAAGGCATATCTGTGGAGTAAAGGCTTAATTTTTATGCCCCCATAGACGATAGTCGGGGGCATATTGTTTTTGCCCTGTCTGTCTGTCTGTCTGTCTGTCTGTCTGTTTGTCTGTTTGTCTGTTTGTTTGTCAGCAACTTTAACATTGGTCATAACTTTTGAGCCAGTATAGATAGAGACTTGATATTTGGCATACATATGTATCTCATGAAGCCGCACATTTTGAGGGGTGACGTGTCAAGGTCAAGGTCATCCTTCAAGGTCAGAGGTCAAATATATGGGTCAAATCGCCGACTTTAACATTGGCCATAACTTTTGGACCAGTAGAGATAGAGACTTGATATTTGGCATGCTTGTGTATCTCATGAGGCTGCACATTTTGAGGGGTGACATGTCAAGGTCAGAGGTCAAGGTCAGAGGTCAAATATATGAGGGGGCATAGTGTTTCACAAACACATCTTGTTATTTCAGTTATAACTTTCTTATCACCTTTAGCTAGATGACACTTCACCCTTTCCCTGTTCTGTATTCATGTAAGAAATAATGACAACATGAATATTTATGAGAGATTTGTTTTGCTTTGACATAAACTGTAGAACCAGATCTATATCATGTCAAAAGCAAACAGAGTAGACCCTGATCAGATGGCTCCTATAGGAGCCATCTGGTCTGGTTCTACTCTGTTTGCAGATGCGTGAAAAGGCGTTTATATGAGTTTTTATTTTTGTGTCATCTGCTATAGCAAAATACACTTACAGATCATTTTTCTGCTGTACATCTGTCTGTCTGCCTGTATGGCCGTCTAGTGTCATATATATTTTTTGTCACATGTGCTTTGATGTAACACCTACTCATATCACTTAGTCTTTGCCAGTATTTAAGATTTAAAGTGCTGAAAAATCCTGCCCTTACAAAAGTGATCATAATGTTTCTGTTCTTTCAGCACTAGAGGGTGTTGTGTCACTGTCTGAGAAATTGATTTTAGAATATCCACAGAAAATGACTGAAAAGATAGCAAGGTAGGTGAATCTTTGTAAAACAGGTTATTTTTCTTATTTATTGTACCCACACCAACAAAGTTTAGGATGGCATATTGGAGTTACAACATTTATCTGTCGGTCTGTTGGTATTTCTTGTCCACGCTATTTCTCGGCAACAACTGACAGGATTTCAAGGAAACTGTATGGAAAGTTACATTATCCATTGGAGATATGCAAAATATTACAATATTGTGGTCAAACAATTTTTCACAGAGTTATAGCCCCTTGATTTTTCAGACTCCTCTCCTTTTCCTTCATATAAACATGTTTTCATGCATTTGCAAACAGAGTAGACCCAGATTTTAGTATTTAGGTACTCATATTTATCTGTAGCTCTGGTATGTATATGAGTTATTGAACTGTCACTTTGTTATTACAGACCTTACTACCGTGCACTGGTTTACTGTTTGACTCGCAAGTCATACACAGTACGGAAAGTAACCCAAAGCAGCATAAAGCGAATCCTGTCTCTACTTGGTGGCACCGCAATAGCCCTGGCTCTGCTGAATGTGTTTGATGAATTGTTACAGACTCAGAAGGTAAGACTAATCTTGTCCTGTCTATATTGTATTTACCATAAATATTTGGACACTCAAACTCCCTTTTCTGTCACTTTGTAAAGCTAATTGAGTTTTATTGCCAAACTCTTCTGAGAACATTCGGCATTATGTATTACCCATGTTCATCCTTGATGCATGCATTCATGTATCCTTGAGTGTTTCTGCACATCTGTCCTTGAATGTGTCTTTGTGCATCTGTGCATTCATGTGTCCTTCAGTGTGTTTGTGCGTTCATTTGTATATTCCATCCATTCTTGTGTCCTTGAGTATGTCTATGCATTCATGTTTTCATGTGTCCATTCATTCATTTGTCCTTGAGTGTGTCCATACATTCATGTTTCCATCGATTCATTTGTTCTTGAGTGTGTCTGTGCACCCATGTGTTCATTTTTCCATCCATTAATGTGTTTTTTAATATCTTATAGAATGTTCACAGACAAAATTCAGAAAATATTTTAAATAAAACACTTTCCTAATTTCTCTGATTTTCCTAAATTCTTGTTGATTTTCATTAGAGGTGTCATTCTGGACTAGTTCTAATGGGTACCAACAGGGTAAGGTTAGGTTGAGAAATAAGATAGGTTTAATAGGTAGACCAGTATATGCAGATCTGAACATTATGTAACCCTTACCTTAGGAATATTCATGTAAGAAATAATGAAGTATGAATATTCATTAGATAAAATTTTGTATTTGGCTTGTGAACAAAGGATTTGCTTACCCTTGCAGAAACAGTAGAATCAGATCTTTAGTGTTTCATAAGTAAACAGAACAGACCATGATCAGACGGCTCCTACTGTAGCTTTCTGATCTTGGGTCTACTCTATTTGTAAAGACACCAAGAAGCATATCTTATCTGTATTACAGGTGGTGGATATTGAGGCACTTACCTGTGAAGAAGGTGAGAAGGAGAACCTGCTGGAGCAGATGAAGTACATTTCTCCACGAATACTGTCCCAGGCACTTGCTGTCCTTGCCTCTGTCCAGATGGTGGAGCCCAAAGATGCAGAGTCGATTGCAAAGGCAACATTAGTCACGGCACATCACCCATGTATAGGTGAGGCATCCAAGGCATTTACTATATTAAATGACTGTTCAAAAGAATTCTAATTTGGACCTTTAGACAGACAATAGCTTAACCCTTTCCCTTGTGAATATTTAGCTGATTTTTATACTGGAGGTGTGTGTGTGTGGGGGGGGGATATTGTTTTTGCTCTGTCTGTCTGTTGGTTGGTTGGTTTGTCCCCAACTTTAACATTGGTGATAATTGTCGCCATTGCATATACATGCTTGACACACATACAAGTTGGCATGCATGTGGAACATTTTTATGAGTGACTTTTTAAGGTCAAGGCCGTAGATCAAGGGCAAAGGTCATATTGGGGGCATAGTGTTTCACAAACAAATCTTGTTTATAATGACAGATGTACACAGGAGCTTTTGGTATTGGCAGAAACTGTAGATGTGTAACAGAAACATATTTGTTCCTTTGCTCACGCAACTCTATTGCTTGCAAACAAACCCACGCAATATTGTGTGAAAAGAAAGGTTAATGTCAGAAACATCAGTGTAATGGGAATTATTATGGACATTGGCATGTGAAAGCTTTGGAAAGCTTCTGATACGCCCTGCTCTGAGATTTAATAATAAAGATAAATGCATCTTATTTGGATGCAAAGTTGTGCACCTATAAGTTAGTTCATATTGGACCAGTAACAAAAGAGTTAGGATCCTTGACTTAGTAAAATTTAACCATTTACTTCAAAAATACACATTTTTACACTTGTGCAAACGGAGTAGACCAAGATCAGATGGCTCCTGTAGGTGTTGTCCATCAGAGTCTGCTTTGTTTTCTTATTATATACCGGTAATAAGGATTATGATATGATTCTACAGTTTCTGTCATAGCCAAAATTTCCTGTGGTTATGTGATATTATAACTATCTAATTAATATTCATGTCATTATTCCTTGCATGAATGTTCATGAAGTAAAGGGTTAAGGCATATTTGACAAATGTTGAATTTGGGCATCTGTGTCCTAAGTACTCAGTTCTATTGTATTTGCTTGTCTTACCATGGACGAGGAAATGTCCAACAGAAACAACATCATAGAAATGCTTAAGGTCCATCATTATACAGGTCTTTTAACTCTTTGAATGCTAACAGCATCATGATAACCCTTTACTCCATAAATGCCCCTTTCTACGCCTTGTAACACCTTATTGCATAAATACGCCTTTCCACGCCTTTGCAAACAGAGAAGACCCAGATCAGACTGATCCTGTAGGGTCTGCTCTAGTTGCTTATGACATAATATAGATATACATCTACAGTTTCTGCCTTGGCCAAAAAGTCCAATGTCCATGGGCTATTATGACAATGAATCTTATTAATATTCATGATGTCATTATTTCTTACCTGAATAGTCCTAGAGGAAAGGGTTAAGGGCCATCATTATACAGCTCTTTTAACTCTTTGCTAACAGCACCATGATAACTTGTGTACACAAAGATGAATTTCTGAGTAACTCATCAGGATCCAAACTGTTTGACATTCTGGCTGTACTTATCAATGTATTAAATGAAAAGAAACAAATTTTTCAGAATTTCAGCAGATTGTTTTGTTGACACAATTTACTAAGCATGTTAAGAGATATCATACATGCACGAATGTATAAAGTGGCCTCTGTGGTCAAGTGGTTTTGATCTTCGACTATTAACCCTTGCCATGTTCTATATTTAGTACAAATTTCAATACCTACTGAATAATCATGGACAAAATAGTTATTATGAAATATGGAAGGTGGAACATTGTAGCCATTATAGAAAGTAAACAAACAGAATTATCAAATTCCATTAGCAAAACAGAGTAGGCCCTGATCAGATGGCTCCTTAAGGAGCCATCTGATCTGGGTCTACTCTGTTTGCAAATGTGTGAAAATGTTTATATGAGGGAATGGGTTAATTACTTAGCCCCTCAGTCCTGTGGTTCGAATCCCAGTCTGGCATTTGGATTTTTCATGTGAGAAAGCCTTCCAGCTAGTATGTAGTAGGTCAGTTGTTCTACCTAGGTGTAAGGAAGCCGTCCAGCTGGTATGTAGTATGTCTGTTGTTCTATCTATGTGTTAGGAAGCCGTCCAGCTGGTATGTAGTAGGTCTGTTGTTCTACCTGGGTGTGAGGAAGCCTTCCAGCTGGTATGTAGTAGGTCTGTTGTTCAACCTAGGTGTGAGGAAGCCTTCCAGCTAGTATGTAGTAGGTCCCTTCCAACTAGCATGTAGTAGGTCCGTTGTTCTACCTAGGTGTGAGGAAGCCTTCCAGCTAGTATGTAGTAGGTCAGCTGTTCTACCTAGATGTGAGGAAGCCTTCCAGCTAGTATGTAGTAGGTCAGTTGTTCTACCTAGGTGTAAGGAAGCCGTCCAGCTGGTATGTAGTAGGTCTGTTGTTCTATCTAGGTGTTAGGAAGCCGTCCAGCTGGTATGTAGTAGGTCTGTTGTTCTACCTAGGCATAAGGAAGCCTTCCAGCTAGTATTTAGTAGGTCAGTTGTTCTACCTAGGTGTGAGGAAGCCTTCCAGCTAGTATTTAGTAGGTCCGTTGTTCTACCTAGGTGTGAGGAAGCCTTTCAGCTAGTATGTAATAGGTCCATTGTTCTACCTAGGCATAAGGAAGCCTTCCAGCTAGTATTTAGTAGGTCAGTTGTTCTACCTAGGTGTGAGGAAGCCTTCCAGCTAGTATTTAGTAGGTCCGTTGTTCTACCTAGGTGTGAGGAAGCCTTCCAGCTAGTATGTAGTAGGTCAGCTGTTCTACCTAGATGTGAGGAAGCATTCAAGCTAGTATGTAGTAGGTCTGCTGTTCTACCTAGATGTGAGGAAGCCTTCCAGCTGGTATGTAATAGGTCCGTTGTTCTACGTAGGTGTTCTTCTGTGAAGGAAACACTTCTTCACACAAAACATTGCAATTTGTTCTAATTGTGGGAAATTAGCTAAGCATTACAATATTACTGAAATACTGGTAAAGCGACGTAAAACCTGATACAAAAAAAGGTACAAACGTAATTTATTTTGTGTGTATTTTTTAGCCAGCTACAATGCAGGAGCTTGGACTGACATTATGTTTCTGCTGAAAGTGGATGCCTACTATTTCATCAAGAACAACTGCAAATTCTGTCTTGGTCTGGTCGGGCCAGATTGTCAGCTGTCTGAGGTAAGTTAGAAAAGTGTCCGGATTTGATTTTCATGTTAACCAATTCCCCCATATCGACGCCTTTTGACACCTCTGTAAAAGTCACATTTTGAAACCATTGTGATATATGCTTTATTTACCATAATGGTTTCAAAAATACACAATTCTAAAAATGTCCTTTTCTTTAGTAAATGCTCCTTTTCGGTAGATATATTCAAAGAGGTTGGTTCTAAAAATAGCCTATGAGGTAATTGGCTAGGATTTTGTTTTTAAATGTGAACCCTTTAGTTGATAAAGATTAGTTGCAAATGCAGTAGATCCAGATCCTGTGGGTGCTGTCAGACTGATAAGCATGTGTTCTGTTTACTTATCATCCCCCAGCATAGGTGGAGGGATATAGTATTGGTGTCGTCTGGCCATGTCAAATATTTTCAAAATTTGTGTTTTCCTCACAATAACATGAAATTCTATGACCCGTCATTACCATGTGTGGTCATTAATTGCAGTTGCACAGTATCTCGACAGAGATCAATAACCAGTAATATTGAATGATTCAGCCAGTAGATTCACATGGAAGAAATTTTGGCCGAGATCAATAACCAGCAATGTGTCATCATTCAGACAGGAGTTGTGTCCCTTTGTTTGTCAAAATTTCCCCAAAGTGGTGTTGCACATTACATTTAGAGCCTACTTCTGAGATCCGCAGGCCACATTTTTGGTGTGTAATTATAACATAATGACATGTTATTTGTTTTGAGTTTTATACATGACACTGTGGACTGTATCCTAGTATATACTAAAACCTCTCTAAAACGACGACTGAAAATAAGTCTTCTTTTGGATTTTTATGTCGGCAACTTCATATAGGACAAAAATTCTGCCAAAAATGCCATAGGATAGGTGGCAGTTTAATTCTAGACAAACTCCCATACAATCTTTTTGCATTACTTTTGTTTTGACTTAAAAGCTCTTTTTCTGCCAATGTTGCATATATGATTACCTTTGCCAGCAGTTTTGATCGAGATGGCGTTCAGAGTAACTTGGCATCTCATCAGGATCCAAACTGTTTGTTACAGTTAAACATTTTTTAAAGAAAAGTGAAGGAAATCAACTAAACGAAAATTGTAGGAGACTACAAATCTTGAAGGCGAATGAGTTGACCCTTTCCTTCATATAAATGCCTTTTCACACATTTGCAAACAGTAGATCCAGATCAGAGGGCTCCTATGGGAGCCATCTGATCAGGGTCTGCTGTTTGCTAATGGAATTTGATAGTTTGCTAATGGAATTTGAAAGATGTGTTTCTTTACTTTTAAAATGGCTACAGTGTTCCACCTTCCATATTTCATTATACATTTAACTATTTTGTCCATGAATATCCAGTAAGTATTGAAATTTGGACTAAATACAGAACAGGGAAAGGGTTGAGCAGACACCTGCTTTTAAAGAATCCCATGCTAGTTGTTGGTTGCTTAAGCAGACACCTGCTTTTAAAGAATCCCATGCTAGTCGTTGGTTGCTTAAGAGAGGCTCTGCTATGTATTATTAATCTATTACAGAACTTGTGTAACACAGTGAAGACTCTTAGTAGGATTGCTCCAGATGTCATTATACCAGGGCTTATGGAGACCATCAACAGGTTGCTTGGCAACCAGGACTTGGTGATGATAACAAAGGATGAGTATGGGGCCTACCTATGTGAGGAAGGACAGCTGTATGACAGAGTCCTAATGGAAAGGTATTTTCATGTTTATATGGTTATAAAGATGTAAATTTTTGTGGTGACCATTTTTGCAAAAGTTACGGTTCTTTCCACCTAAAATCGTGCTTAATCCTTTCTCAGTGATGTCATCATCCGGGTCTAATATGGAGCGGGGGCCTGGCATCATATCACATGATCCTTGCCTGGTGTTGTCATCGGTCTGGTATAAACACCAGATGGTGGAATTTCAGTGTACCCCATATCTCTTGCCCTCCGACATCTCCAGGCATACCCTGCCTGGTCCGGACAGTATAAGAATCTGTTGCACGCAAATGTGCTGCACAGGTTAAAGACACACTGGGATCTGCTTTTACACATAGCATGCATGAGCAGCCAATATTCACCACTAAGCCTTCCTCAGCACAGAATACACTCAGTAAGCGAGTTTTACACTTGTTACCAGGCAGTTCTTCGGGGGACTCTCCCCCTCCCTACTTTCTTCTTCAGCCATGTTGTCATGGGCCCCAGCTTCAGTGATTCTCTCTGAGTCTACGGCTCTGTCTCACTCACCGAGTAGAGGTAGAGTACGTTCCCGAAGACAATACTACTCTTCTAGTTTATCTTCAGATAGTGATGATTACTAGACACCCTCACCATCATCACTATAGGAGGAAGTCCTTTTCTTCCGCTAGATCCAGATTCTGATCCCCACGGCCTAGAAAAGTCAAGTGTTTCATGTTAGAAATAATGACATCGTGAATACTTATAAACTGATGTTTTATAATGGTGTACGAACAAGGGAAATATTGGCCACGGAAGAAACTATAGAATCAATTTGAATAATTCCATAAGCAAGCAGTGTAGCCCCAGATCTGAAGGCTTTTGGTCTACTCTTTTTTGCCGAAAAGGAGCATTTATTAGAGAAAAGGAAATTTTTGAGAATTTTGTAGTTTTGAAACCATTGTGATAAATACAGCATTTGCTCCTATGGAGCCAATTCTCAATGTATCACAATGGTTTTAAAAAGTGACTTTTACAGAGTCACCAAAAGGCGTCAATATGAGGGAATGGGTTAATTGATGACTGAAATTTGCCAACAGATTTGATTTTAATGATATGCAAAGTAACACAGTGTTTGATATTAACTTTTTTTTCCTAGTGGCAAGTACTTGCCACCTGATCTGAAAGTTGGTTGCAAAATGCTCTTACCTGGTGGCAATGTGAACAATATAAAAAGGTCATTTTTTTTTACATTGGCATACAGTAAGCAGTGATAATTGTTGTTTTATCACATTTAATACCATTTAAGTCCCATTTAACCCTTTCACTAATGAACATTTTTGCACCAATGAACATTTTTGCATGAATTAATCACTCCATGAATTTTCATTATTAACCCTTCTCTTGCTGAATTTTAAAATACATTTCTCCTTCTTTACCCATGCCCTGTTGTATAATTACATATATCTTCACTGTGTACAAGTATTTCGCTGTGCAATCACTGCTGTGGGGTGCACTGGTTGCACAATCAACTTGTAAATAGTGCAGACCCTGATGAGACAGCTCCTACAGGAGCTGTCTCATCTGGGTCTTCACTATTTACAGGTACGTATATTGACGTGAATAGCAAGCGAAGGGTTAAACTTAATTTCTATAAAGTAAACATTTAAAAAGGAATTGTCGGCTTAGACAAAAACTGTAGCATCAGATCTGTATAACTTTACAAGCAAACAGAGCAGACTCTGAAAAGACGGCTCCTGCAGGAGCCATCTGATCTGGATCTACTCTGTTTGCAGGAAGAGACGTTTATATGGGGGAAAGGGTTAATGGGATATAGTTTAATGCAGAGGATTATTGCATACACAGTAATAGGCTGACTTGATATATTGTTTGTTTCAGTTTGAAGATGAATGTTGTTCAGAATCAGAATATTCGCAGGGAGAACAAGCTTTATTCCTACAAGGAGCAGATGGAGGAACTGGCTATAAGAAAGGTTAGATTTGGCCCTTACAAACAAGTGACCTTAGGCCCGTTACTTGAGAAACCATGTTCTAGTTGATAGTACCTAGTGGCTTAACCCTTTACCTGTTCAATATTCATGTAAGAAATCATGACATCATGAATATTTATTAGCTGAAATTTTATAATGTAAAATTTTCAAGGGTAATTTTATGTTTTTGGACAAAATCTGTAGAATCAGATCTATATCATGTGACTGTCATAAGCAGACAGAGCAGACCCTAATCAGACAGCTCCTATAGGAGCTGGCTGATCTGGGTCTTCTCTGTTTGCAAAGGTGTGAAAAGGCATTTATATGAAGGAAAGAATTTAAAAAGGGAATTATTTCTATTTCTCCAAGAAAAGATTTTTGTTGCAGACATAACACGATTTCCCTGACATTGGTTTTGATGTCCGTCTGTCTGTGTATCCGTCCATTCATGTGTACATCCCTAAAGTTATATCGCAGAAACCGTTTGGAGTTTTTCTTTGAAACCGTTTAGTACCATGAAGAAATGTTGGCCTGCAAGTATCACTCACATTGCCCTTGGAACACCAATGTTCTGGTCCTATGTTTGTACAAGAATATTATTAATTGATATCTACATTCACTCTGAAAGAACCAATTATGACTATGAATGTGATAAAGGAGGGTGTGGTGGGTGGGATGCTTAAAAACCTATAGGTTTCATCAGGAGCTTCAAGGGCAAACTGAACATGTGCTAGCATGTGCTTCTATCTTTACTTACCAACTGACCAATGACATTTTGAGATTATTCTATGGACCAATCAGGAATCTAGATTAGTTCTTTCCCATAGTTGTTTCTATCACTCTGTATAAAATTCAAAACATGTACTTATGGTCACATGACTTCCATGACAACTGCTGATGCAGATTAAATCTATTTTTAGACTGCTGCTATTTATATACTTCCCTTGTACTAATTTATGGTCACTAAAATAAACGTGGAATACTGATAAACAGTATTCTGCTTTGTTTGCCAAAAACGTTGCGAACCTCCTCCAAAAATACGGCTTTCTACGCCTCTGTAATAGTCACTTCTCTATTTATCACAATGGTTTCAAATTACAAAATTCTAAATATTTCCTTTTCTCTAGTTAATGCTCCTTATCGGTAGATGCATCCAAAGAGGTTGGATCTTAAAATAGCCTATGGAAGAAAGGGTTAAGCAAACAGAGCAGACCCTGATTATATGGTCCCTACAGGAGCTTCTGATCTTGTCTACATTGTTTGCAAAGACTTGAACAATTGCTTCTGTCAGGTAATCCTTTCCCTGTTCTATGTTTATGCCAAATGTCAATACCTATTGAATATTCATGGACAAAATACAGTAAAACCTCTCTATAATTGCCACTAAATTGTATTAATTATTTGGTATTTTGGGCAGGTGGCTGCTTTAAGCAAGGTGGAAGTAAAACAATGCTCCTAAAGGAGTGTTCTGTTTTACTTTCACCTTGCTTTAAGCAGCCACCTGCCTTAAACACAAAATATTTGATGTAATTTAGTAGCCATCATAGAGAAGTTTTGCTGTAGTTATATTGAAATATGGAAGGTTGAAAATTGTAGTCACGTTAGAAAGTAAAGAAACAGATCTTTCAAATTCATCAGCAAACAGCAGATCCTGGTCAGACGGCTCCTATAGGAGCTGTCTGATCTGAGTCTACTCTGTTTGCAAATGCATGAAAACAGGGTTATATGAAGGAAAAGATTAATGCCCTAGTATGACCTACATTCATATATACTTGAGTTACTTGTTGCAGGAAATTGAGAAGAAGAAAGGCAAGCCTGTCAAAGAAGAGCCAAAACTGACCAAGAAGCAGGAGGAGGCCTTACAAGCCCAGCTGAAGAAGGAGTCTGAAATAAGAGCCAGACTTACACTGGTAAGATGCACGCTAAAACAATCAGTTATAGGTCATTTTTGTCCAGCCCGCTTGCGGTCAGCTCGATATGGTTGTCACAATGTCTACGCATGGTGGGTTTATGTTAGTGCGTCCGTCCGGTCTTGTCCAGGCTTTAACTCATAACTCCATGAATGGATTGTGAAATGACTAGGCATAAATGTTCCTCTAGAAAGTATGGTCTGTCGCATGCAATAGCCAGGTCAGTAGCTCAAAGGTCAAGGTCATACTTAGAGGGTCAAAGGTCAAAAACATGTATTGGTTGTCACAATGTCTGCGCATGGTGGGTGTATGTTAGTGCATCTGTCCGTCCGTCCGGTCTTGTCCAGGCTCTAACTCAGAACTCCATGGATGGATTGTGAAGTGACTAGGCATAAAAGTTTCTCTAGAAGGTATGGCGTGTCATGGTTGCTAAAAGGTCATGGTTGCACTAGGAGCTCAAAAGTCAGATTTCAGAACACAATGTATGCCTTTAATTACCCTTTACTTGATATTCATGCCTTTACATGCTTTTGCAAAGTAGACCCAGATCAGGCATTCCTATAGGAGCTACCTGGTAAGGATCTATTCTGGCTAACTTTTGCATGTACTATTAGTGAATGGCCAGCGGGCTCAACATAGTGGCTGTGGGCATCTACATCTAGTTTGATTACCAACCAGCAACTGATGTAATAGTGTTGTATTTCTTTTCGGCAGCATTAGCTCTGTCTATTGGTTTGTTCGTTTGTTCCCAACTTTAACATGGGTGATAATTTTGTAGCCATTGCACATACATACTTAAAACTTGGCATGCATGCCTGTTTGTCTGAATATTCATTGAGTAATGGTAGTGATGTCCCGATAATCGATTATAATCGAAAATAAGTCGTTCAGCCACAAACCAAGCGCTCGAGTGCGACTTGGCCGTTTCCGATTAATCGGAATACGGAGAATCACGGAAATAACCGAAATTATTTGTAACCTTATGCATTGCGCGGCATGTTCGTAATCATATTTTTGTGGTATTTCAACACTAAAACTATATCATGATTCCTATACATGTATTTGCTATTAAATGAACAACCTGGGTTCAAACTTAGCGTTCACGAAATGCCAGTAGAAAATGAAAATTGAGAGCACTGGTAAAAGAATGCGAGTGCTTTTTCGAACATTAAAATTCGATGTTATTGAAATCTAAAGATTTATATCATAAACAGTTATTGTGTCAATCAGTTAACCGATAGAAACTGCCGTATATATTCCTTAAATATCCGAATTGTCCCTTTCTTTTTCTCCATCCTACCATTACTATTTATAGTATGAGTGGGAAAACCCCGTGAAGCTGCACAGGCCCCATTACTTTAGCCCTGTTTACATTGGGTATATGTCGTAAGTAGCATATCAAAATGGGGTACCAATATCGCTTAGCAACTGTATACGACCATTTTAGCTGATGGAAATTAAACAGGACGATGTCAAAACAAACAAGTGATTTTTTTGTAAGACCAAACCAATACTTTAAAAGAAAATCGACAGATGATGGAGAAACAAAAATAGATCGCCATGTAATAAATATTTTTAGCCTTGATATACGAAGCCGTTGCAGGCTCTACCGAAAATCATTAATTCAGGTAGAAACAGCCGTTAACAGAGTTTTATAAAATTCATTTTATTTGCAACTTCCACAAACAAAACTATACATAAAAACAGCATGTGAAACATTTGAATAACATTAGAACAAGACCAGTAATTAATCTTCAAATGCTTCCATTCTTTTTCAATTTTCTCAAAAGTTTTCTGTATTACATAGTACACTTGTTACACAGTAACCGATTTCGATTATGTATAATCGAAGCTTAGTCGGTTGGCATGAACCAATTATCGATTATGAAAATCCAGCCGATTCCCATCACTAAGTAAAGGGTTAATCACAGTCAGTAATAATTCTTGTGCTTTTTATGTTTTAGCTGAATACAGACTTGTGTAAAGGGTGTCAGCTTATCCAGGCAATGGTTGATGGAAACTGCCAGTCTGTGGGGCTGCACACCAAGGAGATCTGCCGGCTGCTGGTTCCCCTAATCAAGTCCCCACTGGCTGCCTTCAGGGCCAGTCATTGTATGGTAGAGCTGGGAAAAGCCTTGTTTGATGATGTGTTTCTAGGTAAGTTTAGAAGCTTGGTTTCATAGAGTTACTTAGAAGCTGCAGTCAGCATTAAATTGTGCAGATAAGTTTTTGTGACAACTGATTTAATAGGATGACATGTAAAAATCACTTCATGGTTGTCTGTCAGTCTGTCTGTCTGTCTGTCTGTCTGTCTGTCTGTCTGTCTTTCTATCTCTGTATGTCTGAAACTCTTGTTATGTTTCCTGCTGTAAGCAAGGTGTCGCTTAGGAATTAAGTCTTCATTGTCTGCCCATCCATCTTTTTTTCTGTTTGTAGACACACTTTTGTGCGCACAATATCTCTAAGACCTCTGGCTTTAATTCGATGAAACTTCACTGATGTTATTTATAGCAAGCCTAATTGTGCATTCATTTGGCATCTTTTTCGCAGACCATTTTTCACTTGTCCCTTTCACATTTTATGCCCACCAACGATGGGCATATAGTAATCGCATTGTTTGTCTTTCTTTCTGTCCGTCCGTCCGTCCCAAATTTCGTGTCCCTTCTATAACTTTTATATCTGTGAATAGATTTCAAAATAACCTGGCACAAATGTTCATCACACAAAGATTTGTCACGTTAAACTCCCTGGTCCATGGGTCAAAGGTCAAGGTCATCCTTGAGGGTCAAATGTTGGGGCATAAGTGTTTCACAAACACACTCTTGTTTTAACACAACTTGCAATTTTTACAAACTATACATATATTCTACAGTGGCCACTTATTTCTGTTTACAAGATCTCCAAAACCTGGCTTGATTACAATGAAACTCCACAAGAGTGATTAACCATTTACTCCATGAATATTCATGCAAGAAGTCATCACATCATGAATATTAATTAGATTAATTTTTATGCCCCCCAGATCAGATCAGGTCTGTCTGTCAGTCTTGTCTGTCTGTCTGTCTGTCTGTCTGTCTGTCTGTCTGTCTGTCTGTCTGTCTGTCTGTCTGTCTGTCTGTCTGTCTGTTTGTCTGTTTGTTTGTTTGTTTGTTTGTCTGTCTGTCTGTCTGTCTGTCACCAACTTTAACATTGGTTATAACTTTTGAGCCAGGACAGATAGAGACTTGATATTTTGCATGAATATGTATCCCATAATGCTGCACATTTGCATGAATATGTATCCCATAATGCTGCACATTTTGAGAGGTGACATGTCAAGGTCAAGGTCGTCCTTCAAGGTCAGAGGTCAAATATGTAGGTCAAATCACCGACTTTAAAGGCATCTCAAAGCTCCTTCATAAGTGACCCCCCAATACACAATATCCAGCTGTGCTGATTATTGATTCCCTGGAGTGCTCCTGCAGTGTCCAGTCAGGGTCAATGGCCATAAAAGATAACGTTATGCAATTATACCTTGGTCCCCTGTGATAGTAGCCCACCTTATCAGTTTGTGTATTAGATGCCGGGGAACCAGCACCCATAATACACAGCATGGGATAATGGGTCAACATTCCTTCCGAAATGCCTTTAACATTGGCCATAACTTTTGAACTAGTAGAGATAGAGATTTGATATTTGGCATGCATGTGTATCTCATGAAGCTTCATGACATGTCAAGTTCATGGTCTTCCTTCAGGGTCAAAGGTTATGTCGGGGGCATAGTGTTTCAAAAACACATCTTGTTATAATTGCACATAAACACATGAATGTTTGACCATGGCAGAAACTGTAGAACCATATCTATATTATTTCCTAAGCAAACAGAGCATCCCCTTATCAGACAGATCCTACAGGAGCCTTCTGACCTGGTTCTCTTCTGTTTGCAAAGGCGTAGAAAGGCTTATTTATGAAGTAAAGGGTTAATAGCAAGCCTAGTTCTACAGGCTGTTGTCAGCTTGTTCATAGTGTAATGGCCCTTCCAATTTTTTTTATGGCCCTTTCAATTTTTAGCTCGTCTGTTTAGAAGAAATCACGAGCTATTGTCGTAACTCCGGCGGCGGCGTCATCATTGTCGTCGTCGTCCGAAATCTTAACATTGACCATAACTTCTTCAATTTTTCATTTACAACCTTCATTTTTGGTATGCATGTTCATCTTGACAATGACGACAGACCAGCGTTGGCACCCGCTTGTGGTACTCTTGTTTGTACAATATAATGCACTGATATACATTACTCCTTGAGATTAATACCAATATTCTGATTTGATCTCGTCATTCATGGTGTTGCTGTCTGTAAAAATCAGGATATCTGGAATGGAATGAATGAATGATGTTTTATGGCCCATCGACACTGATGGTCATTTAGAGCTAAATACATAATGTAAATAAAACTATAAGATGAAATCAGACAAAATCTGCAATGGAATACATTTAATCTTAAAATAACAAATACAAATCTCCAAAACCTCTGGCTGGAACTTGATACAGCTTCACGGGAGGGGGCCGGGGATTCCATCACCTTTAGTGATAGTTCTAGTTTTTACAATAAAGTGCACTTTTCTGCATTTCATCTCCAAAGTTTTCTGGTTGTAATTGGATGAAACTTCTTAAACCAAATTCCAGTACTTACTGAATTGAATATTCATTGATGAAATAGTTATAATGAAATATGGAAGGCGGAACATTATAGCCATTTTAGAAAGTAAAGAAACAGAACAAAATTCCATTTGCAAACAGTCTTACAGAGCAGACGCTGATCAGACAGCTTCTATAGGAGCTGTCTGATCTGGGTCTACACAGTTTGCAAATGTATGAAAATGCATTTATATGAAAGAAAGGGTTAAACCTTTACTCAATGAATATTTATTAAGACATAATGGCATCATGGGTATTAATTAGTTTAATTTTAGTAGAAGCTACCACTTGCCTTACAGAATCATAACAAGACCTTTTTGATGGCCGCTTGAGACAGGTTCTACTGTATTTGCAGACAAAAATTACTTAGATGGCATAGTTAATTTATCCACAAGATAATTTGTTGTGTTTAGGGTCACTGTTGAGCAATGCCACTGTCAGACTGCTGAAACCAGAGTGTGGATGTGACGGGGAATGGGCAGAGGAGCCACAGGTGAAACAAGCCACTCGCATCGTCAGCATGTTGTATGCAGAGTCTGTAAAGGAAATGGAACACGAATATGATGACGACAATGCTGAAGACATGCTAGTGACAAGATATTCTGCATCAAACTTTGCATTCATGTTTTACTTTTTACGCTGTGTATTGTGTGACAATGGAGTGGCCTTGGGGAAGGATGAAAATATGATGTGCAAGGCACTTAAAATTATTGCTGAGCATGCCCAAATGAGGCACGCAAAAGAAGATGAGTTACAAGAGGTGAGATGTTCTGTTATTTGTTAACCTTCTTTAAAGACACATTTGTACAATATGCAGAGTAGACCAAATATATGTATACAGGAAATAAGTCTCATCCAGCAAGTCCTTATTTGTTACCTCAACCTCAGCCCCACCCCCATCCTTAACCCATTACCTCATAGGCTATTTTTAGATCCAACCACTTTGAATAAATCTACCGAAAAGGAGCATTAACTAGAGAAAAGTAAACTTTAGAATTTTGTAGTTTAAAACCATTGTGATAAATAGAGCATTTGCTCCTATAGGAACAAATGCTTTTTTTATTACAATGGTTTCAAAGGATGACTTTAACAGAGGCATAAAAAGTCGTATTTATGGAGGAAAGGGTTAAAAAACAAATATCATGTTTGACATTTCAGAGCTGTAGATAAGGAACGTATTTGACAAACATGGGCAATATTTACCATATTTTTCAACCAAATCCTATATTTTGTTCGTACTCATATCAACAAGATAGGGCTCAACTGAGGAATGAATTATTTGGATAGAGCAGTACAACGGTAACTTCCAATTTCGTCTACTTGCCATTTCGTCTACTTGCCATTTCGTCTACTATTTTGGCATTTGTTCCCATTTAGTCTACTCCTACTCCTACAACATAGTACAACACAGGGTTTGACTGAGAAATTAGAAATTTGGATAAATCAGCATACCTGTTATCAACAGCTCTGTTACTGTTTGTTTGTTTCAGATGGACCCAGCTTTGTTCCCTGTGGAGGAACTGCTACAGCTGTTACTACAGGTGATCAGTGTAGCCATCACTCGTGTACAGCAGCTAGCCAATGTGGCCCTGGTGGAGACAGCCCAGTGTGTTAGTGGGGATGAGGGCTGTGGGAAAGTGGATAGAGAGGAGATTCTAGTGCTGCTACAGGCACTGAAATCCCCGTGTACAGCTGTCAGGGAGTCGGCACTACAGGTAATCTTCACTTGGCTTAACCGTGTACTTAACTCATTCCCTCATAGGCTATTTTTAGATCCAACCTCTTTGAATAAATATACCAAAAAGGAGCATTAATTATAGAAAAGGAGAATTTTGGAATTGTGTAGTTTTGAAACCATTTGAGCAAATGCTCTATTTATCACAATGATTTCACAAAGTGACTTTTATAGGGGCGTAGAAAGGTGTGTTTATGGAGGAAAGGATTAACCCTTTCCCTCATATAAACGCTTTTTCATGCCGTTGCAAACAGAGTAGACTCAGATCGAAGGTTCCAGTAGGAGCTGTCTGATCAGGGTCTGTGTTGTTTTCTTAATCTAGATCTGTTTAACAGTTTCTGCCATGACAAATATTTCCTACTATTCTAAATACTCATCTAATTAATTTTCTTGCATCAATGTTCATGAAGTAAAGGATTCATTAGATGACAGTCTGATCTTAACCCTTCGCTTGCTACTCGCGTCAATATACATACCTGTAAATAGTGAAGACCCAGATGAGACAGCTCCTGCAGGAGCTGTCTCATCAGGGTCTGCACTATTTACAAATTGATTGTGCAACCAGTGCACTCCGCAGCAGTGATTGCACAGCGAAATACTTGTACACAGTGATGATATATGTAATTATACAACAGGGAATGGGTAAAGAAGGAGAAATGTATTTTAAAATTCAGCAAGCGAAGGGTTAATCCAGTCTGTTAGCAAAGGCCTAGTAAAATAGCATGATTATCAAGACAGAATCATTCTGGTGAATTATAACCATATAATCTCAGTGTGCTATTTCACAGCTTTGGTAGTGCTGTTTTTTTTCTGGACCTTTAGGCACATGAATGTTATGTATGCGGTGATTTGAATTAAATTTGTGAAAATAATATCAATGGAATTTTGATTGTTTTGGTTAAGTGTCATGATTTTGACATGTTTTTCCTGTGAACCATTTTGTAAATAATGCTTACACATCCAGATGAGATGCCAAGCAACATGGTGCTCTCATCAAGCTGTTTAACTCTTTCCCTGTTCTATGTTTATTCCAAATTTCAATACCTACTGAATATTCATGGAAAAAATAGTTATAATGAAATATGCATGGTGGAATATTGCAGCTATTTTAGAAAGTAAAAAAACATCTATCAAATTCCAAAAGCAAACAGAGCAGACCCTGATCAGACAGCTCCTCTAGGAGCCGTCTGATCTGGGTCTACTCTGTTTGCAAATGCGTGAAAACACGTTTATATGAGGGAAAGGGTTAACACATCACTTACAGATGATATTGTTTGCAAACGAAAATTATTTGGTGCCAAAAGATTCACTTGTATCTTCAGCTTTAGTAAAAAAATTAATACCCTTTTGCTTATGGTTGCTTGTGAAATTATATAGATCTGGGCTCATATTCATAAAACTCTATGGGAGAAACTTAAGAAAATTCCTTAGTTTGTTGAATATTCCTTAAGTTTATACAGTGCTCCCTCCCTACAACAACCCTCTCAGTAATGATTCCCTCCTTACAACAACGCATGTCACTGTTTCCGAAACAACCAGGCTCCAGAATCAACTGTTTTCCATCGTATTTTTTTTATGCCTCAATCAAACCCTATGTTGTGACCAGTCTTTAGAATCGTCACTTTGTGACGATTCTAAAGGGTGGTCACAACATAGGGTTTGATAGAGGCATACCGGTTTTAGTTCTCGAAATGCACCTTATCTGGGAATCTGCAAAGAAGCTAATTATGTTTGATTGTCCCTCCCTATAACAACTCCCTCTGAACAATACATACAATCTTCGTATCCCAAATAGTGTCGTTGTAGAGAGGGAGCACTGTAGTATCAATACAACTAAAGATATTTAAGAGAAATAAAGCTGTATATAAAATAAATACTTAACCAAATATTCTAGAAGTCTTTGAATGAAAATTTACTCTGTAGTTTTGCCATATATATCAATAGAGATGTTCTCCTTAAGTTGTTCTAAGGTTAAAATATTCCTAAGGAGCTTTATGAATATGGGCCCTGATTTTACAAATGTCCTGTGTAAAAAAATCCACCAGAAAAATCGCACTTATAAATATTCATTATACCATTATTTCTTTCATGAATATTGAACATTTAAAGGTTTAATATTGTGAATATTAGATTTGTGTGAATGGTTATGTTGTCAAAGTCATTCAATAATACATGTAGCTACTCCGTAATTATTATATTTATTCTTATTCAGCTTTAATATAATCCTGTGCCGACAGATTTTGTCCAGATGAGTCTCATTAGGAGCTGAACTGTTTGACAATATTTCCTTCATTTCCCAATCAAACCCTATATTGGGACTGCACATAATAATTCATCTTAGAGATGGTTCGAATGAATAGTCATGGCGTAGTATTTGGTGGACAGATAATTTAGATAAGATGTAAATGTAGGAAATCTTAGTGAAATATTAATATTATTCTATCAAACTCTATCTTGCTTCTAATCGTTAGAAAGGTTATTGTTTGTACATGAGGAGGACATTCAAGATAATGTTGTCTGTTATAGGCTTTACAGTGCTTGACAGAAGTGTTACCAAACATAGATGACAACTACGAGGTGGGGCTTCTCATAGCACTTAGAGTTTGGACGGCTTCCTTCGACAATGATCCAGACGTGAAATCACAGGCAGAAAGGTAATGTGAGCCAGCTTCATTTGTTATGTATCATAATATCCTAAGTATTCGGACAGACAAACAGGGAATTAGTTTGGAGTGAGGTCAACCTGCCCCTGACTGATCAGTTTGATCGGGGTATGGACGAGTGAGGTCAAACTGCCCCTGACTGATCAGTATGATAAGGGTATGGACGAGTGAGGTCAACCTGCCCCTGACTGATCAGTTTGATCGGGGTATGGACGAGTGAGGTCAACCTGCCCCTGACTGATCAGTTTGATCGGGGTATGGACGAGTGAGGTCAACCTGCCCCTGACTGATCAGTTTGATCAGGGTATGGACTATTTGCTACTACATTATATCCATTTGAATATTAGTTTTCATAATGGTATATATTATTTCATGAAGGCTAAAATATAACATTACAACCAAATTTATATAAACTTTTATTACAGATGAGACCACCATTTAGTGGTACTCACTGTTTACAAATGTACAGTACATAAAAACATGTTTGTGGCGGTTAAGGTCCAGACTGCGGCGGAAAACCCAGAGAATGCTTTATTGATTCCTAAAGGAACTGGACTGCGGCTCACCGATGCTATAATACCGTTCCATTCTCCTCACCCTTCCCTGCCTCCCCGGAAGTTGTCCTCGCGTGGAGGTGGCCCAGCGTTCGAATTTAACCACTGTGACCGGGTGTTAATTATTAAAATTCTCATAGCATCATTTGACTGCCTCCATGGAAAATCCTCTCATGGAGTTGGACCAGCGTTAGAATTTAACCACCGGACCAGGTCACATTCATGGATCGGCCAGCAGCCAGTTCCCTTTATCTGCTCTTCAAGCTTCCAAATTCATTCCTCCCCTTTAGCTTGAAAAATATGGATATTTCACTCTTAAACATTGCTTTGGAATCATCTATATGAATTGTATTAGTTATAAAATTTAAGTTTTATGCCATTCTCCGGAATTTTCCGCCACACGAACTAAACCGTTCGCCCCAAAATTCCGGTCCCTAATACATCTCTTCGAGAACGTCCCTGCATGCCATGATGAACAGATCATTACCCACATCAGACAAATGAATGCCATCCCTGTAATAGAAACCAGGTGTATCAGACCGTATTTCCTCGTGGGCAATGAACCGTCCCCCGACATACAGAGACAATCTCCTCAAAAAACGATTCAACAGCTTGCGCTTCCGTTCAATTTTTTTAACCGGAATAGGAGACCTCGACCAATCCCGCCTTGGTAACATAGAGGAAATACATATCATAGTATTAGGGAACAGCTCTCGAATTGCCAATATATCTACTCGAAAGATGTGTCTCAAAACACTGCACTTCACCAGGGCAATGTCATTTGAGCCCAAATGAATTAGCAAAACTCTCGGGGCTGAATTATGCATGGCCATATATTGGATGTCCGGTCTCAGTTGGCGCCATGACATACCCCGACGACCACACCACTTAATCTGCTCCACCCCTCTGACGCCCAAGTTGCTGGAAATCCCCCGAATTTCTGCTCGCTGTTCTGCCCAGTGTATGTACGAGTCTCCAACTAGCCAGACATCTGCAATTACTTAGATAGGTGTCAGACTAGACTCTATAGGTAATTACAAATAACATTCTATTGGTAATTAAAATAACTAAGTGATTAACGAATATATTGCTTAAAAGCATTAGACGACCATCTGCTCAGCCTCTGAATTTTCTCATGAGAAACCCCCTAATGATATGAAAGTTTCCCAATGTGACAATGGTACAGGCCAGCTCCGGTCAAACTCATAGGATTCCCTGAAATTAGCAAAAAGGTCCAGACCCTGCCTATAAACTGCTCTGGTGTTTGGGGCAAGACCAGCCTTCAAAAGCTGTCTGGCTCCAAGTTGAAGATATTCCAGAGATGGTCTGGCATTGGATCCATCTGTTTCTGGGCATCTGGAGCCAGCTCTCGAAAACGTGACATCTGAAAGCGAGACAGACTATCAGCGATTTCATTATGAATACCAGGGATGTGTTTAGCCTTCAACACAAGATTTAACTGCAGACATTTCAGTGTCAGAGCTCGGACTAGAACCATCAAATCTGATGATTTCGAAGACTGCCTATTTATAACCTGAACCACTGACATGTTATCACAATGAAAAAGCACTTTCTTGTTCCTGAGCCTGTCCCCCCAAATGTAGAGTGAAACTAATATTGGGAAATACTCCAAAAGAGTAATATCATCAGTGCGACCCTGAGCAAACCACTCATCAGGCCAAGCCGCACATGACCAATGTCCTTGAAAATATGCACCAAAGCCCCTATCTCTTGCCGCCGCACTGTCGGTGAACAAACACACGTCAGCGTTTGATGACCAAGAGCTGTCGTTAAAGATGGAAACGCCGTTAAAACAGCCACATTCTTAAATCTTGACGCATGCCTGGCTTCAGCCTGATGTGATAATGGGCAGTAGTTACCCCACATGTCACGTCTATGAGGCGACGGCAAAAAGGTCTTCCTGGGACCACGGCCCGACACATGAAGTTCAGAGAACCTAGAAGTGATTGAAGCTCTCTCAAGGTAACACTGCGTTTATGTTGCAAAATGTTTTCTATTTGTGAGATAATTTTCTTTATCTTATCTAAAGGGATCCGAACTTGCATCAATACTGTATCTAGTTCTAAGCCCAGAAAAACAAGCACAGTTGCAGGGCCCTCATTTTTTTCTGTAGCAATAGGAATACCAAAGTTGTCACAGTGTGAGTTGAAAGAGGTAAGTAAAATCCGGCAATGAGTGATGCCTCTACTACCCCGAAATAAAAAATCATCAAGATAATGCTCAAGTTCACCAACAGTACAACTACTCCTGACCACCCACTCCAAAAATGTAGCAAACATCTCAAAAATAGCACAGGAAATGCTGCAGCCAAAAGGCAAAGACTTGTCAAAGTAATAATTATCACCCCATTTGAAACCTAATAAATTGAAATCTTCCCGGGCTACTGGTATCAATCAAAAAGCGGATTTAATGTCTGATTTTGCGAGCAACGCCCCTCTACCTAATCTTTGCTCCATTCGGACTGCAGCATCAAACTGTGTATATTGTACTGAACATAAATCTGGATCAATGTGATCATTGACAGAATCCCCCTTAGGGTATGACAAATGATGAATCAGCCTAAATTGGCCCGGGTCCTTCTTCGGAACAATACCCAAAGGAGATACTTTAAAATGTTGAAAAGGGGGCACAACGAAAGGGCCCTCAACTCGACCGGCATCAACTTCCTTTTCAAATTTTCTTGAACGACTGTGGGATTTTCTCTCGCAGATTTCAAATTGTTATCCTCTAATGAGTTTACTGAGCCTTCATAGTGCAAAGAAAAACCATATTCAAAGCCATGTTTTATTTTGTTTGCGGCAACTCTGTTTGGGTATTCTTCCAAATATGGAATCAGTGCATTAAGCTTGACAGGGGTCTCGGCTAACTTACATCTGCCTGTGGTTCGGTTTTGTTTGGAATGGCATACCACGTCCAGGTCTGGACGGGCGACGAAAATTTGGGCCAAAATTTAGTCTTGGACAGTCTTGCTGTCTGTGAGACCCCCGGCAAGCTGTGCACACATGGTCATATTTGCAGCCTCTGAAAGTGCAGCCAAAGTTTGAGTTGAAGTCAAAACATGGCCGGATCGGCCTAGAAGTTTGACCAATAGGTCTCTGAGGGACCACAGATGGCGCTTGCGATGCTGGAAAAGTCATCACACGCAACCAAAGGTCAGCATTGATCTTTGCCCAAGACTGTGGCCGCACTGACTGACGCCGTCTAAAACTCTCATCATAAGCCACCCAAGCCAAACTGCCCATAGAACGAGTTTCTGCCTCCCTTATAATGGCCATGTATTGAAGAAGGTCTATGGCTGTCTCAGGCGATTTTTGGATCATAATTGGCGAAAAAACTAAAAAGGCACCTGTCCAGTCCCGAATGTTATTTAGCGATTTTGGAGTTTTCTTCTTCAACTCGAACTCCCCCCTCTCGTTGACAACGAATGTTGATGCAGTGGTCTGATCAACATCCCTCTTCAGGAGAAGGGATAAGTTAATGAATTCGCCTGCCCAAATTTTATTGACAACATCCTGCGACACGTGAATTGTTAACGAGTCGTCAACACAAAGGAATGCTGAAGCGTGGAACTCAAAAGGGACAGACTCGCTTGATGGGCGTTGAAAATGATTGGTATTGGTGGTATTAAGTGGAAATAACGACTGAAAAGGTGTATCTATTCTATTACCACTACCGGCCTCGTCAGAGGCCAAATGAATTATCTCGGCCGATTGTTGCCGGTCTACTTCCCTATCTCCTCCTCCCTGCATAGCGCTGCTATCTGAGGTTGCCAAAGACCTGGTGTAAGGCCTTCCCCTACCGCTGGCTGCCCTCCTTGCTCGTCCTCGCCGCGGCATAACGTAGATGAATTCGATTTTAAATGGAAATTTTGACTAGATCTAAATGGAGGACGGCGCCTTCGAAATTTTCTAAACCGGAAGTGAGAGGATAAAACTTTTACCGGACCTAAGGCCGCATTAAGAATGCGGCACAACTGTCACCGAGAGGTTGGATTAAGTACGAACCATCCCAAATATTTCTGGCTTAGAAATAAATTGGTCTATTTAAATCAATAGACTGTATTATATAAACACAGAAAGTTTTGGCCTTGGCAGAAACTGTACAATCAGATCTATAGTATTCCATAAGCAGACAGTGTAGACCCTGATCAGATGGTCCCTACAGCAGCCATCTGATCTTGATCTACTCTTTTGGCAAAGGTATGAAAAGGCATATCAGGTAAAGAGATAAGAAAAGTCAATACATGTCAATATATTTGACCTATATCACCCGTATATCGTTGGACTTTGCCAATGAGTAAATATAATTTTCAATAGTAGGATGGATTCTTTAACCCTTTACCTGTTCACTAGTTGTGTAAGAAATAATGACATCATAAATAGTAATTAGATTAATTTTTACAATGGCATTTAAGCACATGACATTTTGGATCAGGCAGTGACTGTAAAATCAGATCTAGATTATACCTATAAAGGAGCCAGCTGATCTGGGTCTACTCTGTTTGAAAATGTGTGAAAAGGCATTTATATGGGTTAAGGAAAGAGTTAAGAATCCAACAATGGTGAGGTTCTGCATTGTCTACACTATTTATCTATGTCCCTTTGTATACTATAGACTCGAGACATATTAACCCTTTCCTCCATAAATACGCCTTTCTACGCCTCTGTAAAAATCACCTGTTAAACCATTATGATAAATAGAGCATTTGCTCCTATAGGAGCAAATTCTCTATTTATCACAATGTTTTCAAACTTCAAAATTCTAAAATGTTCCTTTTCTCCAATAAATGCTCCTTTTTGGTAGACTTGTTCAAAGAGATTGGGTCTAAAAATAGCCTATGGAGGAATAGGTTAATCCTTTCACTCATAAAGACAACTTTTGAGACCCAGGTCAGACAGTTTGTTTGTTTGGTTTGGGCATTTTCAGAAATTTTGCTTACTTTAAATAGTCGAAGCATGCTGTCCTGGCAGCTCTGGTTTCTTTTATACTAGAAGGTGACATATATTCCTTTGTAACTCTTTTGTGCTTATTGTCTATCGTGGAACTAATTTGTATTCATATTACTCTTTCCAGCCTACGTGAGAATCTTGGTCTTGATGAGCCATTCGAGGACATGTGCAGCCCCCTGGTGGAAGATCTGATACATCCAGAAGAGGTAGTGAGAAAGGCTGCTGCAGAAACCCTGGCTAAAACACTGGAATGTCACGAAGAATACATCAGCGCAACACTAGCTCAACTGCTACAGAAATATGACGATAAACTAGAGGTGAGTGTAGAATATGGAACTCTATTTTCCTACAATGGTTAACCCTTTACTTCATAACCTTATACCTCATGAATATTCATGTAAGAAGTAATGATATGAATATTGATTAGATTAATTGCTATAATAGTAAATGGACACAGGAATTGAAAGCCATAGCAGATACTGTAGAATCATATTTATATTATTTAGTTGTTATATTAGTTTACCTAGATAAGATGACTCCTGTAGGAGCCGTCTTATTAGTGTCAGCTTTGTTTGCTTTATGAAATAGTATAGATATGATTCTACAGTTTCTGCCATGACATAATATGCCTGTGTTAATGTGTCAATATAAAATTTATCTTATCTTGAATGAAAACTTAGGATAAAATTGAATAAGGGTGAACTGACTGATTTCTTTTTTTCAAAACAGACCACATTCTGAAAATGTAACAATCACCTGCTAGTGCATTTGAATTACATCTGCTATATTTGTATAGGAAATAAGTAAGTATTTTCACTGTTTTTACCTTCATGTTTTCTAAAAGAAACGTGAATTACAACTTTATTTCATATATTATATGAGATCATCCATTGCTGGAAATTGTGTTCCTCCAGTTTGACTACAGTTTGCAGTTTCTTACTCGCCAAAACTTCTAATACACTCTCCTAGGCTAGAGAAGTTTTACACACCAAGTTGATTATCTCAGCAGTTTCTAAGTCTAGTTTCTAATTGCTGTAGTTTCTGTTTCAGTTTTTAACTCTGTAGTTTATCACAGTAGTTTTCAACATCTGTAGTTTACTTTCTCTATAGGTCTTACCTCTGTAGTTTCTTACATCTATAGTTTACTTTCTCTATAGGTCTGACCTCTGTAGTTTCTTATGTCTGTAGTTTACTTTCTCTATAGGTCTGACCTCTGTAGTTTCTTATCTCTGTAGTTTTCAACTGCTGTAGTTTCTAACATCTGTAGTTTACTTTCTCTATAGGTCTGACCTCTGTAGTTTCTTATCTCTGTAGTTTTCAACTGCTGTAGTTTCTTACATCTGTAGTTTACTTTCTCTATAGGTCTTACCTCTGTAGTTTCTTATGTCTGTAGTTTACTTTCTCTATAGGTCTTACCTCTGTAGTTTCTAATGTCTGTTCACAGCTGCCACCTCCAGTACTGGATGAGTTTGGCCGTGTCGTGTCAGATCACATACCAGATGACTGGCCATCAAGGAGTGGTATTGCTATGGCTTTGGCAAAGATCTCGCCTATTCTGCCAGAGAACCAGCTTCTGCCGTTATTCACCTTCTACGTGCCCAAAGGTTTAGGTGACCGCAGCGCTGAAGTCAGAACACAGATGAGGATGGCAGCTTTGGCAGCAGTGAACAACCATGGAAAGGTATTGACATTGTACTATAAATGTGAGAAACAGTTGATCCAAAGAAACAAAATTAACCATATACCCCATGAATATTCATGTAAGAAATAATGACATCATGTATATTATTATTAGTTAATAGCTGATTTGTTATGATGGCTTATGAACACAGGCTATGTTTGCCATAACAGAAACTGTAAAATCAGATTATCAGATATTATTTCATTAGCAAACAGAGCAGACCCTGATCAGACCACTCCTGCAGGAGTCAATTGATCTGGATCTCCTTATTGAGCAGAGGTGTTAACCCTTTACTCCATAATTACAGCTTTCTACGCCTTTTCAAACAGAGAAGACTCAGATATCAGACGGCTCCTGCAGGAGCTGTCTGATCAGGGTCTGCTCTGTTTGGGTATGAGAATTTATAGATCTGATCGTGCAGTTTCCACAACAGTGAAAACATTCCATTGTACATGTTATATATTATTGATTCCGGCCAAAAATATTCATGAAGTGAAGAAATCTTGAATAAATGTTTAACAGGGAAAGGGTTATCTGTGTATTACAGGAGCACGTGGCTACATTGTTACCTGTATTTGAGGAGTTCTTGACTAGTGCCCCGGGCACGGCCAGTTATGATGCAGTGAGGCAGAGTATAGTTATCTTGATGGGCTCTCTGGCCAAACATTTGGACAAGGATAACCCTAAAGTGAAGCCCATTGTGGGTCAGCTTATAGCGGCTCTGTCCACACCAGCACAGGAGGTAAGTCAGTAACCAGATAAATTACCAGATACTCTGCTATCATTATCTTCTGATTCAGGTTTCAAAGTGGAATTTTTATACCCCTACAAGGTGGGAGGCATATAGCCTTGCTGTTGTCTGTTTGTCTGTCCATACATGCGGCAATTCTTTTGTCCAACTCCTCATACACCATTGGGAGGATTTAATTATTATTATTATACCACATTTATATAGCGCTCATTTCACACAGCATGTGTGCATTCAAAAGCGCTTCACATGGATGAAATCAATAATCAGAAGGAACCACATGATTATCTATCCAGACAATGAAAAATTTACAATAGATATACAATAAATATAAAATCACTACCCGGAAGGAACCACATAATTGTCCATCCGGTCAATGAAGGATATACAAAAGATATAACTCGGATCAGATGGCTTCTAAAGAATATGAGATGATAATTATTGTGATTTGACTAAAATGATAATTGAGATGCTAATGATTGTTATATGACTTTCATGATGATTGAGATGGTAATGATTGTGGTATGATTATAATGCAATCGGTGATAATGATTATGGTGATAGCTCGTCAAATAAAGGGTTACAGCACCTGGTAGCTTAACACAAAAAGAATATACAGAACCCTCCCTTGGAATATACATTTGTCCCTTCAAACTCTTCTTGTTATTGCCTCCAGGTTCAAGAGGCGGTGGCGAACTGTCTTCCTCCCCTCGTACCAGCCATAAGATCCAATGCTCCAGAGCTGGTTGAGCAGCTCATGAACCTTCTGTTAGACTCAGCTAACTACGGTGAACGTAGAGGGGCTGCCTATGGCCTAGCTGGGCTTGTTCGGGGCTTGGGTATCACATCCCTTAAGCAGTTGAACATTATGACAACTCTAGAGGAAGCTGTGAAGGACAAGAAGAATCCACGCCGCAGAGAAGGGGCGCTGTTTGCCTACGAGATGATGTGTTCCATGCTCGGCAAGCTGTTTGAGCCTTATGTGGTGCACATTTTACCACACCTGCTCCTATGTTTTGGAGATTCCAGCCAGTATGTGAGAGAGGTAAGGTCCCTATACTGACACTATTTGGCATACATAATTATCATGAATGGTAGATATGCAAGATGCAGTTTCCCTGTGTTTAGAACGGAGCATTGCAGAATTATTAAGTATTTCCTCTTGAACTTTGAGTATTTTTTGCTATTTTGGCATGAAACACGGGTAGTTTGTATCACAAACTCTTCCTTCAATTTGACATTTACTGAATTTATAATTAGCATACATAATAACCATGAATAGTAGGAAGATGTAACTTTCATGTCACATGTCTTTACACCAGGCATTGCAGAATTATCTAACCTTGAACATTGAATATCTGTTGCAGTATGAGTGTATTCATCACCTTTAGTGATAGTTCTAGTTCTGTATGTGTGTGCATGCTTTCATCCATCCACTCGTCTATTCATAGCCATATCTTGGTCAGATTTAATTGAAACCATGAGGATGTTTGTTTTCATAGTGAAATACTGTTTACATTTATCTGTGTGACCTGTTCCAGCCTGAGTTATGTGTATTTGATCCATGAAAAAGACATCATTGTATAGTGTTCACACTGCAGCACTATCATTTCTTCATATATCTTGATTATATTTATACAGCATACATATTACCTGATGGTTCTGGACGATTTTGATTCTATTCCAATTGGTCAAAGGAGTCAAAAAATGTTACAGTGATTTTACTATATTTCCAACATTTCTTTATGGATCCTCATCATATTTATTCAGCATGTATATAGTCTTATGACCACCAAACCCTATGTTGTGAGACGATTCTAAAGAGTGGTCACAACATTGGGTTTGGAAAGAGACGATTCTAATGAGTGGTCACATTATAGGGTTTGATGATGGAGAAATAAAGGAGTTATTCTTGAAAATGTTTTAATTTACGCATCGTATCTGGACGTCTGCTATAAAAGCAAACATTTGGTAATTGCAGGTATAGTTTTGCCCAGTACCCTTTGTATAATGATGCTATATATTATTTTGTAGGCTGCAGATGATACAGCCAAGGCAGTGATGGCTATGCTGACGGCACATGGTGTAAAGTTAGTGCTGCCCTCTCTCCTTAAAGGTCTGGAGGAAGATTCCTGGAGAACAAAAGCAGGTCAGGCATTTCTTTGAACTGTTGTTCTTGACACTTTACTATGACATTGTACCTTTATGAATATTCATGCAAGTCTACACCCCTTGTGAAAATGGATGAGTCAAATAATTGTATTAAACATAAAGAAGGATTTTGTTGCCTTACAAACAGTAGAGATTAAGTTCTGTAATATTTAAGCAAACAGGGCAGACCCTGGTCATACAGCTTCTACAAGAGACATACCCATTCGTGGCAAGTATTCTACAGAAGACTTGGCATCAACAGTTAAACAATGGCTTTAACCCTTTCCTCCATAAATACGCCTTTCTATGCCGCTGTAAAAGTCACTTTATGAAACCATTGTAATAACGACGATTAATTCATAGCAATTAATCAGTTTTATTTCTGCAGTAAGTTCACAGTTTGTAATAAATAGAGCTCTATTTATCACAATGGTTTCAAAACTACACAATTCTAACATTTTTCTTTTCTCTTGTAAAATTTAATGCTCCTTTTCGGTAGATTTATTCAAAGAGGTTGGGTCTGAAAATAGCCTATGAGGGAATGGGTTTACTGTGAACCATTTGAATGCTGAATTCTCAAAAAGAATTTATTCATCATTATTATTTAACCATTTATTCCATAAATACGCCTTTCTACGCCATTGCAAACAGAGTACACCCAGGGTCTGCTTATGGGATAATATAGATTCTACTTAGGCAAGAATTTCATGTGTTAATAATTTTAATAATTCATCTAATTAATATTCATGATGTCATCATTGCTTAGGGTCGATCCGGGTAAGTACGGACAATACGGCAAGTACGGACAGTTCCAAAATAAACACACTATCTCGTAAGTTTCATATTTACGCTCTATATCAAGTTTTAAGTTTAGACATTATGAACACCCCTTCTTATATAGTGTGCAGTGTTTGACAGTTGTGACGTATATTTATATATGTGACGTGTATATAACATGCGCACTGTGGGTAAACATACTTCCTTTCTAAAAAGTTTGCCACGGAAGAAATTTTAAACACATAGACACAAACAAATTTCAAGTTAGTAGAATTATAGTTTTTACTTAATCATTTATACTTTGAATACGATACATACATATATATCGAAGCTTTTAAATAAATATCTGTATTCTGGCAAAAACTAAGTAAAATAGATAAAAACTGAAGAATTCCAATGTGTCCGTACTTAACCTACTTATTTTTATAACAGGAAAAATACGGACATGTCAATTCCAGCCAGCCTACGTACGCGGGAAACGACGGGTCATTTCAACACAAGTACAGTGGTGCAAAAGTGCACTGAAATGTTGTTTGACTATTTAAAAAAAGAATATGTTTATGACCATGCAGGTTTATATGAACTGTACCATATACTGTTACAGAGAATTAAATGCAACACCCACGCACTCGCAATCATCTTCGATTATTGCTGCGAACATGAAACGGCGGAGGACGATAGCATTGTGTGGCTTTCGAAGAACTATGCAAGAAAATGCAACGATCTTACTGTGGCTTCAATCTGTGAAGACATTATTGAAAACTCATTATAGATATAAAACAAAGATAATATATAGTAAAACCTCTCTATAACGACCACTAAATTATATTGTTTGATATTTAGGGCAATTGGTTGCTAAAAAGCAAGGTGAAGGTAAAACAGCGCTCTAAAGGGTTTTACTTTCATCTTGCTTTAAGCAATCACCTGTCTTAAGCACAACATAGTTGATATAATTTACTGGCCGTTATAGAGAGGCTTGACTGTTTTGCTAATAAATGAATACATAGATCTATATTGAAACAGTGTTAAAATCTAAATAACCTGCATTTGAGAAAGAGTTTCAATAAATGTAGTGTGTCGATATATTTGTGTCATTTGCTGTAATTAATTAATCCAATTACAGTAAAACCAATTCTATAATGACCACTGAATTGTGTTAATTATTTGGTATGTATGGCAGATTGCTGCTTAAAGTAAGGTGAGAGTAAAATAGAACACTCTAAATGAGCGTTCTGTTTTACTTTCACATTGCTTTAAGCAGCCACATGCCTTATATTATTGGGTGTTCGATGAGACGACAGTGTCTCTAGCCTGACACTAATTAAAGCATCAATAAAATGTACAGACTATATGGAATATATAAATATTCCTGGGACTTGCCAAATTGGTTGAGGATAAAATCTATAAAAATGGACAAAGCTAGATCTATATAAAATAAATGACTACTTTGCCACTAAACTAAAGAATTAAAATGGTGTTTAAATCTGGTGTTTGAGTGCTATTCTCAAACCAATACTCCGTCCTGCTTGTGTGGGTATTGAACCTAAGAGCGGACTACAGGCCTATAATGTTCCATCTAGTCCTGGAACCTATATGCTGAATAGAATGTTATAGAACTGTGTCAAACACTAGATCTATGCGTTTTTGACTGTTGGGACTCACCTTGGTCCGACGCTATAAAACTTTCTCAATTTGAGCTTGCAACAAATAAAATCATTGTCCAAAAAAACCGCTGCAGTCTAGAGCATATACCACTGGCTCTTGCAAAGAAATATTCATGCAGATACTAATTGAAAACGATAACACATTTTTTCCCTAGGTTTGTTGCCAAGGTTACAAATCATTCTTAGTTTTAGCAGCGTACTCATTCTAAGCACGCTGCTTAAACTTAGAAATGCCCTGTAACCTTGGCATAATACCTACAAACTATGATCTTTTCAACTTCTGTTTCAAATATAGTGATCGCAATAAAGAGGTTTAACTTGTAGGTTTTTGCAAGCTCAAACTGAGAAATTTTCATAACTTCGGACCCAACTTTTTTAAAAAAATATTTTACTGTCCGTACTATCCCTATGCAATTTATCATGTCCGTACTTTCCACATCATCGTCCGTACTTTCGCTACCGTGTCCGTACTAACCCGTTTTTGATACTCACGTTATTTTTACACTTTCGCAATATCTCGTGCTCATATCTGCAATAAAAACCACGATAAAGTCAGAAGGAAATATCATCCAAATGATAAATGTCAAACACGGTCGGCCAGGCTCTTAAAACATGATTTTCTGAACCATTTAAGCGTCTGGTGTAAAAGTTGTCCGTACTTACCCGGATCGACCCTACATGAATATTCATGGAGTAAAGGGTTAATATGCAGGTTTGAATTTGCTAAAGGGACAGTAAAATATTTGCAAATGCAAGTTAACTTGCTTACCACATTCAAGAAGTTAAAGATCAATTAAGTATTTATCTGAATGCTTGTCTTTTCAAGGTGCTGTCGAGTTGTTGGGATCTATGGCTTACTGTGCCCCAAAACAGTTGTCTGCATGTTTACCGAGCATTGTGCCAAAACTTACTGAGGTCCTGACTGATTCTCACGTCAGAGTCCAGAAAGCAGGGTCCCAGGCCCTCAAACAAATTGGAAACGTCATCCGAAACCCAGAAATCTTAGGTAAGGTTGTTGAAAATGACCATGTTATTGCCTTTTTAGCTCACCTGAGCTTGCTCAAGTGAGCTATTGTCATGGTGCTCCGTCCGGCGTCCGTCGTCGTGCGTCGTGCGTTGTGCGTCGTGCGTCGTGCGTCGTCAACATTTGGCTTGTGAACACTCTAGAGGTCACATTTGTAGCCAAATCTTCATGAAACTTGGTCAGAATGATTGTCTTGAAAAAATCTCGGATGAGTTCGAAAGTGGGTCATGTGGGGTCAAAAACTAGGTCACTAGGTCAAATTATTCAAAATCTTTGTGAACACTCTAGAGGTCACATTTTTAGTCCAATCTTCATGAAACTTAGTCAGAATGATTGTCTTGATAGAAACTTGGATGAGTTTGAAAGTGGGTCACATACGGTTAAAAACTAGGTCACTGGGTCAAATTATTGAAAAACCTTGTGAACAATCTAGAGGTCACATTTTTAGTCCAATCTTGATCAGACTTGCTCAGGATGATATTCTTGATGATATCTCGATCAAGTTCGATCATGGGTGGGGCAGGATTAAAAAGTAGGTCATTAGGTCAAATCTTAAAAAAATCTTGTTTACACTGTAGAAGCCACAATTTCTGCCTAATCTTCATCAAACTTGCTCAGAATGATAACCTTGATGATATCTTGATCGAGTTTGATCATATGTGGGCTTGGGTCAAAAAGTAGGTCACTAGGTCAAATCTTAGAAAAATCTTGTTTACACTCTAGAAGCCACATTTTCTGCCTATTCTTCATCAAACTTGCTCAGAATGATGACCTTGATGATATCTCAATTGAGATCCATCATGGGTGGGCTGGGGTCAAAATGTAGGTCACTAGGTCAAATCTTAGAAAAATCTTGTTTACACCCTAGAGGCCACATTTTCAGCCCAATCTTGATCAAACTTGCTCAGAATGATAACCTTGATGATCTCTCATTTGAGTTCGGTTGTGGGTGGTGTTGTTTACACTCTAGAAGCCACATTTTCTGCCTATTCTTCATCAAACTTGCTCAGAATGATGACCTTGATGATATCTCAATTGAGATCCATCATGGGTGGGCTGGGGTCAAAATGTAGGTCACTAGGTCAAATCTTAGAAAAATCTTGTTTACACCCTAGAGGCCACATTTTCAGCCCAATCTTGATCAAACTTGCTCAGAATGATAACCTTGATGATCTCTCATTTGAGTTCGGTTGTGGGTGGTGTGGGGTGAAAAAGTAGGTCACTAGGTCAAATCTTAGAAAAATCTTGCCTACACTCTAGAAGCCACATTTTCTGCCTAATCTTGATCACGCTTGCTCAGAATGATAATCTTATGCCGTGTGATTCTTGCTCAGAATGATAACCTTATGCCGTGTGATTCTTTAGCCTATTGGAGGGGCTGTATTCGAATAAACTTTTCAAGCTACAATAGTAATGTGTACCTTGTCTGCATAAGCCTTTCAGATTGAATAACTCTCTGCACAATATGGATATTTTCAATGTTATCAAATGAAAATTAGAAATATTAATTTGTTTTCAACACAAGCCTCACCGATAGTCCATAAAATTAGCTCATTTAGGTATTTAACTATATAAGTAGCAAGCTTGCTGTTTATACAGCTAAATATCTAAATGAGCTAGTTTGGATTTGCAATGAAGAGAATTGGCAATCATAGACATGCGGTCAACTTTTCAAGCTACAATAGTAATGTGTACCTTGTTCAATAGAAACATATTGAGAAAACTTTGAAAATCTTCTTGTCTGAAACTGGAAGGTTAATCTAAGCTTTCATATTTGGCTCATAGCATCATGTTCAGGTCCCCTGCAATTTTTTCTAAATTATTCCCCTGGGGTTAAAATTTGCCCGCCCCAGGGCCGGCTAGTTTTCTATTGAAACATATAGTGAAAACTTTGAAAATCGTCTCCTCTGATTGTCTGGTGAGCGCTTCAGGGCCATTCTGGCCCTCTTGTTTAGTTCTAATAAATTATTTAAAGCTACATGTTATGAATTACAGTCTTGATATTAATTAATAATTTGCTTCCTGACTTTTTCCTATTGTGCTTTAAGATATTGGAACTAAACTTGATATATTACTTTGTCCATGGTATTACAAATTGATTTTTATTTTCATGATTGACCTACATTTGAGGAGTTATTGTTATTGTCACCCATTGCTCTCAAAAAACTTATTCTCAGTAGTTGATGTGCTTATAGTTTGCATTTTTATCACCCTACCCTCTTGTTTTTAAAAATAAATTGGGGGTGTGGTGTATTGCTTTGCACATGTAAGTCGGTCTATCGGTCGGTCAGTAGACCAAATGGTTTCCTATTAATAACTCATCAATCTTTTATATAGAGTCCTCATATTACATAGGGAGGTTTGTCATGTTGAGAAGATGACCAATACTAATTTTGAGGTCAGTAGGTCTAGATCACATATCAAGATCAAAGGTAATAAACATAGACTGACTGCTATTGGAGGCATACATGTGTTACAAACATCTCTTGTATTTATATATTAT
This sequence comes from Azorinus chamasolen, assembly GCA_963576725.1. NCBI lineage: Eukaryota > Metazoa > Mollusca > Bivalvia > Cardiida > Solecurtidae > Azorinus > Azorinus chamasolen. The sequence continues at coordinate 94,779,565 of OY755240.1, read as the reverse complement.
CAGACAAATGTATAGTTTACCATTTGTGATTTTTTTTCATTCCAGCAATTGTTCCAATTTTACTAGAAGCCCTACAGGACCCAGCAAAGAAGACCAACATGTCTTTACAACGGTTGCTTGAAACTAAATTTGTGCACTTTATTGACGCCCCGTCTCTGGCCCTGATCATGCCCGTAGTAGAGCGGGCATTTCAGGACAGAACCACAGAAACTAGGAAGATGGCTGCACAGATTATCGGCAACATGTACTCACTCACTGACCAAAAGGTATGGACAGCAATGTGTTGTTAATGTTTATAGCAAGTACTTGTTTATTTTGTTTTGAAATACAGTAGAAACTGTCATAAGCAGCCATTCAATAATTGAACATAGGAGTCTTAAAAAGCTGCTGGTTACTTAATGCAGGGCAAAAGTAATGCAGAAAGCTCCTATAGTTGCTTTCTGCATTACTTTTGACCTGCATTAAGTTACCACTTGCCTTACAGACCTTTTTTATGGCTGCTTAAGTCAGATTCTATTGTAAATAAAAATGTGTTGTTAATTGGAGTCAAATGTTATTTAAAACTTTTTGACTGGGTAGGTGAGTTTGTATGAAATTATGTGAGCATTGAACATTTTTAAGAGATAGTTTTTGTTATAGAAAGACATTTTTAAGTTTTTGTTATAGAAATACATTTTTAAACTATGTAATAGTTTTAGCTCTTATCATTCTGTAGTATAATGTCTGCTCAAAATCAGCTTGAGCATTTTTACCTATGTGTGATTTGTTCAAAGTCTGGAGAAACTTCAGACAGAGTGCCGAACGTCTGAGATCCTGATGAGGTCCATGAATAAAGCTGAGCTCTCCTGATGAGGTCTATGAATATGTGATAACACACTGAAGTTTTACATTTAGTGCCTATTTTTATCAGACCTGTTCTATATTTCTCACATCAAAATTGATGTGCTCTTACTGGAATCAACATTTAAAACTATGGATGTAAATCCGATTAGATATGAATAGATTACCTGTAGTTATATTGAATAGTGTATCAAGAGAAAATATGAATAAATTTTACTGCTATTAAATCAAATAACCTGAATCAACTTGGAAGCTCAATGAATCAAAGCATACTGAGTCATTATTGTACCGGAATGTGGCAAATGTAAAACACTGATCAAATTTGAAAAATACTGTTTTTGCAGTCTTCTTGTCTTTTTTCTTTAGCATTGGACAAAAAATTCAATTCAAACTAGTAAGTTTTAAGAATTTGAATTGAATATTTTCAGTCAAAATAAAGGGGAATAAACATCAGTTGAACTGAAATAATTCTTATTATAGGCGAGTTTGGTAACATGCAGGTGGATTCCAGTAATTATGTCAATTCCGATGACCCCCACAGAGTACCAATGACAATTAGTACCTGAAATATCTGTTTTTGACATTTATTATTATATTTTAGGATCTGGACCCATACATAGAAAAGGTGATCCCAGGTCTGAAGCAGTCCCTGCTGGACCCTGTGCCAGAGGTGCGTAGTGTGTCAGCCCGGGCTCTTGGTGCCATGGTGAAGGGTATGGGAGGGGACAAGTTTGATGAGCTCATGTCTTGGCTCATGGACACCATCAAGACTGAGAGTAGCTCAGTAGACAGATCTGGGGCAGCCCAAGGTATGATTTATTTAAGTACAATGCAATTTCTATGTTTCCCTCTGTATTTCACATTCATGGAAAACTTGAATTTGACTATGGTCTGTATCACAAAATATTGGTGCTGTAGTTCTCAATTAACCATGATCTATCACAAAATATAAGAACTGTAATCCTCAATTAACCAGCAAATTCATCTATGGTATTTCCTACTTGTAACAGTCTATTATGAAGATATTCCAAGCAAAATGTTTACTGCTAAGGGTTAATTTTTATATTAAACTGTATATAGACAATAACTTCTTGATTGAGATTGTTATTTATGATTCATTTTGCAAATTGTGTCATTCAATGGAATATTAATCCTTTCCTCCATAGAATATTCACATTAGAAATAATTACTTCATGAATATGTATTAACCCTTCGCTTGCTGAATTTTAAAATACATTTCTCCTTCTTTACCCATGCCCTGTTGTATAATTACATATATCTTCACTGTGTACAAATATTTCGCTTTGAAATCACTGCTGCGGATTGCACTGGTTGCACAATCAACTTGTAAATAGTGCAGACTCAGATGAGACAGCTCCTGCAGGAGCTGTCTCATCTGGGTCTTCACTATTTACAGGTAGGTATATTGACGTGAATAGCAAGCGAAGGGTTAATAGCTGAAATTTGATAATGGCATATGTAAACAGGATTTTGTGGTATTGGTAGAAACTGTAGAGTAGGATCTGTCAGAAATTCGGAAGCAAACAGAGCAGACCCTGAATATACAGCTTCTACAAGATCCATCTGATCTAAATCTACTCTGTTTGCAAAGGAGTTGAAAGGTGTAGCTATGGAGTAAAGGGTTAATTACTACATGACAGAAATGTTCAGAAATGATGAGATTCAATAAATAGTAACTTTGTATCTGGTTTGATTTATTATTTTGTCAAAGAACATGTGACAGTTCTTAAAATCAAAATTTACATGATTGAACATTTCTGCGCAGTTATTTAGGAATAGATTTTGGTTTTAGACTTATATTGCATAGCGTTACATGTCACTTTGAAATGTAGACAGATATGGAAAATGAATTACATAGCATCAAATATCTCTATAGATCACTTTTTATTAGTAATCAGGCAATGCCTTTGTTTGATCTATATTAATTCAAAATTTCAATACCTACTGAACATCCATGGACAAAATAGTTATAATAAAATGTGGAACATTGTAGCCATTTTAATAACTAAAGAAACACAACTATCAAATTCCGTTAGCAAACAGAGCAGATCCTGATCAGACGGCTCCTATAGGAGCTGTCTGATCTGGGTCTACTCTGTTTGCAGAGGCAATTATATGAAAGAAAAGGTTAATTTCTGATGTATCTGCTGTAAATAATGTATGAGAGACAGATCCCATACTGTTTTTGTTTTGTAGGTCTCAGTGAGGTGGTTGGTGGTATGGGTCTAACTGACTTGCACAAGCTGATGCCAAATGTTATAGAGACCACCCAGCGTACAGACATACCATCACACGTACGGGATGGCTACATCATGATGTATATTTTCCTGCCTCCGGTGTTTAAAGATGACTTCAAACAATATGTGGGGCCTATCATCCCTTCCATTCTACAGGTAAACTTGTTTACTGTTATACCCCACTTTTGAAAAAAGTAGGGATATTCAAAAGTGGGGGTATATTGCTTTGCGCATGTCGGTCTGTCTGTCTGTCGGTCGGTAGATCAAAAGATTTCCGATTAATAATTGATAAACCGCTTAGCGCAGGATCTTCAAATTTGCTGTGGTGGTTGCTCATGACCACTAGATGACCCCTATTGTTTTTCAACTCACTAGGTCAAGGTAAAGGTCTCCATGACTTTAACAAGTGAAATGGTTTCTGATCAATAACTGCTCAAGGGTTTGGCTTAGGATCTTCTTCAAACTTACCATGGTGATTAGTCATGACCACTAGATGACCCCTACGGTTATTAGGTCACTAGGTCAAAGATCAGGCGATCTGTTTTTTTTAGGTCATCATGACCTTAGGCGTAAAAAAAAAATAGGTTTGTTTCTGGTTACATGCCCCAAAAAAAGTTGGGTCGGTAGGTCGGGATTTTTTTTTTTTTATTATTGTTATTATTTTTGGTCAGTAGTATGCTAAAAATCGAACTGATACCTAATTATGAACATATATTCATAGTAGGCATAGTCTTATATGAATAATCATCAATATTCATCAGGTAACGGTTAATCTGTGGTATGGACCTATTGGCATTTAGCACCCCACTGTAAAACGCCACTATTAACCAAATCGTATTTTCTACAAGGAATGTACTATACGTAGTTTAACCAAGTAAACTCTTCTTTTAATTTCTGGCAGAATTGCCCTATTTCTTCCTCATATTTTCTCTTCGACTCCTTACTTTCCCTTTCTTTCTTGTCATCTCTACTGCCCGTAAACCCAAATTGAAACTGGCATACATCGTCGCGAGTGTAAATAACAGAAAAGTGGTGTTAGTGTGGGAAACCAAGATTTACAACATCTATTTTACGACATAAATTTAGGGAACGTTTCATAATGTTTTAAGTGGTGTCATTAAGAATCATTTGGCAAATATTTTTTTCTGTTATTATATTCCCTTAAAATATAAATTTCCACGCAAACTTTTACACGAAACCTTAACTGAAATAAAAGCTTTAGAATTACTAGTGACTTTTTCGAAAATGATAGTGTTTTATCACAATACCCTAACTTATTTTGAGACAATCCCGACCTCGACATGTTATGAAGTCACGTGGTTTGCAAGGTGCTCGCAGCTTTCTCTACTTAGTACAATATTAAAAACAAAACTATTTAGAGCGAAAGAAGGAGAAAACAAGTGGAAAAGCTTGCATAATGAATGGAAATTTTCTAGAATCGATTATTTTGCACTGGACCATTCGGACCAGTTGAATTTTTAACGTCTGGACCTGCACTGCCCTAGAAATGTCGTTCGGTCTATGGTTACTGTAGTGTCAAACTCCGATGTTTCTTTTTAGCGTTTTCTTTGACTGTGGCGAAAATAATGTTTGACCGGTGGAAATGTTGAGATGTGTCAACATAATGGGAATTTCTCCATCGTTTTTTTTTTAAATTCTTTCACAAAAATTGGGATAAAAAGAGGCTTTTTCCAATTGGGAAGTCCCCGAAGATCGGCGTCTCACCAAACTCGTAATAATCACAAGAGACAGAACTGCGAACATTTCAGGATGCAATAAAAAAAAAGTGAGTTGGGGGGTAAAATGGACGATCGGTCGGGTAACCAGAAACAAACCTATTTTTTTTTTACGCCTTAACTGGTGAAATGGTTTCCAATCAATAACTGCTCAATGGTTTGGCCTAAGATCATAAAACTTGCTGTGGTGATTAGTCATGACCACTAGATGTCCCCTACTGTTTTTGAGGTCACAAGGTCTAAGGTCGAGGTCCCCATGACCTTAACTTGTGAAATGGTTTCCGATCAATAACTGCTCAAGGCTTTATCTTAGGATCTTCAAACTTGCTATGGTGATTAGTCATGACCACTAGATGACCCCTATGGTTATTAGGTCACTAGGTCAAAGATCAGGGGTATACATGTTTTACAAACATCTTTGACCTTGTTTAGCTTTCTTGATGTTGTGATAAGATTGATATTGGCCATTTTGTGTATCTACACTTCTGCACAAAATATTTTATGGCTTAAAGGGTGGGGAGATTGTTTGTTGTTGTTTGACTACATATGATTAAGATCAAAACTAAGAATTCAATGAAATGCAAAAAATAAGCTTTTTCTTTGTTAAACCATAATATACAGTATGTAACAAGTGCTTATCATGAGACAATTTCTAGATAACAAATATGTCCCACTTTTTGTAAAAAAAAAAGTGGGATTGGGAATATTGCTTTGCACATGCTGTATGTCAATCATAATACCAAATGGTTTCCCATCAATAAGTCTTTTACCTGGAGTCCTCATATTTGTTGTCATGATGTGTAGATGATCTTTATTATACCCCCACAACAAGGATATGAAGGGATACTGGAATCAGGTTTTCAGGCTTTTTAGAGTTGTGGCTTTTGAATTTACAAAAATTCATGAAATTTTATGAGGGCATATTATCTGTCATGTTCATTTATCAGCCAAATGGCCCCAGGCATATTGGAGTTAAGGTCCTTAATCTAAATCTATAATCTTCATGAAATTGTGTGTGATCATAACATCTTGGCCAAGTTTAATAATCAGTCAAATTTCCTCAGTCATTTTAGAGTTATGGCCCTTAAAAAAGACAAAGTTGCCTGTTTTAGCCCAGTCTACTCTACAAGATACAAAATTTTTTATTTTACGTCAGATATAAATTACAGATAACATTAGCTCATGACTATTTTCCGACTCTGTAAGTCAAACAGTTTTTATCTGATCATCGCTAATTTTCAGGAAAATGTATGGCTATGTCTGGGTCAAGATTGATAATCAGCAGAATGGCCAAAGGCACGTCAGACTTCTGGCTCTTGAATTAGTAAAACTGACCATTATAGCCTTGTCTCTAAAAGTTTCTGTCATGGATACATCATGCTTAAGTTTGATTGCTATGTACATGTACTTAGATTATGGCCCTTCTTTTGTTGAAATAACTGAACAAATCTTCCATTGATCTGAGAAGGACATATTTTATGTCAGTTTGGCAGTCTTGTCGTCGTATGTTTTAGGCTTTGGCAGACGAGTCTGAGTTTGTTCGTGACACCGCATTGCGAGCAGGTCAACGTATCATTAACATGTTCGCTAACACTGCGATAGAGCTGCTGCTGCCACAGCTTGAGAAGGGACTCTTTGATGATAACTGGAGGATCAGATACAGCTCAGTACAACTGCTGGGAGATCTCCTGTACAATATCTCAGGTGAAATAGTTGTTAACTTTTTTCTAGCTTGGTAAAATATTAGTAGAGAAATTTGTTTTACTTTCTTCATATTTGATTATGTACCCCACAAGGTTGTAAATGTATTCACTTGAGTATTTTCAACATTGACAGAGATATGGGCCTTAATCTTATGACAATTGGGGATTTAAGGTTTGTGTCTCATGTAATACTGAAACTATTAGCACTAGAATTATGAAATCTCAGGAGTGTATTCATCAGCATGTAAACTTGTGCACCTGGGTGTTTTCATCCAAACTCAATGAAGATTTATTGAGTTATGGACCTTGATATTGTGGAAATTGGTGATTTTTATTACACCTAGATACACTGCACAGAAACTCAAATATGATTTGGTGTAAAGAATATTTTCAGTGAATTGATATGTTTTTATTTCACACTTATTGTTAGAGGCTAATAAATTGGTCTGATTCTGAATGCTCAAGCAAATAGTATGGGGGAAATCAATGGCTTATGTTTACTTATTGTGAGTCCCTATTTTGTTATGAAGTGAAAACATTGAATCGCAATTTAAGTTGAATGTGTTTGTATCATATCTCAATATTTATTTTTGAGCAACTGTCATTTGACGGAGTTAGAAGCAAATGTGTAGTACAGTAGAACCCCTCTAATCTGACCACTAAATGAATAAACATGGGTGTCTTTATAAGCAGGTGGTTGCTTAATGCAGGACAAAAGTAATGCAGAAAGCTCCTAGGAGCTTTCTGCATTCCTTTTGTCCTGCATTAAGCTACCACCTGCGTCTAGCACGCTGAATTAAACATCTTTTAGATGGTCGCATTAGCGGGGTTTTACTGTATTTTCAAGAAATTGACTGGTGATTTTATGCAAAAATGAGTGTTACTGTGTTGATCAGTTTATAGTATATTAACCCTTTACTCCATAGGTATGCCTTCTACGCCTTTGCAAAGAGATTAGACCCGGATTAGACTCTGATTATGGTCTGCACTTTTGCCTGTTATATAATATAGATATGATTCTACAGTTTCTGCCATGGCCAAAAATTGCTGTGTCCATGTGCTATTATAACAATTAATCCAATTAATATGAAAAATATCATTAATATTTCTTTCATATATATTTATTAAGTTAATGGTTAAAAAGTGTTTCAGTGCCGAGGTAACTCTGACAATGATCAAGGAGATCTAGGGAAGTCAGTATTTATAATGTAGAACTATGGGAAAACTTAAGAATATTCTTGAAAGAGATGATGACGTCAAGAATTATATTAATTTTTACAATGTCATATTGGCACATGTTGGTTTTTAGCTCACCTGGCGCAAAGTGCCAGGTGAGGTATTGTGAGGGGGCAGTGTCCGGCGTCGTGCGTATGTGCGTCGTCAACAATTTACTTAAACATCTTCTTTTCTGAAACCACAAAGCCTAGAGCTTTGGTATTTAGTATGTAGCATGATCTAATGGTCCTCTACAAAGATTGTTCAAATGATGACCCCGGACCAAAAATGGCCACGCCCCGGGGCTTATCAGTTTTTCATAGGAAAATCTTTAAAAAATGGTCTTCTCTGAAACCGTAAGGCCTAGACATTTGATATTTGGTATGTAGCATCATCTATTGGTCCTCTACAAATATTGTTCAAATTATGTCCCCCGACCAACAATGGCCCCGCCCTGGGGTTTATCAGTTTTTCTTAGGAAAATCTTTAAAAAAAAACCGGGGCTTATCAGTTTTTCATAGGAAAATCTTTAAAAATCTTCTTCCCTGAAACCGTAAGGCCTAGACCATTGGTATTTGGTATGTAGCATTATCTAATAGTCCTCTACAAAGATTGTTCAAATTATGACCCCTGGACCAAATATGGCCCGCCCCGGGGCTTATCAGTTTTTCATAGGAAAATCTTTAAAAATCTTCTTCTCTGAAACCGTAAGGCCTAGACATTGGATATTTGGTATGTAGCATCATCCATTGGTCCTCTACAAAGATTGTTCAAATTATGACCCCTTGACCAAAAATGGCCCCACCCAGGGCTTATCAGTTTTTCATAAAAAGCTTCTTCTCTGAAACTGTAAGGCCTAGACCTTTGATATTTGGTATTGTAGCATCATCTAATGGTCCTCTACAAAGATTGTTCAAACTATGACCCCCGGACCAAAAATGGCCCCGGCCCGAGGCGTATCAGTTTTTTATAGGAAAATCTTTGAAAATCTTCTCCTAAACTGTAAGGCCTAGACCTTTGAAATTTAGTATGTATTATCTATCATCTGATGGTTTTCTACCAAGATTGTTCAAATTATGACCCGCCCCTGGCTTATCAGTTTTTCATAGGAAAATCTTTAAAATCTCCTTCTGTGAAATTGTAAGGCCCGGAACTTTGAAACTTATATGAAGCATCATCTAATGTTCCTTTATTTAGAATTTGTTCAAATTTGAAACTCAAGGCCTGAAATTATGGCCCTTGGTTTCATATTGGCCCCAATCTGAAGCTTACTTATTTTTACATAGAAATACAGTGTATGCATATGTCTATAGTAACCAGGTGAGCGATTTAGGGCCATCATGGCCCTCTTGTTTTAAAAGGCAGAAACTGGAGAATCAAATTTATATCATGTCATAAGCAAACAGTAGGACCTGATCAGATGGTTCCTATAGGAGACATCTGATCTGGGTCTGCTCTGTTTGCAAAAGCGTTGAAAGGCATACTTATGGAGTAAAGGGTCAAGAGTCTCTGATAAGAATTAAAATTGTCATATATTTTCATGACTTTCCAGTCGTTTGACTTTTGTTAGGAAAGAGGACATTTTTTGTTCACATTTATAGTATGCCCCTTTCATTTCAGGTGTATCTGGTAAGATGTCCACAGAATCAGCTGGTGAAGATGATAACTTTGGAACAGAGTCCTCTCAACAACTGATTCTTAAGATCCTGGGACCTGAGAGAAGGAATCGGGTACTCTCTGGACTGTACATGGGTAGGTCTGACACAGCCCTCTTTGTCAGACAGGCAGCTCTACATGTCTGGAAGGTCATCGTGTCCAACACGCCGAGAACATTGCGAGAAATTTTGTCTACACTTTTCACATTACTGCTTGGCTGTCTGGCAAGCACAAGTCATGACAAAAGACAGGTAGCTATATATTATCCAAAAATAATATTTGTCTGGATTGTTAAAAAGTCATAGATTTGGATTATTATGTCTCCCCCCATATTTATATGGGGGAGACATATTGTTTTCGTGAGAGTTGTCTGTCTGTCCGTCTGTCCGCACTCACCAATGGGTAGTTGTGTGACTTTTTCTAACTAGTCACACAAGTAAAATCATTAACCTGGCCATCTCTTGTGACATTAACCTGGCCATTTCTTGTGACATTAACCTGGCCAGTTGTGGGACATAGGGTTAGGGTTAGGGTTAGCTTCCAGATCATTCTTTTCCAAAGTTAGAGCCAAAAATAGTTTTTCTTGTGGGACTAGTCCCACAAGAAAAGATCAAAGGAAAAAGTCACACAACTACCCATTTGTTAGTACGTCCATCCGTCTGTCCGTCTGTCTGTCACACTTTTTGTCCGGACGATAACTTCAATATGCCTGATGCCAGTTGATTGAAACTTCATATATGGAAAGAGCATAATGAGAGGAAGTGTCATGCACAAGGTCCATAACTCTGGCTTCACTAATATTGGAGTTATTGCCCTTTGTAAAAAAAAATCACACTTTTTTGTCTGGACGATAACTCCTATATGGCTCATGCCAGTGGATTGAAACTTCATATATGGAAAGATCAGGACGAGAGGAAGTGTCATGCACAAGGTCCATAACTCTGGCTTCACTAATATTGGAGTTATTGCCCTTTGTAAAAAAATCACAATTTTTTGTCCGGATGATTACTCCTATGTGACACATGCCATTGGAGTGAAACTTCATACATGGAACGATCATGATAAGAGAAAGTGTCATGCATAAGATCTATAACTCGAGCTTCAATAAATTTAGAGTTATTGCCCCTTGTACATTTGTTTAATTCTTTCTTGTCCGGACGATAACTCCTACATGGCTCTTGCCATCGTATTGAAACTTCATGCATGGAAAGAGCATGATAAGAGAAAGTGTCATGAACAAGGGCCATAATTCTGGCTTCAATACTTTTGGAGTTATTGCCCTTTGTTACATTTTTTGGCCGATCAATAACTCCTGTTCGACTGATGCTATTGGAATGACATTTTATTTTTGGAAAGAGCATGTTGAAAGTAAGTGTCATGCACAAGGGCCATAAATCTGGTATCAGTATTTTTGGAGTTATTAGCTGTTATCATTTTCTTCTTGAAAAATGTAGTGTGGAAAACGCATAATGAGGGGAAGTATCATTCATCAAGACCATAACATTTTTAGTGATTTCCTTTTACATATTGTTTTTATTAGAGGTGAGACATCCGTTTTTGTGACAAAAACCTCTAGTTAGTTGTTGAATCTAGTTGAGCTTGCAGTTGGTTACACGCTTAAAGTTTCTTGGACAGTCTCCTTGCCATTACTTGAATGATTGAGCAATCACATCTTTTCCCTCATATAAATGCCTTTTCATGCATTTGTAAACAGAGTAGACCCAGATCAGATGGCTCCTTATAGGAGCCGTCTGATCAAGGTCTGCTCCGTTTGCTTTTGACACAATATAGTTATGATTCTAGTTTTTGTTAAAGCAAAAAAAATCTTGAAAAATTTACATTATAAAAATCCAGTTAATAAATAATTCGTGATGTCATTATTTCTTTAAAGAATACAGGAATTTGGCCATGGCAGAAACCATAAAATCATAGTTACATTATTTCTTAAGCAAACAGGACAGACCCTGATCAGGAGGTTCCTACAGGTGCTGTCTGATTATAGTCTAGTTATATTATTTCTTAAGCGCAAACAGGACAGACCCTGATTAGGAGGCTCCTACAGGTGCTATCTGATTATAGTCCACTCTGTTTGCAAAGGTGTAGAAAGGCGTACTTACAGAGTAAAGGGTTAAATTTTGATGTTGATGCAAAATTCCTTTCAGCAATGTAAAACTCATACTTCAGGTCATAGATTTGTAAATTTAACACTTAACAAAAGCTTTGATCCAGAGAAAACACCAAATTGGATCATCAGGATCCAAGCTATTTGACTCTATGTCAGTACCATTACCGGCACATAACATCTAGAACATACTGAAATGGAAACCTATATTCCATGTACTTTTTCAGGTTGCTGCCAGAACTCTTGGTGACCTGGTCAGGAAACTTGGTGAGCGGGTTCTGCCTGAGATTATCCCCATACTGGAGAGTGGGTTAGATTCAGATGACAGTGACCAGCGGCAAGGAGTTTGTATTGGGCTCAGTGAGATTATGGGTTCTACACAGAGAGACCATGTAAGATATTTAGTCATAGGGATACAGTAAAGATTATTTATAAGGTTTTGCAAGGGACCGTGGTAAAGAAAAAGTTATAACTGAGAAATGTTATAAATATTTTACCGTATTCTGAGCAGCAAGTTGCTATTATACTGTGCCTTTCACTCATTTTTGTCACTCAATTTGAATCAAGATTTTTTTTCTTTTTCTTTCCAAATCAAATGTAAATCACTTGTCATTGTTTTCTAGGAACTCTGTCCAAGTTTCCCTTGGTTTCATTTTTAAGTAAAGATTTCAGACCTTATAAACAATGTTTACCCGTTGTAAATATCATTTCAAATTGCAAATGGTGGACGACTGATGTCGAGTGGAACTTTCGTTTTTTTTTCGAAGGTTAGTATGGAATTTGATATATATGAAATTGGATCGAGATCAGGTTGATGAAGGTTACGATATTGTAGGTGGTTGTGTATGCAGACAGCCTGATCCCAACAGTACGACGAGCCCTCACTGACCCACTGCCGGAAGTCAGACAGGCAGCCGCCAACACCTTTGACAGTCTCCATAACAACATTGGAAACAGAGCCTTGGATGAAATCTTGCCAGATCTTCTCAATAAACTGGTATGTACATATGAAGCAGGACTAGAAATCCAGAAATCACCAATCTGAACCGATTTTTGAAATCTGGGACGGATATGTACGACAGAATTTGGAAAACAATTGATCCCAAAATTTCATTTTTGAAATAACATAGATCAGATTGTACCATTTCTGCCATATATGCCATTATACAGTGAACCCTCATTATACCGGCATTCGTTACAATGGCACCCTCGTTATACCGGCAGTATGCATTGAAACAAAATTACCGTTAAGTCTTTTGAAACAAACGCTGAATAAATAGATGCAATGCTAAAAAGATGGCATCCTCATTATACCAGCAAATTGTCTGGAAACAAACACCTCCATTGTAATGAGGGTTCACTGTATTCGTCAATGCATTATGCATTCATGAATATTCATTTCTTAAAGGTTTAATACAACTGCTGTCTGTAACAGTTAGACTAGATGAAAGTAGCAGTCTCTTGGTCCTTATTTGATGTATGGTATGATAAACATATGTACTGTAAAACAGGCTATATTGGCGTCATGATTATTTCGCGTAAATGTGATTTTGTATTAATATGCGTCATGATGATTTCGCTACGGCGTCCCTCTCGCTGATTTAACATAACGGAAATAGAATCGTATAAAACGCTGCCAAATGCTGAAAAAAGGGCAAAGAATAAATTTCTGCTGAATGTAGACTGCCATCTGCAATTTAGGGGTTATCAATTGATAGTTGTGAACTAAGTCTGCGGTGTTTATAGTATGCGTGAAGGCCTGTATTTACCAGTATTCAATTTTGTAATTGTTTTGAGAGTTTTCCCCAAAACTAGGATATATGGCACGGCGTTACACGTTGGTCTACTGCTGAAATGGTGGAAATGTAAGCCACAAAGTTACTACTCATTTATAACTTCGGGATCTTATTTGGATCAAATCTGTCTGCAAAAGACACAATTTGTCCATTAGCATGCTTAAAGTTAAATGCATGTCCTTATTGAAACTTGGATGGTAAAGATGTGAATTGACAGGTTTGTGTATACGTGTTGATCTGTTAAACGCGGCTCGCAACAAGCCAGTATTCAATAGTCAAAACAAGTGAATTACTTTTCACAAACCCTTAGAGTTAAAACTGTTTCAAAAGTCTGTAACTGTACAAACACAACCAGATGATATATGTGACAATTTATCACTTGCCATACATGTATCCATTTTCTGGTCTGTATTTTTTATTTAAACACTTTTTTGTTTACTAAACAAACTTTTTATGGAAGCAATACACTTCATTCAACATTTGTATTGAACAGAGATTTTTTTAATACAGAAAATACGTAGACGACGTTGTGATAAAACTGGCCATATTCCGGATATACCTATTTAGGACATTACTCCGTGTTATACTTGTTACTGATTTATTAGTAAGAATATCGAATTCGCGAGGCAAAGCATTCGCAAATTAGCATGAAATATATATTGTCGCTAATAAAACCTGTTTTACAGTATCATTATTGTTTTTTTCTGTGACTAGGATGGAGAAGGAAATATGGCAGAGAGAGCCTTGGATGGACTGACACAAGTGATGATTGTCAAAAGCAGAGTTGTCCTCCCCTACCTTGTACCACAGGTAATACATGTTATACAGATTCATAATGAGGTACACTGTCATACATGTTACACAGATACATAATGAGGTACACTGTCATACATGTTATACAGATACATAGTGAGGTACACTTTAATACATGTTACACAGATACATAGTGAGGTACACTGTCATACATGTTACACAGATACATAATGAGGTACACTGTCATACATATTATACAGATACATAGTGAGGTACACTTTAATACATGTTACACAGATACATAGTGAGGTACACTGTCATACATGTTACACAGATACATAGTGAGGTACACTGTCATACATGTTATACAGATACATAGTGAGGTACACTGTTATACTATACATAATGAGGTACACTGTCATACATGGTATACAGATACATAGTGAGTACACTGTCAGACATGACATACAGATACATAGTGAGGTACACTGTCATGCTTATTACACATATAGTGAGGTACCCTGCCATACATGTTACACAGATACATATAGTGCGGTCATACATATACAGATACCTAGTGTGGTACACTGTCATACATGACATGTTACACAGATACATAATGAGGTGCACTATTATAAATGTTACACAGATACATAATGAAGTACACTGTTACCACGGGTTGTACATGTTATAAAGAAACATAGTGAGATACAGTTACCACAGGTAATACATGTTACACAGATACAGGTTGTGCATGTTAAACACATACAGTGAGGTACACTGTTACCACAGGTAATACATGTTACATAGACACCTGGTGACATACAGTTACCACAGGTTATGCATGTTACACAGACTCATGGTGAGGTACACTGTTACAACAGGTTATACATGTTACACAGACACATATTAAGTTACACTGTTACCACAGGTAATACATATTACACAGACACATCTTGACATACACTGTTACCACTGGTTATGCATGTTACACATACACATGGTGAGGTACACTGTCCTCCAGTACCTTGTACCACAGGTTATGCATGTTACACAGACACATAGTGAGGTACACTGTTGCCACACGTAATACATGTTACATAGTCACATAGTGAGGTAGGTAAACTGTCACATAGTGAGGTACACTGTTACCACAGGTAATACATGTTACACAGACACAACGTGACATACACTATTACCACCGGTTATGCATGTTACATAGACACATGGTGAGGTACACTGTCCTCCAGTAACTTGTACCACAGGTTATGCATGTTACATAGACACATAGTGAGGTACAGTCCTCCAGTACCTTGTACCACAGGTTATGCATGTTACACAGACACATGATGAGGGCACTGTCCTCCAATAACTTGTACCACAGGTAAAACATGTTACACAGACATATAGTGAGGTACATTGTTAACACAGGTAATACATGTTACACAGTAACATAGTGAGGTACACTGTCCTCCAGTACCTTGTCCGCATGGTTTCTCCAAAATCTTTGGATTTGAAAATAAAATTTGAAAATTGATCAGCAGTATGCCTAGATGTGCATATCTTATTCCTGCTCCGGTTCGATGATATTCTGCAGAGATATGGGACTTTGAAATTTTCACATGGAAATTTTTGTCCACGTGGATTTTCCAAAACCTTTAATCACATTTTCATGAAACTTCATAGGATTGATCAGCACTATGCCTAGTTTAACATTTTTGTTCCTGTTCCGTTTCCATGATTTTCTGCAGAGATATGGGACTTTGAAATTTTAAAATGGAAAATTTTGTCTGCGCGGTTTCTTTGAAATTTTAACATGGAAAATTTTGTCTGAGCGGTTTCTCCAAAACCTTTGGTCGGATTTTCATGAAACTTCGTAGGATTGATCAGCACCATGCCTAGTTGTGCATATTTTATTACTGTTCTGGGTTAATGATTTTCTGCAGAGTTATGGGAATTTGGAAAATTTTGTCCGCGCTGAGGGGGGGGGGGGGGGGGGGGGGTTGAATACATTGGTTTTTGTATCAAAAACATTTATAGTTCTTCCACTTCACTTTAGACATGCAAAGTTTCAAACAAATCGGACCCTTGTGAGACATTAATTTACAAAGAACTCAACTTGTTCATTTCACTGTGTTTTTTGTTTCAGTTGACTGCAGTACCAGTCAACACAAAGGCTTTGTCATACTTGGCCTCAGTGTCTGGTGAGGCTCTTACCAGACATCTGTCCAAGATCCTGCCAGCACTTATGTCCTCTCTCAGTGAAAAAGCTGGAACACCAGAGGAGCCCCAGGTCAGTAGAGCATCTGCTGGACAGAGTCAGTTGATAATTAAATCTTTGATTTTAACCCTTCTCTTGCTGAATTTTAGAATACATTCCTCCTTCTTTACCCATGCCCTGTTGTATAATTACATATATCTTCACTGTGTACAAGTATTTCGCTGTGCAATCACTGCTGTGGAGTGCGCTAGTTGCACAATCAACTTGTAAATAGTGCAGACCCTGATGAGACAGCTCCTGCAGGAGCTGTCTCATCTGGGTCTTCACTATTTACAGGTAGGTATATTGATGTGAATAGCAAGTGAAGGGTTAATTGTTCTTGCTGTTTTGTTTCAACACTATGATCCCAGTATCAGACAATTTAGATCCTGATAAGATGGCACACTTTTGCAAAGGTGATAACAGATTTGCCTTTGGCAGCCAAAGTGATAGGTGCAATAGTTGCTCATTGACTTCAAGTTTTTACTTGACCCAACTCTTGGTATTGGTATATGATACAAGTTTAAACATTGATACTTGCCTAGCTTGTTTATTGGTACAATGCTTGTAAAACAAATTCACATTCTTCTTTCACAGGAACTGGAGTATTGTAAGAATGTGGTTATGTCAGTGGAGGACGACAAGGGTGTGCAAACCATCATGGAAGAGCTACTTGGCTCCTCGCACTCCAAAGACCCGGCCCTGTGTCGTGCCTCTGTCACAATCCTGTGTTCGTTCTGTGAGAACACGAAGGCAGACTATGAAGACTACCTGCAGCAGTTGTTCCGAGGACTGATTGCATTGTTCGTGAGGCGGGAGGAAGAGGTGCTGTTAGCAGCCTGGGAGTGTCTCAATGCCATCACCAAGGTACAGTTAATCTTGCGCCAGCGGTCACTTGGAATAATAATCACAGGTTTTAACCGTTTCTACACCTTTTTACAAACAGTGTAGACCCATGTCAGACAGTTCCTGTAGGAGCAGTCTGATTAGAGTCTGCACTGTTTGAACTGAGGATCTTTTATTCTGCCTTTCATAGATATTATTGCTAATATATAGATATGAACAAATGTAATGTTGGATAATAAATATGCCAAGAGATGGAGTTTAACTGGTAGATATTCATGGAGTAAAAGGTTAAGCTGACAGTTCAAAGTCCATCCATGAAAAATCCCTCTTTAATTGACCATGTTCGGCAGACGTTATCCACTAATTGGAGTGTTTGTAACAATTACACTGAAGTTGAATTTATGAGCATATTAGTAGTCCTTAGATTTTAACATATAAGCCTTGGAAAACCCTTTAAATTATGCAATGAAAACTGTATGAAGCATGTATGAACAATACTGATGGAAAGATGTATGAAAGGGAATTTTTGCTTTGAAATTTTCTTCACTGTATAACATAAAGTGTAAAGTGCTTACCGGTAATTCAGAGACAATATGGCCAATGGGTCATCCGTCTCTTATTGACACATTTTGTAGTTTTTGTATTTCTTTGCTGAAACCAATCTTGTTGACACTTATGTAGAACTCGCTTAATAGGAGACCCAGGTTTCTAATAACTACCAACAAGATGGGTTTACTGCAAACTATTTTGATAGGTGAAACTACCCCTCAATTCTACAGATCTGTAATAATTATTCCATACTTTAAGCTTTACTTACAATCCACAACTGAAGTATGTATAGGAGTCCCTATGGGAGATGGTCCATCTGACTGTCTCTTCAATGGGTTTTCTTGTCCCATGCTTTTTCTCAACAACTTTTGACTAGATTTTAATGAAACTTTATTGTAAGTTTTATTATCAAGATGAGGTGTGCATATTTTACAACTGTGTGGTTTGATGATTTTTCAGAGTTATTCAACATAGTCTGGCAAGCTGCATATAAAAACCATGAACAGTTTCAGAAACTCCTCAGCAAGAGGATTAATATACATTCAATACATGCATAAATTTATGCATCAAATTTAAAATACAGGACAAAATTGAAAAGTATTGAGTGATCAATTATAGTTTATTGTTAATGGTGTGTGTGTAACCAAACCCTATGTTGTCATCACTCCTTAGAATGACAGAGCAACAGTTAAAGGTTTGTATTTAAATACTAAAATAGTCATTTCTCCACCAAACCCTTTGTGGTTACCACGGTTCAGAATCCTCTCCTTGAGACAATAGGGTTTGGTGTAGAAACCAAGGAGCTATCCTTGAAACTGTTACACATCTTGTCTTGGCCTCTGGAACGTCTCAAATAGAGTGGTCTTGTCATAAGGTTGGGTGGAAAAGTGACAATTACAGTATTTTGAATACGCCGTATATTGATGGCTCTGTATTTAAAATATACTATTCATGTTTTCAGAAACTTGCTACAGCAGATATGCTAGATCATATACAGAATGTTCGCCAGTCAATCAAGTTTGCTGCATCAGACTTCAAAGGAAAAGAGCTACCTGGATTCAGTATACCCAAAAAGGTGAGAGAAAATGACTGCTGGGGTACGGAGAAAAATGTCTTGTTGGCTGTTGTTTAACCCAGTACTTAATGAATATACATTAAATAATGACTTAATGAATATTAATTAGCTGGTTTTTTGCACATCTGTTTTTCGATGAAACAAATATGAGCTATTGCGGTAACTCCATTGTAAGTGTTGGCATTGTCATCGTTGTTCGGAAACTTTAACATTGGTTATTACTTCTTTACTATTTATGCACAAGGTTCCCACAGTTGGGGAAAGGTCAGGGAAAAGTTAGGGATTTTTTAATTTAGTCAGGGAAATTTTAAATTTTTGCAGAAGTCTGGGAAATTTTGAGTCAGAATTCAAGGGTTGAGGAATGGGTTTGGAAGAGGAATAGGAAAGAAAATGAAAATGAGGCTAAAGACAGTATTTTCATTTTAATCAAGCAAGTCTGCCCAATCAGATACTTGAGAATGATTCAGACTCAGAAGTTTTATACCCTCAGACCCTGTACTCTCGTCTACAGCTGTAGGTCAGTGTTAGAAGTTCTATATTAGTTTTATATATACAGGGTATCACACCAGTATTGCCTATATTCCGAGAGGGTATACTGAACGGATCTCAGGACATGAAGGAGCAGGCAGCAATTGGGTTAGGAGAGCTGATTGAGAAGACAAGTGCTGAGGCACTGAAACCATCAGTGGTGAACATCACAGGGCCCCTCATCAGAATTCTGGGTGACAGATTTGTCTGGAGCGTGAAGACAGCAGTGCTTGAGACTCTCACACTTCTACTCTCAAAGGTATAAAAACTCATAATTTTATAACTCTTTACTCCATGAATTCTTAACCCATTCCCTCATAGGCTATTTCTAGATCCAACTACTTTGAATAAATCTACCGAAAAGGAGCGTTAACTAGAGAAAAGGAACATTTTAGAATTTTGTAGTTTGAAACCATTGTGATAAATAGAGCATTTGCTCCTATAGGAGCAAATGCTCTATTTATCACAATGGTTTCAAACAGTGACTTTTATAGAGGTGTAGAAAGGCGTATTTATGGAGGAAAGGGTTAAGTGAGAAAGAATAACCTCATGAATATCACTTATAGAAATGTTACCCAGTAGTTGACTGCATATCATGTACAAGAACCGTAAGTTTGTCATTTCCTGTTAATGAATTATCTCCCCTTTCCTAATTTCTGTTTGCAAAATCCCTTCTGCTCTGTAACTTTGTTGTACATGGAGATTTTGAAATTGTTTGACAGAAATGTTACACAATAGTAAATGGTGTGTCGCAAACAATTCTGTCCTCTCCAGTTTATAGTTGATTATCTCCACTCATCTGAGTTTTGTTAGTTAAGTCCTCTCAACACTCTTAACTTTGTAATACATAAATCAATTTTTTGAAAAATTTGGCAGAAGTGTTACCTATCAGAAGACGGTATATTGCATTTAAAAATAATAACACTGTCAATGCCTCTCACTGAATTGTCTCCCTTGGTCTGAGTTTTGTTAAGCAAATTTCTTTCTGCTCTGTAGCTTTAATATGCATGAAATGATTTTGAAACCATATGATAGAATGATTACCCTTCGAGCATATTTTTCGCTGCTTTGCAAAGCTTTTATATCAGTCTGTCAATGTATTTTCCACCCTCAAAGCTGCTCAAACTGATATCCTATCTAGTGATCGTCATAACAGGGATGAACCTTAAAATATTGATATATTACTAACATGGGGGTTTGTTTCTCATTTGAAATTAGCATTGTAACAAAGATGGACGTTCTTATTGTAAAACTAAATACATTTACATTTCTTCTACACAAAGTGGAAATTACGATGTAGCAAACTTTTCAAGCACTAGCCTGACTAATCATGAAAGCTGATTGAATTCTTTCAACACTATGGACTATGGTTTGTGTTAGATGAGTGACTCTGACACTTGTTTTTAAATGAAATTTCAGGTTGGAGTCATGCTCAAGCCATTTTTGCCCCAGCTACAGACCACATTTGTTAAAGCGCTTAATGACCCCAACAGATCTGTGAGGCTGAGAGCGGCAGCTGCTTTGGGCAAACTGATTGTCATCCACACTAGGGTGGACCCACTTTTCACAGAACTTCACGCGGGTATAAAGAATGCTGATGATAGCAGTGTCAGGTATAGAATTGTGTAAACTCATTTCATGCTAATAGCAGTCTTACTCATTGAAAAAATCTTGGATCCAGACGAGGCGCTGAGAAACTTGACATCTCATGGGGATCCAAGCTTTTTGCGACACAAATCAATATAATGGATAGTAAGATAAATATACAGTAATGGATAGTAAGATAAATGTAAGATAAATGCACAGTAATGGTTAGTAAGATAAATATACGGTAATGGATAGTAAGATAAATATACAGTAATGGATAGTAAGATAAATATACAGTAATGGATAGTAAGATAAATATACAGTAATGGATAGCAAGATAAATATACGGTAATGGATAGTAAGATAAATATACAGTAATGGATAGGAAGATAAATATACGGTAATGGATAGTAAGATAAATATACAGTAATGGATAGGAAGATAAATATACAGGATAGTAAGATAAATATACAGTAATGGATAGTAAGATAAATATACAGTAATGGATAGTAAGATAAATATACAGTAATGGATAGTAAGATAAATATACAGTAATGGATAGCAAGATAAATATACAGTAATGGATAGCAAGATAAATATACGGTAATGGATAGTAAGATAAATATACAGTAATGGATAGGAAGATAAATATACGGTAATGGATAGTAAGATAAATATACAGTAATGGATAGGAAGATAAATATACAGGATAGTAAGATAAATATACAGTAATGGATAGTAAGATAAATATACAGTAATGGATAGTAAGATAAATATTCAGTAATATATAGTAAGATAAAGATACAGTAATGGATAGTAAGATAAATAATGGATAGTAAGATAAATATACAGTAATACATATATAGTAAGATAAATGTGCTACACATCAGAGATTGAGAAGACACTTTCAGCACAATAAGGCTCAATCATGTACCGGTATTTCAATCCAGATCTTTATACGATAGTCATACATTTGATAAATCTTTCCCTCATGGATATTCATGTTACAATTAACGGCACATGATTATTAATTAGCTGAATATATATATAGAGATATAGATATGTGTATCCATGACAAACTGTAGAATGGGATCTGCAAACAGCAGACCCTGATCAGACAGCTCCTATAGGAGCCATGTGATCTGGGTCGACTCTATTTGCAATGGCGTGAAAGGGATAAATTTTAACAATAGAAAAAATTGACCAAACAGGGATGCATTGAGGTTTGCATTTATATTCACAGAAAGCTAGCTTTTTATCTTTGCCAAAAATAAGAAGGAGCAGTATGATCTTGCTACCCCATTAGGCCCATTGAGAGTTATCAAAACAAATTGGATTTACAAATGTATTCAGTGTCACAAAGGGATGGAAACAGGAGATCTGGGTGCAGAATATCTAGGGTAAAAATGGTATATTAATAGTATATCTAGGGTAAAAATGGTATGTTGATAAATTATTGAGGGTAGAATATGTTATGTTGATTTATTACAGAGACACAATGCTGCTGGCACTTCGGTTCTGTCTGGTTGGAGCTGGTCAGAAGATGTCTGCAGCCATCAGGAAGCAGATTGTGCCCACACTGCTTGAGTTACTGGGTTCCCATGAGGATTCCACACGCTCTGTGGCCTCGGGCTGTACGGGCGTACTGTGTAAAGCCTTGCCGGAGGAGGAACTCACAGATATACTGATACAACATCTCCTAGGTAGACATACTCAATTTGAAACCTGTTGAAACACTTTATACACTGCATTGTATTTATCCCTTTTATCTGACTGAGACATCTTCTGATCAGGGCCTGCTTTGTTTCTTTATAGAATAATATAGATTGAATTCTAAGGTTTCTGCTATGGCCAATGATTTTCTGCATTCATATGCCATGGTAAACATTGAACTAATTAATATTCATGATATTGAATATTGAAACTAGGATCTTTGCAAGGTTTACTTCTAACCAGTTCAAGTTTTTGAGAAACAATTGTCCTAATTCAAACAGCTTGAAACCTGTCAGATGAGATGCTTAGTTATGACAATGGCATCTCAATTGTATCCATACTTTCAAATTGCCAGTGAGATCACACTTAACAGCTGAAGGGTTAAGCATGTGAAAAGAACCACATACTTTCAATGTCAGTTGTCCTTTCATTCTGCTGAACTCTTTCCCTGTTCAATTTTTATGTGAGAAATAAGACATCATGAATATTTATTGGCTGAATTTTTAAAATAGCATATTGCACACAGGATTTTTTTTACACACATTTATTAGATCTAGAGTTGGTGTGTTTATTACGGAAAAATGGTAGGTTACTTTGAAAGGCAATGCATTGCATTCCAGATGAATTACTTTCATTATACCCCCACAAAGTTTGAGGAAGTATACTGGAATCACCGTGTTAGTCAGTCGGGCGGTCAGTCAGTACACATTTTAACATGCTTTGTTTGCTTATGACATGATATTGATCTGATTCTACAGTTTTAAAGCAAACATTTATGCGGTCATTATTTTTTATATGAATATTGAACAAGGAGAGAGTTAATCTTATCAAGGGATAGTTGTAGTTTTTATGCCCCCAAAGGGAGGCATATAGTAATTGCACTGTCCGTCCAGTCTGTCTTTCAGTCTGTCTATCCCTCATCGTCTCTGCTTTGTAACTCCTACATACATGAGTGGATTTCAATATAACGTGGTACAAATGTTCACCACCTTGAGACGATGTGTTGCGAAAGAGGACCAAGTTCCTATCTCAAAGGTCAAGGTCACTTTTGGTCAAAGGTCAAAAAGGGGGATATTTTGTCGTGTCGTTGTACTGGAATCACCCTGTCAGTCAGTTGGGTGGTCAGTCTGTCCACATTTGAACATGCTCTGTTTGTTTATGACAACTGTGTTACAGTTATAGCCAAAGCTGCTTTGAGGTTTCTGTACATGCATTACTTTTCATGCTGGCATCAAAATCCTGATTACTTTTGTAAATGGTTAGGATCCTAATAAGACACCAAGTAACATGGCTATGCATCAAAATCCAAACTCAGACGGAATATTTAAAAAGCAATGGAACAAAATTTTACACTATAGAATTGTTAGAAACAAAATCGATCTGCAGGCTAAAATTCTTTGGAAAGGTTTTGCTTAATTAATTCTTATTTATTATACCCCACACAATGATGTTGCACGGGGTACATTGTTTTTGTGTCACCTGCCGTGAGGCAGTGTGTTACTTAGGGATCACTTGTCCGTCGTCTGTCTGTCTGTCTGTCTGTCCGCCACACTTTCATTTTTTGGCTGTCATTTCTAAACTAATCATTATAGAGCTTTCAAATTTCAAATGTGTCTTCCTCTCATTGAGGACCATTGATGTAACTAAGGTCGATTACTCTGCATGCAATACTTTTTTGAGTTATTCCCCTTTGTTCTGATTTTCGCATCCCAGCATATTAACAGTGTTTGTGTCAGCTGCGAGCAGGTGACACATGTGTTCCTCTGATCACTCTTGTTGACTCTTCCGTCTGTCCATCAGTCCATCAGTGTATCATAATACAGTGTTGCTGATATAGCACTTTCTTTTCTTGACCAATTTATCTCAAATTTACTTTAAGAATTGTCAGGCATAAACGCTTGGATGAGTTTGATTTTCAGAGGAATCTGTTATGGGGAACCATTTTTATGCCTCCGTTGACGATAGTCAGGGGCATTATGTTTTGCACATGTCCGTCTGTCCGTTTGTCACGCTTTTAGGTGCAGTTGGATGTCACATTTTATCAAGTGTTATATAAGTCAGTAATTTCTACACTTATACACATGAAACTTCACATACACATCAATTACCATCTGTTCTATTATTTGGCACCCCACCCATGCTGCCGGCAAGCCCAAGGTCGAGGTCAAATGACTTGGAAATTTTACATGCAGTTGGTTGTCACATTTACGTGCAGTTTTTTGTCACAGTTTTTTCATTGTCTTATATCTCCCTAACCACTGTAGCTATTGCCATGGAATTGCATATACACATTAAACACCATCCATACTTTCATTGCACACCCAGCCCATGCTGCCCGCAAGCCCAAGGTCAAGGTCAAATGACTAGGGAATTTTAAGTGCTGTTGTTGTCACAGTTTTTTCATCATCTTATATCTCACTAGCCGCTAAAGCTATTGGCATGGAATTGCATATACACATTCACCACCATCCATACTTTCATTATGCACCCGGCCCATGCTGCCCGCAAGCCCAAGGTCAAGGTTAAATGACTTAGGAATTTTACATACAGCTAGGCAAGCACCCACACGGGGGGATCACTGTGTCTTACAGACACAATTTTCTAGTTTTTCTCTGACATTGTGGTGGTGTGGGGTATTCGAGCTTGCTCACTGAAGTTCTTTAATTTGATATACCGTTATATTGGGTGTGTTTTTTACAGACACCAGCCAGGGAGTAGACTGGATGTTGCGTCATGGACAGGGTTTAGCCCTTGGTGTGGCCCTGATGGAAGCTGGAACAAGTGTCTGGTCTGATAAATACCAGGCTGGGGTTAAAAAAGCAATTTCTTCATTTACAGAATCAGATAGGGTAAGAAAACTCAATGTCTATTTGTCATAAACCAGACCGGAACTGATTAGACCCCTGTTTGCCCACTCTAGAATCAGATCAATATAATTCCATAAGCAAACAGAGCAGGCCCTGATCAGGCAGCTCCTTTCAGAGGCCCTCAGTGTTTAACAAATCAGCATGAACAACTGAAATTAGAAGTTTTAAATTTGCTAGATGACAAAATCACAAAAGTGCAGACCTGATACATTGTTTACAAGTGTATGATACTCATCTGCCATAATCAAAGGGTTAATGTCTGTTTCGTAACAGTTTAAATGGCTTTATAATTTTCTGTAATATATTTTCAGCTACCTTTGTGTATGTGTGGCTATCGGTGTCTTGGATTCTTAATCAATCACCAAGTAGCTACAGACTCGTTAGAAACAGAATTTATAACTGCTTTAATAAAGGTAAGGCACTAAGTTACAATATGTATTTATTAGCTACAAAGTTTGTTTCTGCTTTATTGAAGTGTCAAGTTCGCTAGAAACATGTTTACATAAGTTATGACTCATTAGAAACAATGTTTATATTGAATATATTGCTGCTTTTAAGAAAGTGTTAGGATACGTTAAATACATGTGCTGTAAATATTGCTGTTGAGACTAATAAGATACAATGGATATTGCTGCTAAGATACAATGAATATTGCTGCTAAGATACAATGGATATTGCTGCTAAGATACAATGAATATTGCTGCTAAGATACAGTGGATATTGCTGCTAAGATACAATGAATACCGTATTGCTGCTAAGATACAATGAATATTGCTGCTAAGATACAGTGGATATTGCTGCTAAGATACAATGAATATTGCTGCTAAGATACAATGAATATTGCTGCTAAGACCAAACACAGTGAACATTGCTGCTAAGATACATTGAATATTGCTGCTAAGACCAAACACAGTGAACATTGCTGCTAAGATACATTGAATATTGCTGCTAAGACCAAACACAGTGAACGTTGCTGCTAAGATACAATGAATATTGCTGCTAAGACCAAACACAGTGAACGTTGCTGCTAAGATACATTGAATATTGCTACTAAGACCAAACACAGTGAACGTTGCTGCTAAGATACATTGAATATTGCTGCTAAGACCAAACACAGTGAACGTTGCTGCTAAGATACATTGAATATTGCTACTAAGACCAAACACAGTGAACGTTGCTGCTAAGATACATTAAATATTGCTGCTAAGACCAAACACAGTGAACGTTGCTGCTAAGATACATTGAATATTGCTGCTAAGACCAAACACAGTGGACGTTGCTGCTAAGATACATTAAATATTGCTGCTAAGACCAAACACAGTGAACGTTGCTGCTAAGACTAGTAAGATGCAGGGAATACTGTTGCCAAGACTAATAAGATATAGTGAATATTGCTGCTAAGACCAGATACAACGAAGGTTACTGCTAAGACTAATAAAATGCCAGATCTGCTCGGCTACAGATAAACAATTTGATTATTTTTCATTTCTTTTCAGGGGTTGAAGCACGATTCTAATGATGTCAAACAAATGATTGGCCAGATAGTTTCATATTTCATGTTGAGCACACAGACCCCACTGGAGGCAAAAGTAGCTAAACTAATGGTGTCTCCGCTAGTTATGGGCACCAAGGAGAAGAACACTTTAGTTAGAACTAATTCTGAGTTAGCCCTCATCTCCTTGTTGAGACTGCGGACAGGAGACTCTTATTTACAGGTAGGTCATTAGGTCCTTTAACACATTATCCCCTAGTGACGCATTTTTGCGCATCTATAAAAGTCACTTTATGAAACCATTGTGATAAATAGAGCATTTGCTCCTATAGGAACAAATGCTCTATTTATCACAATGGTTTCAAAATACAAAATTCTAAAATTGTCATTTTCTCTAGTTAATGCTCCTTTTCGGTAGATACATTCAAAGAGGTTTGGTCTAAAAACAGCCTAGGAGATAATGAGTTAACACTTTGTCTCATGGATATTTATGTTAAACTTATTGTCTTCTGCTGCAAAATTTGCCAACTGCTTCAAATTTATGTCCCTCAAACAAATTATTTTATTTTTTTATTTTTTTTTTTGAGGGGGGGAGATATTGTGTTTACTCTGTTTCTTATTGATATCATTACATGTTTAATTATTGTTATTTTTAGCTCACCTGGCACAAAGTGCCAAGGTGAGCTATTGGGATGATCATGTGTCCGGCGTTGTGCGTATGTGCGTCGTGCGTACGTGCGGGCGTCAACAATTTACTTAAACATCTTCTCTGGAACCAAAAAGCGTAGAGCTTTGATATTTGGTATGTAGCATGATGTAATGGTCCTCTACAAATTATCAGGTTTTCGTAGGAAAATCTTTAAAAATCTTCTTCTCTAAAATTATAAGGTATAGACCTTTGATATTTGGTATGTAGCATTATCTAATGGTCCTCTACCAAGATTAATCAAATTATGACCCCCGGACCAGAAAGGGCGGGGCTTATCAGTTTTTCATAGGAAAATCTTTAAAAATCTTCTCGTCCAAAACTGTAAGGTCTAGACCCTTTATATTTGGTATGTAGCATCATCTAATGGTTTTCTACCAAGATTGTTCAAATTATTACCCCTGGGCCAAAAATGGCCCGCCCTGGGACTTATCAGTTTTTCATATGAAAATCTTTAAGAATCTTCTTCTCCAAAACTGTAAGGCCGAGACCTTTAATATTTGGTACGTAGCGTTATCTAATAGTTTTCTACCAAGATTGTTCAAATTATGTCCCCTTGGTTGAAAATGACCCTGCCCTGCCCTGGGGCATATCAGTTTTTCATAGGAAAGTCTTAAAAAATCTTCTTCTCTTAAAAATCTTTAAAAGTCTTCTCTGAAATTGTAAGGCATAGACCTTTGATATTTGGTAAGTTGCATTATCTAATAGTCCTCTACTAAGATCGTTCAAATTATGACCCCCGGATCAAAAATGGCCCCGCCCTGGGGCTTAATTATCAGTTTTTCATAGGAAAATCTTTAAAAGATCTTCTCCAAATCTGTAAGGTCTAGACCCTTGATATTTCAAATGTAGCATCATCTAATGGTTTTCTACCAAGATTTTTCAAATTATGACCCCAGGCCAAAAATGGCCCCGCCCTAGGGCTTATCAGTTTTTCATATGAAAATGGTTAAGAATCTCCTTCTCCAAAACTGTAAGGACGAGACCTTTAATATTTGGTATGTAGCGTTATCTAATAGTTTTCTACCATGTTTGTTCAAATTATGACCCCTGGGTTGAAAATGGCCCTGCCCCGGGGCATATTAGTTTTTCATATGAAAGTCTTTGAAAATCTTCTTCTCTTAAAACTGTAAGGCCTAGACCAATCTGTCATTGAAATCATAAATCTGTTACGAACAGGTGAGCGATTAAGGGCCATCATGGCCCTCTTGTTTCTTCTTCTTTTTCTCCTTCCTTCTTCTTCTGCCACTGTGAACTATGTTTTATGTAAGCATTGCTGGTTTAGGTTATATACAACTAGGAGCATCTAGGAGTTTTGTGCACAACTTTCACCCTGCAATAAGCAGCCAGCTGCCTAAAAGTATCTAAATTCTTCTGTGCTAGAATTCCAGTTAAGAGGGGGTTTACTGTACATATCACTCTTGGAAGCTTGAATAGTGGTACATATACATGTAGTTGATATCTCAAGGGCTAAATACAAACACCATGAGAACTATTGAGTATAGAACAAAGCCATAGATTCTGGTGTGTATTCAATGTTAAATTTGTTATTTCTCCACCAAACCCAATGCCTTTACTTCTATTTAGAGCTCTTCTTTTTTGAGGTTATTTTAAAAAGTGCTCACAACATAGGGTGTGGTGGAGAAAGAAAGGAGTTATTTTTTTAACCTTTTCCTCTGCAAATATTCATGTAAGAAATAATGACGTCATGAATATCAATTAGATTTATGTGTTATCATAGCACAGGAATTTTCAGTCATGGTAGAAACTGTAGAATCATGTCTATATTAAATCATAAGCTAACAGAGAGACCCTGATCAGAAGGTTCCTATAGGAGCCATCTGATTTGGGTCTACCCTGTATGCAGAGGTGTAGAAAGGCTTTTATATGGAGTAAAGGATTAAAAGGGTTTAATTTATATATCTTATTATGCCTCTGATAGAAGATTCTCTGTTTCTATTTTTAGACTGTGATGCCTTTATTAGATACGGGAATGCAGGATTCTCTACAGGAGGTCATCTCAAGATCGCTGCGGAAAATTTGCAGTCAGCCAGAACCCCGTTTGGATCAGATTGATGACACAGTACTTACCTAGCAGAAATTAATTACTGTACATGGGAAATTTTATTCTATACAGAACAAGTGTATCATAAGACCACTGCTTTGTTTTCCCAAGTCCACCATGACGGAAAAACAAGTACATGTACATGTATAGATGTACTGTGAGTTTAATATTTAGAAATATATATATAAAATTTCAAATGGGACTATTAAAGAAGGATTGGTGATCCATATCAGGCTCTTGTCTCTAATTGACACTCTGCAAATATCAATGCTGAAATAATTTGTTAAACCAAATTAAATTCCTACAAATATAGTGAAATCTGTGTGTTACAAGCAGTACAAAGAATTAAAAACACTCCCAGAGAGGAATGATAAAATATCGTTACAGCTCCGAGAAATAGAAAAAATGTAGAAATGATGAAACAGTAAATGCTATGTTCATGCACATATGATCAGAATAGTGCTTCAAATGGTATATTAACCTTTTCTCTGATGAATTTTCATGCCAGAAATAATAACATCATGATTATTTATTAACTGAATTTTTTATAATGACATCTGAACATAGCAATGCTTGGCATTTGCAGACACTATAGAATCTGGGTCCATGCTTATAAAACTTTTAGTTGAGTCTGAGTTCGTTCTCAAGTTTTTGATTGGTCAGATTTGAGCCTTTGGCTCAAATCTGACCAATCAAAAGCTTGAGAACTCAAATCTGACCAATCAAAAGCTTGAGAACAAACTCAGACTCAACTAAAAGCTTTATAAGCATGGACCCTGGTCTATATTATTTCATATGCAACCATAGCAAACCTGGATCAGATAAGTCTTACACAAGCCATCTGATCTGGGTTTACTCTATTTGCAAGGTGTCAAAAGTTCTCAATTTAAGGGGAAGGGTTAAAAGTTATGACAGTGTAATATTATTAATTGGCCAGAACAGTATGTAGTTTTTCATTCACTTGCATTTCATATGAATGAGAGTATTCCTTTTATGTTTTGTGCAGTATTGCTCACATCCTTCATAATGCCTTGACAATTATAGATGTGAACCTTTTTGAAAAATTGGTATCTGCTGAACCCTTTACTCCATAGATACGCCTTTCTATACCTTTGTGCAAACAGAGTAGACCCAGATCAGACAGCTCCTATATGCTTATGATATAGTATAGATATGATTATACAATTTCTGCCATAGTTAAAAATTCCTGTGTCCATTTGCTATAATAACGAATTAATCAAATTAATATTCATGATGTCATTATTTCTTACATAAATATTCATGGAGGAAAGGGTTAAAACTCCAGTGTGTGGCAGTTTTTATGCCCCCAAAGGCGGGCATATAGTAATCGCATTGTCCGTCCTTCCGTCTGTCCGTCTGTCCGTCCGTCCGTCCGCACTCACCAAAGGGTAGTTGTGTGACTTTTTCTAACTAGTCCCACAAGTAAAATCATTAACCTGGCCATCTCTTGTGACATTAACCTGGCCATTTCTTGTGACATTAACCTGGCCAGTTGTGGGACATAGGGTTAGGGTTAGGGTTAGCTTCCAGATCATTCTTTTCCAAAGTTAGAGCCAAAAATAGTTTTTCTTGTGGGACTAGTCACACAAGAAAAGATCAAAGGAAAAAGTCACACAACTACCCATTTGTTAGCATGTCCGTCCGTCTGTCCGTCTGTCCTTCCGTCCCAAATTCGTGTCCGGTCTGTAACTTCTTCATCTATAAATGGATTTCAATATAACTTGGCACAAATGTTCACCAGACAGAGACGATGTGTCGCGTTCAACTCCCCAGTCCATGGGTCAAAGGTCAAGGTCACAGGGTACAATTACTTTGTCACAAATTTCGTGTCCGGTCTGTAACTTCTTCATCTATCAATGGATTTCAATATAACTTGCCACAAATGTTCACCACACAAAGACGATGTGTCGCGTTCAACTCCCTGGTCCATGGGTCAAAGGTCAAGGTCACAAGGTACAATTACTTTGTCACAAATTTCGTGTCCGGTCTGTAACTTCTTCATCTATCAATGGATTTCAATATAACTTGGCACAAATGTTCACCAGACAAAGACGATGTGTCGCGTTCAACTCCCAGGTCCATGGGTCAAAGGTCAAGGTCACAGGGTACAATTACTTTATCACAAATTTCGTGTCCGGTCTGTAACTTCTTCATCTATCAATGGATTTCAATATAACTTGCCACAAATGTTCACCAGACAGAGACGATGTGTCGCGTTCAACTCCCTGGTCCATGGGTCAAAGGTCAAGGTCACAAGGTACAATTACTTTGTCACAAATTCCGTGTCCGGTCTGTAACTTCTTCATCTATCGATGGATTTCAATATAACTTGCCACAAATGTTCACCACACAAAGACGATGTGTCGCGTTCAACTCCCAGGTCCATGGGTCAAAGGTCAAGGTCACAGGGTACAATTACTTTGTCACAAATTTCGTGTCTGGTCTGTAACTTCTTCATCTATCAATGGATTTAAATATAACTTGGCACAAATGTTCACCACACAAAGACGATGTGTCGCGTTCAACTCCCAGGTCCATGGGTCAAAGGTCAAGGTCACAGGGTACAATTACTTTATCACAAATTTCCTGTCCGGTCTGTAACTTCTTCATCTATCAATGGATTTCAATATAACTTGCCACAGATGTTCACCAGACAGAGACGATGTGTCGCATTCAACTCCCTGGTCCATGGGTCAAAGGTCAAGGTCACAGGGTACAATTACTTTGTCACAAATTTCGTGTCCGGTCTGTAACTTCTTCATCTATCAATGGATTTCAATATAACTTGCCACAAATGTTCACCACACAAAGACGATGTGTCGCGTTCAGCTCCCTGGTCCATATGTCAAAGGTCAAGGTCACAGAGTACAATTTTTGGGGGCATTTGTCACGTGACTGACATCTCTTGTTGCATCTGGTTTATTCCAGTTTTTGAGGACAGTTTGGATCCTGACATTATGTCAAGTTACTCTGAATCTAAACTGTTTACAAATGCATGTCAGTTCATGTTGGATGGATAAGGGTTAATCTGTGCTGTTTATCTCTTACCATCTTATTTTTGTCGAGCCCACTTGCGGTGAGCTCGACATAGTCGCCACAATGTCTATGCATGGTGGGTGTATGTTAGTGTGTCCGTCTGTCTGTGCGTCCGTCAGGTCTTATCCGGGCTCTAACTCATGACTCCATGAATGGATTGTGAAATGACTAGGCATAAATGTTCCTCTAGATGGTACGGCGTGTCACATGCAAAAACCTGGTCAGTAGCTGAAAGATCAAGGTCATACTTGGAGGTCAAAGGTCAAAAACATTTTTTGTTTTGCTTGTCCGAGCTCTAATTCAGAACTCCATGGATGGATTGTGAAATGACTAGGCTTAAATGTTTCTGTAGAAGGTACGGCGCACAAAAACCAGATCAGTAGCTGAAAGGTCAAGGTTACACTTGGAGGTCAAAAGTCAAAAGATTTCACAAATACAATGTATGCCTATAATTACCCTTTACTTGATATTCATGCCTTTACATGCTTTTTCAAAGTTGACCCAGATCAGGCATTTCTATAGGAGCTACCTGATAAGGATCTGTTCTGTCTAACTTTTGCATGTACTATTGGCGAATGGTCGGCAGGCTCGACATGTTGCTCATGGGCATCTAGTTTAATAAACCGTGATAACCTATGCAAACAGTTTGGATCCTGATGAGACACTGCATAATGTGATGTTTCATCAGGATCCATACATTTTGACACTGACCATATTTTGCAAAGAAATAAGAGAAATTTTATTTTAAGAATTGAAGCAGACGACAAATGCAACAGAAAAAAATTACTAAGCATGCAAAGAGTTACGAATGCTAGAGAAATTATATCTGCAAATATTATAATTTGTCTCAACTCACAAGGTAGAATTTTCTTATGTTTTTATTTCTTTGGAATTTCAGTGAAACTGCATGTATCTGAGATGTTATTTTATGTTGAGTTTTGATCCCAAATATTTTCAGAGATCATCATGAATTAGTCATGGTTGGGAATGGAAAATGTTAATAGATGTTGATATTCAGACTTCACTTGACACCTTAACCCTTTCCCTGTTTAATATTCATGGAAGGAATTATGACATCATGAATATTTATTAGCTGAATGTTTATGATGGCATATGTACACAGAATTTTTTGGCTCTGACAGGCAAAAACTGTAGAAACAAATCTATATATTACACCATAAGCAACCAGAGCAGACCCTCATCAGACGGGTCCTATAGGAGCCGTCTAATCTGGGTCTGTTCTGTTTGCAGATGCGGGGAAAGGTATTTATATGAGGGAAAGACATTTGCAGATGCGGGGAAAGGTATTTATATGAGGGAAAGACATTGCCTTGACCATGCTGTTTTTGCCAACATGCAAAAACTTGGTTCAAGCTATATAGCAAGAACTTGATATGATTGAAGCTTGTTGCAACTGTATCACACTGTCCACTACCACTAAAGGTCACGGACTGATGAAAAAACATGCAAATACACAGAGTTAAGACCTGCAGATGGATAAGAGGTTGCATTGATTGGTTATAATTCACATTAATAAACAGTATCGTTTCATTGGGTTTTAACCCTTTCCTGCACGAATAATCATGTAAGAAATACATGTAATGACGTCATGAATATTAATTAGATTAATTTGCTATAGTAACACATGGACACAGGCAGCACATGGCAGAAACTATTGAATCATATTTATATTAAATCATAAGTAAACAGAGCAGACCCTGATCAGACGACTCCTATATGAGGATCTGGATCTACTCTGTTTGTAAAGGCATATTTATGGAGTAAAGAATTAATGTTTATATGGAGATATGATACAGATAGCACCAATTTCTGTCTAAAATGACCTATTCACCTTTTCCATCATATAAACATATTTTCACACATTTGCAAACAGAGTAGACACAGATCAGACAGGTCCTATAGGAGCTGTCTGATCAGGGTCTGCTCTGTTTGCTTTTGACATGATATAGATCTGATTCTTTGTAAAAGCAAAATATTTCCTTGAAATTTTATATTATAAAAGTTCAGCTAATTAATATTCATGATGTCATTATTTCTTACATGAATTACAGGGAAAGGGTTAATGAATAAAGATGGGGGGGGGGGGGTCTATAACAGCAGGTGGTGACTTAAACCTTTCCCTGTTGAATATCCATGTAAGAGATCCTGAATATTTATTTATTAACTGAATTGTTATATGTACACATGTTGTTTTGGAATTGGTAGAATTTATATAATTTTATAATCAAACAGCAGATCCTGATCAGACACCACATAGAGGAGTTTGTCTGATCTGGGTGCTCTGTTTGCAAAGGTATGAAAAGGTGTATATGTAGTAACGGGTTAATGCAGAACAAATAAAAGCTACCACCTGTCTTTAAACCCCTCAATTAGACCTCTTTTGAGAGTAGTAAAGTTGTGTTATAGCAGTAGTATGTACAAAGAGTTGTACACAGACAAACTGTTAAAGCTGGGTTTTTTTATTTCCATGTTAAACACGTACTCTGATTTGCAGTACATTTTATGTTATATGATATTTATACTCAAGGTATAATCTTCACATCAGCAATGCTTATTTGTTACTGTTGAACAAAATGGTTTAAATATGTCTACAGATGTAAACATGCATGCAGTTGTTTAACCCTTTCCCTCGTATAAACGCCTTTTCACAAATTTGTTAACAGAGTAGACCCAGATCAGACGGTTCCTATAGGAGTTATCTGATCAGGGTCTGCTCTGTTTGCTAATGGAAATCGATCTGTTTCTTTAGTTTCTGACATGGCTACAATGTTACACCTTCCATATTTCATTATAAATACATATATTTTGTCCATGAATATTCAGTAGGTAATCAGTATTCAGTAGTCTGCAAATAACTGAAATACTGTTGGTCGGACGTAAAACCCAACTCACTCACTCACTCAGTAGGTACTGAAAATTTAACTAAATTTACAACAGGGAAAGGGGAAACCCTTTACACCATAGATATACCTTTAATGTTTTCACAGAGTATACCAAGATCAGATGGATCATGTAGGATCCGTCTGATCAGGGGCTGCTCTGTTTGTTTATGGAATTATATAGATGTAATTCTACAGTTTCTGCCATGGCCATATTTTCTGCTTTCATTTGCCTTTATAAAATTAATATGATTGATATTCATGATGTCATTATTTCTGAGATGAATATTCTTGAAGTAAAGGGTTAAACACACTGATGGGCCATTGCTCTTTGAATGTGTATTCAGAATTCAAAATGTTTAACCCTTTACTCCATGAATATTAATGTGAGAAATAATGACATTATGAATATTAACACATTGCAGGGCTTTTTTTCCTTCTATAATAGTGACCGTTTACAGGCCCCTTCCCCTTAGAAAATTTCTTTAAAATCATGCACTTTTCCCCAAAAACTGACTTTACATTGGAAATTTGTTTCCCCTATATCAAAATAATGTA
Source organism: Azorinus chamasolen (assembly GCA_963576725.1). Lineage (NCBI taxonomy): Eukaryota > Metazoa > Mollusca > Bivalvia > Cardiida > Solecurtidae > Azorinus > Azorinus chamasolen. The sequence continues at coordinate 94,743,283 of OY755240.1, read as the reverse complement.
CTATTTTTTCCCCAAAGTAAAGGCCAGGCCCCTTCCCCACTTGATGAAAAAAAGCCCTGCATTGCTCCCTAGTGACGCATATTTGCGACTCTATAAAAATTCACATTGTGAAACCATTGTGATAAATAGAGCATTTGTTCCTATAGGAGCAAATGCTCTTTTTATCACAATGGTTTCAAACTACAAAATTCTAAAAAAAAATCCTTTTCTCTAGTTAATGCTCCTTTTCGGTAGATTAATTCAAAAAGGCAGGGTTTAAAAATAGCCTAGGAGAGAATGAGTTAATTAGATTAATTTTTATAATACCACAATGACACATGGACACATGAGTGTCTGACCATGGCCGAAACTGTAGAGTCATATCTTTATTATATCACAAGCAAACAGAGCAAACCCTGATCAGACGGCTCCTATATCTGATCTGGGTCAACTCTGTTTGCAAAGGCGTGGAAAGGTGTATTTATAGAGTAAACGGTTAATATTTGGTGTCATAGGTGATGATCTGTACTGGTTTAGTCACTTGTCAGAGGTTTCAGTTTGTTTGTGTCCAAACACTGCAAAGCATGCAGAATCGTGATCAGACTCTTTATCTGAGGACAATAGTTGATCTGTCTTTTATTGATTTCATGCTTCACAACAGTAGATTTCTCGAGACAGGCAACTAAAATACTGATATTAATGAAAGAGTATTGGTACTCTTGAAATTGTAATTTAAGGCAATTATTCATTTTCTCTTGTTATTCTTTTTTATGATTACATTGTTTATTTTGAAACATTGGACACTTAAGTAATTGGGATTCCTCATGAGAATATTTATTTTGAAAGAAAAAACACACACACACACACAGACTTATAGTGCTAATTGTTCGAAGATTATAACTTGATTTCTTATTTTGTTTTTGTTTCGGGAAGCATTTGACATTTTTATGTATTTTTGTCAAAATTTCTATGAAATTTTGCTCTTAACTATTTACTCCATAAATATACCTTTCTACACCTTTGCAAACAGAGTATACCTTTCTACACCTTTGCAAACAAAGTAAACATTTCTACACCTTTGCAAACAGAGTAGCCCCAGATCAGATGGCTCCTGTAGGGTCTCCTCTGTTTGCTTGATATATATGTAATTCAAATTCTATAAAGTTTTTGTCATGGCCAAAATTCCATGTGACTATGTGCTACTGTATAATGAAAAAAATAATTGTTATTCACGATGGCATTATGGCATTATTTCTTACATGAATATTTATGGAGTAAAAAGTTACCTTTAATCTGTCAAGTAAATTTTCACCCACTCAAAAGCTGTCCTGCTTTGTATTGAAATCATTACCTATATTGTTTATTTACAAACAAACATTTCGGATCCTGATGAAGCATTAGTTTACTCAGCCTCTCATAGGTTACAAAAAGTAGTGTCCACAAGTCTAGATCTGGTGAGACACTGGAATGTCTACGGACTCATCTAGGCTGGACTCCTTACCAAAATATAACACACTTTTACTCTAGATGATGACTGTTGAAAGGCTAAAACAGGGTTCTTGTTTTATTTAATTTTCCGTAGAAATACAGATCCAGTTTAACCCTTTCCTTCATATAAGATAAGTCCCAGATCAGACAGCTCCTATAGGAGACGTCTGATCAGAGTCTACTCTGTTTGTTTATGATATAGTATAGATATGATTCTACAGTTTCTACGAATACCAAAATAGCTTGATAAGACTTCAAATAGTAAATACTCATGATGTCATTCTTTCTAACATCAATATTAAACAGGGAAAGGGTTATATTTTTTTAGTCATAGGCTGTCGTCTTTCATTGATAGACATGAGAGTTCAACCCTTTACTTGATATAGACACATTTTTACACATTAAATAGGATAGATCCAGATCAGACAGCTCCTGTAGGGAACCATCTGATCAGTGTCTTCTCGGTTTGATTCTACAGTTTCTGTCATAGCTAAAAAAATTCATGTTAATATGCCATTATATAAATCAGCCAATTAATATTAAAGAAGTCATGAACATGTAAAGTAAAACCCCTGTCAACCGGCATTCTAGTAGAGAAGAATTTAGATACTTGTATGCAGGCGGCTGCTTAATGCAGGATGAAAGTTATGCAGAAATCTCCTACAGGAGCTTTAGATCAGACAGCTCCTGTAGGGAACCATCTGATCAGTGTCTTCTCGGTTTGATTCTACAGTTTCTGTCATAGCTAAAAAAATTCATGTTAATATGCCATTATATAAATCAGCCAATTAATATTAAAGAAGTCATGAACATGTAAAGTAAAACCCCTGTCAACCGGCATTCTAGTAGAGAAGAATTTAGATACTTGTATGCAGGCGGCTGCTTAATGCAGGATGAAAGTTATGCAGAAATCTCCTACAGGAGCTTTCTGCATGACTTTCACCCTGCATTAAGCTGCCACCTGTCTCCAAGACCGACATTTACACTTATTCATATTGAATGTTGGACTGGCTTAGAGGGGTTTTACTGTATATTCATTAGGTAAAGGGTTAAATGGACAGAAATGATCACCAACAGCTTCATTCATTTTGGTACTCACCTGAGTTTGGTTACATCACAGATGTAAAGCATGTAGTGTAGTGTTGATTTGAAAAAGTTGTATTTTGCTACAACAAAATAAAAGTTTTATGTCATTATTTGTGTATGTTTTCTTTAATATTTAAAGTCTTCTGTTGACCCTCTGTCAAAATTGCTAAAATCCTGTTAATATCTCAACAAGAGGGCCATGATGATATTGCTCACCAGACAATCAGGGGAGAAGATTTTCAAAGTTTTCACTAAATGTTTATATAGAAAACTGGCCACCCCTGGGGTGCAGCCAATTTTGACCCCAGGGGCATAATTATACCCCCGCAAACAAAGTTTGAGAGGGGGTATATTGGAGTCAGTTTGTTAGTTGGTCTGTCTGTCTGTCCCTAGCACAGTGAGCACTCTAGTGGTCACAACTTTAGTACATTCTTCATGAAACTTGGTCAGAATGATTGCCTTGATAAAATCTCGAATGAGTTTGAAAGTGGGTCACATGGGGTCAAAAACTAGGTCACTAGGTCAAATTGTAAAATGGCATGTCTGACCCTGGCACAGTGAGCACTCTAGTTGTCACAACTTAAGTCCAATCTTCATGAAACTTGGTCAGATAAAAAAAACTTGTCTTGATAAAATCTTGGTTGAGTTTGAAAGTGGGTCACAATGGGTCAAAAACTAGGTCACTAGGTGAAATAGTAGGACAACCTTGTGAACACTCTAGAGGTCACATTTTCATCCCAATCTTCATGAAACGTGGTCAGAATGATTGTTTTGATAAAATTCTTAGGTGAGTTTGAAAGTGGGTCATGTGGGGTGAAAAACTAGGTCACACGGTCAGATAGTAGGAAAGCCTTGTGAACACTCTAGAGGTCACATTTTCAGCCTAACCTTCATGTATAATCTTGTGAACACTCTCAGCCTAACCTTCATGAAACATGGTCAGAATGATTGTTTTAATAAAATCTCAAGTGAGTTTAAAAGTGGGTTATGTGGGGTTAAAAACTAGGTCAAATACTAGAAAAAAACACTCTGGAGGTCACTTGTAGCCAAATCTTCATGAAATTTTATCAGAATTATTGTTTTCATAAGAGCTCGGACGACTTTGAAAGTGGGTCATGTGGTGTCAAAAACTAGGTCACTAGGCCGAACAGTAGAAATATCAATCTAGTGGTCACATTTTTTTGTCGAATTTTCATGAAACTTGGTCAGAATGATTGTCTTGATAAAATCTCAGACAAGATGGAAAATTGGTCACATGGGGTCAAACACTAGTTTGATTTGCAATCAAGGCAGCTGAGCGGGGATATTCAATTACGTAATTCTAGTTTATATAACTTTTGTAGAGGACCTGAACATGATGCCATGTACTAAATATGAAAGCTGAGAACCTTCCAGTTTCAGAGAAGAAGATTTTCAAAGTTTTCACTATATGTTCTATTGAAAACTGGCCACTCTTGGGGCAGGGTCAATTTTGATCCCTGGGGCATAATTTACATAGCTTTTGTAGAGAGCCTGAACATGATGCTATATGCCAAATATGAAAACTGAGAACCTTCCTGGTTCAGAGAAGATTTTCAAAGTTTTCACTATATGTTCCATTGAAAACTGACCACCCCTGGGGCGTGGCCAATTTTGACCCCAGAGGCATGATTTATATAACTTTGTAGAGGACTTGAACATGATGCTATGTGCCAAATATGAAAGCCGAGATCCTTCCAGTTTCAGGAGAGGATTTTTAAAGTTTTCACTATATGTTTTTAGCTCACCTGGCACAAAGTGCCAAGGTGAGCTATTGGGATGATCCTATGTCCGGCGTCCGGCGTCGTGCGTATGTGCGTTGTGCGTACGTGCGGGCGTCAACAATTTACTTAAACATCTTCTTCTCTGGAACTACAAAGCCAAGAGCTTTGATATTTGGTATGTAGTATGATGTAATGGTCCTCTACAAAGATTGTTCAAATTATGTCCCCTGGGCCAAAAATGGCCCCGCCCAAGGGCTTATCAGTTTTTCATAGGAAAATCTTTAAAAATCTTCTTCTCTGAAACTGTCAGGCATAGACCTTTGGTATTTGGTATGTAGCATCATCTAATGGTCCTCTACAAAGAATGTTCAAATTATGACCCCTGGGCCAAAAATGGCCCCGCCCCAGGGCTTATCAGTTTTTCATAGGAAAATTTTTAAAAATCATCTTCTCTGAAACTGTAAGGCATAGACCTTTGATATTTGGTATGTAGCATGATCTAATGGTCCTCTACTAAGATTGTTCAAATTATGACCCCTGGGTCAAATATGGCCCCGCCCCAGGGCTTATCAGTTTTTCATAGGAAAATCTTTAAAAATCTTCTTCTCTGAAACTGTAAGGCATAGACCTTTGATATTTGGTATGTAGCATCATCTAATGGTCCTCTACTAAGATTGTTCAAAGTATGACCCCTGGGCCAAAAATGGCCCCACCCCGGGGCTTATCAGTTTTTCATAGGAAAATCTTGAAGAAATCATCTTCTCTGAAACTGTAAGGCATAGACCTTTGATATTTGGTATGTAGCATGATCTAATGGTCCTCTACTATGATTGTTCAAATTATGACCCCTGGGCCAAATATGGCCCGCCCCGGGGCTTATCAGTTTTTCATAGGAAAATCTTTAAATATATTCTTCTCTAAAATTATAAGGTATAGACCTTTGATATTTGGTATGTAGCATTATTTAATCTTCCTCTACTAAGATTAATCAAAATATGACCCCCGGACCAAAAATGGCCCGCCCAAGGGCTTATCAGTTTTTCATAGGAAAATCTTTAAAAGATCTTCTCCTCCAGAACTGTAAGGTCTAGGCCCTTGATATTTGGTATGTAGCATCATCTAATGGTTTTCTACCAAGATTATTCAAATTATTACCCCTGGGTCAAAAATGGCCCCGCCCTGGGGCTTATCAGTTTTTCATATGAAAAGCTTTAAGATTATCTTCTTCTCCAAAACTGTAATGCAGAGACCTTTAATATTTGGTATGTAGCGCTAATAGTTTTCTACCAAGATTGTTCAAATTATATCCCCTGGGTTGAAAACTTCCCCGCCCAGGGGCATATCAGTTTTTTATAGGAAAGTTTTTAAAAATCTTCTCTTAAAAATCTTTAAAAGTCTTCTCTGAACTTGTAAGGCATAGACCTTAGATATTTGGTATGTTGCATTATCTAATAGTCCTCTACCAAGATTTTCAAATTATGAACCCCGGATCAAAATTGACCCCGCCCTGGGGCTTAAAAGTTTTTCATAGGAAAATCTTTAAGGTCTAGACTCTTTATATTTAGTATGTAGCATCATCTGATGGTTTTCTACCAAGATTTTTCAAATTATGCAATCTGTCATTGAAATCATTAATCTGTTACGAACAGGTGAGCGATTAAGGGCCATCATGGCCTTCTTGTTATAGAAAACTGGCCACCCCTGGGGCGGAGCCAATTTTGACCCTTGGGACATAATTTATATAACTTGTAGAGGACCTGAACATGTTGCTATGTGCCAAATATGAAAGCTAGGAACCTCCCTGTTTCAGAGGAGAAGATTTTCAAAGTTTTCACTATATGTTCTATTGAAAACTGGCCACCCCTGGGGCGGGGCCAATTTGACCCCAGGGGCATAGTTTATATACTTTGTAGAGTTTTATAATTTTGCTATTTTAAGTCGAAAATCCACAAGCTCTAATGTAACAAAATATCATAACAAAAATCATGCGTTTTTATATTTTTATTATATTTTTATTATTTTCCTTTTGTTTTAGTACTAATTTTATACTACTTTAATCTGGGGACTTTCCATATGAAATAACAAACCAGAGTTTTCTCGTAGCTCACATATTCAGTCCAGTTTCAGTGGTTTATTCATCAGCTTACAAGGTGGCATTGCTTTACCTTGTAAGCGTCATTCGCACTAACTGTGACAAATATGTTTGGCTTTCTCAGAAAGGCTGGTTTGGCATCATTGAAATGAATAAAAGTCACATTACATGAAAGGGTTTCGAGGTTATAAGCTCCTGAGTTAACCCTCAGGTAACTGACTGGTCAGATCTTGAGATTTACTGAACATCTGACCAATCAGATGTTTGAGAACCAACTGAGACTACAGCCAAAAAGCAAGTATAACCTCATAGAAATACAAATAGTTCAGAGCAAAAACAATATTACATCTCTGACACTGAATCTGATCAGGGTCTGCACCATAGCAACACCTTTATCAGGTGCATACTCAAAATACTAAAATCATCCTTTCTCCACCAAATCCTTCATTGTTCGAGACGATTCTAAAGAGTTGTCACAACATAGGGTTTGGTGGAGAAAAAAAGAAGTTATTGCTTGAAAATGTTTTAATTTATGCAACTTATCTTGACCTCTGGTCTGCACTGCAGAAAAACCTCTCTAAAGAGATCACTAGATGGATAAAAGTTGGTGTCTCTAAAACCAGGTGGTTAGCGGATGCGGAAAAAAGTTATGCAGAAAACCCATTTGGAGCTTTCTGCATAAACTTTTTGTCCGGCATTAAACTACCACCAGTCTAAAGACCCAAGTAATGCTGGATTTAGTCTTAACCCTTTCCGCTATAAATACACCTTTCTACACCTTTGTAAAAGTCACTTTTTGAAACCATTGTGATGAATAGAGTATTTGCTCCATAGGAGCAAATGCTCTGTTTATCACATTGGTTTCAAAGCTACACAATTCTAGCATTTTCCTTTTTCCCTAGAAAATGCTCCTTTTCAGTAGATTAAGTCAAAGAGGTTATAAATATAGCCTATGACTGAAAGGTTTAATAACCCAAGTAATGCTGGATTTAGTAGTCATTGTAGAAATGTTTTATTTGCAGTATTTACTTTCTAGCCTTACAAAGAGTGTTCATCCTGATTAGATGAAACATGAACAACGTAGCAACTAGGCTTACACTATAGCATAGCCCTGAAGATGACTCATATACATCAAGTTCACACAATGATCAGTTTATGACTCCAGGTAAAAAAAAACTTGGGGAGTGCACAAATCAACAATACATATACTCATTTTTACATCTTTGCATACAGAATAGACCAAGATCAAACAGCTTTAGTAGGATCTATCTGATCATGGGTCCATTCTGTTTTCTGATGGAATAGTAAAGGTCTGATCTACAGGTTCTGCCAAGGCCAAAAATTCCAATGTTCATATGACAATATAACAATTCTTCTATTAAATGTTTATGATGCCATTATTTCTGACAAATATTTACAAGTCAGTTGTTTTACATGATTTTTTTTTAAAAAAAAATAAAGAAGCTTCCTAAAAAGTGTACACATTTATATAAATGGTTTATACAAGAGAAAAAAATCGTAGTAGCAACAATAAAATCTGTCATAATTTACCCAATCTCTGGTTTTGTAAATGGTAAAATCTTTAAAAAAAAAAAAAGTTATGCTGTGCAAGAAATATGTGCATAAATAAAAAGATGCACATGTAGGTGGTATGTCTTTACAATAAACAAAGAAAACCTGTAGGATCTGGATGTACACTCAATGTTTGATCAGAATGAGAAAATCTAAGAAATATGTGATTAAAAAATACAAAATTTAGAAAGTTTTCAAATTACAACTGAAGTAAACAGTATTACAATATCCTGCAGTAAGAATGCACCATTGATCCCTTACTTGGTGAATAGTCATGCTATTATGAATATTAGTTAACTTATAAGTGTTATATGCCATTCTTATTTGACATCTAATCTGGATCCATACTGTTCACAAAGATAATAACAATGTAACCTGTAGCATAATAACCTTTACTCCATGAATATTCTTGCAAGAAATACTAACATCATGAATATTGATTAGATTTATTCTTATAATGGTACATAAACGTAGGAATTTTTAGCCATGGCAGAAACTATTATCATAACGATATTACCGATATACCATATGCAAACAGAGCAGACCCTGGTCAGACGGCTCCTATAGGAGCCATCTTATCTGAGTCTACTCTGTGTGCAAAGCACATTGATGGAGTAAATGATTAAACATTAATGCAGTAAAGACAATACTGTCTATGGATTTAAAATCAACTAATGATACCGATGCATGAGATCAAGTTATGGTATGTTCTTTCACAGCAATGTAGACCATGGTATCATTATTTCTTGCAGGACTATTTAACAGGGAAAAGGTTATTCACATGGAAAGAGTATCAAAAGGTTGGTCACATTTCACCTATAGCATGCTAACGGTTAACATGTCCACACGTACCACAAAGTTTTCCATTGATTCTCTATACGTGTCTGTATGACACCATACACTCGTCAGCTGTTGCAGCAAATGCATGTTTGTGTGAATGTGAACAAGAGGATGGTTCAATAAACCTTAACACTGTGGATGACTTTGTGATATCCTTTGTAAACAATTTGGATCCAAATGAGATGCTGTGTAAAGCGCTCATCATGTCAATAGCATTCACTGAAACTCTACTGTCAATTAACCCTTTACTCCATGAATATTCAGGTGTATTTGTTACATCTAAAAACAGCAATCAGAGTGTGAAACAGCCTTGATTCAAATGAGACACCAAGAACCATGTACTCAGTGTTTATTATGGATCGAAACTGTTTATAATAGCTACCATGATTCTACAGCAGTGTGCTATGGATTCAAACTTGACAACACAATATACAAATGATCAAGTACAGTAAAACCCCTCTAAACCGGAAATCTAGTATAGGAGAATTTAGATATTTTTGGCAGGTGGCTGCTTAATGCAGGGTGAAAGGAGCTCTCTGCATGACTTTCACCTGCATTAAGCTGCCAACTGTCTCAAGGACCGGCATTTATACTAAATTTCACGGTCCGGTTAAGAGGGGTTTTACTGAATATAAATTAGTGATAATGCACCAATACTAAATGACTTCTGTATTTTAATGACATGGAAATCCCTCTAAGTTCAAGCAAAGGTTATAATTCTTTTTTCGTTGCATCATCATCATCATCATGGTGCTGTACTTTTTTCTCGAACCCTCGGTCAATAAGTAACTGGTTGCACTCTTCACGAGATTTCTTCTCTAAATCTATAGTCTGAAATACAGTATAATTATCCATTTACTCCATGAATATTCATAAAAGAAATAACGACAACATGAATATTTATTAGATGAGTATTTATAATGACACATGCAAACAGGAGTTTTTGCTATAGGTAGAAACTGCAGTGTCAACCCATAAACAGAGCAGACCCTGATCAGACCGTTCCTACAGGAGCTGTCTGGTCTGGGTCAACTGTTTGCAAAGGTGTATCTATGGAGTAAAAGGTTATTAAACTCTATGCATACTATATTTTGGTCTGCAAGAATTATCATGTGTACCAAGTCAAAATTATGTTTTTTCTCCAATAAAAGGTAATATCAGATATACAGTTGAACTTCGATATCTCAAACTCGGATAACTCGAACTTCGGGATAACTCAAACTAAAAGTGCGGTCCTTCCAAAAATTACAATACAGAATTGTTCTAAAATGTATCGCTACACATATCTAGAAACACATGTGACAACTTAATGCAGGGCTCAAGTAATGCTGAAAGCTCCTACAGGAGCTTTCAGCATTACTTTAGACCTGCATTAAACTGCATGACTAGAGATATTGGTCAGACTATAAATCGGATGACTCGAACATCTGTTATCTCGAACTAATTTGTGTCGTCCCTTGAAGTTCGATATATCGAAGTTCAACTGTATTGGATCCTGCTGATGAGACATAGAGTTACTTGGAATCTCATCTGGATCCATTGGTTTGAACTGGTAACCACAAATGGACTTAAACCCTTTACTCCATAGATACAATTTTTAATGCCATTAAAACAGAGTAGACCCAGATCAGACGACTCCTGCAGAAGCCCTCTGCAATGATTAGGGTCAGCTCTGCTTAGAATAATATACATATACAGTAAAACCCCTCTAATGCGGCCACCTAAAAGAGGTATAATTCTGGGTGGTAGAGGTAGGTGGTGGCATTACTTTCATCCTGCATTAAGCAACCACCTGCTTATAAAGACACCCATTTTATTCATTAAGTGGTCACATTAGAGGGCTTCTACTGTACATATGATCAGATTCTATTTTAATACTTCTGATGTCAATATTTCTTACATGAATATTCATGGATTAGGGGTTAACCCTTTCCCTGTTCTATGTTTATTCCAAATTTCAGTACCTACTGAATATTCATGAACAAAATAGTTATAATGAAATATGGAAGGTGGAACATTATAGCCATTTTCACTAAAGAAACATATGTATCAAATTCTATTAGCAAACAGAGCAGACCCTGATCAGATGGCTCCTCTAGGAGCCATCTGATCTGGGTCTACTCTGTTTGCAAATGCGTGAAAACACGTTTATATGAGGGAAAGGGTTAAGTATTCACAAGTTGATATTTGTGAGTTTGTACAATGTACAAGAATGTATGCCTTCCCAATGGAGTATAAAGAGTTGGAAACACAAGATTATTTTCACTATATCTTACGTATAAAGTGAAGAAAACTTCAAATTCCCATAACTCTGGTTAAAATGGCAAAACCAAACACTGCTTTGCATCAATGTTGCTCATTTGTCAAAGTTTGAAGTAAATCCTCCAATTGGTGTATGAGGAAATAGACATACCGGTAGAAGATATGCGGGACGGACGGACGGACAGAGGTACAGACAGATGGAAAAGAGCAAGGAGTTACAAGAGCACAGATTGCAGCCCTTGTGATGGTGAACAAGTGTGAGAAATTTCATAAGATTAGCTAACGTTAAAGTTTCAAGACAAAAACGAGGATGACAAACTTATTTGAAAAACAGACAAGCTGAAAGTAAAGTTAACCGCTAAGAGCAGTTGTATGTTGACCTACTGTGTCTGCCTGACTATTTATGGTAAATACAATGTATAGCGTTGATATGGTCAGTCTTTATCCCTTTACCTGATGAAGATGTATATTTATGCATTGGCAAACAGATCAAACCCACATCAGTCAAGGTCTGCTCTGTTTGCTTGTTGATCAATATAATCTGATTCTACAGTTTCTGCCATGACAAAGTATCCTTGTGTTCATATGCCATGAATATAAAATTTAATATACATGTAAAGTAAAATCTCGATTATTCGAATTTTTCTTTATAGAATAATTTAGACACTTTTAGGAAAGTGGCTGCTTTATGCATGGTTAAAGTCATGCAGAAAGCTCCCATCTGTCTTAAAGATCTATAATAACACTTCGCTTGCTATTCGCGTCATTATACCTACATGTAAATAGTGCAGACCCAGATGAGACAGCTCCTACAGGAGCTGTCTCATCAGGGTCTGCACTATTTACAAGTTGATTGTGCAACCAGTGCACTCCACAGCATTGATTGCACAGTGAAATACTTGTACACAGTGAAGATATATGTAATTATACAACAGGGCATGGGTAAGGAAGGAGAAATGTATTTTAAAACTGATACATATTTCAGTGTTCAAATAATCAAGATTTTACTGTACTAGTAAACTCTCCTAAGGCAAGTAATAATAAAATGAATTTAAATGGGTTTTTTTCCACACACTTTTTCAATTTTTTTGACTTGTGTGCTTTATCAAGAAAACAATTTTTTTTTAAGTTGCATTCATTTTTATGTCTGAAAAAACATTTCAGTCACAAAAATTGATGTAACTGAAAACGTATGAATATTTGTTTCCTTACAACTACTTTATAAACAAGATGTGTTTGTGAAACACTATGCCCCCTCATATATTTGACCTCTGACCTTGAAGGATGACCTTGACCTTGACATGTCACCCCTCAAAATGTGCGGCTTTATGAGATACATATGCATGCATATGCATGCCAAATATTAAGTCTCTATCTGTACTGGCTCAAAAGTTAAGACCAATGTTAAGGTTGTGTTAAAGTTACAGACAAAGAAACAGACAATTTGACCTTTGACCCTGAAGGATGACCTTGACCTTCACAAAAGTCATGTCACACCTCAAAATGTGCAGCCTCATGAGATACACAAGCATGCCAAATATCAAGTCTCTATCTCTACTGGTCCAAAAGTTATGGCCAATGTTAAAGTCGGTGATTTGACCCATATATCTGACCTTGAAGGATGACCTTGACCTTGACATGTCAAAGTGTGCGGCTTTATGAGATACATATGCATGCCAAATACATGTATCAAGTCTCTATCTGTACTGGCTCAAAAGTTATGACCAATGTTAAAGTTGCTGACAAACAAACAGACAGACAGGGCAAAAACAATATGCCCCCCAGATCTGATCTGGGGGCATAAAAATTAGCTGATTATATTTCAGAAAGTAATGGAAATTAATTTTGTAAAGGCAGCTGAAAATTGTGAAGGTAGAAGAATAGTTACAAATGTACTTACCTCAATAGTTTCCCCTGCATCATTATACAATTGCATTACAGGAGGAGCACCAGGTTTTTTTGTAAATTTTGTATTTTCACTAGAGACCAATCAAGGAAATTAAACATGTTAAGTTTATGATATTCAGCATACAAATAACAGTTTATATACATGTATTGGATAAATTAGATTTGCGTTGTGACATAAAACTTGACTAAAACATTCTCTATCAACTAGCACTTGATACTGGTAGATTTGTTACAAATGCACAATTTGGGTCTAGACAAGAGCTGCAGAATTATTCCTTTGACACTGTTCTTTGCTGATTAATCCTTTCCCTTGAATATTCATGTCAGATATAATGATATCATGAATATTTATAAGCTGATTTTTTACAATAACATTTGTACACATGATGTTTTGGTATCAGTAGAAACTGTAGAGTCAGATCTGTTATAATTTAATTTTATAAGAAAATCAAGCAGAACCTGATCAGACGGTTCTTACAGGAGTCGTCTGATCAATGTCTAACCTGATCAGACGGCACTTACAGGAGTCGTCTGATCAATGTCTACTCTGCAAATTTATATATCATACTCTGTTTGCAAATTTATATTAAGGAAAGGATTAACAAGAGCCGTACTGTGTTGCCAATTGAAACTTGTCTGATTTTGGTGCTTGTCCACTGCATATACACTTCTCCACAATGAGATCTGCCAACCTATGTTTTTTCATGTTGATACCGCTTATACTTTTTTATTAATCATCTGCATTAAAGTTTTTGCACGCCGTCGCCTACAACAACGCCAGCGTCTACATCTACGATAACACCTACGACAACGCCTACGACCCAGTGATCACAACAGCTCAACGTTTCTTCAAGACAGATGAGCTAAAAATATATTTTCATAGACCATTGAAAGATTGAAAGATGGAAGAATTATTTTCAGTGCTATATTCAAAACATTGTCAGTTTTTAACCTTTAACTCCATAAATAATTAAATAGGCCTTTGCAAACGGAGTAGACCCAGATCAGACGGCTCCTGTAGGAGCAGTCTGATCAGCGTCTGGTCTCTTTGCTTACGATATAATATGGATATAATTCTACAGTTTCTGCCATGGCTAAACACTCCTGTATCCTCATACTGTTATAAACAAGAGGGCCAAGATGGCCCTTAATCGCTCACCTGATTACCATAGATTTAAGATTTTTGCAGGGTAGCCCATGGGTAGGGTCAATATTGAACTTAGGGACAATATATGAACAATGTTGATAGTGGATCATGAGCAGTGGATTATGAGCAGTGGTTCTGCAGAACAAGATTTTCCAAAGATTTAGTATATTGATTTTATCAAGACAATGATTCTGACCAATGAAGATTGGGCTAAAAATGTGCTCTCTAAAGTATTTTTTCTAAGATTTAACCTAGTGACCTACTTTCTATTCCCACCCTACCCATGATCACACTCAACCTTGATATCACCAAGACAAACAGTCTGAGCAAGTTTGAGGAAGACTGGGCTAAAAATGTGGCCACTGGAGTGTAAACTAGATATGACCCAGTGACCTACTTTTTGACCTCACATAACCCACTTTCAAACTTGTCCAAGCTTTTATAAGGACAATCATTCTGACCAATTTTCATGAAGATTTGGCTATAAATGTGACCTCTAGGGTGTTGACAAGGTTTTCCTACTATTTGACCTAGTGACCTAGTTTTTAACCCCACATAACCCACTTTCAAACTCTTTTGAGATTTTATCAAGACAATCATTACGACTAAGTTTCATGAAGATTGGACTAAAATTGTGACCACTAGTGTTCACAAGGTTTTTCTACTGTTTGACCTAGTGACCTAGTCTTTAACCCCACTTGACCCACTTTCAAACTAGTCCGAGATTTTATCAAGACATTCGTTCTGACCAAGTTTCAAGAAAATTGGACTAAAATTGTGACCACTAGAGTGTTCACAAGGTTTTTCTACTGTTTGACCTAGTGACCTAGTTTTTAACTCCACTTGACCCACTTTCGAACTCGTCCGAGACTTTATCAAGACATTCATTCTGACCAAGTTTCATGAAGATTGGACTAAAATTGTGACTACTAGAGTGTTCACAAGGTTTTTCTACTGTTTGACCTAGTGACCTAGTTTTTTACCCCACTTGACCCACTTTCGAACTCGTCCGAGACTTTAACAAGACATTCATTCTGACCAAGTTTCATGAAGATTGGACTAAAATTGTGACTACTAGAGTGTTCACAAGGTTTTTCTACTGTTTGACCTAGTGACCTAGTTTTTTACCCCACATAACCCACTTTTCAAACTCCTCCGAGATTTTATCAAGACAATCATTCTGACCAAGTTTCATGAAAATTGGGCTGAAAATGTGACCTGTAGAGGGTTCACAAGGTTTTCCTACTATTTGACCTAGTGACCTAGTTTTTAACCCAACTTGACCCACTTTCGAACTCGTCCGAGATTTTATCAAGACATTCATTCTGACCAGGTTTCATGAAGATTAGACTACAATTGTGACCACTAGAGTGTTCACAAGCAAATTGTTGACGACGCACGACGCACGACGCACACCGCACGACGGACGACGGACATTCAAGTCTCCCAAAAGCTCACCCTGAGCTTTGCTCAGGTGAGCTAAAAATTAAGCTAATTAATATCCATGATGTTATTATTTCCTACATGAATATTCATGGAGTAAAGGGTTAAAGATAAAATTCTTTTGCACACCGATTCTTACTCAAAAGGTGAAAAAAGTATGTACCAGGCTACATGTCAAACATTACCTCAAACGAAATAATTTTATTACAGTGACTGCAGCATTACTTTTATTCTGGGGACATTTCTGTTGGATATGGCAATAAAATAAAACTCAAAACAAGAATTCTTACCAACCCTAATTTTTCAAGCATGGAACTGGAAAAATTCAAAATATATTTTTGAATTTATTTAGACTGAGTAAGCATTATTATTCTAAAGAAAGTTTAGACATAGAAATTATACAACTTTCAAATTTCAGATAGTTAGAGAGATATTAACCCTTTACTCTATAAACAGTTACACACCTTTCTATGCCTTTGCAAACAGAGTAGACCCAGATCAGATGGCTCCTATAGGAGCTGTCTGAACAGGGTCTGCTCTGTTTGCTTATAAATGAGATTATAACAGATACGAATCTATAGTTTCTACCAATACCAAAACTTTCTCCCATCACATTGTTACATGTACTTCATAAAGGATACTAAAGCGGGAGATCATCAAAAATGAACGACCTCACCTCAGGGAGTCTATTCAAACGTCATCCAGCGCAACTCTGAAAAAGATTGAGAAAAACATGTCATATGGTTCTGCCTACTTGTTCTTCATGATTGACTGATCACCACAGGCACTCTATGCAGTCTATGACCCTATACACCATCTTATTGAAACAAGAGATCAGTTTTTTTGTTTATGAAATAATATAGATATGATCATGCTGTTTCTGCCCTGCTCAAACAATCTTGTGTCCATGTGCAATTATGAATATTACTCTAATTAATACTGATGATGTCATTTTTTCTTACATAAATATACATTGAGTAAAGGGATAAACACTAGTTCAAGCATTTGCAAACATAGTAGACCAAGATCAGTTTCTATCAATACCAAAAGATCCTGTGTACATATCACAAGTTATAAAAACTTCAGCTAATGAATATTTATGATGTCATTATTTTGTACATGAATATAAAACAGGGAAAGGGTTAAGTCCATTATTTCAATGATAAAATATTTCTTTTAGGTGTCATCCACAGAAATTCCTTTATTGACAAATATCATAATCAATACATACATTGATATTGTTTAGTTTATAATGTAGCTTTGAAACAGGCATATATTGGAGGAAAGTCAAAACCTCTACAATGATAAGAAACAGTTGGTTCATAACAATATTAAAATCTGTTTAAACGTCCATAAACAATTAAGAAAAATAAGTGTCAGAGTATTATGGTCTGTCTGTGTCAAAAGAAAAACATCATAACTAAAGTGAGGGCTTAAAGAGACAACATTCTATTTCATTTCCGTAGATAAATCATAATTAACTTAATATTGAGGGACACATATCCACATTGTGGTGTGCGGTGGTCTAGTGGTAAAGCGTTGGACAGCCAGTCCGGAGGTCCGGGGTTCAAATCCCGGTCCCTCTCAGAAATTTCAGAGACACTTTTCAGTGTCTCCCACCCGCACCTCCTGAGTCCTCTCCACCCAGGGGTTAAATGGGTACCTGTGAGGGTCACTAGCCGGTACTGCGGCTGCATAATTGCACCATATGTTAGCAGTGCTCAATATTGTAGGTGAATGACTCAGTGACCAGGGGAGTAGATGTACAGTCGGCTGAGCGGTCTTTCGGACTGAAAGTAGACTATTATAACTAGGGGTTTTTTTTATATATCGATGACACAAGCTATATCAATAGTATTTCAAACAAGAGCACCGCGAGACGGGGCAATATACGCCCGAAGGCTGTTCTATTTACACAATGTGTGAACCTTCAGAAGTTGCGCATATGAGGTCTATTAGGGCTAAGGCAATAGCAAGGAGAGTAAAACTGCTTATTGTAATAGTAATCTTTTATTTGTCTTTGGGCCTACTGAAAGCTGAAAAAGGAGCATTTATTTTGAAAAAAAAGTAGCAGGTAAAAGGAATAACAAAGAAACATTTTCTTTACAACAAATAATTAGAAGAGAGCCCACAGTTTGAAGAAATTATGTTGAAAAATAAAGGAGGAGTGAAATTGCTACCCGAAACTATCAAAGGGCAATAACTCCAGAATGAACAAGTTTGAAATAAGTGAATAAATATCCAAGATATGAGCATGGTAAGAACAGTGTACATAGCAATCATTTTCAGACTTTCAGACTTTTTTGAACTTTGGAAAAAAAGTCGAGAAAGTTTAAACCGAACGTGACATAAGTGCGTTTAACCTTTCACCTTCAAATATGACTGACCTTAAAGGTAATGATGTAGGTCTAGTTAGCTACAGCCAGGACACAAAATTTGCTAACGCTCTATTTGTGACCTTGACCTTGAAAGTTCACAATTGGGTTTTGTATGCAACACACCTTCAAGTGATACTGAAGCCCTATTTGTGACCTTGACCTTGAAAGTTCACAATTGGGTTTTGTACGCGACACACCTTCAAGTGATACTGAACATATGTGTGAAAGAATTTTGAAAATCGGAGAAAAAATGAGTAAGTTATAGCCAGGACACGAATTTGCTAACGGACGGACAGAATTGCTAACGCCCTATTTGTGACCTTGACCTTGAAAGTTCACCATTGGGTTTTGTACGCGACACACCTTCAAGGGATACTGAACATATGTGTGAAAGAATTTTGAAAATTGGTGAAAAGATGAGTAAGTTTTACCAAGGACACGAAAATTGCTAACGCCCTATTTGTGACCTTGACCTTGAAAGTTCACAATTGGGTTTTGTACGCGACACACCTTCAAGTGATACTGAACATTTGTGTGAAAGAATTTTGAAAATCGGAGAAAAAATGAGTAAGTTATAGCCAGGACACGAATTTGCTAACGGACGGACGGACAGAATTGCTAACGCCCTATTTGTGACCTTGACCTTGAAAGTTCACCATTGGGTTTTGTACGCGACACACCTTCAAGTGATACTGAACATACGTGTGAAAGAATTTTGAAAATTGGTGAAAAGATGAGTAAGTTTTAGCAAGGACACGAAAATTGCTAACGCCCTATTTGTGACCTTGACCTTGAAAGTTCACAATTGGGTTTTGTACGCGACACACCTTCAAGTGATACTGAACATTTGTGTGAAAGAATTTTGAAAATCGGAGAAAAAATGAGTAAGTTATAGCCAGGACACGAATTTGCTAACGGACGGACGGACGGACAGACAGACGGACGGACAGACAGACGGACGTACTAACAAATGGGTAGTTGTGTGACTTTTTCCTTTGATCTTTTCTTGTGTGACTAGTCCCACAAGAAAAACTATTTTTGGCTCTAACTTTGGAAAAGAATGATCTGGAAGCTAACCCTAACCCTAACCCTATGTCCCACAACTGGCCAGGTTAATGTCACAAGAAATGGCCAGGTTAATGTCACAAGAGATGGCCAGGTTAATGATTTTACTTGTGGGACTAGTTAGAAAAAGTCACACAACTACCCTTTGGTGAGTGCGGACAGACAGACAGACGGACAGACGGACACCCAGCCAGACGGCCAGACGATGGAGACCATAACATAATACGACCCTTCGGGCGTATAAAAATGACACTTTTATTTCTGATTAAGTTCGCAGCAAATAGTTGCAACTATTTGTGTTTTTGATTTTGAACAAGGGTTTTTCAAAGAAATTATCAATTACTGATACAGCAAATAACTACATACATGTTAGATGTACATGTATATACATGTGTACAGATTGATTCTCACTGATGCATCAAAGGATTTCCATACCAACAAGACCTAGATCAGAACATTTCTTAACCCTTTCCCTGTTTCACATAAATTTGTGTAAGAAATAATGACACCATCAATATATACTGCATTTTCATAATGGTACATGAACGCAGGATTTTTTATCATGGCAGAAGCTGTAGAATCAGGTCTGTATTATTTCATAAGCGAGCAGACTCTGATCAGATGGCTCCTACAGGAGCTGTCTCATCTGGTTCTACTATGTTTGCAAATGTGTGAAATGGCATTTATATGAAGGAAAGGGTTAACCCTTGTTATAATATGTTCAATATATTCAAACTTCTCCCTAACAATAGGAACAAGAGAGTCATGATGGGTGCCCGAAGTTTCAGTAAATGACCGTTTCAGTAAATTGATTTTATATAGTAACTCGTTCAGACGTTTTGGTAAAAAACTTATCGTATATTTTTTCAAACTGTCTTAATGAAAACATTATTTTTCAGGATTTATGGCATTGTTCTTATAAATATATATTAGTATAGTATAAATATTATTAGTATTAATATTGTTAAATCAGTTTATTAACTGTTACTGTTAACTGTTTACTGGCCATGTTTAACGGTAGTACATGTTTGCACCCATCAGGCACGCACCTTTGATAATTGTTATTTGATGTTTACACGCTTCTGTAAAGGCGGACCCCTTTAAAGGTAGTCCTAATAAGCTGAATACCTTTAATTATTAGACACCACAGTAATTAAATAATTGGTAATAAATGGTAGTACCAGTTTCAACCGCTGACAGTATGCACTTTTGATAATTGTTATGCTGAAGATTAGATACAGTCGCAATAAAAACTATATACACCGCTGGCACCCAGATCACACTGAGCTACTCAGTGTCCCAAACCTCCAACACCATGATAATACCACATAATGCATGAATGGAAGGTGTGAAATACCCATGTACATACTTACTATATAATCACGTTTTTACCGAAACGTCGATTCTGTTTACTATAATTCAATTTACTGAACTGGTCATTTATCGAAAGGTGGGTAAATCGTCATGATGGCCCTGTATCACTCACTTGAAATAAAATGTCATGTGTTCTATTACGTTATTAATAACTTAAGTCTTATTGTATAAAATATGAATGAAGGTCAAAACGGCCCAATTCCAAAATGGCCCGGTCCAAAACGGACCACTTTATCCCCAGACCAAATTATGTCAAAACAGCCCAATTTTGGTTAGTGATCATTATTATTATCTTCAGTACAAGTCGCGGTTGACGGCACTCTGTATTGATGATTATTGTTGTGATAATTGTACCCGATTCAATCCAATCCAGGGTTGGGGCTTGCAATTCATGAGAGTAACATGTCTCATGTTAGTGAGGGAGAATTTCATTCCCTATTCTCGACATGAGAGCAACATGTTTTCATATTAAAGTGGGACCCTGATCCCAAGTCTCTGGTTGTGAGTGGTCTTTCCGACCAACTTTGGATTGTGACTTCAGAAGGCTGTATCATTTTAAGATATTGCCATTGTTTGCACTGAACTCCTATGGTCACTTTAGGGTGTTCATTCACTTGAGCTACTGTATGCACCAGATTCCGTAATTATATTTTCTCTGTTTTGTGTATATAATGGCTCGAGTGGTATTTGGGTTGGTTCATTTTGCCGCCCATTGCCATAGAAGGAATCATGCGGTTCCCTCCGGCTAGTGATTTCATTTATATTGTATATCTATTGTATATCTTTTATTGTCCGGATAGATAATCATGCGGTTCGTTCCGGTGATTTCATCCATGTGAAGCTCTTTTGAATGCACATATCCTGTGTGAAAAGAGCGATATATAAATGTGGTATAATAATAATAATAAATTCAGTGGGGAAAAAGTCGTATTGGTATAATTGATACTTATACGTTAGTTTTCATTTTGATATAATAAATATATTTTCAACGAACACATTTTAAAGTTTAAAAGTGTAACACCAAATATAATGTTTGATAAATGGTTCGTAATTTGAAATAAATACTAGTAATTAAAAGTGTTATATATGTATATTTGAAATTCATATAGAAATTCTTTAACTCGATAATTGAAACCGTCTTTGAACAGGACTATATGCTGTTTGTATTAAAGGTGCATGACTTTTAGCTTAAATCCAGATTAGTTGATTAATTGCTTGCCTAAGTACTGTTTATTGTGCTGCATTTACAAAAAAACTAGACTACTGTCGACGAAGGGCCCCACCTGTGTAAGAGGTATCGCATATTGTAAGCCTGATTTTCCTAATACAGAACTGCAGCAGTATAATTAAATATGCATGTAGTCTGCTTAACTGGGTACTCTTTCCTAGGTACTTGAATAATAAGCATATAGTGAGCAAGTTTGATAGAAATCGGACCAATCTTTCAGAAGATATGTCACAGAAATAATCAGCCAACCAGATGGTATCATCATCAATAAATATGTGCAGAATATGCCAATCACAGAACCCATATGAGGTAATTGGATATCAAGTACACTGGGCAAGTTTGGTGAAAATTGCACCATTCATTGAGGAGATATTGCACAGAAACCAATCGGCTAAACAGAGTGCAGCAGCCTAAGTGAAAATGCCTGTAATTTAAAACCAGAAATGGTGTCAAAGCCACCTGATGCTCACCTGTTTAAAAGTTAAGTCTAAAACATGTCATATTGAACAAAAAATATCATTCAATTTCCAATTTAAACTTAACTGCAACAATATCAGAACCAAAATGCAACCAAATACCAATTTTCAGCAACTTAAAAGATTATCAAACAAGAAAGATATATTCCAAGAATGGAAGCCCTAGGTCTATTGGTTCCAATGTAATAGGCAGTTAAAGATTTTTGCAAAAGTAGGTTAAGGGTGAAGGTCAGGTCATACCAAGTATAGTCACCCTTTGCCCATCTTGTCCAATATCATAGGCATTTAAAGGTTTTTGCAAAAGTAGGTCAAAGTCAAGGTTACATGGTAAAAAACATTGGTATGGTTGGAAAGTCTTAAGACAGGAAAGATACATACCAAGTTTTGAAACCCTAGGCCTATTGGTCCCAATGTTATATGCATTTAAATACTTGCAAAAGTAGGTCAAAGGTTAAAGTCAAGGTCAGAAGGGCAAAATATGTTGGCATGGTCAAACCAAGTATGAAAGCCCTAGGTCTATTGGTTCCAATGTTATTAAGCACTTAAATATTTTTGCAAAAGCAGGTCAAAGGTCAAGGTTATATGGTAAAAATCATTGGTATGTTTGAAAAAGTCATAAGACAGAAAAGATGGATACCAAGTATGGAAGTATATGCATTTAAAGGCTTTTGCAAAAGTAGGTCAAAGGTCAAGGTCAGAAAGGCAAATATGTAAGCCCTAGGCCTATTGGTTGCAATGCTATAAGCATTTGATTTTTTTTTTGCAAAAGTAGATCAAAGATCAAGGTCAAGGTTACATGGTAAAAACAATAGTATGGTTAGAAAAGTCTTAAGACAAGACTGCATATAGAAGCTCTTGGCCTACTGGTTCAAATTTTATAGGCATTTAAAGAATTTTTAAAAGAAGGTCAAAGGTCAAAGCAACATGGCAAAAACAATGATATTGTTGGAAAGATCTGAACACAAAAAAGTTGCATGCAAATTATGGAAGCCCTTGGTCCGTTTGTTCAAATATTATAGGCATTTAAAGATTTTTGTAAAAGTAGGTCAAAGGTAAAGCTCAAGGTCAGAAGGGCAAAAATGTTGGCATGGTCATTCTAAGTATGGAAGCCCTAGGCCTATTGGTTCCAATAATATAGGCATACCAAGTACACTGAGCAAGTTTAGTGAAATTTGGACCATTCCTTGAGGAGATATTGCACGGAAACCAATCAGTTAATCAGATTGTAATAGCCTAAGTGAAAATGCCCATAATTTTCCGGAAAATGCGCAGAAATTGCCCAACACAGAACCCATGTGAGGTGTTTAGATATCAAGTACACTGGGCAAGTTTGGTGAAACTTGGACCTTTCCTTGAGGAGATATTGCGCGGAAACCAATTGGCTAATCAGATTGCAGCAGCCTAAGTTAAAATGCGCGTAATTTACGAAAAATTGGGTGTAAATTTCCGAACACAGAACCCGTGTGAGGTATTTGGATATCAAGCACACTGAGCGGTTTTTCAAATTCGCGGTCTTGCAGCGACAAGACGGAGCAACATTTAAGGAAAGCACTAATTGTGCCGCTTAGCATATAAATGGAATTTGGAACGGATCAAGACCAAAATGATTGAAATCGGTGTTGAATTGGCTTTGCTGTAAGACTTTGAAAAACGTGACTGTTGTATTTTCCGCTGCTGATCTGACTTAGTTAGGTACCTTTCAATCCATTATATAACATATATAGACTCGATAGGAATTTTTTTCCGGGTCATGATTTTCTTGTTTTTCGGAGTGGTTTAAGGGGGGGGGGGGGGGGGGGGGGGGAGTCCAAGCATGCCTCGGGCACCTTTGATGTTTTTCCCCACACCATTTTCTATCATTTTGTCAATAAGCGCTTGCCAGACGCCTCAAAGAACCAGTGTTGTTGACTTATTTACTGCCCTGTTTATCATGGCAGACACAGCGCCGTGTCCCTTTTGTAGTGCATCGCCATATTGCCCCTTATCAAAGACCACCGCAGCATGCCCTAAATACCATGCTGAGTAATTGTGAACCCAGTAAAAGGGATTAAATGGTCAGCATGGTGAGTTATTTACCTTGGCATGTGTGTATTTCGTAACAGAAACAATCGTGTATGAAGAAGCTAATCTCCCTCTTTGCCTCGAAAAAATTATCACATGTATGGTGTTTGTGAAACACCGACCTTTTGACCCTTAAGGAAGACCTTGACCTTTGACCCATGGACCAGGGAGTTGAACGTGACATATTGCCTTTGTGTTGTGAACATTTGTGCCGGGTTATTTTGAAATCCATTTACAGATAAAAAAAAAAGTCACAGAAATGAAATGAAATTTGGGACAGACAGAAGGACAGACGGAAGGATGGTCAATGCGATTATTATATACCCGCCGTTGGGGGGCATAAAAATTGTGTTCATTCACAAGTCTTACACAATATGAGGATATATATACTATATAATATCTCTCTCTCTACATCTACATCTAAATAATACTGACCACCTTCAGCAAGTTGAAGATTATGTCAGAGGTGTGAGTTATTCACGAGGGGCGTTATTCAATCAAATAAACATGGATATTTATATAACGCTACCAAAATACATCAAATATCATAAAAACTGGGCCGTTTTGACCCGGGCAAACAGGGCCGTTTTGGACCGGGCCGTTATGGAAGTGGGCCGTTTTGGTATAGGGCCGTTTTGAGCAGTCGCCTAAAATATAGCAACCAGATTACCACCTGGTAGACATGGTTTTCCAGGAATTATAATAATTATAGCATATCATTCCGCCCAGAGACATATACGCCTGACATTATCATTTGCGTATAATGATGTCTTCAAAACAAAGCTTCGCCTATTACACATTTAATATCAAAGGGCGACATGATCATGAGACGAATATGATCACGCATCTGCTACCGAAGTTTCCATTGCAGCCTGACTTTTAAGTTTCCATTGCAATCTAACTTTAGCACTAAAATCTACTTATGGAGTTTTAAAACGAAGAATCCTTACCACTACGTTGGCGCTTGCTGGTACATCTTCATCTGAAAAGGCATAAGCCCACAAAATAAGCAACGTAAACACTCTCAACGAAGCCATCTTAATAAACTGATCGTATTTACACACACATTTTAACCTAAGCTGTACGGTACGTCATCAGAACCAACGTGGCAAGTGTTTATCAAACTATTGATTAAAAAGCCACTAGACTAGAGTATATTTATCTTTATATGTCACCCCAGGCGCCTGTTTGAATGGATTTGTTCTAAGAGATGTTCTCGTAATGTACATAACATTTAGATACAGACGAGATGGGGATTGGGGGGGGGGGGGGGGTTGAGGGACAGACAGACAGACGGGTAGACAGAGACAAAGACAGAGAAACAGATATCTGTCTGTATCTGTATCTATACGTCGTAAAATCCTATATAGGCTTTTACACGACGGGAGAGAGAACATAGAGAGAAAGACAGACATACAGATACAGGAAGACAGAGAGAAAGAGATAGGTAGACAGATTGACATACAGTCAGAGACAGAGGAGAGACACTGAGATAAAACAAACAGCAAGAGACAGAGAGAGAGAGGGGGCATACAGACGGACATACAAACATAGACAAAGACAGAGAGACAGACATAGACAAAGAGAGAAAGACAGACAGACATACAGAGACAGGAATTAAGACAGAGAGAAAGAGATACTAGGCTATACGTTACTGTCTTTAGGTACTCCGGCAGACATGTACAGAGAGAGATCGAGATGGGGTGGGGATGTGCAGGGAGAGCGATCGAAGCTCTAGCACAGGAACGAAATTTATATGTTAAGGTTCCACCCAGAAACACAAGAACGGCCAGGACGGAACTTAAGGTTGACTTTCAATTAGAATAACTTGCCAGAATTAGTAGTACTAGATCTAGCGATAGCCGAGGCCTTTTTTAAAAAAAATACTCGAAGGGGAAACATTTGCTACCCGTTTTTATAAGTAAAAAATGGCGAATCATGCGCAGTTTGCCAATTAGGGGGAAAAACTTCGAAATTGCGGGTATCTGTTATATAGAGAAACTAGAAAATTGTGTCTGTAAGACACAGTGATGCCCCCGTGTGGGTGCTTAATTTGCCTAGCTGTACGTAAAATTCCTAAGTCATTTGACCTTGACCTTGGGCTTGCGGGCAGCATGGGCCGGGTGCATAATGAAAGTATGGATGGTGTTGAATGTGTATATGCAATTCCATGCCAATAGCTTTAGCGGCTAGTGAGATATAAGATGATGAAAAAACTGTGACAACAAACTGCACTTAAAAATCCTTAGTCATTTGACCTTGACCTTGGGCTTGTGGGTAGCATGGGCTGGGTGCGTAATGAAAGTATGGATGGTGTTGAATGTGTATATGCAATTCCATGCCAATAGCTATAGCGGTTAGTGAGATATAAGACTAATAGTATGAAAAAACTGTGACAACCAACTGCACGTAAAATTCCAAAGTCATTTGACCTTGACATTGGGCTTGCGGGCAGCATGGGCTGGGTGTGCAATGAAAGTATGGATGGTGTTTAATGTGTATATGAAATTCCATGGCAATAGCTACAGTGGTTAGGGAGATATAAGACAATGATAAAACTGTGACAAAAAACTGCACGTAAATGTGACAACCAACTGCACGTAAAATTTCCAAGTCATTTGACCTCGACCTTGGACTTGCCGGCAGCATGGGTGGGGTGCCAAATGATAGCACAGATGGTAATTGATGTGTATGTGAAGTTTCATGTGTATAAGTGTAGAAATTACTGACTTATAACACTTGAAAAACTGTGACATCCAACTGCACCTAAAAGCGTGACACACGGACAGACATACGGACGGACGGACGGACGGACGGACATGTGCAAAACATAATGCCCCCTGACTATCGTCATCGGGGGCATAAAAATGGTTCCCCATAACAGATTCCTCTGAAAATCAAACTCATCCAAGCGTTTTATGCCTGACAATTCTTAAAGTAAATTTGAGATAAATTGGTCTTTATGGATACTTTATGCGGTGTGATTTTACAGTGACCAAAATTCTTGCCTACATCTGATTTGCCTAGGTGTGTGTTTTAATGCCTAGTCATTGTATTTTGCCATCTTTAGGCTTTCAAATTGTTTTAACCCATTACCTCATAGGCTATTTTAGATACAACCTCTTTGAATAAATCTACCGAAAAGGAGCATTAATAACTAAAGAAAATGAAATTTTAGAATTTTATAGTTTGAAACCATTATGATAAATAGAGCATTTGCTCCTATAGGAGTAAATGCTCTATGTATCACAATGGTTTCACAAAGTGACTTTTACAGAGTCACCAAAAGTCTTCAATATGAGGGAATGGGTGCGAGAATTAATGACATTATGAATATTATATATTGGAACGACATGTGAACAAGGGAATTTGTACCATGACAGGGACTGTATAATCTGATATTAGTTAATTTGCCAACAGAGCTGACAATGATCAGACTACATTATGATGTCATGTTGAGGCTGAAGAGGCCATCTGGTCTGGGTCTACCCTGTTTGCAACTTTAGGCGTTACAATGTGTATCTGTGGCGTAAAGGGTTATTTCCTAAATGACGGGTTTCTTTCACGCTTTTTCAGAAACATTCTTAAACCGTTTGGATTCTGTCAGACTAGATATCAACTCACTCTGAATCTACACTGTCTGCACAGGTTAGAACACATTTCTCCACAGTAATGAAAGAATTATTACTTTAATTGTTTAATATTCATGTAAGAAATAATAGCATCATTTTTATGATAGCATATGTACACTAGCTTGTTTTGGTATTGGTAGAAATTGTTGTCAGATAAGATCGATTATAATTTCATAAGCAAACAGAGCAGACCCTGATCAGAAGCTCCTACAGGAATAATCTGATCTTGGTCTACTCAATTCTAAAGCAAAGGTGTGAAAAAACAAAACTAATAAATATTCATGATGCCACTACTTCTTACATGAATATTGAGCAGATAAAGGGTTAAGATCACGTTCAAGTTGTTCTGTAGTAATCTGTACTCATGTTGATTCATATTATATTTGTTTACATTTGAACATTGTTTATCAATTTCACAAGGGACTATCTCCAGTCATACCCACAGGTGCCCTTCGCATGTTATGTATCAACAACAACTCCATCACAAATACATTATTTTTTAATCACATAGCATAACTATTTAAAACATACCAAAAGATAGTTTTCTGACCCAACACCCCTGTTCCATATAATAAGTAAAAGGTATTCAACTTCGGCCGAAATCTGCTAAAAATCAATGGGTTCATTCACTGCGATCGTCCTTGAAAATATAATTATGAAGTTTGTAACTACCTGAAACAGAATACCAATCATTTCGACATTTTCATTCATAGGTCCATGGTAACCATGGTAACCATGTATACCCATGCAGGGCCCATAATTATAATTCCCAGATATCCTATTTAGGCACCCATAAGGAGCCCCATTTATTGCCCAGATGTTGGAACACGGGGCCCGTATACCGCCCAGATGTCAGAACAAGATACCCGTCTGGGGCTCTGCCTAATCAAGATTCTATATAGGACCCATATAGGGCCCATATAAACTATCCGGGCTTTCCCATATCTGACCAGGATATGACCCATATTGAACCTATCTGGCCTGCCAATATAGGACACAGCTCTTACCCGGTTGCACTTTCCGTGTGCATGCGGGTCCCATTTGGGCAGCCCATATGGAACCCATATAGAAACCCGCATTGGGCCAATACGGGTCCCATTTATAATGATTGCTGGGGTGCTATTATAACAATTTATCTAATCAATATTCATGATGCCATTATTTCTTACATGAATATTCATGGTGTAAAGAGGTCAACCCTTTCCCTCGTAAATATTTATATACGAATTTCTTATTTCATTAACATTCATTTCCCGAATTTGTACATTGGTCCGTGAAAATGGACTTGTTTGCCTTTTCGGAATCTGGTTTCATTTGTTCCATAGGAGCAAATGCTCTATTTATCACAATGGTTTAAAAACTACACAATTCTAAAATTCTTCTTTTCTATAGTTAATGCTCCTTTTCGGTAGATTTATTTAGAGGTTGGGTCTAAAAATAGCCTGGGGGATAATCTACCCTGTATACAAAAGTGTCAAAAATAGTCTGCGTTAGTGAAGGGTTAACATATGACATAATTAATCAGCTACAAATTGGGCCCAGATGAGACGCCTAGTAACTCTGCATAACACCAGGGAGTGCAGGGACCAAAACCATCGTACGTCCTTATATCATCGTCTCGCGTCAATGACAAGAGGTGAGGTTGGGTGCAGAACAAGCTGTGTTGTTTACGTGTCTGCCTATTTAAGAATCGCGCTTTATAACATTTTCAATCTTATTTTGTATAGGTGGTTAACATGTGTTTAGATATATACATTTATCTGTTCACCTTATGACTCTCAATATAATTATCCCATAAAACAGCGATTTATTCCACGACTTAAACGTTACAATTGATAATTCGAGTACATCATGTTTTATTGATATTTGCATCTAGGTTGCGAATCAAATCGTCTGGTAGGGCAGAACTAAACTTTATTAATGAACATCAAATGAAATAATTTTGTATCCTTTCCTGAAAAAAGGAAACCATAACGGATTTTATCAGTCGGGTAGTGATACAAAACCCGCCAGCCAGGTAGCGGTACAAAAAGCACACACCAGGTAGCGATACAAAAAACACAAACCAGGTAGCGACATACGTAAAACCTTTCAATACAAGCATCCACGATGCAAGCACTAGTTTATTTATTCACTAAGTTTGATTTGAAAACGTCGTGATTGAATAATTCGTATTTCAGCATTTCTTTGTACCTATGAAGCGACTATACCGGTATATCCGGTCTTAGTTTTTATGCTGAGCTTTCTGTCAAATTCGTTCTAATTTGTTTCATTTTCGGCACTTCGGCTGCCTCTGTGGTAGTTTCTTGCCCGCTTGTGTCCCTGTCTCATTGTCTCTGTGGTAGTTTCTTGCCCGCTTGTGTCCCTGTCTCATTGTCTCTGTGGTAGTTTCTTGCCCGCTTGTGTCCCTGTCTCATTGTCTCTGTGGTAGTTTCTTGCCCGCTTGTGTTCCTGTCTCATTGTCTCTGTGGTAGTTTCTTGCCCGCTTGTGTCCCTGTCTCATTGTCTCTGTGGTAGTTTCTTGCCCGCTTGTGTCCCTGTCTCATTGTCTCTATGGCGGTTTCTTGCCCGCTTGTATGCCTGTTTATCTGTCTGTATGTCTCTGTCTGTATGTCTCTGCCTTTCTGTCTGTCTGCATGTCTGACTATTTGCATGTCCATCTGTCTGTCTGTGTCTGTCTGTCTGTCTGTCGTTGTATATCTGTCTGTCTCTCTCACTCTCTCACTGTCTCTGTGTGTTTCTCTGTCTCTGTTTCCCGCTTTCCCTCCCTCCCTCCACCTCTCTCTCTCTCTCTCTCTCTCTCTCTTTCTCTCTCTCTTTCTCTCTCTCCCTCTCTCTCTTTCTCTCCCCCCTCTCTCGTCACATACACCAGTAATGGTTTGCACTCGCTTGCCTCTGTAAGGACAATACATGTACATGTACTATTATATTGATTATCGATTTTTTTCAATGGTTACCGTTAAGCAAAGGTTTCCGCTTAAGGTTTCGGTAAACCGGGAAGTAGATTGGATTTGGCACCGTATCGCTAAACTTCAGGGAATTACCTCCATGTTTACGGACACCCCTGTGATTTTAACCCTTTAGTGTCTCATTTTCTAAGTGCAGTTGTCCGTAATTTTAACCATAATGAACCAACCATAAGTACTTTGACAAGAATTCATAAACTTCTGATTTGACTATTGCAAAGAATAAATAAGTGCATTGTGAAACAACAAGTGCAGACTGGCCAGACGGTTAGTCTTAATCCAACTGTCCCTATTAAAGGACACAACTCGGTTAAGTATAGAAAACTATTTTAATTTAACATGTAATGAAAACTATTTGATGCCCATAACAGAGTACACTCACTAGCTGTTACTTGCTGGATTAATTGCCACCAACACCCAGTAAAACAACAGCATTTTATTCACTTGTTTCATTGAACCATGTACATGTCTTACCTGATAGAGGTGCTTTATGAAGACTTTGCAAGCAGAGTGACTCCAGGTCAGACAGTTCCTGTAGGATCAGTTCGCTTATCACTGGAATGGTTAAGACGTGATTTTACAGTTTGCGGCATGGTAGAACCCTCTTGTTCACATTGCCGTTATAAAAAAAAGCAGCAGCTATTTTATATTTATATCGTCATTATTTCTAACATGAATATTCCATATTTAACCCTTTCCTTCATATAAGCGCATTTTACGCATTTACAAACAGAGTAGACCCAGATCAGACGGCGCCTAGAGGAGCCGTCTGATCAGGGTCAGCTCTGTTTGCTAGTGGAATTTGAAAGATATGTTTCTTTAGTTTCTAAAATGGCTATGACGGGCGGACATATGATGGTAAATTTAAATTCCTCCACTTTGTTTTTAACCATTTCCCTGTTCTCTGTATGTATTCCAAAGTTCAATATATACTGAATACAATGAAATATGGATGGTGGAACATTGTAGCCATTTTAGAAACTTAAGAAACAGATCTATCAAATTCCATTAGCAAATAGAGCAGACCCTGATCAGACGGCTCCTATAGAAGCCTTCTGATCTGGGTCTTCTCTGTTTGCAGATGAGCGAAAAGGCGTTTATATGAAGGAATGGGTTAATATAACATATCCCATTAACCATTTACTAAATGTATATTCAAGTGAAAGATAATGTCATAATGGATATTAATTTTATTAGTCTCTGTCATGGCACATCGACACAGGAAAGTTTAGCTTAGGCAGAAATTAAAGATTCATATCTATATCACATCTTAAGCAAACAAAGCAGACCTTGATCAGATGACTCCTACAGGGTATGCTCTGTTTTCCTATGTAATTACATGTATATAGATCTGATTCTGCAGTTTCTGTCGTGGCCAAAACATCCGGTGTTCATATGCCACAATAAAAATGATCTAATATTCATGATATCATTATTACTTTCCTGAATATTCATGGAGTAAAAAGACACCCATGCTTAATTACCGTCAAATCGCCTGCACCCTTAATCTGCTACCGCGCAAACCCATGTTTACCTTTACCAGGTCAGGTCGCCAACAGCGGGATAGGAGATCAAAAGTTAACGACAAATGGTTAGTTAAACGATACTTTAACCCATTACCTCATAGGCTATTTTTAGACCCAACCGCTTTGAATAAATCTACCGAAAAGGAGCATTAACTAGAGAAAAGGAAATTTTTAGAATTTTGTAGTTTGAAACCATTGTGATAAATAGAGCATTTGCTCCTATAGGAGCAAATGCTCTATTTATCACAATGGTTTCACAATGTGACTTTTACAGAGTCGTCAAAAGTCGTCAATATGAGGGAATGGGTTAAGCATTTCTCTTGTAGTGGTAGAAAGAAATATACAATTTACATTTCACAGGAATACGGTTCATTCCTTTGTTCGAATATATTTGTCCTGTGATGGCTTACATAGCTATATACATGTACTGATATATTGCCAAGTTCATAATTTCCTTTAGAATGGCGGGAATGGAGGACAATACTATTATATTGATTATCGATTTTTTAATGGTTACCGTTAAACAAAAATTTTGAATTTGTTTCCGCTTAAGGTTTCGGTAAACCGGGAAGTAGATTGGATTTGGCACCTTATCGCTAAACTACAGGGAATTACCCCCCATGTTTACGGACACTCCTGTAATTTTAACCATTTAGTGTCTCATTTTCTAAGTGCAGTTGTATTCTTTATGCATAATGAACCAACCATAAGTACTTTGACAAGAATTCATACACTCACTAGCTGTTACTTGCTGGATTAATTGCCACCAACACCCAGTAAAACAACAACATTTTATTCACTTGTTTCATTGAACCATGTACATGTCTTACCTGATAGAGGTGCTTTATGAAGACTTTGCAAGCAGAGTGACTCCAGGTCAGACAGTTCCTGTAGGATCAGTTCGCTTATCACTGATTCAGCAGTTTGCGGCATGGTAGAACCCTCTTGTTCACAATGCCGTTAATAAAAAAAGAGCAGCATCTATTTTATATTTAAATCGTCATTATTTCTTACATGAATATTCCATATTTAACCCTTTCCTTCATATAAACGCATTTTCACGCATTTACAAACAGAGTAGACCCAAATTAGACGGCTCCAAGAGGACCAGGGTCTGCTCTGTTTGCTAATGTAATTTGAAAGATATGTTTCTTTAGTTTCTAAAATGGTTATGACGGACGAACATATGATGGTAAATCTAAATGCCTCCACTTTGTTTTTAACCCCTTCCCTATTCTACATTTATTCCAAATTTTAATATATACTGAATATCTATAGACAAAATAGTTACAATGAAATATGGATGGTGGAACATTCTAGCCATTTTAGAAACTTAAGAAACAGATCTATCAAATTCCAATAGCAAATAGAGTAGACCCTGATCAGACGGATCCTTTAGGGGCCGTCTGATCTGGGTCTTCTCTGTTTGCAGATGAACGAAAAGGCGTTTATATGAAGGAATGGGATAATATAACATATCCCATAACCATTTACTAAATGTATATTCATGTGAAAGATAATGCCATAATGGATATTAATTTTATTAGTCTCTGTCATGGCACATGGACACAGGAAAGTTTAGCTTAGGCAGAAATTAAATATTCATATCTATATCACATCTTAAGCAAACAAAGCAGACCTTGATCAGATGACTCCTACAGGGTATGCTCTGTTTTCTTATGTAATTACATGTATATATATCTGATTCTAAAGTTTCTGTCGTGGCCAAAACATCCGGTGTCCATATGCCACAATAAAAAATAATCTAATATTCATGATATCATTATTACTTTCCTGAATATTCATGGAGTAAACAGTTATTTTAAAGACACCCATGCTTAATTACCGTCAAAATCGCATGCTACAGCGTAAACCCAAGTATACCTTTACCAGAGTCAGGTCGCCAACAGCGGGATAAGAGATAAAAAGTTAACGACAAATTGTTAGTTAAACGATACTTTAACATTTCTCTTGAAGTGGTAGAAAGAAATACATGTATACAAATTTACATTTCACAGGAATACGGTTCATGGTTCCTTTGTTCGAATATATTTGTCCTGTGATGGCTTACATAGATACATGTACTGGTATATTGCCAAGTTCATAATTTCCTTTAGAATGGCGGGAATGGAGTGTTGATAATGTTTACAAAGAGTCTGAGTCAAAGTAGAATTAGACCCTTGGTAAATATGCATTTAAAATAAAAATCGAACGAGAATGATATATCGGGACACGTACGTTCGGTGTAAACTTGCAACAGGTGATCATTGTAAACAAGAGGTACTATGTACGGAATGGTCGTCAAAGGTGCTGTTGGGAAATACTATTTACGAATGAGATCATTTTACAAGGAACTATAATTAAAAAATATCACCTTTAACCTATTCCGTCATATTTAAACGTCTTTTCACGCATTTGCAAACAGAGTAAACCGAGGGCATGCTCTCTTTGCTAATGGAATTTGATATATATCTGCGTTTTTTACTTTCTAAAATGGCTTCAATATTCCATATGAACATTCAGTAGGTATTTAAATTTGGAATACATACAGAACAGGGTCGCGGTTAATCTAAGCGAATATATGGTTATCTTTACAAAAGATACATACATTGACAGTGCATACACAAATTGACTGAAAGTTGCTTTCAGCAACTATTGAAAGAAAATGAATAAATAAGTAAATTTGTTAAGCTTGTAAAAGATAAGGAAGTGAAACTGTTGGAAGCAGGTTTCACACGCAGTATTGGGAGGCTCTCTTCTGCGAAGAAGAGTCGGATCAGCAAACGCGTTGTAACTCGTTCGCCGCCATGTATTTATTTGTTTTAAAGAGTCTAATAGTGTCAATACTGACGAGGTGTCTCACCCTTTCGTTCCTTTGCGAACATAGTCAGCCCAGCTCAGAAGGCTCATGCATACACTTTCTGATCAGGGTCTGATCAGGGTCTGCTCTGTTTGCTCTGTTTGCTCTGTCTGATCAGGGTCTGCTCTGTTTGCTTGCGAAGTTATATAGCTCTGATTTAAAAGGGTCTGAAATGGGGATGAAAGCAATCTTGTTCATTTGCCATTATAAACGTTAAGCTAATGAATACTCACGAATGTCACGAATTCTTGTCACACATATGCAAACAGAGAAGACCCAGAACAGACGGCTCCTAGAGGAGCCGTCTGACCAGGGTCTGCTCTGTTTGCTAATTGAATTTGATATAAATTATATGTTTCTTTACTTTTTAAAATAGCTACAATTTTTCACCTTCCATAGTTCATATTAGACCCAGATCAGACGGATACAATATGAACTGTTTGATAAGGATCTGCTTTGGTTGATTATGAACTAATAAAGATCTGATGCTTCAGTGTCTGCCATGGACACAAACATTGAGAACTGTGTTCATGTGCCGTGTACAAGAGTCATCTAATTGATATTCATATATCAATGATTTCTTACATGAATATTCACTAGGTAAATGATTAACCCCTTTCCTTCATATAAACTCTTTTTCACGTATTTGCAAACATAGCAGACACAGATCAGATCCTACAGGAACCGTCTGATCAGGGTCTGCTCTCTTTGCTTATGGAACTATATAGATATGTTTTCTACACTCTCTGTCGCAGTCAAAAAATCATTTTTTCATAATGCTAGTTCGGCTCATTTTTATTGATGACATCATTACAGTGAATTTCTTTCATGAATATTCAACAGGGAAAGGATTAAGCAGATATATATTTACGGCGAGATTATGATTAACTATTTCGCTGCCAATTATTCAAATTATT
Source organism: Azorinus chamasolen (assembly GCA_963576725.1). NCBI lineage: Eukaryota > Metazoa > Mollusca > Bivalvia > Cardiida > Solecurtidae > Azorinus > Azorinus chamasolen. The sequence continues at coordinate 94,707,241 of OY755240.1, read as the reverse complement.
CAATATGTTTTAACAGTACGGGCATATATAGTCGGCGTAAAATGAGAATTAACTTTTAGCCTGTCTCTGACTAGCCCCTGGTTACTTGTACTATCAGTTCGGATCACCGTTACAATGGGATCCAAACTGTTTTATGGTCTGGTCATATTTATGAAAACACCTCCGAAAACTGACATTTTTTTTTATCCAAAGTGTGGTTATCCGACTAAAGGTTGACATTAATTCTTTTCAAGTTGACAAATAATGTCGCTGCCAGTATCGCATCTGTGATTACCGATGCAAAATGTTTGAATCCAGATGAGACGCCGAGTAACCCGGCGTCTCATCAGGATCCAAACTGTTTGTTACTGAGACTATTTTTGAAACAAAAATGAAGAAAATGAAAAACTGAAAATGGTAGCAGATGACAAAGTTAGCAGACGACAGAATTTGGCAGCGAAAGAGTTAAACCCTGATCGATTAGAGTAACCCTGATTGGTTACTATTTTACGTACACCCGATTCGGTCAAAATTTTCAGAAACCATTTACCAATTGTCAAACAGCTTGGACCCTGGATGAAGGTGAGACGCCGAGTTACTCGATATGTCGTTATGCCGAGTTACTCGGCGTTTCATCAGGATCAAAGCTGTTTGCAAATACGAGTCTAGTCACGCTTAGCATGAGAAGAATTACGTGGATTAAGCTTCCTGCTTCCCAATAATTATTGTAAGAATAACAACCAATAGGGACGCGAGTTTAGCCCTTACAGTACGGGACACGAGTCACTAATGTCATTTGCAAACAGTGCATACCCAGATGAGAGGGATCCTAGAGGAACCCTCTTACCAGGGTCTGTACTGTTTGTCACGTTACAGCTTCCTTTAGAAGAATCCCTAAATATTCACTATAAGCTTGACCTGCTTGAACTTTGGAATAGCGTTTCAAGGATTAAGGGTGTCACCTTGTTCAGTTGTATCGCAGACAAGTTATATAATTAGAATATCTTGATTAGACCGGACTTCAGATTTTCATTCCTTTGAAGAACAAAATTATTTTCATTATTAATCGTTGTCTTAATACAAAACAATGTTTAAGAATTGCTGAAGTTTGATTAATTTGTGGGAATATTTTTGATGAAGAAGGTAAGTGGTTGGTAACATTTTTGTATTCGTCAATTTTATTATTTTTAATGTGTTAAATTTTAATTAAGGTTAGACACGACTGAGGCAACCATTAACCTTTGAGCGTTATTAGCAACGTGGAGGTTTCATCATGTGAAAAACCGCGCAAGCTTCTCACAAATAAATAAATAAAAAAAAGATTTTGAGGTATCCCTTTACCCGTACAATATTCATGTCAGAAGTAATAACACCACGCATCTTTATTAGCTGATTTCTTATACATGTAATTGTAAAATTATCCTTTGACAAACACCTAGAATGATATCTATATCACCCCGATTTACACATCTTTTGAAGTATTATTTTTGAGTGGTTTTATTGCATTTGCAATTTTATTTTTGTTTTCAGAAAGTCTATTTTCTTAATTTTCTATGAAAGAGAACGAGTTGGGAGGGGGGGGGGGGGGGTGTTAGTGAAAACAACAGTGAACACATAAGGAACAACACCAAAGTTCCCCATATTTTTTATATTCTCTTTAATTCTTTCGTTGGCATAGTCAATTTTGTAAACAATTTGGATCCAAAAGAGACGATGAGTTAAAAGAACCCCCAACGATTACATATTGAAGCAGACGATGAATTTTGCAGACGGCAATACGTGGCAATAAGCTAGTTTTATTAAACTTCTTTCCAGCACACCGAGATGTTAGCGACTTGCCTCTTGTTGATCAAGACATTATCGTTTATGGTTATGGTAATAAGTGCAAGAGGAGACCAAGGTGAACCAACGGTAGGTGGGGGAAGGTCTTTTGATTTCTTATGTTATGATTCAAAATACCGGGCTAATGTCTTTTTGAGCGAGAGAGAGAGAGGGGAGATGAGAGAGAGACACAGACGGAGATAAAACAGAGAGACTAAAAGAGATAGTGACAGACAGACAGAGACATATAATACAGACAGAAATACAACGATATAGAGAGAAAAAAGACAGGTAGGTATAGGGAAAGACGGGTAGCGAGTCAATCAGTTAGTCAGTCAACCAGCCACCCATCCAGACACACAGGCAGGTGGGCCGGCAGGCTGAGAGCCACAGAGAGACAGTCAGATACAGACAGACAGACAGGCAGAGGAAGAGCGTAATGAAAACCATTAATTAGAAAAATACTAATTTAGTGCACCTATGTTGATTCGTCCTTTCTGTTTGCTATTCTAGATTAATCTCTGCTAATCTGAACCATGTATAATGTATTATACAGACGGTGAAACTGAATGGAATCGTAACGAATTGCGATCTGTCGACCCTCAACAATAGAAATAAAATATGTACAGGACTCACTGCAGACCACTTCAGTATTATCCACGGCGGACACTGTGATATTACCGACCCCGACGAGCATGACATAAAAACCTCGAGATATTTCTGCAGAGACGGAAGCTGGGTAAAGTCAAACCGAGGTACATACATTATGTCCTTAAAAGAGTTTCGGTGATTTTATATTAATTAGCCCTTTACTCTCTAGGTCTTTGCAAACAGGGACTTAATCAGAGGCTCCTGCAGGAGCCGTCTGATCGTGGTCTGTTCTGTTTGCTTATGGTATTATAGGGTCCAAGGTTACAAAAAATGCTGAGTCTGAGATTATTCTCAAGTATCTGATTGGTCAGATTCTGATCTTGCTCAGAATCTGACCAATCATATGCTTTAGAATGATCTCAGACTCAAGCAATCTGTATTATAACCTCGGGGCCTAATTTTACAGCTGCTGCTGTGGCAACAATTTCATGTGTTAATTTACTATCTAAAAAACTATCTGATAAACCTATTCCCTCATAAGCTATTTTTAGATACAACCCCTTTGAATTAATCTACCGAAAAGGAGCATTGATTACAGAAAAGGAAAACATTTAGAACTTTGTAGTTTGAAACCTTTGTGATAAATACAGCATTTGCTCCTATAGGAGCAAATGCTCTATTTATCACAATTGTTTCACAAAGTGACTTTTACAGAGTCGTCAAAAGTCCTCAATATGAGGGAAAGGGTTAATAACCATGGTGTCATCATTTCTTTCATGAATATTCATGGTGTCAACCTATATCCTGCTGAAAAAAAGTATATGTCTGCCAAATCACTACATGTAATCTTCTATAATTTTCATATTATTTCTGATTCGTTCCAGCTGTCGAGAAACTGTTTACAGAGAGTCCAATGGTTTGGATCCTGATATAATATGTACCCGCCGTATCGAGCGGATCCAAGCTGTTTGTCACTCTATTTCAGATTGCGCTTTGCAGAACAAATGCTAGTTACGAGCGACTTTATAATAAGCTTTGAAAACAGCGCAAGACACCCCTTTCGTGTTTTCAAAATTCGGATGATAACTACAGTAGTATCTTTTCAGCAGCCTCTTAGGGAATAAATATGGGTTGTATTTAACCCTTTAGTTGGCAATCCCACGTTTAAAGACATTACCCAGGTCCATTCAATGATTCCCCCCCCATTGTTCTCAATAGGCGTGAAAGTAACGGTAAAAGCATGATACAAGTGTGCAAAATATGGCAAGCCGTCTCATTCTGTCTAGAGAGGCCCTGACATACAATTAGTCAAGGGGAACACACTCAAAAGACCATTGTTGGTCATAACCCAATAGAAGTTCAACCCTTAAGAAGCCTACCGCTAACAAACAAAGGGCCATATGCAAACAGGTTGGGTCCAGATGAGACGTCAAGTAACCCGGCATCTTATCTGGATCCAAGCTATTTGACAGACAACATTTTCACAAATCTTTACAAACTATGAAGCACTTTCACATTTGAAGCAGACAAGCAATTTAGCAGATGAATATTTTATAAGGATTAAATACATTAAAAAAACCCTGAGCGCTTATGTATATCAGAGATAAAACTCTGGACATTTGGCCTGCAGTAGAATCCATTTAACCTGCAGTGGAGGAGAGCTATAATATGTTCAAAGGCGCCCTAATTAAAGCTGAGAATTCAATTTTGTCTTGTAGAGCTGGCGTTCATATATACATGCCATGTTTGTTTGTACAGTGGAGAAAACGTTATCATTTCCCGTTTAAACGTATCTATACGCAAATGCATTGAAGTAAAATGAAGAAAAATACACCTTGTTGAAATATCTCAAGATATTTTTTATCTGAGTGGCAAACCGTTTGGAGCCTGATCAGACGCCGGGTTACCCGGCGTCTGATCTGGCTCCTAACTGTTTGCAATGGAAATAATTGTTTTAGCATAAACGCGTTTAACCCTGCACTTGATCTCAATGAGATATATTTGTATGTGGAGTGTCATGAATGTAGGTTGAGCACTTTAGAAGACATTCACAGGCCGAACGGACAAAGCGGGGCCTATATGCTCCTTCTTATAGTTTCAGGGAGCATAATAAAAAATAAAAACATATACTGCATTAGTGACAATCTAATCATTTCCAAATCATCAAATGTAAGAGACGGGCCTCACATGGAACGCTCCAGTGGTTCTTGACAGGCAGACTGCTATAGCTCTTACCATGTGCCGCATGCTTTTTCACAGGTTAGCTGTAAAGATCCAAGTCGGCCAAGGGAATGTCTTTAACCCATTACCTCATAGTCTATTTTTAGTTACAACCGCTTTGAATAAATCTACCGAAAAGGAGCATTAACTAGACAAATATGTTTTTTAAAAAATAGTTTTGTAGTTTGAAACCATTGTGATAAATAGCGCATTTGCTCCTATAGGAGCTCTATTTATCACAATGGTTACACAAAGAAACTTTTACAGAGTCGTCAATATGAGGGAATGGGTTAAACCTGTGCAAATAGAGCATACAGCTCATGTAGAAGCTCTTTGACCAGGAGCTGTCTAGTCAATATCTACAATGCTTTCTTATATGGTACAGACCTGTTCCTGTACCGTCATCGCAATACTTTACTGTATTTTAAAAGTTTAATATAATAAATTATTATATACATAAACGGTCAAGCCTTGCATGAATACTCACAATATAAAGAATGAAAAATACTATTGGAAACTAAGGCTGCATAAGGCGTTATTGTGCTTGTCATTCAACTCCTATAGCACACCTTTTATACTGAATGGACTGTACCGTTAAACACTGAAGGGCCATTCCACTTCGAGTATTCAGGATTTAGAGAGTTAAGTGTTGATTTGTTAGCTTATTGCAGGTAAATGATGCTTATCGTTGAAATACAAGCATTTAACTGCACATGTTATACTTCCAGAGTCTTTTAATGTCAGTGACAAGCTTGTTCGATTCAAGCGGTGGGATTGGATTACAACTGGCAGCATCGGCGATATGGCCTCCTCTATGACATGTAAGTGCTTTCTCGAACAACTTAAACGTCCCTGTATATGATGAAAAACTCTAAATATCTTCTCTGTCTTTGAGTTAAAGGTAAACTTTATTCCTTGTGAAAATCCTCTTATCTCTTTCTATGAAAACATCCTCACCATATTTTCGACCACTACACACGTCCCTTTTCTTTTTTGAACAGTTTATTTGTGAGCAGCACACACACACACTCATCCTTATCGGTTAACAGCGCACCCTCTGTCTCTTTCTCTCTCTCACACTCCTATATATGTGAACAATCATTTTCTCATGTATTAGATATGGAAACAGCCAAGTTCCCCATGTACATCTTCCTAGATATTTTAAACAGCCAAGTTCCCCATGTACATCTTCCTAGATATGTAAACAGCCAAGTTTCCCAAGTACATCTTCCTAGATATGTAAACAGCCAAGCTCCCCATATATAGCTTCATATATATGTATACAGTCCAGTTCCCTATGTACATCTTCCTATATATATGTAAACAGCCATTTTTCCATGTACATCTTCCTATGTACGTAAACAGCCATTAATGATTTTATCATGTACATCTTGCTACGTATATGGAAACAGCCATTTTCCATTCACACCTTCCTGCATATGTAAAACGACACTTTCCAACGCACACATTCCTTTATGTGAGCAGCGCGTATGTGAAAAATACACACTTATATTGGGTTAACCATATAGGAATGGTTATCGACCAATTCGCTACATGATATTGGTGTGGAATCTGGATACAAACTGTTTGTAACTCTGTCACTATTTTGACATTGAAGAAAAATCTGCACTTAGAGAGTGTAGTTGATGGCCATTCATATTGGCGACAATTATCTAGTGATCTTAGTGATTCCAGTACTTGAAAACAGTTTTTTGTGGTTGATGTGACGAATATCAGTCTAAATGGTTTAGCGGACAAAATTCTGTACACAAAACAAATTTGCTAATATATTGTTATGATGGTAAAGCTTTACGACTAAATATTGACAACAAGTCAAAGGTGTCCTTCACCAGCTCTGTGATCTGGCGCTACAATGTGTGGATATCTTATATAATCTTAGCCTTTTGGCCGTACCACTTACCCATACACATTTCAAAGAGGAAGTTTTAACTCATCTTCTTGAGAAACTGCCAAATTAGCAATACTGACGCAATGTTGGAGTGTTTTTGAAATTACATATTCATTTACCCTTATCCTGCTAAACGAGAATTGATTTGTATGCATTATCATATACAACCATATCAGGTCAAAATGAGGCAAAATTTAAATCGCTATTTCATCAAAGTCCAAACTGTTAACCACAAAAGCTGTAGTTTCTGAATAGGTTGAAATTATTGAAAGTAAGTACAGTAGAACGTACCTCTCTTAATCCATTCCTTCATAGGCTATTTTTAAACACAGACTCTTTCCACGGAAAAAAAGAAGCATTTACTAGAGAAAAGGAAAAGTTTAGAATTGTGTAGTTTTTAAACCATTGTGATAAATAGAGCATTTGCTCCTATTGAGAATATACTCTATTTATCACAATGGTTTCAAAAAGTGACTTTTACAGAGGCGTAGAAAGGCGTTAGTATGAGGGAATGGGTTATGTGACTTTATATTGACTGCACACATGAATCTTAAAAAACAGGTGGTTGCTTAATGCAGGTCAAAAGTAATCTATATAGGAGCTTTCTGCATTACTTTTGACCTGGATTAAGCTACCACATGTCTTACAGATCCTGAATTAGACCTGTTTTTAATGGTCACTTAAGACATTTTGCTACTATAAAACAGTGTTACGCCGCGATGAGGATTAACAGTGTATAATGCATCAACAAATTATTTTATAAATGATTTTCACTCATTTGTAAACAGTTCCCCATGATTTCATTCAATATTCTCCATGTTCCTTTTCAAAAGATGTTCACCAGCCCAGAGTGACAGGGATTTTAATAAGTTGAATGACAGTAATGCAGACAGCTCCAATGTTTATAAACAAGCATTTGACGCCTTTTCAAAAAGAATAGACCCAGATCAGACGGCTCCCGTAGGAACCGTCTGATCAAGGTCTGCTCTGTAAATTGCTTATGAAATTATAATAGATCTGTTTCAACTACACCAAAATATGTATTTATTCATTTCTTTTTCTGTATCAATCTGTATCTTTTCACACGCAGGAAATATAAGTGTTTGAAAACAGTAAAACCTGTCTAAAGTGACCACATAAAAGAACTCTAATTGTATTTCAGGACAGAGAGCAGATTTACCCATTACCTGATGAATATTCGTGTAAGAAACACAGTAAAACCTATCTATAACGGCCACTAAAGTGTGTTAATTAGTTGGTATTTAGGACAGGTGGCTGCTTAAAGCAAGGTGAAAGTAAAACAGGACGCTCCTATGCTTAAAGCAAGGTGAAAGTAATTTTTTACTTTCACCTTGCTTTAAGCAGCCACATGGAGCGTTCTGTTTTACTTTCACCTTACTTTAAGCAGCCACATGCCTTTAACACAAAATACATGAAGTAATTCAGTGGCCGTTATAAAGAGGTTTTACTGTAATTACTATGAATATTAAGTAGCTAAATCAGCATTATGAATAATACTCTGTTTGACAAGGACAGATACTATAGAAACAGATCTTTATTATTGTATAAGCAGAACCTGACCAGACAGTTCCTACATCGAGGTATGTTTGAAAATGCATAAAATGCGCCTCTTTCAGGTGAACGATTGAGTTCGCTGTTTATTTAGAAGAGAGATATCTGCTTTTAAAGATCACAGGTTAGTGCAATTAGCGGCCGTTTTGACCCTTTACTGCACGATTATTCACGTAATAATGAATGGCATCATGGATATTAATAATATTATTATTCATAATTATATATAAACAAAGAAATACCTAGTTCTGGCAGAAACTATAGAACTTATAACTTCAAACAGAGTAGACCCTGATCAGATGGCTCCTAAGCCATCTGATCAGGGTCTACTATGTTTGTAAATGTTTTAAAATGTGTGTTTAAGAAGTAAAGGGTTAACGTGGTTCTGTTGTATATTCATACATAATACCCGTTGATACAGGCACTTCCAGTTCACTGTCTTCTATGAAGCCTCCCACCTTTGCCTCAAACTGTCCACCGGGTGATCTAACATCTGAGTATCTAACCCCCGACGGACAAGACATGATCGCAGTTACCTGGACAGCGCCGACACCGTCAGACATAGACGGCAGCATACAGAGGTTTGTAAACAAAATGCAGTTTCGTAAAGCTGCTTAATGTAGAATGAAAGTAATACAGAAGAAGTTTTTCCATACCTTTCGTCTTGCATTAAGCTTCCATTAACCTTAACGCATTACCTCATAGGCTATTTTTAGATACAACCTCTGAATAAATCTACTCAAAAGGAACATTAACTAGAGAAAAGGAAAATTTTAGAATTTTATAGTTTGAAACCATTGTGCTAAATAGAGCATTAATTTGCTCCTATAGGAGTAAATGCTCTATTTATCACAGTGGTTTCACCAAGTGACTTTTACAAGGTCGTCAAAGGTCGGCATTATGAGGGAATGGGTTAAAGACCCAGACTGATATTTATTTTGAGTCATCGTTTAAGAGAGGTTTTACTGTACCCCTCCCTTGTATGTGTTGCTACTACGTGCGCATTGACGTGTGTTGTGAACGCTGGACCACAGCATGTGATCAAGATCTGTACTTTATGGCCCTGCCTTTCTGTAGAACTGTTCAATTATAAAAGTTTTCGTCAGTTGTTAGCGTATCATTGATGGTAACCTATTTGTGTCTAATGTTCATAAGAGAGACATAGGCAAACATAGTAGATTCTGGTCAGGATAGCCACTTAACCATTTCCCTGTTCAGTATTCATGTAAGGAATAATGACATCACAAATATTTAGGCAAATATTTACGCAAACAGAGCAGGCCTTGATCAGACGGTACCTGTAGAAGCATGAACATGCGTTTATATGAAGGAAAAGGTTAACAAATTATTTTCCAAAGGTTGCATTAGCTAAATAATTTTCAAATGAAAATTAAATTGCTTCGTAAACCATTATATGGGGAGGTACACTTAGACAATTAGGCTTGAATGAGATAAATTGTTTTCGTTTTCCACAGTCTCGTGCAAGTTTTAGGCTTAACAAGCGGCTCGAACTTCCAAGGAACTGTCGGGGGCAAGGAACACAGTGTTGTCTATGTTGCCACGGGCAACGATGGCCTTAATGCTAGCTGCCACTTCTCATTCAAAGTCTCAGGTCAGTCTCTCTATCTTTCTGGGTGTCTAAAGCTGTTCTAATTCTGGACTATTTGTGTCTGTCTGTCATTAAATCTATGTATTGCCTGTTTATCACTAGATGTACGATAGAGGCGAATTTGTGATTACGTATGCAAACAGCTTTAATACAGATGAGAACAGAGTCCATTTTAGTAAATCGGTGTCTCATCAGGATCCAAACTGTTTGATACTCTGGGTATGGGCCTTGAAATATATAATGAATGATGGCTTTAATGTTTAATGTTTTTCGTCTTGACATGCGTCCCGTTATGCTTTGTCTTGTGGCTGTGCCGTTTCTTGTTTGGTGCGGTGTCTTTCGTATGTGGTTCTCCCCACAGTCGTTAGGCTCATGAAATATGTCTAAAATAAGTTCGGTCCCAAATGTTACAAAACGTCAATTTAGGGACATTTTAACTTATTTTAGACATATTTCATGAGCCTAAAGCCTGTGGCTCTCCCTGTTTGTCTGTTTTCCAATTTTCATAGCAGAGGACAAATTCTGCAGACGACCAAATAGTTAAGGGCAAATTTCCCTCCTGTCATGGTTGATCCTTGCAGAAATTAACCCTTTACTTTATGCATATTCATATAAGAAATGACATCATGAAAAATAATAATTTCTATTATGTCTTATGCACATGGACATTGTTGCCATTGTCCATTGACTGAAACTGTAGAATCAGATCTATATTATAGTTAATTATACCATAAGTAAATAGGGCAAACACTGATCAGACAGCTCCTATAGTAGCTGTCTGATATGGGTCTCCCGTTTGTAAAGGTGTTTAAAATATGTAATTATTGAGCAAAGGGTTAGATTAATGTAGTCATTGAGCTAAAGCGACACAAATCACAAATGGTATGTGGAAAAGTCAGATATAGAAAGATATTTTACGTCATAATGTCTTCCCGTGTTTATTCATATTAAAACTATTGTCTCTGAGTTTTAAGGTAAATTAAATGGATTTTGTATGCATGCAGTTCCCACTTGTGAGAAACTGGTTTGGCCTAATAACGGCGATTACACTTGCTCCCATGGCAACCAGACTGGCAGCATGTGCACATACACATGTGATGCAGGGTACCAACTGTCTGGCTCTAGTTCGGTCACGTGCCAAAACGCTAGTAGCCCAGCATGGACCAGCCAACCCACTTGTGAAAGTAAGTAAAGGTTTCAATGTGGAAATGTATCCAACCACTCATACACACACTGTATTGTGTCTTGATTGAAAAGACAATACAACTAACCGTAATTTTGTATTTCTTTGAAACTGTGTACACATGTGAATGTCAGAGAATTCAGTGAACAGCCCCCTCGTTTCTCGGCCAAAATAAAGTGATATTTTGATGTTACTATTTGTCTCTATTTCTTGTCACAATATAAGTGTGTCAAACGATTTGAATTATCTGGCAGTGTGGGCAAAAAAATGGTTGCAGGCCTTGGATTTGATTGCGCTTTTTAGCTCACCAGAGCACAAAGTGCTCAGGGTGAGCCTTTGTGATCGCCTGATGTCCGTCTTCCGTTGGCGTGCGTCGTCAGTCGTCAACAGTTTGAACTTTTAAAAATCTTCTTCTCTGAATCTACGTGGTTCTCAGATTTCATCTTGTCACATAGCATCATCTGTAGGCCCTCTACAAAAGTTATATAAATTATGTCCCTGGGGTCAAAATTGGCCCCGCCCCAGGGCTGCCTTGTTTTCAATAGAAACATTATATATTGAAAACTTTGAAAATATTCTCGTCTGAAACCGGAAGGTTCTCAGTTTTCATTTTTGGCACATAGCATAATGTTCTTGAAGGTCCTCTCCAAAAGTTATATAAATTATGCTCCTAGGGTTAAAATTGGCCCCTTCGTATGGGTGACCAATTTCAATAGAAACATATGGTGAAAACTTTGAAAATCTTCTCCTCTGAAACTGGAAGTTTCTTAGTTTTCATGTTTGGTACATAGCACCATGCTCAGGTCCTCTACAAACATTATATAAATTATGCCCCGGGGTCAAAATTGGCCCCGCCCCAGGGGTGGCCAATTTTCTATTGAAACATATAGTGAAAACTTTTAAAATCTTCTCTGAAAACTGGAAAGTTCTCAGCTTTCATATTTGGCACATATCATTATGTTTAGGTCCTCTACAAAAGTTATATAAATTATGCCCCTGGGGTTATAATTGGCTTTGCCCCAGAGGTGGCCAGTTTTTAACAGAAACATATAGTGAAAATTTGAAAATCTTGTCTTCTGAAACTGGAAGGTTCTCATCTTTCATATTTGGCACATAGTATCATGTTCAGGTTCTCTACAAAAGTTATATAAATTATGCCCCTGTTGTCAAAATTTGCCCGCCCAGGGGTGGCCAGTTTTCTATAGAAAAATATAGTGAAAAATGTTCATCTCTGAAACTGGAAGTTTCTCAGCTTTCATATTTGGTACATATAGCATCATGTTCAGGTCCTCTACAAAAGTTATATAAATTACACCACTGAGGTCGTGGCCACTTTTCTGTAGAAACATATAGTGAATCTTCTCCTCTGTTTGTCTGGTGAGCGATATCAGGGCCATCATGGTAATAAATATAAGACTTACTTTAATTGTCTTAAATACATGTATTCAACCAATCTTATGCAAAATGCTTCTGTATTCATATGTAATAGAAATATTTATTATAATGTAACTCTAATTTGACATAGATCTATATGATATCATTATTTCTTACATGATTATTTATAGAGTAATGGATTAAAAAAACATGATTTATAAATGTTGATATTATACAGAGGTTTCTTGTGGCTCTCCACCAAGCTTAGCCAATGGTGAAGTTACATGTGCAGACAACACTTACACGTATGGTACCGCATGCCTCCAGGTTTGCAATGCAGGGTACCGTTTGGAGGGGTCAGTATTTATAAGATGTACTGAGGATGGTATATGGACAACAGCCTTGACCACTGCATGTAAAGGTAAAGGAAAGTTTACCACACAGAGTCAACCTACTGACGAATGAGTGAAAACATGACAATTAATACTTGACAATTAATACTTTACTAGATAATCATGACAGACTTATTTTGCCTTTGCGAACAAAGCAGGCTTAGACCAGACAGTCCTTGTAGTAGTAGGTATATGATAGGAATACCAGTAAAATACTTTACTCCATATATTCACCTCTTTATGCCTTTGCAAACAGAGAAGACCAAGATCCTATAGGAGCCGTCTGATCAGGGTCTGCTCTGTTTGCTTATATGGAATTATATAGATCTGACTCTTTAGTTTCTGCAATGGCCAAACATTCCTGTATTCATTTGCCATTATGAAAATAATCTAATTAATATACATGGTGTTATTTGTTTCTAGTAAGAAGGGTTATTGTGAATGTTCATGAGATCAAGCATTTATAAATTCATTTAATCAATCACTCCTACAGGAAATTTGAAATTTAGATTTCTTGCCTAGATAAAAGAGATTCTATGTGTGAAACAACTCTATGAATTCCATTGCTGCATTAAAAGTCTGGATATTGTTGAAAAATTCTGTAACCATGGAGTTTGTTTTATTTTCAGTTAACCAGTTACTCCACAAATATGCCCTTCTATGCCTTTGCAACAGAATAGATCAAGATCAGATGACTTTTCTAGGAGTCATCTATTCAGGGTCTGCTCTGTTTGTTTATGGTATAATATAGAATATGATTATATAGTTTCTGCTATGACCAAACCTTCCTGTGTTTTATAAAAAAATGATCTAATTATTAATATTCATAATGTCACTATTTCTCCATGAAAAAGGGTCAATACAATTATCTTTGGGAATATAATTATTTCAGATGATACTGCTCCAGATCTTTTCTGTCTCACACCTCAAGTATTCTATGCTGACAGAAGTGATACAACAACACTGGTTACACCTGAGACACCCGCAGTGGTGGACAATGAAGACCCTAGCCCCAGTGTATCTCAGACATCTGGTCCAGATCTAACAGCAGCACTAGGGACTGGAGTTTACTCTGTTGCCTACAAGGCAGTGGATAATGAAGGCAATGAGTCCCCTGAATGCATAGTGGAATTAAGAGTGCAAGGTATCACGTTTTATTGTCATTCTTTATGTTGGCATATATATAGTGTAACCTATTAACCCATTCCCTCATAGACCAAGCCTCTTTGAATAAATCTACCGAAAAGGAGCATTTACTAGAGAAAAGGAAACTGTTAGAATTATGTTATTTTGAAACCATTGTGATAAATAGAGCATTTGCTCCTATGTGTGTTGTAGATATTTCAATGGGAGTTCCAATATGGAAGCAGACATTGATTAGAAGAACCATACCTCTGTTTTCAATGAATATGGAGTAATTATCTTTTTCACTTTTCCTTATTCGGAGTATACCTTCCAAGGTATTATAGATATTACAGTGAAATTTCCCATAGGAATGCAGGACATTGAGAGGAAGTACAGTGTATAAAAATAATAACTTTGTTTACAATAAACAAGGAGTTATTCCCCATTACATTTTTTCTTGTCTGGAGAGGAAACACTCAGATGGTGAAATAGTTGATCATGTTAGACAATTGATCCTTTGAATGCTGAGTATTCAAAATGGACTAGTCCATCAGTGTTTTACCTATAGAGTCCATTCAGTTTGAAAGGCTTAAACCTTTCTCTGTTCTACGTTATTTCAAATTCCAATACCTACTAAATATTCAAGGATAGAATCATTAGTTATAATGAAATCTGGAAGGTGGAACATTGTAACCATGTTAGAAAGTAAAGAAACAGATATTTCAAATTCCTTTAGCAGACAGAGCAGACCCTGATCAGATGGCTCTTAAAGGAGCGGTTTGATCTGGGTCTACTCTGTTTGCAAATGCATGAAAAGGCATTTATAAATATGAAGGAAAGGGTTAAATTTGCTGGAGGAAGGTGAATGACAAAGAGTACAGAGCATTGATCTACACTGTTTGGAAATGCCAGTACACTCATCTTCCTCATTCAAAGTGTTAATTATTCAAGATTGCAAATGATTTGGTATACAAATTAACATATTCCCTCATAGGCTATTTTTAGATCCAACTTCTTTAAATAAATTTACCAAAAAGGAGTATTTACTAGAGAAAATTAAGTCTTTAGAATTGTATATTATTGAAGCCATTGTGATAAATAGAGCATTTGTTCCTATGGAGCAAATGCAATATTTGTGACTGGTTTCAAAAAGTGACTTATACAGAGGCGTCAAAAGAAATTCACAGCAGCTATACCAGTAATACCAAGTTTTTGAGTAACTATTGGCCTGGATCATGATAAGGTGCCAGGTTACTTTCCAAGTCATGTGGATCCAAGCTGTGTCCAAATGCAAGTCTGGTTGCACTTGGCAGAATAGGGATTAATGTTTGTCAGCCTCAATTAATCCTTTCCCTCATATAAATGCCTTTTCACGCAGTTGCAAACAGAGTAGACCCAGATCAGGGTCTGCTCTGTTTGCTTTTGGCATGATATAGATATGATTCTAGAGTTTTTGTCAAAGCAAACAGTTTCCGTAAAAAGTTTACCGTATAAAGATCCTGCTAATAAATATTCATGGTGTCGTTGTTTTTTACTTGAATATGGAACAGGGAAAAGGTTAACAGTAGTGTCAGAGTGTCAAGCACTTTAGATCTTGACGAGACAACGAATTAACCTGCATTTCTCTTCATCCAAACTGTTTATTTCCATGCATACTACTGATATGTATTGAAATATTCCCTTTCTACTTAAAGAGGTCTCATGTGGTCACCCTCAGGATATAATGGCAGATGCAAACATGGTGTTCAGTTGTACTGGGTACACACATGGAGACCAGTGCACACTTGGATGTTACTGGAATCTCCTATTAGATGGCACTGATTTGCTCACCTGTGAGTGCAACAACACAGGGGCAACACCCATGGGCTACTGGAGCTGGGGGAGTGGTTCAAAGCCTTACTGTCAAAGTAAGTTTTTGACCAGTCTGATTCTGTATTGGTTGGTATTTGTTTTTGCTACATGAAGGCAAGCCTTCATATATAAGAGAGAAAGAGAGAGAGAGACAGAGACAGAGACAGAGACAGAGACAGAGAGACAGAGAGACAGAGAGAGAGAGAGACAGAGAGAGAGAGAGAGAGAGAGAGAGACAGAGAGAGAGACAGACAGACAGACAGACAGAGAGAGAGACACAGAGAGAGACAGACAGAGAGAGAGACAGAGAGAGACAGAGAGAGAGAGAGAGAGATGAATTTATCTGAATCATAATATATGCATTAACATAATATGCATTTTTACATCTTTGCAAATTGAGTAGGCCAGATCAGACAGCAGCTGTATGAAATTCTACGGTTTCACCCATGGTGTCATTATCAAAACATAATCTAAAAATATTCGTGATGCCAGTATTTCTTACTTGAATATTCATGGAATAAAGGGTCAATGATGTTTTCGAAAAATATAATATGATTTTGACCTTGTTTACACTATACAGGTGTAACTTGTCCTGAGTTGGATCCTCCAAGAAACGGTTACGTGGAGCAGGACACAGTATCAGGTGACCCTCTTTATGCACAGTACTGTCACAGTGGTTATGCTGTTCCAGACATGGGTATCAGCTATAATGGAGTTATTCTCTGTCACAATAATGGGTGGAGTCCGAATTTCTCAAAGGTTCCAGACTGCATTGGTATGTTGTACATGTATTATGAAGTACTGCATTTGGATATGATTATATCATTATAATGCAATAACCTTAACCCTTTCCTCCATAAATACGCCTTTCTACTCCTCTGTAAAAATCACCTATTGAAACCATTGTGATAAATAGAGCATTTGCTCCTATAGGAGCAAATACTCTATTTATTACAATGGTTTCAAACTACAAAATTCTAAATTTTCCTTTTCTCTAGTTAATGCTCCTTTTGGGTAGATTGATTCAAAGTGGTTGAATCTTAAAATAGCCTATGGAAGAATGGGTTAATTGTACGAAAATATTCTCCTCTGAAACTGGAAGGTTTTCAGCTTTCATATTTGGTACATAGCATTATGTTCAGGTCCTCTACAAAAGTTATATGAATGATGCCCCTGGGGTCAAAATTGGCCCCGCCCCAAGGGTTGGCCAGTTTTCTATAGAAACCTATAGTGAAAACTGAAAATGTGCTTCTCTGATTGTCTGGTGAGCGATATTAGAGCCATCATGGCCCTCTTGTTTTTTACTCCTTTGGGAGCCGTCTGATAAGGGTCTGCTCTGTTTGCCTTTGATATTATAGCAGCTATGTCTCATATGATATGGCTGCCGATTACTGAGGGGCATATGTTTAGTGTGATTCTGACAATGTAGCTAGTTTTCATGGAGTAAAGGGTTACATATTCAGTATTCAAAGGATTAAAAACAATTTTTTGTGCTATTATCAGTTGCACAGCAAAGTGAAGGTGTGCGGTACTCTACTGAAATTGTGTACTACAATGGCACCTGCGGTTCAGAGAACCAGCTATCCAGCATTCAGGGTCAGTTAAGTGTTGTGATAGACCAGGCATCAACATTGCTACAGGGACTGTGTCCAGCCAATACATCATGCTCCGCCATCAACCCAGTGGTGTCTTGTACAAACCGCAGAAAAAGAGCTGTGATGGAAAAAATAAGGCCAGACAGGAATCGTAGGCTACAAAGTAAGAAACCTTACATGGCTCACCAGAGTCTACAGCTTCATAAATTTTTATCCACAATCCCGTCACTCAATGAATTTGCCTTTTAACATATGTGCAAACAGAGAAGATGCAGATCTGGGTCTACTCTGTTTCCAACTGTGTCAGAAAGCATCTCTATAGAATAATGGGTTAAGAATTAAATTGTTTTAACCCTTTCCTCCATAAATATGCCTTTCTACACCTCTGTAAAAGTCACTTTCTGAAAACATTGTGATAAATAGAGCATTTGCTCCATAGGAGCAAATGCTCTTTTTATCACAATGGTTTCAAATTTTGGCGTCAAAAGGTGTCAATATGAGGGAATGGGTTAAACAGGGAATGGGTTAAATAGGGGATTGGGTCAAGAAATTACATCTGATATGCTATTATGTATGTACTAGTATGTAGTTTAACTTCTCTCAGCAGTTGCTATCTGCAAATATTGTTCTCTGTTTCAATTCTAAAAGTACATTTTTCTTCCATTTATTTCAAAGCAACAGTGTCATGGTGTCAAACAATTTGGTGCCAAGTTACTTTTTGTTTCATCTGGATCCAAACAGTTTACAAATGTTATCACAAATTACCAGTAGAGCGCTCAGGGGTTAACCATTTCCCTGTTCTATGTTTATTTTAATTTCCAATACCTACTGAATATTCATGAACAAAATAGTTATAATGAATTATGAAAGGTGGAACATTGTTGCCATTTTAGAAAATAAAGAAACAGATCTATTAAATCCATAATCTCTTATAGGAGCTGCCTAATCTGGGTCTACTCTGTTTGCAGATGCATGAAAACATGTTTATACATGTATGAAGGAAAGGGTTAAACACATTAATGACTAGTGTCCCTATAAAGGACAAATGCTAACAGTGTAAACCCAGATCAATGGACTGAAGGAACGCTCTGATCAAGGTCTTCACTGTTTGTTTAACAAATAATTTTCCAAAGCTCACATCAGGGAAATAATTCTTGTAGAAAACCCCTTCAAATGATGGTAAGATTAATTCATGATATAATTTTACAAGTTCACGTAGCAAATGAGGATTGAAACAATTAAAGTATGCTATAAGCTTGATATAAGGTGCAGCACCATTTTTGGGCTTGACTACGGACCTCTGATCTTTGTCTCTGTATAACCCTTTCCTTCATATAAACACATTTTCACACCTTTGCAAAGTAGACCCACATCAGAGGTTCCTGCTCTATTTGCTTTTTAAACTATAATAGATCTACAACAATGAAGGTTGTTCTCTTGGTCTGGATTGTCCATTTTTGAGTAAATAATCCATTAAGTCAGAGCAATTGATTGATTCTCCTTGTGTCATGTGACGACTCAAAGTCATGTGACACCCACTGACCACATCTCAGTGTGTTGACGAAGGCTATGCGATAAAGCCGAAATATCCAGGTAATAATCAATTGCTCTGAGTTAATGCATTATTTACTCAAAAAAATATAATAGATCTGATTCGATAGTTTCTACAAAAACCATAAAATCCTGTGTTCATAGATAGATAGATTTTATTCAGGAAAAAAAGGCAATATTCCTATCTTACCATATATAAATTACACGCAAATAAGCTAGATATACCGTTCAATGGTGTAAATCAAATATGACGGTCAAAGGGAGATAACTTATATGCCATTCAGCTGATAAAACTCATGATTTCATTATTTCCTACATGAATATTCAACAGGAAAATGGATAAACAAGACTGATAAGAAATTTCAATTGTTTAGTGTATATCTTTATTTCTTTTAATGACTCATTTTAGGAAAACGGTCAGTTGATGACAGCCTGGGGAGTTTTCATCAACTTTACAAAAGACAGACTAGCAGTGAGAGTTTGATGCTTGAATTTGAACTTCAAGCCAACTTTGACATTAGTGGTCTCAGTCCTACAGATCTCTACAACTATGTGGACGCACTTCAGGAGGACACCTTGAATCCAGCCATCCAAAGCATGATTGACAACAGTGATTTCAATGTGGATTCCTGGAGCCTTCAGTCAGACTCTTTCCAGTCTACACTGGGTGACCTCTACTGCCAAGACAGCTACATGAGAGCTGGCCAATCATCCATCTGTAGTAAGAGCATCTATACTAAACCCTCTACCTCATTGGTACACCTTTTAACACCTTTGCAAACAGAGTAGTCCTCACCAATAATCTAGCATCCATTGTCCTTCTGTCACCTGTCCATCCACTTTTCCTTTAAACGACATCTCCAAGACTACAGACAGGAAGATGATATATGAAACTTTACAGAAATGTTCCTTGCATGGTCCCCTTTGAGGCTATTTAAAAAATTCCATTCCATGAATAGCTCTTGTTGCCATGACAACCAAATAGAAAAACTTTTACAATATTCTTGTTTGGAATCACTGGACCATGCAATTTCAATATAACATGGCAAAAATTATCCTTAGGTAACTGTCTTCACAAAATTGCTCAAACCATTTTGTTTCGTTGACACACGTGTCTACCAGGGACAGGGCTAAAATTTATTATTGTGGCTATAGAGTAAATGTCAAAACCTTCTGCTCTGAAACCACCAGTCAGATTTCAATATAAATTTGCAGAAATAATCATTAGATTATCCTCTATAAAAATTGTTAAAATCACTTTGATTAATAAAAAAACATAGCCAAAAGGGGCAGAGTAAATTATCCTGGTATGATTATAGTGAATATAATATATTTCAATTTAATTTTGTAGGAATAAGTCTTACGTTACCTTCATTTTCATTTCTGTAGGAGCTTTCCAATCATGGTTTGCTCTGTTTACATAAGGAGCTAGTAGTACTGATTGCTAAGTTTTTGTCTTAGTCAAAACGTCTATTGTTGGGTACCATTTTAAAAATGCAGTTAGAGCATATTAATGAAGTGATAGATTCTCATATAATTATTCATTAAGGGAAAGAGTTTATATCTGAGAGAATTTTTAATAGTACTTAATTTGCAAGTGTGTGTAATACAAAGGTCCTATGAATGAATTGATAATACATGTAATTTGAAACATTAATCACTCCAGAGTTACAAATGTAACTTTCTCACTGCCATGTATTGTCATCTTAATCCATTCCCTCATATTGACATCTCTGTATAAGTCACTTGCTGAAACCATTGTGATAAATAGAGCATTTGCTCCATAGGAGCAAGTACTCTTTTTATCACAATTAATGATTTTCAAAACTAAACAATTCTGGACATTTTCTTTCCTCTAGTAAATGTTTTATTCAAAGTGGTAGGGTCTTAAAATAGTCTTTGAGCTAATATGTTAAACACTGCTACAATTTTCCCTTTGTTTAATTTTGCTCTTTTCATTTCATCTGCTTTCAAAGGGTGACATTTAGGAATCTCAGCTAAATACTAAGTCTGTCCATCTGTCTGTCCATGTTTCTATCTCACAGTCCACTGCCACCCTTTAAGTGTCATGCTTTTTTTGTCACATATCGTTCCTTTGAACACTCTTGTTCTATGAAAAACAAAAAAAACAAAAAACACAATAACAAGCATTTTAGATCCTGATATAATACAGAGTTACTCATCTAAATCAAAACTGTTTGCATAGGTACTTACAGGTTTGTTATTGTCAGTGGAAGAGTTGTGCAAACGGAATAATTGCAAATGGTGCATACAGAATAATTGCTTAATAGTTTAAACATGATTGCAAACTCTACAGCTCTCAAATATAAATACTGTAAAATCCCTAAGTACAGTAAAATTTCTAAACCCGAATTCTAGTAGTGAAGAATTTTGATACTTTTAGGCAGGTGGCTGCTTATTGTAGAGTGAAAGTCATACAGAGCTTTCTGCATGACTTTAACCCTGCATTACTCTGCCCCTGTCTCAAAGACGGATATTTATACCAAATTTAACATCTTGTTAAGAGAGGTTTTATTGTATACAATAATCTGAATGATCCTTTTTCAGAGCCATGTCCATCTGGCTACTACATGGCTAACAGCATTTGTAAAGAATGTCCTGTGGGCCAGTACAGCGAGACCGCAATGGGGGCATGCACCAGCTGTCCTACTGGATACTCTACAAGATTTACTGCTTCTGCCTCGGCAGACAACTGTACAAGTATGCCCTTAGTGCACAAAACATTCCAGATCATCTATAGTAGAACCTGTCTTAACCCTAATGTATTGTAATGTATTTTGCAAACAGTGCAGACCCAGATGAGAGGGCTTCTAGAGAAGCCCTCTCATCAGGTTCTGCACTGTTTGTCATGTTACAGTTTTCTTAAAAACAAATCCTAAATATTCACCATAAGCTTGACCTGTTTGAATTTTGGAATAGTCCATTTGAAAACTCAGCACTGTAAGGGTTAAGCAGCCATTCATTTATTCAACACAGTGACAGGTGTTTTAAAAACCACTAGGTTGCTTAATTCAGAGCAAATGTAATGCAGGAAGCTCCTATGGGAGCTTCTGCATAACTTTTGACCTGCATTAAGCTACCACCTGCCTTAGAGACCCATAATTAAAAAACTCGCTTTGAAAGCTGCTTAAGACAGGTTCTACTGTATTGCACCTGAAGTATAATTTTAAGCTGTCAGGCTTACCAATAATCGTTTCCCTTTCTGAATAGTGGTAAAGCTATGAATGTCAAAGTTTAACAGTCAATGAGAATTCTAATGCAACATTTTTGTAACACGCATTCTGATTGGTCCACGTGACAAAATTTGAAGCATATAAACCACCGATATACTGTCGGAAAAATGAATATACTGTCGGAAACCAAATCACTAGAAAATTTAGTACGAAATATTCATACGCGCATTCATAGTAAATTTGAATGAATGGGTCTGAATGAACGAAGACACTGGCTGAATGAAATGTCAAATGTTTTCAATTTGCTTGTTTTTTTCAACACTCTTTATGGCTGTAGTCAATGTGAGTCTGGCGATTCTACTCAAATATCTATCGCAAAGTCCCACAAGTTGATCCTGAGTCCATTTATTTCACATGTTGATCTAATTCACAGTCCTTGAACAAACGTTTCTGTGGGGAAAGGGATAAAGTGGTATAAGTCGGGTCTAATTAGAGATCTGTGGTAGCTTAACCCTTTCCTCCATAAATATATTGTACGCCTTTCTATGCCTCTGTAAAAGTCACTTAATGAAACCAATGTGATAAATAGAGCATTTGCTCCATAGGACTACACAATTCTAACATTTTTCTTTTCTCTAGTAAATGCTTCTTTTCGGTAGATTTACTGTATTCAAAGAGGTTGGATCTAGAAATAGCCAATGAGGTAATGGGTTAATACAGAATGAAAGCTATGCAGAAAGCTCATAGGAACTTTTTGTATTATTTTTGTTGAGCATAAAGCAGCCACCTGCATTTAAACACTCATTAAAGATTCATGAAGGTAGTGATGGACCCTCAGCATGTACCATAGAGAAAAAGTATCTAAAACTCTCAAAAGTTTTTATCCAAACCTAGATGGTTAGGTGTAATAATTACTGAGCCATATTTACTTGCTAAAGCTTTTGCTGAGCTCATTCAAATTGCATATGGTTACTGCTCAATTATTTGCCTAAAACTTATTTTGTTGCGGTCATATATAGCTAGCTGATGTCGAATAATTGTATCGCCTTCCTGACATCAAAGAATTGTCTTTTGCATTTGGACTGGATCAGGTCTTTGCTGTTGCCATAGCCATTGCCATCGCTGAAAGTTGCATTTGGGCCTCACAGCAGTGAGGCCCAGTTCATTTGCTGAGCTCATGTAATCTCGGGGGTTTGCTTCATAGCCACAAAACAGTAAGGCTCAGTCTTTCGTCTTACAGTCATGGAAATCTTGCATAATTAAGTACATGCATGTCCACCCTCCACATAGACTTTTCTGGACTAATTCCGTTAAGTCTAAATAAAATTCCTTGTCTCGGCCAGATAACGCCAAGTTTTACCTTATCTTATCCAAAATATATGGGATTGACAAGTATGCATAATAAAGGTCATGTTAACTTTCATTGCTATTCTAATTTGTAATCCCCAAGCTTGATCATAAAATAATTCATTTGAATATTATATTTCAATAATATTGAAAATCCTATCGAAACAGATATTTAATATCCGTTTAAATGTGCAAGTTTGAAAAACTTTATAGTGATTACATAGTCATCTTTCTGACTAAGGTTATTGAATTGGTCAATGTGTAAATCGTTAGCATATCCAGGTAATCGTGTTACAGTATTTTGATAAACGCTCTCTTTAGAACCAAGATACCAAAGTACTGTGGCACAAATCCCTGACTGCGACAATATTTTTGATATGCCGCAAACTGCATCTAATACAGACACAATTTACAGAAGTAATGTATGTTTGAAAAAGCCAACTCCTTTAAATTTACATCTACCAAAAAAAGAAAACCTCAATTGCGTTGCATAATTTGATAATTATCTATAGATTTTGATCGTATTTATTTCCGGTGGAGAGCTTATATTGTGAGTGCAGTAAACAATTGAATTACTGGCATTTTCCCCTAAGCTTTTCTCCACCCGATCATTTAAAAAAGCTGATTTTATTGCCACTTACCCATAAATCTCAATTAGAAAGTCATATGACCTACGTAGTTGAGGCTACAGAGATGGAAATATGGCTGAATAGGAAAACAATTTGTGAGATGCTGTGTCTGATGCTGGGTAATTTCATTTCCTATTTTCACTACCATGTAGCACTTTCATGTAAAAATAGTTTGCTCTAAATACACAAACTCTATCTCCATTACTATTTCACACCTATTATCAAAGGAAAGTCTTACACCAAACAGCAATACAGTTTGATTATGGTTGGCATATTGCGATGTGAAACCCGTCAACTCATTCAGATCCAACCTGTTGACACTCTTATCATGTTTCCGACACAAAATGTTAGAAAAATCCACTTTGAGCATTGTTGCAAATTACAATTGTATAGAGTTCTAAGTGTTAACCCTTTCCTCCGTTGGCTATATTTAGACCCAACCTCTTTTATTTGAATGAATCTACCCAAAAGGAACATTTACTAGAGAATTGGTTTTAGAATTTTGTAGTTTGAAACCATTAATGTGATAGATAGCATTTATCACAATGGTTTCAAGAAGTGGTTATTACAGAGGCGTAGAAAGGCATATTTTTGGAAGAAAGGGTTAATTTACTCATTCACTCACTCATTTTGTTCGTTAACCCTTTCCTCCATAAATACGCCTTTCTACGCCTCTGTAAAAATCACTTTATGAAAACATTGTGATAAATAGAGCATTTGCTCCTATAGGAGCTAATGCTCTATTTATCACAATGGTATCTCAGCATTTCATTATTCTGTATCCAAGTTGTTTGCAAATGCGACTATGCTCATGGATAGGATGATAAGGGCTTTTTAATGTGTCCCTGCTTTCACTCACATGTACTTTATGATGATGCTTTCTTTCTTTCTATCGCTTTTCATGCACATTTTTTATAATATTTCTGTCTCATCTATTTTTAGAAATGTGTGGGATGGGAACATATTCACCAGATACTTTTGAGCCCTGTGCGGAGTGTCCACTTGGAACCTATCAGTCAGAACTTGGACAAACAACCTGCATAGAATGTCCGAGTGGCCAGTCGACTACATCACTTGGCAGTAGCTCTGTGACAGACTGCCAGTGTAAGTTAACCATTTACTGCAAGTGTATTCATATAAGAATGTTAATTACAATAATTTTTATGTTGCCATAATTATGAACAAAGGAGTTTTTTGTTGGAAATTAGAAAATCGGATCTATTTTATTCCATATTAAAGCAAATATGATAGATCCTGATCAAATAGTTCCAACAGCAGTCATCTGATCTTGGTCTAAGGAGCAAATGCTCTATTTATCACAATGGTTTCAAACTACAAAATTCTAAAATTTTCTTTTTCTCTAGTTAATGCTCCTCTAGAAGCTTTGTGCATGACTGTCACCATGCATTAAGCTGCCAGCTGTCTTAAAGATTGATAATAATACGTATTTTAGTGTTTGAATAATCAAGATTTTACTGTAGTTAGAGGTCAGTCATGGCATTTAAAATGTAGTGGCTGATCTAGATCTACACTGTTTGCCAACCAAGTGAGCAAAACGGAATACATGTAGGCTCTAATGGGTGGCAAAAACTTCAAAACTTGATCAAACATTTCTCTCTAAATGTAATGATTGATCCAGTTAGACTGTTTGCAAAGCTTCATGGTTTGTGTTCATACTATTGGGACTCAGTTATAGTTTTGATCTGTCCTCAGATTTTGACATTTTGCTAAATGGAACTGGGGGAGAGATAGAGGTTGGAGCTATTGCGTCGATGGACAGCCTATCCTTGATGTTCTGGGTGAAGAAATACTCGAGTCGAGATTCAAACACAGTTATCAGTGTAAATAGTATCCTAGATGTGACTATCACAGACAGTATACGTGTTCACACACCGTAAGTTTGATAATATAGTCAGTTTTTTGTGTCACCTACCGAGAGGCAGTGTGTCACTTAGGGATCACTTTTCCGTCTGTCTGTCACACTTTCTTTTTTTGGCTGTCATGTCTAAACTAATAATTATAGAGCTTTCAAATTCCACATGTGTCTTCCTCTCATGAATGACCATAGATGTAACTAAGGTCCATCACCCTGCATGCAATACTTTTTGAGTTATTCCCCTTTGTTCTGATTTTCGTCACACTTTCTTTTTTGCCTATCATTTCTGAGTAAACTAATCATTATAGAGCTTTTAAATTTCACATGTGTCTTCCTCTCATTGAGGACCATTGATGTAACTAAGGTCAATTACTCTGCATGCAATACTTTTTGAGTTATTCCCCTTTGTTCTGATTTTCGTCACACTTTCTTTTATGACTGTCATTTCTAAACAATTCATTATAGAGATTTAAAATTTCACATGTGTCTTCCTCTCATTGAAGACCATTGATGTAATTAAGGTCCATCACTCTGCATGCAATACATTTTGAGTTATTCCCCCTTGTTCTGATTTTGTCACACTTTCATTTTTTGACTGTCATATCTAAACTAATCATTATAGAGCTTTCAAATTTCACATGTCTCTTCCTCTCATTGAAGACCATTGTCCATCACTCTGCATGCAATACTTTTTGAGTTATTCCCCTTTGTTCTGATTTTCGCTCTCCAGCATATTAACAGTTATTGTGTGAGTTGCGAGCAGGTGGTACATGTGTTCCTCCCAACACTCTTGTGTTACTACAGAATGGTGAATATGTGACCATTTGTGTAAACATTGGGGATCCAAATGAACTGCTGAATAATTTGGTATTTCATAAGCAATATAAAGAAAGTATGCATCTAGCTTTTCATGTAATCTAAGTTTTTAAATGTATGAATATGGTTATACAGTAAAACCTATAAACAGCAATTTTAGTAAAGAAGAATTTATATCTTTTCAGGCAGGCAACTGCTGAATGCAAAAACCTCCTTGTGAGCTTTCTGGATAAATTTCATTCTGCATTGATGCTAATTTGAATATCTGGTTTAGAGGTGTTTTACTGTATTGTATAATAGATTTGCACTTGTGTTCACTATTTACTAGATTTATTAAACTTTTACACCATGGATAGTCATGTATGAAATACTGTGTGTTTGTACAGTAAAGCCTCTCTATAACGGTCACTAAATTACATCAAGTATTTTGTGTTAAAGGCAGGTGGCTGCTTAAAGCAAGGTGAAAGTAAAACAGAACGCTCCTATAGGAGCATTCTGTTTTACTTTCACATTGCTTTAAACAGCAACCTGCCCTAATGACCAACTAATTAACACAATTTATTGGCCGTTATAGAAAGTATTTACCGAATATCAATTAGTTTAATATTTACCATGACAAATAAGCAAGAAACGTTTTGACCTGGTAAAAGCTGTAGAATCAGATTCTATATAATTCCATAAGCAAACAGTGCAGACTCTGATCAGATGGTTCCTACAGGAGCCATCTAATCTGGGTCTACCCTATTTGCAAAGGATTTAAAAGGCAGGTCTATGGAATAAAGACTAAATGTGAAAAGGAGCATTAACTAGAGAAAAAGAAAATTTTAGAATTTTGTAGTTTGAAACCATTGTGATAAATAGAGCATTTGCTCCTATAGGAGCAAATGCTCTATTTATCACAATGGTTTCAATAGGTGATTTTTATAGAGGCGCAGAAAGACGTATTTGTGGAGGAAAGGGATAAACATGAAATACTAAAATGCTGACAGAAAATTGCCTAGCAGTAATGCTGGCAGATACATAATTATAACAATACAAATTATAATACAAATACTTGTAACAGCCTTGTACATCATCTGCAGTTTTCACTTACTTTCATTTATCTCTTTCCCTGTTGAATATTTAAGTAAAACATAATGATATCGTGAATATTTATTAGCTGAATTTTGATAATGACATATGGACACATGCTATTTTGGTTTGGCACAAACTGTAAAGTAAGAGCTTTTATAGTTGCATAAGAAAACAGAGCAGACCCTGATCAGATGGCACTTTCATAAGCCATCTTAGCTGGGTCTACTCTGTTTGCAAAGATGAAGAATGACATATTTATGTAGCAAAGCGTTTAAAGTTGATGCCTCATCCTCTGTGTTCTGTTCATGTGTTTCAGATTCTCTGTCTTTGACCAAGTTATTGGAACACCTTCCAGTGATGCCTGGAGTCATGTTGTTGTTGTTTGGGACACCAGCAATAACAGACTGTCTGTATATGTCACAGGAGATCTAGTTGTCAGTCAAGATTCTGTAACACCATCTAGTAGCCCGCTTGTTCAGAATGGACATTTCAAGATCTCTGCAGATGGAATATCTGGTACAACAATGGTTTGCAGCACATGTACAGGGTTGTATCTGAGAGAGAGCACTGATCTATGTACAGATCTGTATATAAAAGAGCACTGATCTATGTACAGAGCTGTATATGAGAGAGAGCACTGATCTATGTACAGGGCTGTATATGAGAGAGAGAGCACTGATCTATGTACAGGGCTGTATATGAGAGAGCACTGATCTATGTACAGGGCTGTATATGAGAGAGAGCACTGATCTATGTACAGGGCTGTATATGAGAGAGAGAGCACTGATCTATGTACAGAGCTGTATCTGAGAGAGCACTGATCTATGTACAGGGCTGTATATGAGAGAGAGCACTGATCTATGTACAGAGCTGTATATGAGAGAGATCACTGATCTATGTACAGGGCTGTATATGAGAGAGAGAGCACTGATCTATGTACAGGGCTGTATATGAGAGAGATCACTGATCTATGTACAGGGCTGTATATGAGAGAGAGCACTGATCTATGTACAGGGCTGTATATGAGAGAGCACTGATCTATGTACAGGGCTGTATATGAGAGAGATCACTGATCTATGTACAGAGCTGTATATGAGAGAGAGCACTGATCTATGTACAGAGCTGTATATGAGAGAGCCCTGATCTATGTACAGAGCTGTATCTGAGAGAGCACTGATCTATGTACAGGGCTGTATATGAGAGAGATCACTGATCCATGTACAGGGCTGTATATGAGAGAGAGCACTGATCTATGTACAGAGCTGTATATGAGAGAGCCCTGATCTATGTACAGAGCTGTATCTGAGAGAGCACTGATCTATGTACAGGGCTGTATATGAGAGAGCCCTGATCTATGTACAGGGCTGTACATGAGAGAGCCCTGATCTATGTACAGAGCTGTATATGAGAGAGAGCACTGATCTATGTACAGAGCTGTATATGAGAGAGCACTGATCTATGTACAGAGCTGTATCTGAGAGAGCACTGATCTATGTACAGAGCTGTATATGAGAGAGCACTGATCTATGTACAGAGGCTGAGCTGTATATGAGAGAGATCACTGATCTATGTACAGGGCTGTATATGAGAGAGAACACTGATCTATGTACAGGGCTGTATATGAGAGAGAGCACTGATCTATGTACAGAGCTGTATATGAGAGAGCACTGATCTATGTACAGAGGCTGAGCTGTATATGAGAGAGATCACTGATCTATGTACAGGGCTGTATATGAGAGAGAACACTGATCTATGTACAGAGCTGTATATGAGAGAGATCACTGATCTATGTACAGAGCTGTATATGAGAGAGATCACTGATCTATGTACAGAGCTGTATATGAGAGAGAGCACTGATCTATGTGAATCTTTTCTTTCTCTGCCAAACCCTATGTGTGCTGGCACTCATTAGCATTGCCTCATAGAAGTGATTCTAATGATTACCAACAATAAAAGGTCTAGAGGAAAGATGTAGAAAGCTATTAGAAACTATGTTTCCTAAATTTCATCTAACCTTTTTCCTGATAAAGATGCCTTCCATGCCTTGGCAAACAGGGTAGACCCAGATCAGATGGCTAAGTCTGTAAGAATTGTCTGATCAGGGTGTGCTCTGTTTGCTTATGGAATGATATAGTTTATATATATAAGCCAAACATCATGTGTTCATATATCATATCCAAAACATCTAAGAAGATCTGATTTTGTTCCTCATTATTTTCATAATCTACCTACAAACTGTATGTAACACACTTGTAACACAAGCAAATATAATAACTCTTACTTCAATAGCAAATGCGTTTGACTAGTAACTTCTCTTATAGCATTATAGTGTGCTGTCTTATATTAGCGTTATGTCATAATTATGAGCCAAATGATTACTATAAAAGCTGCATTGAATTCAGAGACAGCTTGGGTCCAGATTACATACTGGATCGCCTAGCATCTGATCAGGATCCATGCTGTTGATATGCCCTATTGACATATGAAAATATAAGTACTTGCTTAAACTGTGATAATAATAATCTTAAATTATGGAATTAGACTGTATAATTATGTGCTTAAATACAAGCTTGATCTAGTTTCTCTTATACATATGATTAAGGGAGGCAAATCTGTTGTAAACACCTTTTTACTATGTCAGTATTGTCTCCCTTAATCTATCCTCAATATACAGGCATTAATAATTTTAAAGACAATATTGTCTTAGATCTTTATTTTTTAGGAAACCTTTTAGAATCAGAATTAGAATCTTATATGTATTTTTCAATATGCTAAACTTTGTCCTATATTTACAGGCTGTTTTGTTTTTAAAATGTTATTGTTTTATGTGACTATAGTCGGCAAATAGCTTCTGTTATAGCTTATGGTATTTGTTGTAAACCCGACTGAACTTTCGCTGTGGTATGATCAGATAGATGCTCAGTAACATTGCAGTTATAACCTTTGTGATAGGCCAAGTTGTGGCATCCACTTACATTTTTATCCAGGGGTAAAGATGAGATGCATATATTAGACCTTTTATTTAAGAAATCTCCACCAAACCCTATGTTGTGACCACTCTTTAGAATCATCTCAAAGAGACCATCCCAAAGAGTGGTCGCAACATAGAGTTTGATGGAGAAATGACGATTTTAGTACACATACTTGAATTCCCACTTTTGTCTCGTGTTTTTAAGAAGAAAGAAACCTAAGATACTTTTGTAGTCTTGTTGTCATTTTAATTATGGTCTTCAGGCAAAGCTTGACTATAACGTCTGCATCCTTGGAGCAAACATCGCCAAATTTCAAAAACTTCTTTACCATAACAAGAAGGACAAAATAAATTAAGGCCAATGTATCATGTATATGAATAGAGTTATTACTTTTTAACCCATTCCCTCATATTGACTCCTTTTGACACCTCTGTTAATGTCACTTTCTGAAACCATTGTGATAAATAGAGCATTTTGCTCCTATGGAGCAAATGCTCTATTTATCACAATGGTTTCAGCACTACACTAAAGTGGTCACAGTATAGGATTTGGTGGAGAAATGTCGATTTTAGTGTTTGGGTACGCACCTTTATCTGTAACTCTGATGTTTTTTCAGGTGTTTACCTCAGTGGTATTAGTCTACAGGACTCGGTTATTGGGCAGACAGAGGTTGATGCTGCTTTGTCATCATGCCATGTAGCCAGTGATGATGACCTTGTAAGCATGGGCGACTTTGGTAACCTGAACAAGGTTGGACTAACTATGATATCACCCTCAGTTTGTGACCGTAAGTATTTACGTGTACATGAAATATGTCATAGGACTGGAAAAATGGGCAATGGGATATTAGTTATTTGCAAATGGTAAAGACTCAGATCAGCTGAACATTATCATTGCACAATGGCTTATGAGGATCAATATTTTCTGCATATGTCAAAATGCTCTTTTCAGTGACACTTGTAAATATTTTATTACCTCTAATAAGTGCTCCCAGGGGCGTTACAATTTTTAAAAGAGCTTCTTGCATTTTGTATACAGGTGGTTGCTTAATGCAAAAAAGCTCCCTTAGGAGCTGTCTGCATTGTTTTCAGCTACCAAGTGTATTTTGAAAAACATATTTCTTTATTTAAATGGTTATTATAGAACTGATAGAAATTGGTCCTTCAGCTAATTGTATATAATAGGAATAACTCCGCAATGCACACAGTTTAGATCGCGATAAGACTCTGAGATACCAGGCATTTTGCCAAGGTTATCTAGAGTATACCCATTGTTTGCTGGGAGCTGGCACGTTCAGACAGCCTGAGTGTAAGGTTATTAAACGTTTTAGTCTCAGTCTGTGTTCATTTTCAAGTATCAGATTGGTCAGTTTTTGTGTAAGCTGAACATCTGATCAATTTGATGCTTGAAATGATCTCGGGTTCGAGCAAAACATTGTATAACCTAATTAAAATGTTGAGCAAATAAAACGTTTCTCATCAGAATCAAAGATGTGTGTGTCTCAGACTGTAGTTTAGAGACAACATCTAAGCAAACATTAAGCCCTAGGTCTGCATTGTTTGTAAATCCCTAAATGTCCCTTTTGCCCCCTTGACATTAACTCTTTTCATGTTCAATATTTGGAAAAGAAATAATGACATGAATATTTATTAGCTGATTTTTTATATAGGTGTATGTACACATAATTTGTGGTATTGGTGGAAACTGTAGAGTCAGATCTGTATTATTTCATAAGCAAACAGAGCAGACCCTGATCAGATGGCTCCGCTAGGAGCCATCTGATCTGGGTCTATTCTGTTTGCAAATGAGTGAAAATGTGTTTATATGAAGGAAAAGGTTAAAATAATTCATTGAATAGGGACATTTGAAATGTACAATGTATTTTATTTACCATAAATATTAGAAAACCCTTGTCTCCCATCAGCATTGATTAATTTGGCAATGTTTTAATGAATCTATTTCAAAAGCAAATATTATTGATCCTCAGAGCTACAGATAATGGTGTGTACTCAAATACTAAAATTGTCATTTATCCACCAAACCCTATGTTGTGACCACTCTTTAGAATCGTCTCTGGGGGACGATTTTAAAGAGTGGTCACAACATAGGGTTTGGGTGGAGAAATAAGAAGTTATACTTGAAAATATTTTAATTTACGCATCTTATCTGGAGCTCTGGATCCTGATCAAAGTGCTCACTGAGTAAAACATTGTTTGCCTAAGTTTGCCATGCCTAATATCTATTAAAGGTTACTATGGTAAAGTGTCAAGAGTATTAAAGTTTTTGTTTTCCCTTTTTATATAAGTTAACCTTTCCCTACAGAATATTCATATAAGAAATAATGACAATATGAATATTTATCAGGTGAATTATTATGACGGCATATATATACAGAAGTTTTGGTATTGGTACAACCTGTATAGCCAGATATATTATTATTTCATAAGCAAAGAGAGCAGACCCTACAGGAGTTGTCTGATCTTGGTCTTCTCTCTTTGCTAAGAAGTGAAAAGGTGTTTATCCCTTTCCCTCATATAAACGTGTTTTCACGCATTTGCAAACAGAGTAGATGCAGATCAGACGGGTCCTAGAGGAGCCGTCTGATCAGGGTCTGCTCTGTTTGCTAATAGAATTTGATAGTTCTGTTTCTTTGCTTTCTAAAATGTCTACAATGTTCCACCTTCCATATTTCTTTTATAACTATTTTGTTAATAAATATTCAGTAGGTATTGAAATTTGGAATTAACATAGAACACGGAAAGGGTCATATGAGGCATAGGATTAAGGTATTCCCACTTAGGCTATTTTTAGATCTAACCTCTTTGAAAAAGTCTACCCAAAAGGAGCATTTACTAGAGAAAAGAAAATATTTAGAATTGTATAGTATTGAAACCATTCTGGAAAATAGAGCATTTGCTCCTATGGAGCAAATGCTCTATTTATCAGAATGGTTTCACAAAGTGACTTTTACAGAGGCGTCAAAAGGCGTCAATATGCGGGAATGGGTTAAGGTATAAATGTAGCTAATAGTTATTTATGATTGGTATGCAGACTGACATTTGAAATTGTTTCCAGCCTTTGATGAATGTGTGAGTCTACCTTGTGGATCACATGACTGTATAAATGAGATGGGTGGCTACATTTGTACATGTTACAATGGCTGGACTGGTAACACCTGTAACACTCCCCCAGACTTCTGTAGCAGCCATGAGTGTACCAACAGTGGCATCTGTGTCAGTGGTGACACAAACTACACCTGCGAGTGTCCATCTGGATACTCTGGAACATTCTGTGACGTAGTACCAGGTACCGTATTCTCCCTAACAAAACACTCCCACTCTAATAAACATCCCCTAACTTCTGGAAGGCAGGAGGGGGGAGGGGGAGGGGACTAACGATCAACAAAATAACTAAAACCCCATATAATAACAATAAAATAAAGGTTTTCAGAATAAAAGTGGTAGCTTAATACAGACTAAAAGCAATGCAGAAAGCTCCACACTGCATTATTTTCATTTCGTATTAAGCTGTATCAAAATACAAGAAGCTCCTTTTAAAAAATGTTATGCCCCATCAGGGGCGTTTATTAGATATAATAGTAATACGGTAATTTGGAAACAATTATAACCCCATGTCTTGACATTACAACTGTTCCAATACAAAATTCTATGATACTTTGGGTGAAGTGCTCCTATTTTTCAGGATGGGGAGAGATACACAAGTCAGTTCTTCCGTTTTTATGTGTAACCCTTTACTCCATAGCTATGCCCTTTAAAGTCTTCCCTGGAGAAACCATTAGATCAGGGTTAGCTCTGTTTAACCCATTCCTTGTTCTGTATTTAGGCGAAATTTCAATACCAACCGAAAATTCATTAACAAAATAGTTATGAAGAAAAATTAATAGAAGGTGGAACATTGTAGACATGTTAGAAAGCAGATCAACAGATCTATCAAATTCCATTAGCAAACAGAGCAGACCCTGATCGGACGACTCCTCTAGGAGCCGTCTGATCTGGGTATACTCTGTTTGCAAATGCGTGAAAACACGATTATATGAGAGAAAGGGTCATAGTTTCTGCCAAGGCTAAACATTCCCGTGTTCATATGCCATTATTAAAAATAATCTAATTGATATTCATGATGTCATGATTTTTTCCATTTATATTCATGAAGTAAAGGGCAATTCCACTGAATCTTACAATGTGTACAATCTTGATAAAGGCCTAGTGTGGGTCGAAACGACGATCAGAAAATAAACCGTTTATACCAGATTCCAAGGTCGTTTAGTTACA
Organism: Azorinus chamasolen; assembly: GCA_963576725.1. Taxonomy (NCBI): domain Eukaryota; kingdom Metazoa; phylum Mollusca; class Bivalvia; order Cardiida; family Solecurtidae; genus Azorinus; species Azorinus chamasolen. The sequence continues at coordinate 94,672,269 of OY755240.1, read as the reverse complement.
CTCATCTTCCCTTCTGGTTAGAATGTGTACAATTATACAACAGTCAATGACAGAGTAGTCCAACGGGGCTTATCAGCTGATTTACCCTTTACTCCATGAATATTCATTTAAAGAAATAATGACATCATGACTATCAGTTATATTATTTTTTTAGCTCCACTTTTTCAAAAAGTGGAGCTATTGTCATGACCCTCTCGTCGGCTTCGGCGTTGGTTAACCTTTTTGTTAAGGTCCTTTTCTCAGAAACCATCCGACATATTTGGATCATATTTGGTATGTATGTTTACTATCACAAGGGGAACCCATTTCACAAGGGTAGGTAACCCTAAAATTAATTTTGCCATAGTTATGCCCCTTTTTCGACTTAGAATTTTCATTGTTGGTTAAGTTTTATGTTCAGGTCTATGTCTCAGAACCTGTCCAAGATATTTGGTTCAACTTTGGTATACATGTTAGCTATTACAAGGGGGACCTATTTACAAGGGCAGATAACCCTAGAATTAATTTTGCTATAGTTATCTCCCCTTACTGACTTGGACTTCCACTACACTATCCAGCACTAAAGAAAGTGGAGCGCGCTGTCTGCGGACAGCTCTTGTTTATAATAGCACATAGAATCAAAACTTTTTGGCCATGGCAGAAACTGTAGAATCACATCTATATTATATCATAAGCAAACAGAGCAGACCCTGATCAGACGTCTCCTACAGGAGCCCTCTGATCTGGGTATACTCTGTTTGCAAAGGCGTAGAAAGGTGTAGGTATTTATAGAGTAAAAGGTTAAGTGTGTACTGGCGCTTGGGCAGAGCTAATGCATGAATTACATCCCTTATATCAAGTAGAATGTGACAAGTATTTATCTTTCAGTTTCTCGGACTTCAGCTCATAGAAATGCCAACAAAATGTAAAAAACAAAATCTTGTCAAGTATAACCTATAATGGCTGTATATAATGATGAGATAAATCAAAATACATAATTCTATCAAAATACATGCATGACTATCAGTTTAGGCAATGACATCATGAACTAGTCAGGTTAATATCTTCTGATACATATTAAGATTAAATTAATTCCATTTAAGTGTTCAGATTGCTTTCACACAGCTTGCTATCTTAATTGTCAGTCCCTATCACTACCAGATAAAGGAATTTAATTAATATGATAATCAGATTATGGCAATTAAACTAATCTGGCATGTTCCACACTGAGATTCTTTCCAATTTAATATTAAGTTGCTGCAGCTGGTACAAAGTACATACACAATAAATTAACCCTTTCCTTCATTTAAACGCTTTTTCACACCTTTGAAACCAGAGCTGACCAAGATCAGACGGCTCCTACTCTATATTTGCTTTTGAAATGCATTGTGACAATACCTTGATTATTGGTTGAAAGTATTACTTTAACAAGTTAATGCATAATATATATAAAATGAAGAAATCAAAAGATTTTGGCATGTGACTGTCAGAGCTGTATCTGTTTAAATAGAAATATTGAATACAGTAACATAAATATTAGATTTGATGATCTTAACATTCAGTACATATCACAAGAAAAGCATTAATCTATGATTTCAAATAATCACACCAAACAAACTAGAATTGTTTCCATATGAAGTGTATGTCTCCATACTGCCATTTTCACTAAGTCAATGTGTGTAAATCAGCTTTGTGACAACAATTTTAAAGTGTCATACTTCAGTCGGGGTACACTCAAAAGCCCCTCGCTACAAAAGCCCCTCCTACAAAAGCCCATCACTACAAAGCCCCTCAGTCAAAAGCCCCTCACCAAAGTGGTCAAGGCTTACAAAAGCCCCTAACTATGAAAAAGGAAATTTTGGCCATGGCAGAAACTGTAGAATTCTTCACCATCATCACCATCATCATTGATGTTGTGATTAAGATGCAGGTGCAGGATCATCATCCACTTCTATAGAACATATATCGAGGGCTTGGTGCAAAACTATTCTAACTCCTTCACAAATTGAAGGAGTTAGAATAGTTTTGCACCAAGCCCTCGATATATAGAATTAGCATATAACTCTTTACTCCATGAATACTAATGTAAGAAATATAATGACACCATGTTTATATTAATTAGATTTTTAATCACACATAAACACAGAAATATTTGGCCTTGGCAGAAACTGTAGAATCATATCTATATTATTTCATAAGCAAACATAGCAGACCCTGCTCAGATAGCTCCAACAGGAGACAACTGATCTGGGTCTACTGTGTTTACAGAGGCATGGAAATATGTATTTATGGAGTAAAGGCTTAAATGTTTTTCACACATTCACATTTGCATTTTGAAAAAATAGCTAAAATATATTCATGCTGTTATTATTTCTAACATGAATATGCAAAAGGGAAAGGGTTAATAATCCTGTTGCTTTTCTCAAACTTTTGTATGTCAGATTCATTACATTGTGAATATTTAAATTAGCTGAATTTTTATAATGGCATAATGTACACAGGATCTTTGTTCGGTATTGGTAGGAACTGTAGAATCCGTTCCATATTATTCCATGAGCATACAGAGCAGATAGAGCAGACCCTGATTAGATGGTTCCTACAGGACTTTGTCTGCAAAGGTCTGAAAAAACATTGGTATGAGGGAAAGGGTTAATGCCAAACTATTTTTAGTAATGAAGATTTTATGTATTTGTAGGCAGGTGGCTGCTTAATGCAGGGTGAAAGTCATGCAGAAAGGTCCTTGAGGAGCTTTCAGCATGACTTTCATCCTGCATTAAGCTGCCACCTGTGCTAAAGACCAATATATATAATGGTACGTATTTGAGTGTTTGAATAATCGAATTTTTTACTGTAATAGCATGGCTATGATTAGTTGCACAATAAACTTTATAAGGATCTTCATTCATAATTGTAATAAATCTACAATCTTTAGCCAGAATATAAGTAAGTTTTAGCACGCTCTGGGTGCACTTGTGATAGCCTTTGCATCAAGGTTTGATCTAGATGCACCCTGCAGTGACTCGTGTCTCTCATTAGAATCCAAATTGTTTTGCACCTAAAATTGTAAGTACATGTATGGTAAAACCCCTCTAATGCGATCACCTTATGAATAAACATACCGTAGGTGTTTTTAAAAGCAGGTGGTTTCATAATCAGGGTGAAAATCCTGCATTAAGCTTACATCTGCCTTTCAAGCACAGAATTATTGTCTCTTTTTGATGGTCACAATAGAGGGGTTTACTGTACTCAACAAATTTTTCAAGAGACACAATTGTGCTCAGCAATGTCTCAGCTAATTTCTTGATCCCATTGTACAGTTGATGGAGGACTATCTGGATGGAGTTATTGGACAGAGTGTAATGCTGCCTGCAATGGCAGTAGGTCACGTGAGCGATCATGTGACAGCCCTCAGCCTGGTGCATATGGGAGCCCATGTACAGGGGATCTAATGGAGATAGAAGTCTGCAACACAGAAGCTTGCACAGGTATAACCTAGCTCTCTTCAAACTATTTGTGAATTGTTTATAACATTTTCATACATTTTTCATCCACATGAGTGGCAAATGGAATCTCTCTCATTTGAGTTCAAATTTTCATAGACCTAATACTCAAGAATATGTTGGTTTGGTTCCCAGATTGTAACACTCTAATCTAGGTCTACTTTGTCTACGAGATGTCTCTTTCATGTGAATATCTACCAGTAAGTCATGGGTCCCATCATATGACAAAGCTAACCTTGAGGGTATTCAACAGTATAGATTCAGATTAACCCTTTCCTTCATATAAACGCTTTTTCATGCATTTGCGAACAGAGTAGACCCAGATCCTATAGGAGCCATCTGATCAGGGTCTGCTCTATTTACTAATGGAATTTAAAAGATCTGTTTCTTTACTTTCTAGGATTGCTACAGACTGACTGTTCCACCTTCCAGATTTCATTATAACTATTTTGTCCATGAATATTCAGTAGGTAGATCTATTGAAATTTGGAATAAACAGGGAAAGGGTTAACCCTTTCCTCCATAAATATGCCTTTCTACGCCTCTGTAAAAATCACCTTTTGAAACCATTGTGATAAGTAGAGCATTTGCATCTCCTATAGGAGCAAATGCTCTATTAATCACAATGGTTTCCAACTACAAAATTCTTAAATGTTCCTTTTCTCTAGTAAATGCTCCTTTTTTGGCAGATTTGTTCAAAGAGGTTTAGTCTAAAAATAACCTATGGAGGAATGGGTTAAGCGCAACTCAAGATCTGGTTTCTGGTTACATTCTGCACTGTTTCTCACCCATCAGAGCATAATCTGTTTTGCTGTTAACACATTTTCCTACATTGAAATACATGTATATTGTTTAGGCCAGTTGTTTTCTTTCCAACAAGGGCAACGTGAAACGTTGAGTCAAAATGAGCAAAAGTTTTGGAACATTTATACCATATTTAAAACTTTACCTTATGAATATTCATGTAAGAAATAATGACTTAATGAATTTTAATTACATAAAATTTGTAAAAGGCAAATGAACACAGACAGTTTTGACCATGCCAAACATTGTAGATTCAGATCTTTAAGATTCCATAAGCAAACAGGGCAGACCCTGACAAGACGTCTGGGTGACAGGAGCTGTCTGATCTGGGTCTATTCTGCTTACAAATGCATCAATAAACATTTATATCACATAAAGGGTTAAACTATTGATATCCAAACTAAAGATAAAAAATTTCAAATATTAAACTTTATTTATGTTTTTCTTAGAAGTTGTTGGTGTCCTGGATTAATTTCTTTTGCAAAAAGAGTAGACACAGTTCTTCTAACTTTGGTGCCAGATTCTGGAACTCCATAGTTTGTCACAAAAAATATCTCATCCAATTATGTAGACTGGTTGATTCTGAAGATCAACAGTTTGGCAGGTGAAACATGTACTCCTTCAAACTCTCTTTTTGTATCATTTGTAGCCCACTGTAATTGTGTGTTATATGTTCATTCAAGAATGCCCTACACTGTCTGGTGATGCTACCACTGGGTTCAACTGCAGCAGTGATGTTGTAACTGGGATTCAAACCTGCACAGTGCAGTGCCAGAGTGGGTATGTGTTTCCTGCGGGACTGGGAACGGAGACCTACCAGTGTGGGCTTGGTACAGGCTACCTGTGGGAGCCCATGGGCAATGTGCCCAACTGTGTGGGTAGGTTTCATTGAAAATAATGAATCATAATAGTACTGTGATTGACCTAAGAATTTGGACAAACATAAATAGGTGAATATTGTAGATTAACCCTTCTCTTGCTGAATTTTAAAATACATTTCTCCTTCTTTACCCACACCCTGTTGTATAATTACATATATCTTCACTGTGTACAAGTATTTCGCTGTGCAATCACTGCGGTGGAGTGCACTGGTTGCACAATCAACTTGTAAATAGTGCAGACCCTGATGAGACAGCTCCTGCAGGAGCTGTCTCATCTGGGTCTTCACTATTTACAGGTAGGTATATTGACGCGAATAGCAAGCGAGGGTTAAGATCAGTGTGTTCCTGAAAAAGCAGTTTGATAGGGGCAACACTATTTTCTGTTCCATTAGTATGAACTATTTCGCTACCAATGTTGCATCTGTAATTACCTATGCAAATTGTTTGGATCCAGATGAGACACACAGTAACTCGGTGTCTCATTAGACTTGTGACAAAAATGAAGAAAAATAAAAAAAAAAGAAAATTGTTCAAGATGACAAAATTGCAGATGACAAAATTTGGAATAAAAAAAGAGTGCCAAATTGATTTATTTAGTTTTGCACATCATTGTAGATGAGAGATTGGGACTTACAGGGGTAAATAATGTAGAAGGCTTTCCTTATGAATAATTCCCCTTATATACACACAATGAAGTTAGAAAAATGCAATCCCTAGCTATATTTCATTGAATCTCAGTGGAAGACCTTAACCCTTTCCCTATTGATATTCCTGTAAAAAGAAATGACATCATGCATATTTATTAGCTGAATTTTCATAATGGCATAATAATTTCGAGGGCATGGTGCAAAACTATTCTAACTCCTTCACAAAGTGAAGGAGTTAGAATAGTTTTGCACCAAGCCCTAGATATGTACACATCATATTTTGGTATTGGAAGAAAGCATCGTGTCAAATCTATTATAATATTATAAGCAAACAGAACAGACCCATATCAGATGGCTATTATAGGAACCGTCTGATATGGGTTTACTCTGTTTGCACAGCAGGCTAAAGGTTTATACTAAACATGATTATGCACCTGGTTTTTACACAAGTGTTTTAGCTGTTGCCATTATAATATTTTATAATATTTTAGCTGTTGCCATCATTATAATATAACTACAATGTATGTTGTCCTTGAATAATTAGTAGGTATTGAAATTTCAAATAAACATAGAAGAGGGGCAGGGTTAAAAATATTTATTTTATCTCTTTTCATGCCAGCAACAAGTTATTGATTACCAATGCAAATGATTCACGAATTTGTGATACATTAGCTTACAGTTCATATCTAAATAGCGGCACAAGTTATTTCAGAGCTTTTTCATTGTTACACCTGTTCATATTCACAGCTCCTGTGGTTCCAAGCAATATCACTTTGGCCATGCAAATCACCTACACTACATCTGTGGCCTCTGGCCATGCTACTGGGGTTCAGACTGCCATACTTGCTCATATGGCTGCAACAGATTGTAATAGTTACCCAGACTGTTACTCCACAGTGAAAGTGAACAACCTGAACAGCAGGCGCAGGAGAAATACAGGGTCTACACTGCTCGTCGAGTCAACAGTATCAGTTTCAGATATGTCTGATGTTGATTTCATTGGATACATATCTAGTGGAACAGGTAAATATATATAAACCCTTCTCCCCATGAACATTTATGCAAAAAATGATGTCATCATGAATATTTATTAGCTAAATTTTTATAATTGTAAACCGGGGTCAGGAAATAGTGAACGCCGAGCAAGTCCACAGTCATATGAACACATGGCATTTTGGCACAAGTAGAAATTGCAGAATCTGATCTATATTATACCATAAGAAAACAGAGCATATGCTGATCAGACGGCTCCTATAGGAGTCATCTGATCATGGGATATCTATTTGCAAAGGCATTTATACGAAGGAAAGGGTTAATAAGATGAATATTTCAATTGGCATATTAACCCAGGGCATATTAACACAGGAAATATTAACCCAGGGCATATTAACGCAGGGCATATTAGCACAGTAAATATTAACACAGGAAATATTAACACAGGAAATATTAACACAGGGCATATTAACACAGGAAATATTAACACAGGAAATATTAACATAGGAAATATGAACACAAGGAATATTAACACAGGAAATATTTTGCCATGGCAGAAACTGTTGAATCAGGTAGATATAATTCATAAGCAAACATATCAGACCCTGATTAGCCGGTTCCTACAGGAGCCATCTGATCTGGGTCTACTCTGTTTGCAAAGGCATTAAAAGGTGTATTAATGGAGGAAAGGGTTAACTCTGTTTTTCATATAAATGCCTTTTCATGCATCTTTTTGCCTTTTCACGCATATGTATAGGAGCCGTCTGATTCGGGTCTGCGCTGTTTGCTTATGATATAATGTAGATATGAGTCTACAGTTTCTGCCAAGGATAAAACTTCCTGTGTCCATGTGCTATTATAACTAATTAATCTAGTTTATATTCATGATGTCATTATTTCTTTCATAAATATTCATGGAGAAACGGGTGTTTAAGTAAATTGGGATCTCATTAAGCCTTCTTTTACTAATTGCAACATGACTTCCATTTGCAAACACCTGTAGAAGATCCAGATGAGATGCTAAATAGCTCAGTGTCTCATTAGCAGCCAATCTATTTGAAACTCTTACACAGTTTTCTGTTGAAAAAAATGAAGAAAGCTGTATGTTAACCCTTAACTCCATGAATATTCATGTAAGAGATAATTAATTAGATTAATTTTTGTAATGGTAGATGAACAAGGTATTTTTAGTGTCTGCAGTATCACTAGAATTAGATCTGTACTATTCCATAAGCAAACAGACCTTGATCAAAGGGCTCCTACAGGATTTGGGTCTACTCGTTTTGCAAAGATGTTAATCCTTTCCCTGTTTTATATTTATTCAAACTTCAATCCCAAGAAATGTTCTTGTTCTGGAGGTCCAGAGTTCAAATTCCAGAAATTTCAGAGGGGCTTTTCCGTGTCTCCTACCTGCACAAGGTTGCCTCCTCTCCACCCAGGGGTTAAAATGGGTACCTGTGATGGTCACTAGCCGGTACTGTGGCTGCATGATTGCGCCATATGTTAGCAGTGCTCAATATTGTAGGCGAATGGCTCAATGAACCAGGATCCAACTCAGTGTCCCATTAGGATCCAACTCAGTGTTCCACCAGGATCCAATTCAGTATTCCACTAGGATCCAACTCAGTGTCCCACCAGGATCCAACTCAATGTTCCACCAGGATCCAACTCAGTGTTCCACCAGGATCCAACTCGGTGTCCCACCAGGATCCAACTCAGTGTCCCATTAGGATCCAACTCAGTGTCCCATCAGGATCCAACTCAGTGTCCCATTAGGATCCAACTCATTGTTCCACCAGGATCCAACTCAGTGTCCCACCAGGATCCAACTCAGTGTCCCATCAGGATCCAACTCAGTGTCCCATTAGGATCCAACTCAGTGTCCCACCATGATCCAACTCAGTGTCCCATCAGGATCCCACTCAGTGTCCCATTAGGATCCAACTCAGTGTCCCATTAGGATCCAACTCAGTGTCCCATCAGGACCAACTCAGCATCCCATCAGGATCCAACTCAGTGTCCCATTAGGATCCAACTCAGTGTCCCATTAGGATCCAACTCAGTGTCCCATCAGGACCAATTCAGCATCCCATCAGGATCCAACTCAGTGTCCCATTAGGATCCAACTCAGTGTCCCATTAGGATCCAACTCAGTGTCCCATCAGGATCCAACTCAGTGTCCCATTAGGATCCAACTCAGTGTCCCATTAGGATCCAACTCAGTGTCCCATCAGGACCAACTCAGCGTCCCATTAGGATCCATCTCAGCGTCCCATCAGGATCCAAACGGTTTAACACTGTGATTGTGTTTTTGATAAGAAAAACAGACGAAACAGAAGAAAACTTTAAGAATTGTAACAGATACCATTTGGTACACAAAACATAATTAATACAAATAAAATTAACCCTTTTCTGATTATGTTGTAATCTTTATGATCCATATCAAAATTTTGTAATACATACTGTTATGCAGCTGATAAGATATGTTTAAAACAGCTGTTGCACATATAGTACTAGTGCTTATAATGACTGCAATTAACTCCTTTCATTGCCAAATATTGTCGTCCGCAAATTGTGTCGTCTGCTATAATTTTCATTTGTTTAATTTCCTTCCATATTCTTTCAAAAACATTATCACAGTAACAAACTGTTTGGATCCTTATGAAACACTGATTTACTTGATGTCTCATCTGGATCCAGATTGTTTGCAAAACTAATGATATATATAGATGCGACAATGGCAGTGAATGAGATAACTCTTTGCATGTTAGTAGCGAACTTCTAATGATCTAGGCAGCCAGATTGGATCCAGATAGAATGCCAAGTAACTCAGCATTTCATCAGGATACAAATCATTTGGCACTCTGACTGGTGTTTTTTAAATTTCAACTTTGAATTGTAGCTATTTGGAATTTATTCATGGATTACTAATGCAAGTACTCCACTGGTTAATTTGACACTTTCAGTACAAACAGGTAGTCTGTGATCATCAGTGCAAATAGTAACGATCTAGAGAGAGGCTGAGTCGATCTAGAGAGAGGCTGAGTAACACATGTGATCTAAGCTGTTTATTACTATGATTATATTTTTTGAAAGAAAAGGGAACAATGTAAATTGTAGCAGACAGCGAAATTTGCAGACAGCAGTACCTGGCAGATAAACAGTTATAGTTACTGTTATTAATTATTGATAGTCATGAATGGTCGACACAGCTGCTTCCAGGGTTCTTATCTAGAGTCCCTGATGTTCTGTAACCTCATAGTCCATGAATTCATGTAAGAAATAATGACACCATGAATAGTAATTAGATGAAATTTTATAATGGCATAATTATGAATACACATGTTTTTGCCATGGTAGAAACTGTAGAATCAGGGCTATATCATTCCATGACCAAAATAATCAGATGGTTTTTTGACTCTTTACTCCATAAATATGCAAACAAAGGAGACCCAGATCAGATCGCTCCTGTAGGAGTTTTCTGATCAGGGCCTGCTCTGTAAAATTTGCTTATGGAAGAACATAGATATAATTCTACAGTTTCTGACATAGCCAAAAATTGCTGGTGTCATGTGCCATGTGCAATATTGATCTAATTATTAGGGCCCTGCATTGAAATGCAGAAGCCCTATAGGAATCACATTTTCTGTCTGTCTGTCTTTCCGTCCGTCCATCTGTCCATCCGTCCATCAACAATTTTGATTTGATGCGATAACTCAAACAGTACTTCACTTATTGATTTCATATTAAGGGCATATGCTTAGTATCATCAGGGAAAAACGCCTATAGTTTTTGGGTTAAATCAGATAACTATGTCTAGAGTTATCTGCCCTTAATTCATCAAAAATGCCATCAACTTTTGTCAACACTTTTGATGTGACGCGATAACTCAAACAGTACTTCACATTTTGGTTTCATATTAAGGGCATATGCTTAATATCATCAGAGAAAGATGCCTATAGTTTCTGGGTTAAATCAGATAACTATGTCTAGAGTTATCTGCCATTGGTTCATCAAAAATGCCATCAACTTTTGTCAACACTTTTGATGTGACGTGATTACTCAAACAGTACTTCATATATTCAGGTTTCATATTAAGGGCATATGTTTAGTATTATGAGAGGAAGACACCTTTAGATTTTAGGTTGAATGAGATCACCATATCTAGAGTTATCTGCCCTTGATTTATCAAAAATGTCATATTCAATGAAAGATCATCTGCAGGGCCCTCTCTGACTGAGTCAGATTTCTAGTTATTATTTATAATGTCATTATTTTTTACATGAATATTCATGGAGTAAAAGGATAATTACAATACTAAAGTTATAGTCCTGATTATAAGTCATGGTAAAGAGTGTTATATAGGAGGCGTGGGGAAGGATCTGTGTTCTATGGACAAATTTTATAGCTGACAAATGTGCCCATTTTATCTGCAAAATTGTTCATATAAATATTTGTGAACAGTTCGGAATCAACTTCAGACAGAATTTTTTTTATGTTGAAGTCATTGTACAATGTGACAGTGACTTTCAGTGAAGACATATTGAGAAAGTTTTCAAAGTAAACTTTTTTTTCTCTTTCCTTTCAAAACTGTTATGTCAATACAGTAAAACCCCTCTAAACCGAAATTCTAGTAGAAAAGAATTTAGATACATTTAGGCAGGTGGCTGCTTCATGCAGGGTGAAAGTCATGCAGAAAGCTCTGCATGACTTTCACCCTACATGAAGCTGCCACCTGTCTCCAAGACCGATATTTATACCAAATTTAATGTCCGGTTTAGAGAGGTTTTACTGTACACTAAATCTTTGAGAATTCGCTCCTCTTTTTTAACCCACACTGGTATCTCTAATTAATACAATGCTATGGTTAAGATTTAACCCTTTCATCAACCTTTCTACGCCTCTGTAAAAATCACCTGTTGAAACCATTGTGATAAATAGAGCATTTGCTCCTATAGGAGCAAATGCTCTATTTATCACAATGGTTTCAAACTACAGAATTCTAAATTTTCCCCTTCCTCTAGTTAATGCTCCTTTGCAATAGATTCATTTAAAGTGCTTGGATCCAAAAATAGTCTATGAGGGAAAGGGTTAAAAAAAATGCTCTTTTGACCGAAGGAGTTTGATAAGCAAACACTGCAAACCCTGATGTGACGGCTTCTTCACTAGTCCTTCACTAGTCCTTCACTAGTCCTTCACTAGTCCTCTGGTCTGAGTCTATACACTAGTTGCCTTAGTCCCTTTAACCCTTTACTCCATAAGTACACCTTTCTATATCTTTGCAAACAGAGTAGACCCAGATCAGACGGCTCCTACAGGTTTCAAGAAGTGACTATTACAGAGCAAGAAGTGACTATTACAGAGGCGTAGAAAGGCGTATATATAGAGAAAAGGGTTAAGATGTGCAAAAGTGATCTTGGTCTACTCTGTTTGCTAAGTTGTGCAAAAGTGTTAGCATGTAACAATAGATTAATTGATACAGTAAAACTGCTTCTAAACTGGATGTTAAATTTAGTATAAATATTGGTTTTGGAGACAGGTGGCAGCTTAATGCAGGATGAAAGTCATGCAGAAAGCTCCTAGGAGCTTTCTGCATGACTTTCACTCTGCATTAAGCTGCTACCTGCCTAAAAGTATATATTCATTAAGCCATTATTTCTTTCATTAATGTTCTCAAGAAAAAGGGTTGAGGACTTAGCACACAATTTCTTAGGCAGATATAGCAGACTCTGATCAGGCAGCTCCTGTTTGCAAGGGCATGAACAAAGCTTTGTATGAAGGAAAGGGTCAAAATCGTTCTTTAACATTTTAGATTTAAAAAAATAAATGTCCTCAAATTGTCAGAGTTTTGACAAATGCCCTAATAATAAATACTACATACAGTAGAACTCCTCTAATGCGACCACTTAATGAATAAACATGCATGTCTTTATAAGCAGGTGGTTGCTTAATCCTGCATTAAGCTACCACCTGCCTCTAGCACCCAGAATTATACCTCTTTTAGGTGGTCGCATTAGCGGGGTTTTACTGTATTTATAAAAGGAGCTTCATGCATTTTTTACACAATTGGTTGCTTTTTGTATGCAGTTGAGCTTCTCTGTATTGCCTTCAGTCTGCATTAAGCTACCACCTGTATTATGAAAAACCTATATTTGTTTATTTAACCCTTTCCCTCATATAAACGTGTTTTCACGCGTTTGCAAACAGAGTAGACCCAGATCAGACGGCTCCTAGAGGAGCCGTCTGATCAGGGTCTGCTCTGTTTGCTAATAGAATTGGATAGATCTGTTTCTTTGCTTTCTAAAATGTCTACAATGTTCCACCTTCCATATTTCTTTGTAACTATTTTGCTAATGATTATTCAATAGGTATTGAAATTTGGAATAAACATTAGAACAGGGAAAGGGTTAATGGTTATTGTATAGAGTTTTAGTTGTTTTATTCATTCCCCCCCCCCCCCTCCCTCCTCCGACACCCCCTCCCCCCCCCCCCGCCATGATTGACACTGTGAATACCAATTCCAGGCATTTTTCTAATGGCATATGAACACAGAAAGTTTGGGTCATGGCACACTCTGTAGAATTATGTCCTCAGCAAACAGAGCAGACCGTGAGAATCAGATGGCTCCTATAGGAACCGTCTAATCTGGGTATACTCTGCAAAGACATAGAAAAGTGTATTTATTGAGTAATTGGTTAAGCCCTTGTTAAAGCGGCTCATATAAAATAAAATCTGCTTCTTTTAAACAGTTTCTTCTGGTATTCAAGCAGTCATTGATGCTGTAGCTGTGTTAGAGTCTACTTCGGGCTACATCAACTCATCTGTCTCCTCCGTCTTTGATGTGACTGTGTCGGGCATTACATACACATCTGATCCTAGTACCCTGTCCATGTGTGTGAGGGTGGACTGTGAACAAGGGTATGCTCCGTCTGACGGTTTATGCGGTAAGTACAGAAGAACTTCTTTAACCCATTCCTGCATATTTATGCCTTTGATGCCTCTGAAAAAGTATCTTTTTGAAACCATTGTGAGAAATAGAGCAATGGTTTCAAAACTACAGAATTCTAAAATTTTCCTTTTCTTTAGTAAATGGTCCTTTTTTGTAGATTTTTTCAAAGAGCTTTTGTCTAAAAATAGCTTATGAGGGAATGGGTTAAACAATTTCCTGACCCTTTACATGATGAATATTCATATCTCTTTTTGATCAGACGGTTCCTAAAGAAACCGGCTGATTTGGGTCTCCTCTGTTTGCAAAGGCATCAAAAGGCATCAAAAGGCATCTCTATCAAGTAAAGGGATTACTCTGTATGCACTAAGCAATTGTTGTCTGCAAGCATTGTTATTTGTTGTGAAAGAAATTTTTCTATTAAAAACTGCTGTCAAAGTGTCAAAACAGGGTAACACAGCATCTCATCTGGATCTAATCTGTGTGCACAGATAACTTGGGTAACAAATTTGCAGCTATGGTGAAATTATTTTAATGAATAACATAGCCAGTGGCTACTTACGAAGTGAAGGTAATGCAGAAATCTACCAAGGGGAGTATTACTTTTGCCAGTAATTAAAATATCACCTGTCTTAACCCTTTCTCTATTCTATATTTAGTTATGTATTTTCAATACCTAATGAATATTCATTATAAGCAAATAATTGTTAAAATGAAATATGGAAGGTGTAAGCATTGTAGTCATTTCGGCGTCTCATCTGGATCCAAACTGTTTGCATAGGTTTTCTCTTATCTGTCCATAGCAGGCTAAAGGTTAAACGAGGAGAATTTATATGGAGTAAAAGGTTAAAACAATAAAAACATGATACTGTAGCATTCATAGGATACTGACAATGATTACATGGGTTAAATAGGGAGTATATAAAGTGTTTAAACAATAGCACATACACATGGTACTGTAGCATCCATAGGGTCGTTGACTGTCTCACTGGCAATGTTTGCATGTTGTTTGTAGCTCCATGTCCCAGTGGTACCTACCAGAGTGGTGACATCTGCATGTTCTGTGGCAGAGGTACATATCAGTCACAGACAGGACAGGCAACTTGTACAGCCTGTCCCACTGGCTATACAACTGCAGTCATAGGTTCAAGCTCTGAGTCCAAGTGCACAGGTAAATATTTACATATCTTATCCCTTTCCCTGTTTAATATTCATGTAAGAAATAATGACATTATGAATAATTATTGGATGAATTTTTATAATGGCATATGTCCCATGTAGATTTGATGTTGGTAGAAACTGTAGAGTCAGATCTGTTGTGATTTCATAGGCAAACAGAACAGACCCTGATCAGATGGCCCCCTCCTCCTGGGAGAAAGTAATGATGGATAAAACAACTACAACCATATATAATTAGTAGTACCGCTGAATAAAGCTATATAGGTTTTTCTATACCTATATCTAGGACTTGTCTGTTCTGGGTCCACTCTGCAAAGGCATAGAATGATGTATTTATTGTGGAGTAGGTTAACCCTTTCCCTGTTCAATAATCATGTACGAAATACTGTTACCATGAAAATTTATTAGAATATTTTTTATAATGGCATGTGTACACATAACATTTTGGCTCAGACAGATTGTAGATTCAGATTTATATTTTTCCATAAGCAAACAGAGCAGACCCTGATCAGACAGCTCCTATAGGTTTTACCATTGGTAAATCAGGTCTGACCAGATTGTAATTTTTTACCCTTTAGTTTGCAAGTATACAGTGTTAGGATCAGCATTAATGAAATATAAACTGAGGCCATATTGTACCACACAAGACCTTGGTTTCTTGCTACTTTGCTTATCAAAGGAGCATAAATTAATATAATCATCTTATCTCTGTAATTTCCAATGTTTTATTTATAAACCAAGCATAGACATGAATTGTTTAAAATGAATTATTCTGTATTATATAAAATGAAATGTTTTGCAATTCAATTAAATTCTTAAGTGAATAGAGACATTTTTTAACAGAGTAGACCCAGATCTAATGGTTCCTGTATTAGCTGTCTGATCATGGTCTGGTCTGTTTGCTTATGAAATTTATAGATCTGATTTTACAGATTTTACTGTGGCCAAACTTTTTGTTGTTCATATGCCAATATGATTATTAAGCTAATCCATAGTCTTACTACAGTTTTTCTTACATAAATATTCATGGAGTAATGGTTAGTCCAGTATTCCTTCATTTTTTTGTTTTGCATAAAAGTAAAATAAAATGGGTCTTATTTCTCTCTACAAATGAGAAAGTTTGAGAGTCCTTGGAAATTTACATGTCCAAATAATTTGATTTTTGTAATAGACCATTTGAATAGTCAGTTATAATGAGGTATTTTGAGCATGAAAGAGGTAAAAATAAGTTATCACCATGAATTATTCCTTTTATCTGGAGCTTTGAAGCAATTTTCTCATGAATAATCATGTCAGAAATAATGACATCATGAATATTTATTAGCTGATTTTTCACAGTGGTATATAAACACGGGATTGTTTGGCTTTAGCAGAATCTGATATATAGTAGAACCGGTCTTAAGCAACTTAGAACTGACTGAGTTCAGAAATCTTAAAAAGTAGGTTCTTGCTTAATGTAGGGCAAAAGTAATGCAGAAAGCTCCTACTTTCAACATTACTTTTGACCTGCATTAAGCTACCACCTGCCCTACAGACCCATAATTAGTCCTCTTTTGATGGTCGCTTAAGACATGTTCTACTGTATATATATATATATAACTTTATGAGCAAACCAGATGGCTGTTATAGGAGTTATCTGGTCCGGATCAACTCCTATAGCAGAGGTGTGAAAAAGTGCCTCTATGAGGAAAAGGCTTCATGCGATTTTTAGCTCACCCGAATCGAAGGCTCAGGATGAGCTATTGTGATAGCGGCGTCTGTCGTCCGTCCACATATTCAAACGACATTTCCTCTGAAACCATTAAGCCAATTTTAACCAAATTTTGTCAGAAGCATCAGTGGCTAGGGGGAACGAATTATTGTTCACATAATGACCCCTAGACCAAAAATGGTCCCGCCCAAGGGCTTATCAGTTTTTCATAGGAAAATCTCTAAAAACCTTCTTCTCTGAAACTGTAAGGCCTAGACCTTTGATATTTGGTATGTAGCATGATCTAATGGTCCTCTACAAATTTGGTTCAAATTATGATCCCGGACCAAAAATAACCCTGCCCAAGGGCTTATCAGTTTTTCATAGGAAAATCTTTAAAAATCTTCTTCCCTGAAACTGTAAGGCCTAGACCTTTGGTGTTTGGTATGTAGCATGATCTAATGGTCCTCCACAAAGATTATTCAAATTATGATCCCTGGACCAAAAATTGCCCCGCCCAAGGGCTTATCAGTTTTTCATAAGAAAATCTTTAGAAATCTTCTTCTCTGAAACTGTAAGGCCTTGACCTTTGATATTTGGTATGTAGCATGATCTAATAGTCCTCTACAAAGATTGTTCATATCATAACCCCTCGGTCAAAAATGGCACCGCCCAAGGGCTTATCAGTTTTTCATAGGGAAATCTTCTTCTCTGAAAATGTAAAGCCATGAGCTTTGATAGTTTGTATGTAGCATGATCTAATGGTCCTCTACAAAGATTGTTCAAATTATGACCCCTGGGTCGAAAATGCTCCGCTCCAGGCTCTTTAAACATCTTCTCTTAAACTAAAATGCCCAGACCTTTGATATTTGGTATATATCATTATTTAATAGTCCTTTACAAAGATTGTTCAAATTATGATCCCCAGGCCAAAATGGCCCCACCCTGGAGTTTATCAGTTTTGCATAGTCCTTTAAAAATCTTACTGCAGCTTTGCCTTGTGGTTCTCTACCAAGGTTGTACAAATGATGACTTCTGGGTAAAAAATGGCCCCGCCCGAGGGTTATCTCAGGTGAGCGCTTCAGGGCCTCATGGCCTTCTTGTTATATTTTCAGTTTCTTCTTCCGGTCCAACAACTCAGTTACCTGGAACGAGTTCCTCCCATACTGTCCAAGAGGATTCTGAGACCTATGGTATGTTTTCATATCATATGATTAAGTCTTTGCATGCTAAGTTTTTATCATTATGATGCACTGGGTAACTGGACATCTCATCTGGAGCCAAACTGTTTGCAGAGTTTATGAGGAATTCACCGCTAGTGTACATAGCCTTCCAGCTGGCTTGCGGTAGGTCGGTGGTTCTACCTGGATGTTGTTTTGTGCAAGAAACAATTCAATTTGGCATGTCGTCGTTAAAAAAAGCTAGACAATTCATATTTGGTATGCAGATAGCTTGGGTGAAGGCTTGATACAAGGATACATGAAATCAGGTCAAGATCAAGGTCACAATTTCAAAAACTTTGCCGTTTTTAACAAACTTTAATATTGCTATAACTTCTGAGCTACAAATGCTAGGCAATTCATCTTTGGTATACAGATGGCTTTGAAAAAGGCATTTCAGTTGATATTAAGATATTTTAAATTAGTTCAAGGTCACCATTTTGACAAGTTGGCCATCATTGAAAAACTTCAACATTTTGCTATAACGTCTGAACCACATATGCTAGACAATTCATATATGGTATGGAGATAGCTTTGGTAAAGGCCTTTCAGTTTATACAAGGATACATGAAATTAGGTTAAGGTCAAGGTCACTATTTGGAAAACTTGGCTGTTTTTAACAAACTTTAATATTTTGCTATCACTTCTGATCCACGAACACTAGGCAATTCACCTTTGGTATTCAGATAGCTTTGGTAAGGACCTTACAGATGACATAAAGATACCTGAAATCAGGTCAAGGTCAAAGTCACTATTTTGAAAACCTGGCTGTCATTAAAATTTTGTTATAACATCTGAACTACATATGCTAGGCAATTCATATTTGGTATGCGTATAGCTTGGGTGAAGGTCTTTCACTTGATACAAAGATACATGAAATCAGGTTAAGATCAAGGTCACTATTTCAGAAACTTCACTGTTTTTAACAAACTCTAATATTGCTATAACTTCTGAACTACAAATGCTAGGCAATTCATCTTTGGTATACAGATGGCTTTGGTAAAAACCTGTCAGTTGATATAAAAATATTTGAAACTAGGTCAATGTCACATATGCTAGACAATTCATATGTAGTATGGAGATAGCTTTGGTGAAGGCCTTTCAGTTGATACAATGATACATGAAATTGGGTGAAGGTCAAGGTCAAGGTCACTATTTTGAAAACTTAACATTTTGCTATAACTTCTAATCCATGAACGCTAGGCAATTCACCTTTGGTATTCAGACAGTTCTTGTAAGGACCTTACAAATGACATAAAGATACCTGAAATCAGATGAAGGTCAAGGTCACTATTTTGAAAACTTGACTGTCATGGAATTTTTTTTAAAACTTCAGAACTACATATGCTAGACAATTTATATTTGGTATGCAGATAGCTTTCTCCACCTGTAATTAGTTTGACATCGTGAATTAACTGAAACTGTTGAAGCGACGTAAAAACCTATATCAATCAAAAATCATTAGGTTAACACAAAAAATCCTGCTTTAATGCGGTTTCCACATTTTTTGCTTGTTGTAGGTTACTATGTTCCGGTCCAAAGATTTTTTATGGAGATATATTGAAATACTTGTCCGTGGTTCTCCTACAACGCTTGTCAGATTTCACTTAAATTTTCAGAAATGAGTAGCCCAAAGCCTACTTGTGGAAGTATCTTCCTGTTCAGTGATTTTAGATGGAGTTATGCCTATTGGTATTTTATTTTGAGATGAAGAGTGCTTCTCCTAAACTGCTGATTGGATTTCACTGAAACTTTCAAAGAATTGATCAGCATCAAGCGTAGTTGTGCATGTCATCAACATGTTCCAGTCCACTTATTTTGATGGAGTTTTGCCCCTTTAAAGTTTTATTCTTGTCAGGGTTTGTTTTTGAAAGACTAATTGGATTTCACTGAAACTGTTTCAGAAGTGATCAGCACTAAGCCCGTTTGTGTATGAAATAAGGACATTTTTGTCATGGAAGAATCAGAACGATAACACTGTATCAGCAAAGAGAATCTTATCTGGACTGGGTTTATGCTATCAAGTACAGTGTTAATAGTGATGTGGCATGTCTTTGGTGATGATGACAGCCAGGCAAATAAATTTATTTATGTGATCATGCCAAACATACAGATATCAATTTAACATAATTACCACAGTAGCCATAACATTACTGATTTGCCACTTTGGGTTTTACCTTATAAATACAGTAAAATCCCTCTAATGCGACCACCAAAAAGGGGCATACTACTGGGTGGCAGGGACAGGAGATAGCTTAATGCAGAATGAAAGTTATGCAGAAAGCTCCTATAGGAGCTTTCTGCATAACTTTCCTCTTGCATTAAGCAGCCATGTTTATTCATTAATTGGTCGCATTATAGGGGTTCTACTGTACATGTTGCCTTCCCAACATATAGAACATTGGTTGTGGTTGGTATTCAGGATTGGATGACATGTTGTTTTAACCCTTTCCTTCACATAAATGCTTTTTCACACATTTGACTTTTCACACATTTGCAAACAGTGTAGACCCAGATCAGACAGCTCCTATAGGAGCCATCTGATTAGGGTCTGCTCTGTTTGCTTTTGACATGATAAAGATCTGATTCCACAGTTTTTGTCAAAGCAAAACGTTCCCTTGAAAAGTTAACGTTATTAAAATTAAGCTAATAAACATTCATGACGTCGTTATTTCTTGCATGAATACTGAACAGGAAAAGGGTTAAAAGAAAACAAGCTCTAGCTTTATTGTGTTTCTACTTTCAGATCCTACTGTTTTGTTCGCCGTGCTTGGATTACTAGGCGTTATGCTCCTCTCTGTATTTTTATGCTGGTTGCTATTGTGGCGCAAAAGGTATTTCTTGTACAGTAGAACATCATTTCACCTCTTTAAACATTAAACCCTTTACTCCATAAATATTAATCTGAAAAATAATGACAACATGAATATTAATTGGATTAATATTTATAATGGAACATGGACACAGGAATGTTTGACCAGGGTAGAAACTGTAAAATCATATCATATTATTTCATAAGCAAGCATGGCAGATTCTGATCAGAGGGCTCCTACAGGTGGACTGATAAGGAGGGCTGGGCAATAAGTAAAAGTTGTTGTGGTCACTCTCATCCAATCAACCGCTCTTACTCTTACAAACAAGTGGAGTCACTGGATAGATAAATAGATAGATAGATAGATAGATAGATATATAGATAGATAGATAGATAGATAGATAGATAGATAGATAGATAGATAGATAGATAGATAGATAGATAGATAGATAAACAATACAATGGACAGATAGATACACAATACACTGGAGAATGACAGGGTTGAATACTTACACATGACATCACATGACCAAGCTCGACAACATTAATGCATGTCTACACAGACTACCAGTAAATCAAGGGCTAACTGCAAAACTGAACACACACAGACTACCAGTAAATCAAGGGCTTACTGCAAACCTGAACACACACAGACTACCAGTAAATCAAGGGCTTACTGCAAACCTGAACACACACAGACTACTAGTAAATCAAGGACTTAAATTGCAAAACTGAACACACACAGACTCTACTGATATTTCAAAGGTTTCGTGGAAAACTGCATACATACACGATGGATATATCAAGGGTTCATTAGTGTATCAATTGCCTAGTGCAAAAGTGAACACACAGAGACACTAATAGTATTTCAAAGGCTTAGTGCAAAACTGAACACACAAAGCCTGTACTAGTATTTCAAAGGCTTAGTGCAAAACTGAACACACATAGACTATTCTAGTATTTCAAAGACTTCGTACAAAATGAATACACAGAGCCTATACTGGTATTTCAAAGGCTTAGTACAAAACTGAACACACAGAGACTATACTAGTATTTCAAAGACTTGTACAAAACTGAACACACAGAGACTATACTGGTATTTCAAAGGCTTAGTAAAAAACTGAACACACAGAGACTATACTAGTATTTCAAAGACTTCATACAAAACTGAACACACAGAGCCTTTACCGGTATTTCAAAGGCTTATTACAAAACTGAACACACTGAGACTATACTAGTATTTCAAAGACTTTGTACAAAACTGAACACAGAGAACCTATACTGGTATTTCAAAGGCTTAGTACAAAACAGAACACACTGAGACTATACTAGTATTTCAAAGACTTTGTACAAAACTGAACACAGAGAGCCTATACTGGTATTTCAAAGGCTTAGTACAAAACTGAACACACAGAGACTACAGTGTATACTAGTATTTCGAAGACTTTATTAGTTTTGATGTTAATCGTTTTGAAAATTGAATACTGCTTCGGGTAAACACATTCCCATTAAAAGGCTGGTGCTTGGGGGCGTGATTAGCGTTGCACTTTTAATAACTACTGAGGAACAGACTCAATAAAACCGAGTCTGCAATTTTCTCTTTGTGCATTTCTAATTTTGCTTTCGAGGGATCACCCATTTTCAGATTATTCATACAAAACTGAACACAGAGAGCCTATACTGGTATTTCAAAGGCTGAGTGCAAAACTGAACACACACAGGCTACCAGTATAACAAGGGCTTATTGCAAAACTCATCACACAAAGACTACACTGATATATCTGGAGTTTAGTGCAAAACTGAAAACACACACCAGACTACTGGTATATCAACGGCATAGTGTAAAACTGAACACAAATAGACTATTGATACGAGGGGTGTTCCAAAAATAATGTCACTTGCATCGGTGCTCATATAGTGGAAGTGCTTTTGTTCATTTTAATTTGCTCTGCCCTTCAAAATACTCTCCGCCAGCCAGAATACACCTTTTTAGCCGGTCAATCCATTTTTGGAAGCATTTTTCATACTCTTCAATGGGGACACCCATCAGACACTGATAAACAGCAGATCCAAGGACATTTCTCGAATTGTATCTCCTTCCAGATAAATGATATTTAAGTTTTGGAAAGAGAAAATAGTCGCAGGGGGCCAAGTCTGGCGAATACGGAGGGTGCGGAAGGACGGTAACCTTCTCTGACTCCAAAAAGTCAGTCACAATACGTGCCTTGTGAGCGGGTGCATTATCATGCAAAAGTCGGACATACTTAAGTCCTGTTTTGGGGCGGCTACTTTTGTAGTTGTTCTTCAATTTTCTCAGAACAACGTTTTTATAGAACTTGCCTGTGACCGTTCTGCCTTTTGGCACCGGGATTTGAATAGCTGGACCCTTGTTAGTGAAAAAAATAGCATACAAAACCTTCTTTACCGTTTGTATTCGTTTGGCAATACTTGGGCGTCTGGCATTTTTACCTTTCATATAGGCCCTAATTTCAAGAACATTTTCAGCTCGTTTTCCTGTCATTTTGTGTATAGTCTAACGAATAGGCTATGAAACGATGCACACTGTACT
Organism: Azorinus chamasolen; assembly: GCA_963576725.1. Classification (NCBI taxonomy): domain Eukaryota; kingdom Metazoa; phylum Mollusca; class Bivalvia; order Cardiida; family Solecurtidae; genus Azorinus; species Azorinus chamasolen. Next base: position 94,649,049 of record OY755240.1, on the reverse strand, counting down.
GAGGCAAGTGAACGTGTGGACGAGATATTTACCTGTGTCACGAGCCAGTGATCACTCAATCGACACGAGGTGGTTTTGTGCATGAATTGCACGATTTCCGCGAAATAAAGCACAGATGACATTATTTATGGAACACCCCTCGTATATCAAGGACTTATTACAAAACTGACCACACATAGATCACCAGAATATCAAGGGGTTTATTCCTATACTAAACACACATAGGCTACTGCTATATCAAGGGTCTAGTGCAAAACTGGAGTAAGTGAAATCTATGGTGTGACCTTGTGATGACATGCAAATACTTTCGATCAGATGGGATGCAGACCTTAATTTCTGCTGTCTCATCAGGATCCACTCAGAATGTCTGTGTTGCCTATAGAGGTTAAATAATCTAGTTATATCAAGATCCAGTATATCAAGGGCTAACTGCAAAACTGGAGTATGTAAATACATCTAGTTATATCAAGATCCAGTATACATGTATCAAGGGCTAACTGCAAAACTGGAGTATGTAAAATATATCTAGTTATATCAAGATCCAGTATATCCAGTATATCAAGGGCTAACTGCAAATTAGAGTATGTAAAATATATCTAGTTATATCAAGATCCAGTATATCAAGGGCTAACTGCAAAACTAGAGTATGTAAAATATATCTAGTTATATCAAGATCCAGTATATCAAGGGCTAACTGCAAAACTGGAGTATGTAAAACATATCTAGTTATATTAAGATCCAGTATATCAAGGGCTAACTGCAAAACTGGAGTATGTAAAATATATCTAGTTATATCAAGATCCAGTATATCAAGGGCTAACTGCAAAACTGGAGTATGTAAAATATATCTAGTTATATCAAGATCCAGTATATCAAAGGCTAACTGCAAAACTGGAGTATGTAAAATATATCTAGTTATATCAAGATCCAGTATATCAAGGGCTAACTGCAAAACTGGAGTATGTAAAATATATCTAGTTATATCAAGATCCTGTATATCAAGGGCTAACTGCAAAACTGGAGTATGTAAAATATATCTAGTTATATCAAGATCCTGTATATCAAGGGCTAACTGCAAAACTGGAGTATGTAAAATATATCTAGTTATATCAAGATCCAGTATATCAAGGGCTAACTGCAAAACTGGAGTATGTAAAATATATCTAGTTATATCAAGATCCTGTATATCAAGGGCTAACTGCAAAACTGGAGTATGTAAAATATATCTAGTTATATCAAGATCCAGTATATCAAGGGCTAACTGCAAAACTAGAGTATGTAAAATATATCTAGTTATATCAAGATCCAGTATATCAAGGGCTAACTGCAAAACTAGAGTATGTAAAATATATCTAGTTATATCAAGATCCTGTATATCAAGGGCTAACTGCAAAACTGGAGTATGTAAAATATATCTAGTTATATCAAGATCCAGTATATCAAGGGCTAACTGCAAAACTAGAGTATGTAAAATATATCTAGTTATATCAAGATCCAGTATATCAAGGGCTAACTGCAAAACTAGAGTATGTAAAATATATCTAGTTATATCAAGATCCAGTATATCAAGGGCTAACTGCAAAACTGAAGTATGTAAAATATATCTAGTTATATCAAGATCCAGTATATCAAGGGCTAACTGCAAAACTAGAGTATGTAAAATATATCTAGTTATATCAAGATCCAGTATATCAAGGGCTAACTGCAAAACTAGAGTATGTAAAATATATCTAGTTATATCAAGATCCAGTATATCAAGGGCTAACTGCAAAACTAGAGTATGTAAAATATATCTAGTTATATCAAGATCCAGTATATCAAGGGCTAACTGCAAAACTTAGAGTATGTAAAATATATCTAGTTATATCAAGATCCAGTATATCAAGGGCTAACTGCAAAACTAGAGTATGTAAAATATATCTAGTTATATCAAGATCCAGTATATCAAGGGCTAACTGCAAAACTAGAGTATGTAAAATATATCTAGTTATATCAAGATCCAGTATATCAAGGGCTAACTGCAAAACTAGAGTATGTAAAATATATCTAGTTATATCAAGATCCTGTATATCAAGGGCTAACTGCAAAACTAGAGTATGTAAAATATATGTGGTGAACATGGCATATGCAAACACTTAGGTCCGATGTGGTTAACCCTTCGCTTGCTAATCGCGTCAATATACCTACCAGTAAATAGTGAAGACCCAGATGAGACAGCTCATGCAGGAGCTGTGACATCAGGGTCTGCACTATTTACAAATTGATTGTGCAACCAATGCATTCCACAGCAATGACTGCACAGCGAAATGCTTGTACACAGTGAAGATATATGTAATTATACAACAGGTCATGGGTAAAGAAGGAGAAATTTATTTTAGAATTCGATGATTGATAAAAATATGCATGTAATTTATGGAGATACATTAGCATTGGACATTCTGTCAATTGACCAAATTGCAACTTATTGATACACAGAAACCAAGTCATATACTGACTCTAATCAGCATCTGCATAGTATTAACCCTTCGCTTGCTGAATTTTAAAATACATTTCTTCTTTTTTACCCATGCCCTGTTGTATAATTACATATATCTTCATATATCTTCACTGTGTACAAGTATTTCGCTGTGCAATCACTGCTGTGGAGTGCACTGGTTGCACAATCAACTTGTAAATAGTGCAGACCCTGATGAGACAGCTCCTGCAGGAGCTTTCTCATCTGGGTCTTCACTATTTACAGGTAGGTATATTGACGTGAATAGCAAGCGAAGGGTTAATACGCTGAAGTGATGTTATACTCATTTAATAAACCATTTAAGACCAGTGTCCCTTAATTTGGAAATAGACAGTAAACTAAATTGAAGGGTCCTGTAGGAGCCCTCTGATCAGTCTGTACTGGCTGCTTCAGCTTGTGCATGCAATTTGTTTCATGGAATCTATCTTGAAAATGATATTTAGATTCACTCAAAATACACATTTGGACAGGTCCACTTAGGTGTACTAGTTATTAATGAAATTGATAAGAACATATATCTGGAAATAATTCATGCTAATGAGGAACAGTAAGTTCAAACATATTTGATTTCCATTCTATACATTAGATTCTACCCTCTTCTTACAAAATGGTATACATACAAAAATACAATAGCGAAATTTTTGTGATGTACAGTTGAATTAGTAAGAGAGAGAAGTGGATAAGGAGGGGACAAGGAGAATGGTGAGAGAGAAATGGTATGTGCGAGAGAACGATAGAGATTATGACAAACTATATTTAAATCCATTTAGTTAATAGTTAACAAACATTCATGGATATAATATATCAGATACTATACAGATGTCTATTATATAAAATAAGGTCGACGAATGGGAAGGTCGACAAAACGACTATCACCCATTTCAGAAACATTTAACAAACATTCATGGGTATCATATCAGAAGCATTTTACCCCCTTTACCTCATTAATATTTATACAAGAATTAACGATTTTGTAAATATTCATTAACCCTTTCACCGCTGCAGTCGCATAAATACACCACGACAAATAGTGCAGTCCCAGATCAGAGGCCGCCTTTTCAAGGTGGCGTCTGATCAGGGACTTCACTATTTGTCTCAATCTCTATTTCTATATATGTGCTTTATTCCTTTGAAATTTGCATTTATTTATCTCATTTCCTTATTTTACTGAATGATTTAACAAACTTGGATTGCAGACGACAATTAGAAATTTGGCGCCAAAAGTGTTTTGAAATTTTGTAATGGCTAATTAACAAATGAATTTTGAACATTTCAGAAGCTGTAGAATCAGATCTATATTATTCAGTAAGCAAACAGAGCAGAACCTGGTCAGACAGCTCATATAGTTTGCAATGACATTAATAGGGTATCTAGAGAATAAATGTTTAATAAACCTAAATAGAGTAAATTGTAATATGAGAAATCTTATTCTTATAAGATAGTCCTTTGATTTCCTATTATTGACACTTGTTTCATGAATCTGCTTCTGTTACAGAAGGTTCAAGAAGACAAAGGTACAACAAATGAAATCAGAAAATGGATTCCACAAAAGTTCAAATTATACACTAGCAACAAAAACATCGGAAAGGAGCCATGATATACTTGCAGTCAAACCATCACGAAGTGGAGACAAACTCAATAATCCAATTCTCCCAGGGATGCTATCATTTTCTGGAAAAGATCATAATATACCAGACATCAGATCACCACCAGGTCAAGGCAGTTATAATATACCAGACATCAGATCACCACCAGGTCAAGGCAGTTATAATATACCAGACATCAGATCACCACCAGGTCAAGGCAGTTATAATATACCAGACATCAGATCACCACCAGGTCAAGGCAGTTATAATATACCAGACATCAGATCACCACTAGGTCAAGGCAGTTATAATATACCAGACATCAGATCACCACCAGGTCAAGGCAGTTATAATATACCAGACATCAGATCACCACCAAGTCAAGGCAGTTATGATATTCCAGCTTTACCGAGGCTCCAGGCAAATGTCCCACTGCAATATAATAAGCCCATATGTTTAGGAAAAGGTCAATTCCTCTGTGGAACTGCAACAAAGAAGTATACAGAAACCTGTAATATAAAAGGAGATGCAACTGAAACTCTCACTAGTACAGACCTAGACCTAGGAGCTTGTGGACATATTAGTGAGATTGCCATTGAAAACCAAAGGTTTCGAGGAGATTTCAACATCCCATCAAGAAGCCCTGCTCCATCATATGACAGCAGTTTATATAACTGACTTTTATGAAATTTTATTTAAATTATAACGGAAACTATTTCCGTGAAGACAAATAATGTAGTTTAATAGGATTTGTAATTTTTGCCTGCAGAAATCTTGCACACTTCAGATACACTTATATACTTCTGATTGATATCGTATGGTACTGGTTTAATAACAAAGCAAATGTGAGAAAAGATCAGAGCTACAGATAACGGTGCATACTCAAATACTAAAATCGTCATTTCTCCTCCAAACCCTATGTTGTGACCACTCAAGAATGGTCTCGAAGAGACAATTCTAAAAAGTGGTCACAACATAGGTGTTGATGGAGAAATAAAGAAGTTATACTTAAAATACTCAATATTTTAGTTAGGTTTTACATATTTTAAACGAATTCCGTATGAAGATAAGTTTCATACAGATCTAAGTTTAGGACTGCATATACAAGGTCAAGGCCATTTTACTGAAAAATAATTCTCTCACCCTAGTAATTTAATTCAGTTTGGAAACATATGAGTTAACTATTAACCCATTACTTCATGAATATCCATGTAAGACATAATTATGTAAATATTAATTAGATGGTATATTTATAATGGCATATGATCACAGGAATGTTTGAACATAACAGAAGCTGTAGAATCAGATCTCTGTTATTTCATAAGCAAACAGAGCTGATCATGATAAGGCGGCTTGTGAGTCTACTCTGTTTTCACAGGCTTTTAAAGGCATATCTCTGGAATAAAGGGGTAACAAATAACAAAGCAGAGTAACACAAAATACAGAAGTGCATCAAAAAGTGATTGAACTAAACCATAATCAAGTCTTCAAAATGAATATTTCAGATGTAACAAAAGTTTGTGATTATCAGGACATGCATCAAGTTGGAATCTTTTATTTTCTTCTGTATATGTAGTTAATGTCCTTTTTTTGTATTCTTTGCGTAAGCAATGAATACATAGGTGGCGTTCCACTATAGAACCATGCTAAACCTGCCTACCTGACAACTGCCACTCCGCATAGCAGTCTAGCGCAATTTATTGCCGTGCATTCGATGGATACAAAAGGCATAATGACATGGCATCCAGAAACAATCATGGTATACTATTTCTGACAGGAAAATGCTTCGTAGCATTAGCTTTGGTTTAGTATGGGCAACAAAATCCGTAAAATATAGCGATTTGTAAGAAGGGCGCACGAATATACAAATATACAAATATCTGTCACATGACAAAATCGCGTGACCATAATATGAATGAAAGTATTCTCCCAGAGGCAGCTACTCAATGAATAAAGAAGTACACGTCGGATGACCTTATGCAAGCGATTAGGTAATCACACCTGTAAACTGCGAATGGTCAGTTTGATAATAAACATAGTGGGAAATTGATGAAGTGTCAGCTGCAACTTAATTATCCACTGAAAGAGTGTTAATCCTTTCCGTTTTAGCTACGCAGTTTCATGCCATAGTGCACTTATTCGATATCAGAAATTTGATTTTCAACACATTGATCCCATGTAAAGAATACTGCAGCGTCTGCAACGCTTTTATTGATATTTCAATATGAGCAACTAATGTGCATGCATAACTATTTGAATGATGACTGTTCGCTTGTGATAGGAGTTGAAATCGTAACTAACATTGCAGAGTTTAGTGCATAGATTGTCATGTAACTTGCATTTCATTGTAAAGCGTCCGTGTTCTGTTTACACTTTCGAATAGTAAAGCCGCCTTTAATTTCTCAGACATTCAGTGCATTTCTGCAAATATTTAAACTATAGTTGAACTTCGATATATCGAACTCCAAGGGACCATACCAATTAGTTCGAGATAACAGGTTCGATTCATCCTATTTATAATCTGACAAATATCTCAAGTTCACAGCTTAATGCAGGTCCAAAATAATGCTTTCAGATTTTAGAGCAATCCTGTATTGAACATTTTTGAAGGACCGAACTTTTTGTTCGAGTTATCCGAGTTAGAGATAACGAAATGCAACTGTAGTAAAAGGATGGTGCGTTGTGTATAGATTAAAACAATAGCATCGTCATTTTACATTTTTCCATGTGTTAATTTTTGTTGTAGGTAATGGTTTTCAGATGCAATAATTGAATTCTTTGCACTAATGTAGCATGAATGGACATTTTATTATGTAAAAGAACCATATTACTTAACACTTTCACCGCAAATGTCGCATAAATGGACCACAAAAGTGAAGTCCCAGATCAGACGCTGCCTTTTCAAGGCGGCGTCTGATCAGGGACTTCACTTTTTGCCTGAATCTCTGTTTCTATATCTGTGATTTATTCCTTCGAAATTTGCATTTATTTATCTCATTTCCTTATTGAATGATTTAACAAAAATTGGATTGCTGACGACAATTAGACATTTGGCACCGAAAGGGTTAAAATTATGCTCTGCCCATTTTTCGTATAAATCCATCAACAACAAAAACTTGTGCACATATTCATATCATTAAAACAATACTTACATCCCATTTTCCAACAGTTTATATTGATTCAGCTAAATTTGTTAAGGTTTCTTAATGCTACTAAATCTTTACAAACCTGCTGATGGAAAACATCATCGATTATAAGGAAATCGACCCCTAGCTACATTTAGACCCAACCTCTTTGAATAAATCCACTGAAAAAAGTGGATTTACTAGGAAAAAAGAAACGTTTAGAAATATATAGTTCTGGAACCAATGTGATAAATAGAGCATTTGCTCCTTTGGAGCAAATGCTCTTTTTATCACAATGGCTTCCAAATAATTATTTTCACAGAGGCGTCAAAATGCGTCAGTAGGAGGGAATTGATTAACGGACACTTTAGACCAATCTCCGATTTCAGAACACCAGTATGAATATTAACCTCTTCCGTGCCACAATGACGGGTTTATGATATCACATGCAAACAGTTTGGATCCAGATGAGACGCCGAGTAACTCGGCGTCTCATCAGGATCCAAACTGTTCGACACTCTGTTTACTATTTGATAAAGAAAATGGAAGAAGTGCATACATTTACAATAAAAATAAACGAAACTATGCCCAGCAGACGACAATGCTGGCACCGAAAGGGTTAACTTGCTTTTCACAACAGTTGCTGACGTGGGTCAGTCGAAAGTATAAAAACATAAGACAATGTTACAGTGTAAAACTTTGCCTATGTGTAAATCGAGAACGTCCGGTACACACAATTGATTTTTACGACAGTTTCCGGTGTATATGACGGGCGGGTTTCCGTTAGTTTACGAGGTAATACAATCTCTCCTTCCGGTGTATATGACGGGCGGGTTTCCGTTAGTTTACGAGGTGATACAATCTCTCCTTCCGGTGTATATGACGGGCGGGTTTCCGTTAGTTTACGAGGTAATACAATCTCTCCTTCCGGTGTATATGACGGGCGGGTTTCCGTTAGTTTACGAGGTAATACAGTCTCTCCTTTTCAAACAACCCGCTCCTTATCATGTGCTTTAGCACCAAGTTAGTTTCAAATTACACATATCTTAATTCAGGAGTATTTTTGTTATGCAAGATTGGAAAATATATGAGCAGAGTACACCTTTCAATATGATCTATGTTGTGTAACAGCATTTTGGAATGTTGTATAGAATTTATCCAACTTTTTGCTTTTTGTTTTAAATTTAGCAGCTCTCTTGGAAATGGGGCTAAATACATTTCAAAAGTTGTAGATCCATGCTGGTGGTCACGTGTCTGACACATCGCCTACATAAATATTTGCTTACCATTGTGTCGTGATATTTGTGTTACTCCAGTTATACATAAGCAAAGTCTAGAAAGCCAAGCGAGTGTTTAACAAGGCAGTCCAAATGACAGCTAAATTCCCGCCACCGGCTGAATGAAGACATAACATTTGACCTTCAAATGTGTGAGCTTGATCCTGAGCCGGCATGACTGCCACATGTGTTCTGCACATCGTCTCAAATTATCTGAAATTTGAATCAAGTTTTATAGTAATCCTTCTAAAAAAAGAAGGGGTTTAGAAGATATGGAGCGGGCATGAAAATGTAATGGAAATTGAAGGTTAAAACATTTGACCTTCAAATATGACCTTGACTTTGAGCCAACATGACTGCCACATGTGTTTTGCACATTGTCTCAACTTTATTAACATTTTAGACAAGTTTCATGAACATCCTTCCACGGGTATAGGAGATATGCAGCGGACACGAAATTATACTTTACTTTCAAATGTGACATTGACATTGATCTGACATGACTGTCACGTGTGTTCTGCACATTGTCCCAATGTAGCCAACATTTGACTAACGTTTTGTGAACATCCTTCAAATGGTTTAGATGATATGGAGCGGACACAAGAGTGTAATGGAAATTGAAGGTAAAATAACTACACCTTCAAATGTGACATTGACCTTGAGCTCACATGACTTCCACATGTGTTCGGCACATCGTCTCAAATCGGTTAACATTTGAGGCAAATTTCATGAAATTCTTTTCAGGGGTATAGGAGATATGGGGCAGACACGAAATTACACTTGACATTCAAATGTGACATTGACATTGAGCCGACATGACTGTCACTTCTGTTCTGCACATTTGTCTCTATAATGTAGCTAACATTTGAAACAAGTTTTATGAACATCCTTCAAACGGTTTAGATGATATGGAGCGGACACGAAAATGTAATGGAAATTGAATTTTAAAACACTTGACCTTCAAATGTGACACTGACCTTGAGCCGACATGACTGCCACATGTGTTCTGCACATCGTATCAACTTGGTTAACATTTGAGGCAAGTCTCATGAAAATCCTTCCAGGGCTATAGGAGATATGATGCGGCCACGAAATTGTTGCGGACGGACAGATGGACGAAGGTCATTACTATAACCCCCAGTCGCTTCGCAGCGGGGTATTAAAAGTGTACTTACCGTACATGAATATGCTGTTTTTTCTAATTTATTCAGTCACTTTCCACCAATTTACATATCAATAATAATATTAATAGCAATAACGATGATGTTGTTGATGATGTAGATTAATAATAATAATGATGATGATGATAGTTGTAAAAAATGGGGCGACTCGCTGCCATTTTTCGTGGAGCAGTATGGAGCAAAACAAAATGGCGGCGGCTTTGTGTGGAGCCAGAGTATCGATTTTAGTTAGCAATCTCCAATACAAATAGATTTGTATGAGGAAAACCAATAACGTCGGTTCAATTCAAATTTGAAATTGATGAATGCAAACATTTTAGTATATCGCATACGTCAAAGCATATTTAGACATGTAAATTAAACTGCAGGCTATTTGAGCGCATAAAATCAAAGAAGTCTGTGGTTTTCGATAAAATTAAGGCAAACCGGAGACAACTTTAAGGGTAGAAATTCTGTACGTTGTTTAGTATGAAGGCTTTCCCAAATCATTTAATAGTTGGATGGACGCTAGCCAGCTCAAATATTGTCAGTATGGAGCGTTACGTACATATTCAAGACAGCGAGAGTAATCATATATTCCTAGATAATACACCATATAAGTTTAAAGTGCAATTTAAATTTCCTCTGATATTTGATGGAGTTTTAGGAAAGTGGCATTGAGAGAGATAAGTATACAAAACGATTCCAAAACGCGCACGAAAAAGCAGTATGGTACAATATTCATCTATGTGTATTGGAGATTGCTAATTAAAATCGATACTCTGGCTCCACACAAAGCCGCCACCATTTTGTTTTGCTCCACACTGCTCCACAACAAAGGGCCGCGAGTCGCCCCATTTTATACTACTGAAGGTGATGGTGATCATGGTGATAATGCATTTTTTAGACACACACAATCTGAAGTACTCAATAACACACATATATACATAATATAGCACTTAGAAATTTTCAAATAAATACTAGCATGGACGCATTCACACAAATGGATTTTCAGACACAAAGACAGAAATAATAATACAGTGTGTATCTATGTCTTTTGATTGATAATATTTGATTGACTATAATCTCTGTTACAATTAGGTTTCAGACATAAGCATACACAATTTTGCAGACTAAACGCGTACAAAGCATATCATTGAAATAATATATGATGATGAAACTGAAAAGTTATGTATATGATAATCATAAAGTAAAGCCAGCTGTTTATCCACTGTGTAACCAATGTTGTAAGATAATCCATATGAATACCAATTAAATATTTAAAAGTCATTAATCACGCCTATCAATTTTGCTTGAAAAGGGTCTATGGAGGAGGCAACCTTTAGGTGTTTTGGAAGACAGTTCCATATACCTAGTCCAGTGAGTGAAACGCTATTTCTATATAATTCAGTTTTAGATTTTGGAAGAAGTGTGAATACCTTTGCTGATGCTTGAGAGTGACTTGAGACTGTAGACGTGTCTGACAGTGGCATAGTAGTTATTTAGGAATGACCTAATGTACACTTGTATTGCGCGAATCATTAAGAACTGAATACCATTTTATATGAAAATATGTTGAAAATGTTACTGTGGCTACCACATTCTTATTATTCATGAAGAGTTGAGGTTTCTAAAGAGGACCATGTCATTTCCTATTGTGGCTTTTAAAGTTGTCAAAATAGTGCCTAAATCGATTTTAATATACATTAAAAAGAAAAGAACCAAAATCATCAATAGGAAGCCGTTGTATTGATTACCATGGTAACACATGTAACACTTAGTACGATACTGTACAATATATATTTGCCATGTTTCATACACTTCCTGCCGTATTGGTGTCTTAATACAAGATATATTGACAGAATCTAGTTACGCAGAATCATATCAAGAAACATTTTTCTGAAGTAAAACATCATTTTTCCCCATGCCATGTTAGTTTAAACATATTTTATTTGGGAAAGTATACATTAATCATGATATCCACAGAGTATCGCTATAGCATTAGAACGAAAGCTAAAAGCTTATCGAGTATCTCCTCATACGGTATGGTGCATTTAATTGATGCAGTCATTAACAAAATACAAAATGATCATATACGAGTACTTACAGTTAGGAAACTAGAATTAGGAGAACAGTTAGAAAGGAGGGAACGGGGTAGTCGGGAGAAGGGATGGACGAGAGTTGCAAATCAAGTACTTTGATTATAGTTATTGAGCATACTGAATAGATCGACACTCCGTATGTTGTACATGTATGTTCAGACTTAAACCTTTTTGTGCCAACAATGTACTTTTGTACAGCTAAACATATCAATACATTTGTGTCATATGACAGTTTCGTTGCCGTAGAGTAATAACTTGGTTGTAGCTGTTAGAGCATGGTTTATATATTTCATTAAAGTTGCACGGACTTGTCGATATGAGGGACATGTGAAGAAATGGTGTTCTGCGTTTTCAATTTCGCCACAATGACAAAGAGGTGAGTCAACAATGTTCTTTTGAAAAAGTGTAAGGTTCAAAGAGCTACAACTAGTTCGCAGTCGCGTATGGTATATTTGTGCTTCTCTGTTACCAATATAATAACACGCCGGTGGTTTCGGTGTGTTGTTTGCGTTAAGATTATTCTGAAAGGAAGCGATGGATTCAGAAGTTCGTCATGTTGAAGTTTTAAATGGGGTTCATGCTATCTCACATTTTTTCCACAAAAAAGTTATCAAAATACATGTTCAAATGAAGTAATTCTCCATAATTATAAATGAAATATGTGAATTAAGTGGAGTATATTAAAATGGTTACCATGGCAACATGACTTTTATTTTCGAAAAAAACTGTTTTCTTTCTTTATCGACCACCAGCATCTAACTGTGGTATTATTGGTGAGTTCTCAAATGGGGCCAATTTCACCCCTTAGTGAATCTAGTCCTTTATTTAAAGTTGTAGCGCATAGGACAGGAACTACTTCATCTATATAATTTCTTTGATTGAAACGTTCTTGGATATACAGAGGGGTAACGTTTATTAAAACAATATAAATGAATTAAGCTTTGAGTAAGACATTTATTTCATGAATTGTCATTGTGCTAACTTAAGATCATTCAAAAATATTACTACTATTTATCGAACTGATAAGTTAGGTTGAACCATACTACTATTTAAAGAACTGATAAGTTAGGTTGAACTATACTACTATATATAGAACTGATAAGTTAGGTTGAACTATGCTACTATTTATAGAACTGATCATCAGATAGTTCATCAGATTACCCTGCACAACGTTCCAGTAAATGATCTCAGTAATATATAAATAGTCACGGGTTTCAGATGATTTTGAAATACAGTAAAACCTCTCTAAACTGGAATTAAAGTTGAGAAAAAGTTAGGCAGGTAGCTGCTTAATCCTTTCGGCGCCAAATTTCTAATTGTCGCCTGCAATCCAAGTTTGTTAAATCATTCAGTAAAATAAGGAAATTGGATAAAAAAACTTGCAACTTTTAAAGGAATAAAGCACATATATAGAAATAGAGATTGAGACAAATAGTGAAGTCCCTAATCAGACGCTGTCTTGAAAAGGCGACATCTGATCTGGGACTGCACTATTTGTCCTGGTGCATTTATTCGACTGCGGCGGTGAAAGGGTTAATGCTGGGTGAAAGTCATGCAGAAAGCTGCCACCTATCTTCAAGACCGATAATTATACTAAATTGAATGTCCGGTTTAGAGAGGTTTTACAGTATTTCATTTACTGGTTCAACCCTTTATTCCACGCATATTCCTGTCAGAAATAATGACACTATGAATTGATTGTTATAATAGTACATGGGCACACGTATTTTCGGCCATGGCAAAAACTGTTGAATCATATCGATATATTATAAGCAAAACAGACCAGACCGTGATCAGACGGCTCCTACAGGAGTCGTCTGATCGGGATCTACTCTGTTTGCAGAGGCGTATTTATGGAGTGAAGGGGTTAGCATAAATTTCATTTTTTAGAAATGAATGATGTCAGCCTAAACCCATATATGCTGCAGGTTTAAAGGTCATTTCTATTCATTAATGTTTTTAGCTCACCAGAGCACTAAGTGCTCAGGGTGAGCTTTTGTGATCGCTTGATGTCCGTCGTCCGTTGGCGAGCGTCGTTCGTCGTTCGTCGTCCGTCGTCAGCAATTTGAACAATCTTCTCCTCTGAATCTACAAGGTTCTAAGCTTTCATCTTTGGCACATAGCATTATCTGTAGGTCCTCTACAAAAGTTATATAAATTGTGCCCCTGGGGCGAAATTTGGCCCCGCTCAAGGGGTGCCTTGTTTTCTATAGAAACATATAGTAAAACTTTGAAAATTTTCTCCTCTGAAACTGGAAGGCTGTCAGCTTTCATATTTGGCACATAGCATCATGTTCAGGTCCTCTACAAAAGTTATATAAATTATGTGCCTGGGGTTAAAATTGGCCCCGCCCCAGGGTTGGCCAGTTGTCAATAGAAACATATAGTGAAAACTTTGAAAACATTTTCCTCTGAAACTGGAAGGCTCTTAGCTTCCATATTTGGTATATAGCATTATGTTTAGGTCCTCTACAAAAGTTATATAAATTATGGCCCTTGGATCATAATTGGCCCCGCCCCAGGGGTGGCCAGTTTTCAATAGAAACATACAGTGAAAGCTTTGAAATTCTTCTCCTCCGAAACTGGAAGGTTCTCAGCTTTCATATTTGGCATATAAAATCATGTTCAGATCCTCTACTAAAGTTATATAAATTATGCCCCTGGGGCGAAATTTGGTTCCGCTCAAGGGGTGCCTTGTTTTCTATAGAAACATATAGTAAAACTTTGAAAATTTTCTTCTCTGAAACTGGAAAGCTCTCAGATTTCATATTTGGCACATAGCATCATGTTCAGGTCCTCTACAAAAGTTATATAAATTATGTGCCTGGGGTTAAAATTGGCCCCGCCCCAGGGTTGGCCAGTTGTCAATAGAAACATATAGTGAAAACTTTGAAAACATTTTCCTCTGAAACTGGAAGGCTCTCAGCTTCCATATTTGGTATATAGAATTATGTTTTGGTCCTCTACAAAAGTTGTAAATTATGTCCCTGGGATCATAATTAGCCCCGCAATTATGCCCCTGGGGTCAAAATTAGCCCCGCCCCTATAGAAAAATATAGTGAAAACCTCCTTGAAAAGCTTCTCTTCTGAAACTGGAAGGTTCTCAGCTTTCATATTTAACACATAGCATTATGTTCAGGTCCTCTACTAATGTTATATAAATTATATCCCTGGGGTCAAAATTGCCCCCGCCCCAGGGGTGGCCATTTGTTTTATAGAAACATATAGTGAAAGCCTTGAAAAGCTTCTCTTCTGAAACTGGGAGGTTCACAGTTTTCATATTTACCACATAGCACCATGTTCAGGTCATCTACAAATGTTATATAAATTATGTCCCTGGGGTCAAAATTGCCCCCGCCCCAGGGGTGGCCATTTTCTTTATAGAAACATATAGTGAAAGCCTTGAAAATCTTCTGCCCTGAAACGGGAAGGTTCCCAGTTTTCATATTTGGCACATATCATCATGTTCAGGTCCGCTACAAAATTTATATAAATTATGCCACTGGAGTCAAAATTGACCCCGCCCCAGGGATGGCCAGTATTCTATAGAAACATACAGTGAAAACTTTGAAAATCTTCTCCTCTGATTGTCTGGTGAGCGATATCAAGGCCATCATGGCCCTCTTGTTTTATAAATCTAGTGGCAAACACATTGCGCCCGGATGAGACATTAGTTGGTTTACGATTTACAGATTACGATTGTCTACCAGGTCGTTTTGAGCAGGAGATGGGAAAATTTAGACATTGCTAAATAAAAATGGGATACTTCTGTCACAGGCTGGACAAGTCCCATTCCGTTTTCCATACTTTGGACGACGCTTAGAAAAGCAGTTACCCTATTTTCCATTCCTTCTGTTTTCCCCAACTGACCCTTAACATATCACATGCTACTAAGCACATGATCTCGAATGACCAATGTAATGCTTCATTGCATTTGCCATTTGGAAGTTATAATGTACATGTCGTGGTATGATTATATATTGTACTTGGTACTCTGAATACTGCAGTGTTGTTTTTACACCACCCCTGTAAACCATGAGGTGTTTAACCAACTAAATAGTGTTGTCATTACTATTGTGTGTTCGTTACTTTCTCTAATTTGAAGCCTTTAAAGCAGCAAGGAATGAATACAGTTGTCAATTAAAAAAGGAAAAAAGAAAATCTTTGAGTGAAAAGGTCATTGATTGTAAGGGTGACTCTAAAAAGTTGTATCAATTTGTATCTGATTTAACAGGAACTAAATCCGAAAATCCACTGCCTCCTAGCGAAAGTGAGATTACCCTCAGTGAAGACTTTGCCGACTATTTCATGAACAAGATACGGAACATTCGAGATTCTTTGAATTCTTTTAAAAACTTTGAGCCCATTCAGAAAGATGTTGTACAGTTTACTGAATTTGAAGAACTGAGTCAAGAAGAAATTAGAAAATTGATAAACGAGCTCAAGACAAAGTCATGTGAATTAGATGTTCTGCCTACAAAGATTCTGAAATTGTTTTTAGATGAACTATTACCTGTTATCACAAAGTTGGTTAACACTTCATTGAAACATGGTGTTTTCCCATCGAAATGGAAGCAAGCCATAATAAGACCGTTGCTGAAGAAAGTAGGATTGGAACTAGAACTGTCAAATTACAGACCCGTAAGCAATCTTTCCTTTCTGTCAAAACTTATTGAGAAAGCTGCATTGTTTAGACTTAACATCCACGTAACTGACCATGACCTTCTGCCCAAAAATCAACCGGCTTACAGACGATTTCACTCTTGCGAATCTGCCTTATTGAGACTTGTTCATGACCTACTTGAGGCTATGGAGAACCAGGAAGTAACTGCCCTTATTGCCATTGATCTTAGTGCTGCCTTTGATACTGTTGACCATGATATTCTTCTCGATGTTCTCAAGAGTCAATATGGAGTTTGTAATATTGCTCTGAAATGGTTGGACTCCTACTTACGACCAAGAAGCTGTCGCGTGAATGTAAATTCGTCACAATCACAACCTCGTTTGTTGGAGTGCAGTGTTCCACAGGGCAGTTGCCTTGGTCCTTGGCTCTACCTTGCATACGCAGGAACCTTGTTCGATGTTATTCCTCCATCTATCTCAGTATACGGTTTCGCTGATGACCATATTGCAAGTAAACGCTTTAAACCTACCCCCAGTAGTGAAAGACAAACTATTCAAAACCTTGAAGAATGTGCCATAACGATCAATAACTGGATGAACGAAAACAAACTTAAAATGAACACAGCAAAAACTGAATTCATCATTTTTGGAAATAAGCAACAGCTAAACAAATGTACTACAAATTCAATTGATATCGCAGGAGATGTTGTTGAATCGGAAACGTGTATTAGATACCTAGGTGCTTTTCTCGATGAATCATTAACCTTCAAAGAACACGTGAAAAGAAAGTGTCGCGTTGCCATGTTGAACTACTATAGAATAAAATGTATTAGGAAATACTTGACAAAAGAATCTGCCGAAATTTTAGTTCTTTCACTAGTGATCTCTCATTTAGATTATTGTAATGTCATTCTATACGGAATTGCACAGTGTGCTATAGATAAACTACAACGAATCCAAAATATGTGCGCTAAACTCGTTTTGAATAGGAAATGGTCAGACAGCTCCAAACAATCTCTTAAAGACTTACATTGGTTACCTATCAAAGCTAGGATCACTTTTAAGATATTGACATACATGTACAATTGCTTTCTCAACCACGCTCCCGTTTATCTGACAGAACTTCTTGTAAAGCCAGCACCAACACGCTGTCTGAGATCGGCAGACAAAGCCCAAGAGATGTATGCTGTGCCTTTCAACAAGAGAAAGACCTTTAGTGATAGAAGTTTTGGGACAGCAGGTCCCAGACTTTGGAACAGGCTTCCTAGCGAGATTAAACGAGCAGAAAATGTTGAATCTTTTAAAAGAAAGTTGAAAACACATTATTTCAGACACTTTAACTCACTTTTTAATATTTCGTAGAAACTGTCCGTGTGTTTTAGATGTATAAAGTACTTTACATAAAGTCTGGGTTTTAGTATATTATAACAGGTTTTTTAACCATCGTTTTATGGATATTCGTTTTTATGCTTTCTTAAATGTATATTCGTGTATTGTATATCCTCTATTGATTTTTATTTGTCTCTGATTTTATTTATGTCAATGTACAACGCCATTGAATGCATTGTTTGCAAAAATAGGCGTTTAACCAAGTGATTCAGTTTCAGTTTCAGTAATTAAGGTTGTTTATCATTTTCTCATTGCTATTTGTAATTTGAAAGTTGCAATGCTTCTCTGCATTTACCATTCGGGAGTTGTACTGTACACATCATGATGCTTCACTGCATTTACCACACAGGAGTTGTACTGTACATATCGTGGTGAGATTATGTACATATTGTACCGGATACTCTGTATCTTGCAGTCTTGTTGTTACACCGCCCCTGTAGACCATGGGGCATTGGACCCACACTATAGTGTTGTTACGTACAACGAGGGCAACAAGTCCCAATATCGATTGAGCTAAGGTCGTGCCACTTGATTAAATAGAATATAAGTCTTGGGTTAGGGCAAGTAAGCCATAAAGTGCAGGAACAGAGTATATACGACCTTTGGAATTTGTGTAGACCCAGACTAAAGGGTCCCCTTTTATCAGGGTGTGCACTTTTTCATAATTTTTTTTTATTCTGAGATACATTTTGATACAATTTGTTTAATCAATATTCAGAAAGGGAGACACCAGATTAATTAAGAATGTGGCATCACACAAACGACATATTGTAAAGGAGAAAGGTTTGTTGAACTTTCAAAATGGAACGATCCATCCTTGTTTAACGATCCAGTTTATTTAGTATGAAAGTATATACATGCACCTTACAAGAGGAATTGGAATGCCAAACACATTAGATCCTAATCAGAGAGTTCGTCTTGGAGTCCGCTGATCTGGGTCTACACTACATACACATGTTAATGCGACCGGAAACATTTTTACTGTCGCATGCATAAGTTTGGTTCGTAGCTATGAGACTACATTCGATAATACATAATGTATTATAATTATTGTCATATAGTAACCTGTCTTAAGCGTTCATTTATCTATTGAACACATGATTGTTAAAAATCCATAGACCCATAGTTAGACCTCTCTTGGATGGCCGCTTAAGCGTTCATTTATCTATTGAACATATGATTGTTAACCCTTCGCTTGCTGAATTTTAAAATACATTTCTCCTTCTTCACCAATGCCCTGTCGTATAATTACATATATCTTCACTGTGTACAAGTATTTCGCTGTGCAATCACTGCTGTGGAGTGCACTGGTTGCACAATCAACTTGTAAATAGTGCAGACCCTGATGAGACAGCTCCTGCTGGAGCTGTCTCATCTGGGTCTTCACTATTTACAGGTAGGTATATTGACGCGAATAGCAAGCGAAGGGTTAAAAATCCATAGACCCATAGTTTTTATAATAAGTATCAATTATTGTTATCTTTATGCTCAAATTATATGCTACATTATTATCTGCAATATTATTTGTATAAATACACATTTGCGAGGCGGTTCATTGTCCGTTATCATTGCGGTACCATGTTGTACGTGTCGATAGTATGTATGCTAAAAACAGTTGACACTAAGTATAATATGTACTTGCCAGGAATACTACACACTAATGAACAACTTTGGATCGTATGTATAAGTAAGTGTATTTCTTTCTTTGTTTATTCATTCATACTTTTTAAGCTGAGTGGTTATAGGCAACATGATTGTTTTTGAATTTAATAAACATGTGTGTTTTAGAAGGAGATATCATTCAATAAATTATTCTTATTCCTACATTCTTATGGAATCCCAACACATTGTATGGGACCGGTTCTATAGCATCAATTTGATGCCATTAATACGCCTAATATCAATTTCCCTTACCATTTACTCCATAAATAGACCTTTCTACGTCATTGCAAACAGAGAAAACCCAGATCAGACGGCTCCATTAGGAGCCGTTTGATTAGGGTCTGCTCTGTTTGCTTATGTTATAATATAAATATTACTCTATAGATTTTTCCAGTGGCAAGAACTGCTATGTCCATATGCTATTATAACAACTTTATCTAATTAATATTCATGACATCATTATTTCTTACATGAATATTTACGGAGTAAAGGGCTAATTGAGTCCTGTATCATTTCGTGATATAGGTTGAAGGGTTCATAAACCAGACCTACTCATACAGACCCAGACTACAGTGTGGTCATTGCTCTGTTTACAAAAACAGTAAAACCCTAGTAAACCGGAATTCTAGTACAGACTAATTTAGATAATTTTAGGCAGGTGGTTGCTTAATGCAGGGTGAAAGTCATACAGAAAACTCCTAGAGGAGCTTTCTGCATGTCTTTCACCCTGCATTAAGCTGCCACATGTCTTCAAGACAGATAGTTATACTAAATTAAATGTCCGGTTTATAGAGGTTTTACAGTAATTTGCTGTATTGTAATTTTATTAATTATTTCGCTAACATAAGAGAATCTGTGATATTCCTTGCAAACAGATTGGGTACAGATATGTTTTTGAGAAGAACTTAAGGAGAATTCCACTATGAAACCTGAAGTAAACGAAGCTCTTACAAGAACAAAATTATTTTACGGCGAAAGGGAGAATTCTTTTTAAGTGTTTATATTTAGCCAAATATGCATATAAGAATACCAGACCAAGCAAATGTCATGCTAATTGGTCAATATCACAAGAGATCGATATAAAGTAAAGGTTCACGTATAGATGTGTCAGATATATGTTTCTAATAGCATGTTGTTACACAACTAAGCAACAGCTGCCAAAGACAAGGTTGTGTAATTTTGTACAATAAAACCACTCAAAACCGGACATTCAAAACAGAATCAATTCCGGTCTATGAGACATGTGACAGCTAAATGGATGATGAAAGTCATACAGAAAACCCAAAAGGAGCTTTTTGTAAGACTTCACCCTGAATTCCCTCATATTGAAGCCTTTTGACGCCTCTGTAAAAATCACGTTTTAAAACAATTTTGATGAATAGAGCATTTGCTACTTCACATTTCTAAAGTGTTCATGTTTGCTAGTAAATGCCCCTTTTCGGTAGATTTATTACAAGAGGTTGGCTCTACAAATAGCCTATGAGGGAATGGATTTACCAGGGAACAACTTAATAGATCTAAATTCTTATTTACTGCATTCCGGTTTACTGTACTTTTTAGCTGCATGAAGAACACAGCTGCCTTTATGTTTTTTTGTAAGATCCCTAGATATTCATTAATTAATGTACAGTAGAACCTGTCTTAAGTGGCCGTACAAAAGAGGTCTTATGGGTCGGTGAGGCATGTGATATCTTAATACAGGTCAAACGTAATGAAGAAAGCTCCTGTAGGAGCTTTCTGCATTACTTTTGCCCTGTATTAGGCAATCACCTGTTTAGCTCACCTGAGCCGAAAGCTCATGATGAACTATTGTGACCGCGATCCGTCGTCCGTCGTACGGTGTCCGTCGTCATTTTCAAAAATGGCCCCGCCCCGGGGCTTATCAGTTTTTCATAGGAAACTCTTTAAACATCTTCTCAGAAACTGAAAGGCATAGACCTTTGATGTTTGGTATGTAGCATTATCTAATGGTCCCCTACAAATATGTTTTCAAATTATGATCCGGACCAAAAATGACCCCGCCCCGGGGCTTATCAGTTTTTCATAGCAAAATCTTTAAAAATCTTCTTCTCCGAAACTGTAAGGCATAGAACTTTGATATTTGGTATGTAGCATGATCTAATGGTCCTCTACAAATATCGTTCAAATGATGACCGCCGGACCAAAATTGGTCCCGCCCCGGGGCTTATCAGTTTTTATTAGAAAATCTTTAAAATATTCTTATCTGAAACTGTAAAGGCCTAGAACTTTGATATTTGGTATGTAGCATGATCTAATGGTCCTCTACAAATAGTGTTCAAATTATAACCCCTGTGTCGAAAATGGCCCCGCCCCAGGGCTTTTCAGGTTTTCATAGGAAAATCTTTAAACATCTTCTTTGGATAAAAAATGCCCATACTTAAATATTAGGTATATATCATTATTTGATAGTCCTCTACCAATATTATTCAAATTATGACCACCATGCCAAACTAGCCTCGTGGTTTATCTGTTTTACATAGACTTATATAGGGAAATCTTTAAAGATATTCTTTTCTAAAACTATAAGGTCAATACCTTTAATATTTGACATGCAGTTTAATCATATATTCCTCTACCAAGATTGTACAAGTTATGACCCTTTGGTAAAAAATGGCCCCGCCATGGGGCAAATTTAAATTTCATAGACTTACTAAACCCTAAACCAAAACTTTAAAAAATACTTCGTCCCTGAAACAATAAGACCCATACCTTCCATATTTGTTATGTGGCTTTGCCTTGTGGTCCTCTATAAAGAATTTTCAACTTACGACCCCTACCTCCGGGCGAAAATTGGCCCTGCCCTGGGGTTTATCAGTTTTACATGGGGAAAACAAACTATTATTTTTCTCTGAAACCATAAGGCTTATACCTTTAAATAATGACATGAAGCTTTGCCTTATGGGTCTCTACCAAGGTTGTACAAATGATGACTTTTGGGTAAAAAATGGCCCCATCGCGAAGGTTATCTCGAGTGAGCGCTTCAGGGCTTCGTGGCCCTCTTGTTTAGATTAGTGTGTCCAAGTAATATACGATCACTTAAGACAGGTTCTACTGTTAAAAACTGTAACCCAGGAGTATTCAACTTCAGAGTTTGAGCCCGAGTTCGTTTTTTGACGCAGGACGGGGTGTTACATAATACCCCGGGAGCCAGATAGGGATACCATGCACTCCTCGTCTGAATATTCTTCATGGGTACCAGGATGTTTGGTAGGGTCTGCTGAATGGAAATAAAAAATGTTCCCTTGGGAAAAAAACTCATTCCTGCTATGAGTATTTCTACTGTTTCCATGGCAACCGTTCCTCTTGACAACGACGGTGGGTAAAGGCTAAAATGTGTTATATCTGTGCTATTTTGGGCGCTAAAAGTTTGAAACTGGTGCCAAAATGAAGGCAATGCATTGGTCCCTAATTAAGAATAAGAAACAGTAAGCAGACTTATTATATTTCACACGTTATTTGCACCTTAATTGTTAATTGTTTTCATACCAGAACGGTTCACAATCACGTCCGTGTACAAAAGGCAAATAACGGATAGAGACACACTCGTTTGATATAAAACCAACTCAATCATAATTTGAGAGTTGTTGAACATTTCACAATATATAACTTATTTCAGGGCAAAACGGATGATTAAGAAATTCAATTCTACAGTTCCTAAATATTTTCCTTCTTTTTGTTTAATTTTCTCATTAATATTCATGAATATACTAATGAAATGATTAACAACATGCTATTCTAAATCAAAGACCGGTGTATTTCTTTAAAATTTTGATAACAAACTCATAATATTAGCTCCCAGCTGCCCAATGCCCTGTGGTATATCGTTATTATCTTTTCAATGCGCTGACACTGTCCGGGTGTATGTTCGCTATGGAAACTATAAAACTCAATTAAATGCAGAAACTCCATAGAGACACAATTTTATACATACTAATCAGCTATATTACTCTCTTGGAGGTGATTTTATGTAGAACCTATTTCTGTGCATTTGGAATATCACAGATGATTTAAGAGCTAGTTTTCACCTTTTTCTAGGCTTTGTTCCCTCATTTTTCAGTTGTCTCATTAATATTCACGAATATGCTAATGACCTGATTAACAACATGATATTAAAAATCAAAGACTAGTATATTTATTGTATGTTTGGTAACAAAATGATATTGTTAGCTACCAGCTCTCGAAGGTCCTGAGATATTACATTATCGTTTCACTGCGCTGACGCTGTCCGGAAATATGTTTGCTATGGAAACTCTAAAACTCTGCAAAAATGCAAATTACCATAGAAACACAATGTTTTTACATAATAGCAACTAGTTTACTATCCGTGATGTTGTGTTATGTCTATGAAAAGATTACTGTCTATTGGGAACACCACATATCATTTCAGATCTAGTTTTACTATATTCTAGTCTTTTTCCTTTATGTTTCGATTTCCTCCTTATTATTCATCATTATGCAAATGAGGTAATTAACAAAAACATATTCGTAATTAAGGGCCAATGTCTTACCTTTATTTTACACCAGTTTCAAACGCCCCAAATAGCATAGATATAATACATTTTAGTCGTTGTAAAGACGAACGGTTGCCATGGAAACTAGAAAATACTCATTGCAGGACTGAGGTTTTTCTTGGCAATGTTTTTGATTTCCATTCAGCAGGCCCTACAAAACACCTTGATACCCATGAAAAAAATGCAGACGGTGGTGCACGGTAACCGTATCTGACCCCGGACTATAATATATGTTTACATTTTCAAAACATAAAATCATATTAAAGTATTTAATTTGCGAACATTCGATACACCATTCGATAGATGAGATAATGAAGTTTTTATCTAAAGCGTTTGTACGGGACAATGTTGAGTCCATGACCACATTCGTGACGTCATCAAATGTTAGATGTATTTCCAACATGGTGTTATCCAGAGAACAGCGTCAGAAAGTTTGAAAGTAAATCTGTAATTAATGTAATACGAAATATGCAAAACATGTATCCAAAATGAAAACCAATAAAGAGAATGCAGGTAAACAGAATTATAGAGAAGTTTGAAACAACCGGAGCAGTACAAAGATGTAACAACTATGGTCGCCCCCGTAAAGCTCGGAGCCCAAACTATGTTGACGAAAGTGAAAACGCAATCAAGAACACACCACAAAGGTCAGTGAAGAGAATGCTATCAAATATTACGAATGGCTGTAATGTTTCAAGTGAATATATAGAGCATCTTACATGAGTGTTCTTGATTATTGGATTTATTAAATGAGTCTTTTAAAAACGATATTTTTTATCGTTTTAAAAAGACGAATTTAATAAATCCAATAATCAAGAACACGAATGCAAGATTCTATTTATAACATAACAAACAAAAAAGTGTTTTGCAACCAATATTTCAGCAGTAACGTGGATTGTTACAAATTCTCCTTACATATAGAAATGATGAATCAAAGTTGTTATTAGGTTCGCTAAGTAACTGGGACAAAATAGGTCCAAATATTCAAACTATTTTTTGACTTACTGTCATATCAACCAGGATCTAATTTAGACATCTCTGGCATTCAATTTAACTGTGGTAGTTTATGATAACAAAAGCCTACAGAAACACGTATAAATAAATATTTAGTTACAGTTTCGACAAACACGTCACATTTTGACGTCATTGTACATAAAATGTGTCTGTGTAAAGTGCGCCATTTGCTCATAGTTGAAATAAAGACCCACATACAGTTCGCCTACACGTCTAACACTTTGTCAATGGGATTCAAAATACGCCGTCGTTTTGGTATATTAAGCCCTTCATCGGTGTTGTATAAACATGGGCATGGACATTTCCATCGAGAAAAAAAATCTCGATTCAAATTCAGTGAAAAAATGTATTCAAAAGATTCAGTACGAGCTGCTGTATAAAATGTGTTGGAACAGGAGGAAGATTTATTTTTCGAGTATAACATTTGAAATATTTGTGTGCTGTGCTGGATTCAGATGACTATAGTTGTTGACGAGATATGTTTATGAGTAGAAATCTGCATAAACAAAAGAACATGCGGTGAAGAAAATGTAAAAGTACAAACATGAGTCATGCAGGAAAACCACATACAGAACAAACAGCCACCCGAACAGCAGCACAAGGAAACAGCAAATGTACACAACTATAAAAACATCAAGAGACATACAAAGACAAAACAAACACACAATAGGGAGTTGTGAAGGCAATATTTTATATATATATATAGAATGGATGGTTTGGGTCAGAGTAGCTGGTAGGTCTTTTTTGGCATACATTTTGTAGATATTTACTGACATCGATTGTAATTTGTATTATTTTATCGAAATTAAGGCGCAAGTGCTAACGGTCCTTTGTCATCTATCTAGGTCACCGTCCGCCAGTTTGTTTGTTTTGACAGTGCGTATGAATACAGTTTGGTCGTTCGAATGTTATTCACTAGTGAATATATGCCCGTGAATATCAAAATATATATGATCTAGTGTTACGTAAAGCTGAAGCCACGGGTTATATTATAAAGAACTTTATGCTTTGACTTGAAACTTGTGCCATATTCCATTCCCAGACGTTTTCATCCCTAAAGGTCGGAAACAAAGGAAATTACTCTTAGAAAATGCAAGACACATTAAGGATAGAGCAGTTGAAATAATAGCTGACGACCTCACACTTGAACAGAGAAACGAAAGGAAATCAAAGCTTAAAAGTAGGTACCCCGATAAGGTAACCAACCAGGAAGAAGCCTGCGGTACAAATGAAGATATCCAACCATCAAAAAACAGTAGAACTAACCAATTATGTGGGTAATATTTTCGCAGATTAAACGATAGATATGGATAAGACTGGTGGTAGGAATAGATTGTTCTCATCCAAGTGCAGGTTATGCAACTCTCAAGCAGTGTGAATTCTAAGCGTTTTAGCTCTAAAGATGGCATTACTTTTAACTCACTAACAGTTCTTTCGACAGGATAAAGAATGACTCTTAAATTATCAATTCACAGTATTTTACCAATACATCATGTATAGACACTACACTAATGCTGATATCCTCAGTAAAACTAAAATGATTGAGCTGAAGCAAGACATTTCAATGTCAAAACCGCATATTAGCTATGACAGAAGTGTATCCTAAACACACCGATTCTGATACCAGGAGTACACTCTTATACACTAGGAATGACTTTAAAGCTCATGAAGTAAATTCTAATCTATTGCAAAAGGATTCAGTCTGGTGCCAGATGAGTTTAAACATAGCGATAGATTGTTAGTTGGCTGTGTGTATCGCAGTCCGAATAGTGATGTACAAAGTGCAAATATGTTATTTCAAAACATGAAGAATATGTATACACTTTCTAGTGCTTAGGGACTTTAATTTGCCAGAAATAAATTGGCATCTAGAATACATCCAGTAAAGGTGCATATGATGTAAGTAGGTATCAAGGACATGTTTTTGTATCAACATGTGGTTAGTGCTACAAGATTCCGAGAAGACCATTGTTACCGGATCTGATATTCACAAATGAGGAAAATATGATAAACAGTTTGGACATTAAACCAGGATTAGCCAACAGTGACAATTTTCTATTAAAATTCAAGTTAAACTGCTATATAACAATTCTTGAGAACATGTAGGCGTCATTCAGTCTCGGAAGACTATGGAGATACACTCTGTGTGTTTATTTTGGTACCGCATCGGTTGTGGCTGGCTAGTGTGACGCGGCAGTGAAGTCTCTATGGCAAAGAGCACAGATGATCTTTCTGTCTGGGCTGGTTGTGGCTGGCCAGTGTGACGCGGCAGTGAAGTCTCTATGGCAAAGAGCACAGATGATCTTTCTGTCTGGGCTGAAGCATTTCTTCTCGTTCTCTTCGAAGTTTGAGAGACCTTTCTGCAATGTCTGTCTCCAGGCTGACCGGTTGAGGGCTGTTGCTTCCCAGTCTTTCTGGTCAATACTCAATACTTTTATGTCCCTCTTGCGCACAACTTTGAATCAAAGCTGTTATCTGCCTGTAGGCCGTTGTCCCTAGACGAATTCTCCGTAGATGAGGTCTACGAATCCGCCCGTCGTCCATGTACATGATATGACCGAGCCAGCGCATACGTCTCTGTTTCAGCAGTGTGTACAAGCTGGTGCATCCAGCTCTTTTCGTGACTGCGTTGTTTGGAAACAGAAAAAAGGCTGGGAACTAAAGACCTTTTTGTTTAACCTCAATATGTCGTAGAATCAAGGAAACGATTCTACGTAACTGCATAGTAGGACACTTAAAAAAAAATAACATCATATCACAGTATCTGCATGTATTGAGACAAGGTTATTCATGTGCATCTCAATTACCATTGCCAGTTGTTTTGATCCAGGTCAAATCACCTTTCCATGTGATTGAATATCGATTTATTAAATCGATTTTCTGTCCAAGTATGGTTTCAATTTGCTAGCGAACAAGTCGCGATGCGTGTAAATTGTTTTACACTAGTAATCCCTAGTTGGACAGATCGTTCAATATATGTAGCGTGATCATCACTTACGTTTGTGCTTCAAGAAGGTAAACAAAAGTGGCGACTAAAAGGGCGTGAGTGACCAGGCGGAATAAGCCTTTGAAGATTTCATCCAACACACATGGGAAAAATGGAAACCAGATGAGGAACACGGAAGACATAGTCGTTCATGACGTGTTTTGATCGGCGACTTTTCCAAGCGTAGTAAATGTAATATCGAGTATTAATCATTCGACCAAAAAAGTAGTCTTGTTTGATTGGACAGTTAGGCGAAAGCAAGTCATTCTTGTCTTCATGCGTGGAAACACTGTTTTCATTCTAGTTTCTCTTTCGTTGCTTGATCGCACTTGTGGATGGATCCAAAGTTATTGTATATAGTCCATGATCACGTGATTCATCGACGTCACATACGCGATATATCTAGATTTCTCAACTAGTTTTGCAATATTTTCCCGTGTCGTTTCGGAACTATTCTCTATACAAAACTTCATGTTTGTGGCGTTGAGCTAACTACAGGACATCACATCTTTTGAATTGGCTGTTGAATGACCACTCTTAGTTTGTATCATCAAATGGCAAAACGTTTTATCTGAACCTCTAACCCGTTGACCGTGGCAGTAACTGTAGAATGAGATTCATGTAATTCCATAAGCAAACAGAACAGAACCTGGTCAGACAGCTCCTACAGGAGGCGTCTGATCTGAATATATTCTGTTAAAATGCACCCACTTGTGATAATTAAACATACTGTATGGACACCTCTAGTGTTACCAATCGTGCAGCTAAACCATTTCGTGTGCATTTTTCCGTTAATGGGCACATAGGCAAGCAGTATAGACCCAGACAAAACCGGCCCCGAAGGAGATCTCCGATAAGAGGCTCCGCGCCTAAGTCATGGTTGTAAACAATACATCTGTAAAGGAATTGTTACAGGATCACAGCTTAGACGGAAAATTCGATTCTTCGGATGATTTCGCAAAGAAGTACGGGCTATTCGTTTACATCTGTATATACACTAGTGTGTGCAGGTACATGTGTTTATCTACTATCGTTTACATATGTATATATACTAGTATGTTCAGGTACACGTGTTTATCTACTTTCGTTTACATATGTATGTATACTAGTGTGTTCAGGTACACGTGTTTATCCATTATCGTTTACATATGTATATATACGTGTGTGTTCAGGTAAACGTGTTTATCTACTTTTCGTTTACATATGTATATATACTAGTGTGTTCAGGTACACGTGTTTATCTACTATCTTCTACATATGTATATATACTAGTGTGTTCAGGTACACGTGTTTATAATGTCTACTATCGGTTTCTACTTGAACTTTCCCGGATAATTATCTATTGCTTGTATGAACCAATACGAGCTTCAATTTGATGGTATTCTCTCGCCAATGCTACACTTGGAATATTAAACGTGCAGCAAATAGTACAAACGCTGACCGACCTGAGATGTCCTTCAAAAATCCTTTAATCTAGGGATACATTGTTTTCTCATGTCCCATGTTGACTTTATTGCCACCATAACCTGCAAACCATTTGGGTCTAGAGGAGGTGCCAGGTAAATCGTCGTCTCCTCAGGGTCCAAACTGTTTGACACGGGTTATATTTGTGTCAAGATTTTGGTGAAAATGGCAGTAGCTAATATAGTTTGCGCTTAGTATTATAATGATTAAATTACTTAGACTTTGAAAGGCAAGATTGCATGAATTGTTATAGGAGCGTTCTGTTTTACTTTCACCTTGCTTTAAGCAGCCACCTGCCCTAAATACCAGCTTATTAACACAATTTAGTGGCCGTTATAGAGAGGTTTTACAATGGCGGAGTTAATCTCTCTACAGTGTTGAAAATGTTTGAGAAAGGAAATCCTACGGTCAACCTTTACCTTTTTAACTATTTACCTTATGGATAGTCATTGTAGAAATAACATCATGAATATTTATTGGCAGGTTTGTCATGTAAGATTCGTTTTTTATCACATAACACTTACAAGTGCCATAGAAAGTGAAACAGACTATATTTGACGGCTGTTTCGGCCAATGTTTATAGCGAAGTACAGTCGGATTCCAACTGCTCATTTGCATAAAGAATGCACTTGTGTAGTGCCGCGATTTACGGCATTCTGTTTCGGCACTCTCACATGGCAGATTATGTCATAAAAAAGTATACGACCTTTGGATTTCCCGCTATGGTAGAAAATGTGGTAGGCAACCGATCGATCATCTCTATACGTTGGGATGAATGTTCCAGATGTAATATCTATAAGTGTTAAAATATATCTGATCCGACAGCATCTTATTTGCTATAAACGCTTGCTTCTCCTATCTATTGGTTGTTAATGACGTGTGTAATGACTTATTTTACCACAAAGCTTATCGAGATTTCCCTGTCACTGACGAAAACAACACCTGAGAAACAAGATTGGCAATCATCACAATATTCGCTCACTTATAGGACTATAAACGTGGAGGAAAGAGCGGTGTCTTCATGAGGTAAGTTGCATTTATATACGCGAGTTTAACATTTTGATCAATTTTGCATTGATGTCGATTCTTGTAGCTTATAGTTGTCACAGCTCAAGCAATTAACCCTTTCCTCCATATGCTATTTAGACCCAACCTCTTCGAATATATCTATCGAAAAGGAGCATTTACTAGAGAAAAGGAAAAGTTTAGAGGAGCAAATGCTCTATTGATCACAATGATTTCGTAAAATGACTTTTCCAGAGGCGTAGAAAGGCGTATTTATGTAGGAAAGTGTTAATCAATGCTTGTATAAAGTGATGATACGTAGAAATTGCAACATATGCGATTTTATCGGACAAATATGTTCATAATCATAATAGAAGTAAATAATGGTTTTTGATGAGGCAGTCAGTTATTTATTGTACATTATGTGAGATGTTATTATTAACCTGTTCTTCCCTTATCTATTTAGGCAGTGATTCTCATTGATTTGAACCTAGTGACAAAAAGCACTATTTCAAAGTAGAAAATCGGCTATAATGTGAAAACATGACAATGGTTAGTAAAAGGAAACGAATTGTTGTTTAAAAACGTTGAAGGTTTTTAATACATACATAGTTATTGATTAACTACACACTGTAAATGTACCTTGTCAATAAATGTCACTTTACACAGTTAAATGACATTATCCTCCTTGAACCAAGTATTTGACGCACATCTGTTTCCATCAAGTACTGCAGCACTTGAAAACCGACAACTTAAGGAGAAAGTTTCTGTCTACATTTATAGCAAAGCTATTGAGTTAATTTTTATTCAATGACCTCTAGAACATTTGGGTTATTATATGTTTTATATATACAGTACAATCCCGATCTCTCGAACCCTGGAAAACTCGTTCACTAACCTTAATTCGAGCTAATTCTGCGGCCCAACTCTTTCCTTCTTAAATTCTATATGCTCGACCTCGGATATATAGACCATGCCGAACTCGAACTCATATTCCGGTCCGCTCATTAACAAAACAGTGCTAAATACCTTGATAAATAAAACCGTTGTCTTACCTGTATGGATGAGCGTGTAAACGGAGATTCACAACTCTCGGCGACAATCTCAGGTCACCGATAATTATATGATTGGTAGACAATGGCTGAATGTGTGATGTTTTATCAAGGTGTTAAAATGTAAAAGTGTGTGTTTGTGAAGGTCTCTTTTTTAGCTAATATTGTCTGTCATATGGTAGGGCTATAACACGAGTGCATAATTTACAATGGCAGAAATAACAATTGAACGAACATATTTGTTCTCATCTGTTTTTATCCGTGAATGTTTTACACTTGAATGATGGCCCTATATGCAAATCCACATACGAAAACACAAGGAATAGTTTCCCCCAAATACTGATCTGACTCAACCGTCTTAACAACGGATTTTTACCAATTGTGTGTGTGTTCTCGCAGATTTAAATATGTTGTATACCGTTGTAACCGAGACGATGATGACAAGTCATTTAGTCCCGGAATTTAACCAGCCCAAAATGGCGAGATGTGTACATAGCAAATATACGTTTATGGTAGGAACAGGACTTTTGGAATAATGGAACGATGTTTTTTATATAATTGTGGGCTGCATTAGCATTTTTTTAATTGTATTGCTATGGTAACACAAACAATGAGTTTTGTTATAGAAGATTGTTTATTCATTTCGACATGAAAATATTCTAAAATTCTGAAGAGAGGTGATCCGCCGAAAGCAAAAATTGCAACAAAAAAAAGAAAATTGCAGACTCGGTTTCAAACTCACGTTCGAACAATTTCTGTATCATTTGCTACCGAACAAATATGAGACTCGTATCTTTCGAACTACCCTTTATTCGAACCAAAATATCAAGGTGTTCGAGAGATCGGGATTTTACTGTAGCCTTTTTTCTCTCAAATATGTTTACTTGTTTTGATTTCATAATTAAGAAATATTCAAGAAACTAAGGAATTTCAAAACTCTTCAGAAGTCTTAAACGTAAGACCAAAAGGTTTTTTGCATCCACTGTAAGCAGCACAAACGACTTTTATACGCTCATCTAACAAAGATGGTCGTATATTGGCGTGGCCCTATCTGTCTGTTCGTCCGTTCGACCGTCAACATTTGTCCGCCCTTTTCTCAGAAAACTATTTTTAATATAGTTTTTGGTTTAAGCAAAGAGGGAAGCGTAGCTACCGACTGTAAAGGGGTCAATAACCAAACACGCAGTGTTTTGCAATATAACTTGGAAATAACCTTTTCCCCTTAAAGTTTTAAATTATTTAATAAACAAATCATGAAAATGGCTATGAGTCCGAATTTTCCTACTTTTGTAGATAATATCACCATAGAATTCTGGATAAGAAATACCTTGTTGCAGTAACGTTCGTAGATTGCAGTTATACTTACAAATGAGAGGAAAATTTCGATACTAAAATATAATAAAAGCTTTCCGAGTGTTATGATATATGTAACATTGCTTAATGGAAAAGTAGTAAAGTCAAGCAGGCAAAGCCACATGCAAGACGCAACCACCACCAAAACACCGATAGACAGCATGACACACACACACACACACAACCACACACCCAAACGCACACGCACACACACGAAATGAACACAGAAAACACCAAAAGACACACAAGAACCAGGGACAAACGTTCCACAACATGAACAAACCACAAGCACAAAGACGCAATGCAAACAAAAGGAAGGGTGACAAAGAGAGTACCGCCTTGGCACGGTCAGCAGCAAAAACACCACTGGGGGTTTAAACCGGTTTACGGACGTCCTAACCTCACAAGAAATTTATGAGTTATAACTAAAATACTACTATTAAAATCTCCTAGCAAAGACCAGGCTTGGGCAAAGCGAATAGGTTGAGAAATGTAAACCCAATGGTATGTAGAACGGGACACATCTCCAAATTCAATTATATGATATCTTTAAGTTTAAGGTTAAACTTTAGAATTATCGGGTAGTTAAAAGTACAAAAATTAGGCATGCAGGAAACACTACATACAGAAAAAACAGCCGCCCGAACAGCAACACAAGAAAACAGCAAATGTACATAACTATAAAAACATCCAGAGACGCACAAAGACAAAACAAATATACAATAGGGGGAAGATGGAAGTAGTTAAATTGATGTTTTACATAGTATTTTTCAAGTGTAAGCAAATCGTTGTGTATAGGATATTAAGTATGTTAACCACATTCAATCTCCTTTCACTCTTAAAAGTACAAAAATGAGTCATGCAGGAAATACCACATACAGAACAAACACTCGCCCGAACAGCAACACAAGGAAACAGCAAATGTACATGGGTAGAAAAAACAACAAGAGACGCACAAAGACAAAACAAACATTCAATAGGAGGAAGATGGAAGTACCGCCTTGGAACGGTCAGTGACAAAAGTCACCGGGGGTTTAAACCGGTTTATGGGCGCCCAACCTCACCCTTATTCCATCCCCATCCTAAAAGACAAACAGTGTAAATAAACGTATCCCCTCTCCGACTAATCTACAACAACCGCGACAGCAAATACAGTGGTAAAGTGCATGTATAACAAAAAAACATTTAATTGAACATACTGTATCCACCTATCGCTAGTGTACTCAATGATTGAGCTGCAAACAGAGTAACTGTAGAAAAGTAATAAAGGGTACGACAAAAATGAAATAGTACAGATATCCGACGTTCTCCTTCCATTTCTGGATTTAAGAGGTCGCCTTCATAGAGTACTAAACCTTTCTTGTCGGCGTACATGCAAAGAGGCCAGCGTGATTGCCAACTGTAAAAGGGTTCACAACCAAACATGCAGTATGTTGTAATAATACAGGATCATATCCCTTTTTAATGAATTGTTTTATATATTTGATGAACAAAGTGAGAAAATGGGTATGTCCAATAATTCTACGAAGTTTGTAAATCACATCACCATAAAATTCAGGATGTGAAATACCGTGTCGCAAAAGTACCTTGAGATTACATTTGTACTTGCCAATAAGCGAGAGATTTCGATAGTAAAATTTAGAGAAAGTTTTTCTTAGTTTATGGTATCTATATCCTTGTTTAAGCAGTTTTTCAGTTAAAATGAGATTTCGACTGTTAAAATCGTCAATCGATGAACAAGCTCTAGCAAAACGAATAAGTTGAGATATATAAACCCCGTAAGATGGAGCACGGGGAACATCCCCGTCAAGATGAGGAAAATTTACAATATTAAAATCAAAATCATCTCTTTTGTCATATATTTTAGAAGAAATCATTCCATTATTAATTTTAAGGTCTAGGTCAAGAAACGCTGCATAATTGTCGGACGGGTTAGCTTTATTCAATTTGAGTTCTTTAGGATAAATTGTAGGAATCAGAGCATTAAAGAAAGGGTTATCAAGTTACTTTTATAAATAGCGAAACTCATTTGCCCTAAAAGTTTGTCTACATCATTGTATTTTTATACATGTATTTACATTTAAATCCTATTACGATATTAACCCTTTCCCGCATATAGACGTATTTTGACGCTTCTGTAAAAGTCATTTTTTGAAACCATTGTGATAAAAAGAGCATTTGCTCCATAGAAGCAAATGCTCTATTTATCACAATGGTTTCAACACTACACAATTCTAAAATTTCCTTTTTAGTAGTAAATGCTCCTTTTCGGTAGATTTGTTCAAAGAGGTTGGGCCTAAAATAGCCTATACGGGAATGGGTTGAACATAGTAAATACTTACGTATCTCTATCCCTTTCATCAATTTGTGTATTGTTGGCCAAAAAGTAAGTACGTATGTATAATGAATGTAAAAATGATCTAATGTTTCTATTTCATTACAATGCCTGCATAATGGGGTGCCAAACTGCTTCCATTTAAATAGATTCTCATTTGTAGTTAGTATTTTATGTATTATTTTGATTTTTAATTGTTTGATTTTGTTGTTTGCATTATTATGTAATATACTGATTTCCAAATTTTTTCATATTTGATTTTTTTCCCAAAATGTATGTATATTTGGCGCTTCAAACTTTTTGTCAATGTTTTGCTGAAGTTCTTTGTTATTTAAGTTTTTTTAATATTATAGTTCTTGTCCAAAGTCTGACTTGTTTATTCTGACAAGACATGTTATCGATCTAATGTTAGCACTCATTGGGAATAGGCCGTTTCAAGTTTTGCAAATTCAGCTATCCAGTTTCTTTTTATTATTAATAATATCATTGATGAATACAAGGTGTCCAAAAACAAAATGGAAACCTGAATCAAATGTGTATTTTAACCAATGTAATCGGACACTTTAAAATGTAAATATTTAAATGTACAGTCGGCTGAGCGGTCATTCGGACTGAAAGTAGACTATAACTAGGTACTTAATTTTGTAGATATGTAACTTGTGCATATTTCTGCCAAATTTCTCTTAAAATATGCATTGGTTTTAAATATATGAGTATTTTAATGAAAGCACCTAAAATCTCTTTGTCACCCTTCCTTTTGTTTGCCTTGCGTCTTTGTGCTTGTGATTTTGTTCATGTGTGGAACGTTTGTCTCTGGTTCTTGTGTGTCTTTTGGTGTTTTCTGTGTTCATCTCGTGTGTGAGTGTGCGTTTGGGTGTGTGTGTGTGTGTGTGTGTGTGTGTGTGTGTATGTGTGTCATGCTGTCTATCGGTGTTTTGGTGGTGGTTGCGTCTTGTATGTGGCTTTGCCTGCTTGACTTTACTACTTTTGCAATTAACACGATATGCGTACATTGCATACTCCATGCCTATAACAACTTATAAACGGAGATATAGATGCGTTCGTTTGAATGCTGATATCTTAAAAACAATTTATATGTTTAGACAAAATTTAGTCAATATATGGCAAAAGGTTGTCTCTACTAAGCAACATGTATATACATTTAATTTAAGTTTTCAATATTGACAGAAATGGGATAACTTACATATATTAATCCCGGGTTCCGGTTTTTTTGGGACACCCTGTATATTCCTGATTTGGTTCAGGACTCACTCGTACATTAGCATTTACCGCCGTATTTTATGAACCGGTTACCCCACATACTCGTAAAATAATTTTATTATGTCGTTATATACTCTGAAAGTGGGAGATCCTTGGAAAGCAAAAGTAGCAATGTAAAACGAGACACATGCAGACATCGGTTTTATTATGTCTGTTCATGAGTAGTTACTAAATGTGCAACACTAATCACGCCCCATAGCGCCGACTTGAGCAGTATTATTTAGTTTGAGTCCAGCGAGCTTTCCAAATTCTTCAACTGTAATTCTTCAACTGTTTTAAAGCAAAAGGAATTTCATCTATATTTCTCAAGAATAATTGTTTTCAGGTCCTGCTATAATGACGGGACCTCGTTTATTATCCCCGTTATTGGTGTGTAAGGGTCGGGGATCCATCCCCTTCCACACCGTACAATTATCAAGCATAATGTTAGTTCGTTATTATACTATTTTAGCTCCATCCTCCATAAATTAAAAAAAACAACAACAACTTTCGCGTCTTTGCAAAAACAGGGTAGAACCAGATCAGAAATATTCATGGAATAAGGAGCTAAATCATAGTTTACATTTCAGAACCTTCAAAAATGAGATTAAACCAAAACGAATTATGTGGCCCTATTGACATAATGCTTATGTTTACTTATCTGTATTCCTATTTACTGATCAAATGAAAAAAGGAAATTGTTGAATGTTTTACATGTTGTCCTGTGTTCACCGTCGTCTATGTTGTGGGTAAGTCCAGCGGGGATACCTTTATTTACAATATTTGTAAAGCTAGGGTGACTTTGAGAGAAGTGTGAGGTTAGGACGTCCGTAAACCGGTTTAAACCCCCAGTGGTGTTTTTGCTGCTGACCGTGCCAAGGCGGTACTCTCTTTGTCACCCTTCCTTTTGTTTGCATTGCGTCTTTGTGCTTGTGGTTTGTTCATGTTGTGGAACGTTTGTCCCTGGTTCTTGTGTGTCTTTTGGTGTTTTCTGTGTTCATTTCGTGTGTGTGCGTGTGCGTTTGGGTGTGTGGTTGTGTGTGTGTGTGTGTGTGTCATGCTGTCTATCGGTGTTTTGGTGGTGGTTGCGTCTTGCATGTGGCTTTGCCTGCTTGACTTTACTACTTTTCCATTTATAAAGTTAACATTTTAAAATCAATTATGCAATATACTCGTAACGTCTCAGCCCATCTGAAGTAGGTCTGAAATGTTTGTGTTTGCACCGAAAAATATGCATTTCAATGAAGGTAATTTTCCCTTTTGGCATATCTACCTTTGCTTTCGAAGGATCACCCATTTTCAGAATATATGTACTTCACAACAGCAGGTGTTAAGTGCTTGTGTGGCGGCCGTAAAAAGTCGCTCCGTACTTCATTCTCAGTGTTGTTATATTTTCTGGTCCTTCGGGATCATTAGTTAATGTTAATTGTTTTGAAAATTGAATACTGCTCAAGCCGGTGCTAGGGGGGGGGGGGGGTTGAGTAGTTTTGCACTTTTAATTACTACTCATGAACAGACTCAATAAAACCGAGTCTGCAATTTTCTCTATTGGCATATCTACTTTTGCTTTCGAAGGATCATCCATTTTCAGAATATACCATTCTTTGCAATGTCACAGGTTGCTCAGTCAAACAGCATTGCTTTATTATTATTATTATTATTATCATTATACCACATTTATATAGCGCTCTTTTTCACACTGGATATGTGCGTTCAAAAGCGCCTCACATGGATGAAATCACTAACCGGAACGATCCGCATGGTTATCTATCCAGACAATGAAAGTTGTACAATATATATGAAATCGCTAGCCGGAAGGAACTACATGAATTTCTATCCGGTCAGTGAAAGATATGCAAAAGATATATAGTAGATATGAAATCACTATCCGCAAGGAGGAATAACATAAACTGTATTAACAAACTTGATACGGACAAGTTGACTGAAAGCCATGCTCATCAATATCATAAATTAGAATAAAAGGGCTGACTGAAAATCATTCCATTTATATGACTATTGGGTCAAATGTTAGCTTGATAGGTTGGCTGAAAACCATTCCTATCCTGAATTCAGTTGCCACTGTACATGACTACTGGGCCAAGTGTTAGCTTAATAGGTTGGATGAAAGCTTAGCTTAGTTTAATATCTAGAGGAACAAAATGACTATTTGGGAATGTCAGAATGTTACTTATGATGGATTGACTGACTGGGCAATATATTGCCCGTAGTTACCACAATAATAAAGTTGCTTATTGTGTTATCTTCAGATGGTGAGTTTTGTGTCGAGTGTAAACTCCTTCTATTTCTATTGCTTCACTTGTTCTGAATTTATGTGCTAATATTTTAGTAATAATTATAAAGGAAAAGCAGAAGTGGGACATCCTTGTCTGATTGCACGTGAAATATTAAAGAACTCTGATTGCCAACCATCATTTATTCCGGATGAGCTGGTGCTATTGTACAAGATATTTATTCACTTGATAAAGTCTCTTTTAAAACGAAATTTTCTTAAAACAGCAATCATAAAGTTCCAGTTATCAGTATTAAAAGCTTTCTTAAAATCTAAGAACAATATATCTCCATCTATGTGTAGTGTTTCTGCATAATCAATTTTATCTTGAATCTGCCTTTTATTGTACCTTTAGATCTATTTTGTATTAACCGTGTTGGTCTAAATTGATTATTTTGGTAAGATAATTTGAAGTCTTTGTGCGAGTAACCTTTTGTAGTCAATAGTTAAAAAAGATATTGGGCGCAAATGTTCTAAATTTTCAGGATCATCTGTTTTGTATAACAACGAAAACATACATTGTTTCTGAGAATGAGATAACTCACCATTCTTCAAACTATCTGGAAACGAGTTAGATATTAAGGAAGATAAATGTTGCCAAAATGTCTGGTAAAATTCCACTTTCAGGCCAAATAAACCCGGACTTTTGTTAAAAATACATGTAAGAGTTATCCACCCAAACAGCACCAGAAAGACAAACAGCAAATGTACATGTATATAAAAGACACAAAGAGACGCACAAAGACAAAACAAACATACAATAGGAGGAAGTACCGCCTTGGAACGGTCAGTGACAAAAGTCACTGGGGGGTGAAACCGGTTTTAGGGCGCCCAACCTCACACTTATTCCATCCCCAACCTAAAAGACAAACAGTGTAAACAAACGTATCCCCTCTCCAACCAAATTACAACAACCGCGACCGCGTTTGTTCCTTCCGGCTAGTGATTTTATATTTATTGTATATCTAGAGTAAATCTTTCATTGTCTGGATAGACAATCATGCGGTTCATTCCGATTATTGATTTCATCCATGTGCAGTGCTTTTGAACGCACATATCCTGTCTGAAAAGAGCGCTATATAAATGTGGTATGATAATAATAATAATAATGGCAAATACAGTGGTAAGGTGCCTGTAAGCGAAAACATATTTAAGTTAAGTAACTGTGTCCACCTATCGCTAGTGTACTTAGTGATTGAGCTGCAAACAGAGTAACTGTAGAAAAGTACTAAAGGGTACGGAAAAAACGAAATAGTACAAATATCCGACGTCCTCCTTCCGTTTCTGGTTAAAGAGGACGCCTTCATACAGTACTAAACCTTTCTTGTCGGCGTACATGCAAAGAGGGCAACGTGTTTGCCAACTATAAAAGAGTTGACAACCAAACATGCAGTATGTTGTAGTACTATAGGGTCATATATCCCTTTTTAATGATTTTGTTAACAAAGTGAGAAAATGGGTATGTCCAATAATTTTACGAACATGGTAAATCACATCACCATAAAATTCAGGATGTGAAATACCTTGTTACAGAAGCGCCTTGAGATTACATTGGTACTTGCCAATAAGTGAGAGATATCGATAGTAAAATTGGAGAAAGTTTTTCTTAGTTTATGGTATCTATATCCTTGCTTAAGCGGTTTTTCAGCTAAAGTGAGATTTCGACTGTTAAAATCGTCAACAGATGAACAAGCTCTTGCAAATCGAATAAGTTGAGATATATAAACCCCGTAAGATGGGACACGGGGAACATCTCCGTCAAGATGAGGGAAATTTACAATATTAAGTACAACAATGAGTCATGCATAAAACACCACATACAGAACAAACAGTCGCTCGAACAGTAACACAAGGAAACGGCAAATGTACATACCTATAAAAACATCAAGAGACGCACAAAGCCAAAACAAACATACAATAGGGGGGAGATGGAAGTACCGCCTTGGAACGGTCAGTGACAAAAGTCACTGGGGGGGGGGTTAAGCCGGTTTATGGGCGCCCAACCTCACACTTATTCCTTCCCCACCCTGAAAGAGAAACAGTAGACCAAAAGAGATTTATTCCAGAATTTTCAT
Source organism: Azorinus chamasolen (assembly GCA_963576725.1). Taxonomy (NCBI): domain Eukaryota; kingdom Metazoa; phylum Mollusca; class Bivalvia; order Cardiida; family Solecurtidae; genus Azorinus; species Azorinus chamasolen. Next base: position 94,608,244 of record OY755240.1, on the reverse strand, counting down.
AAGTCGTATCACAATATAACTTTACATGTTCCTTTATCTTAGTTAAACAAGAAGTTAAAAGTATAGACCACTTAGAAGTTGTACAAGAGCTAGAGTTTGCAATGAAACGCGCTTTATATGTTTTTATGTAGTTTCGGTAACCCATACATTGTAGGAAGTTTATGTTGTGCTCCAAGTTGCTCACACTTTTTGACATGGTCTGAAACTACGGTCTTTTCGTCAGTATTAACTGAAATGTATTACTTGGTATTAATCAATTCCTGCTTCAAGACGTCGATATAATGTAATCGTCAAATAATAATGACATCATTCGATACCTTATCAGCAGGAACAAAGACGTATTTTGAATGGAAATCCTGTAAACTCTTTTTAGGGTTAGGTGAAAGAAAGTGTTTCATTTGAGCTATAAAATGAAATGCGTTTGTCAATTATATAATAAATAAGTTTTTTTCCAATTTGAAAGAGCATTAGACTCAACATGTTCTCTACGACACTATTTGGTGCTAAAATTTTGTAAAGCCTCGGCAATCTGACATCGACAAGAGTTAAAATCTATTAAGGATGGTATTCTATTAGTTTCATTCCTTGTACAATCTCCTAACATTTAACCAATGTAATGGGCCCCTCACATATATTGGCTTCATCGTCTGTTAACATATTTTCTAATTGTATGTTGTTTAGCGGGGATACCTTTATTTACACTATTTGTAAAGCTAGGGTGACTTTGAGAGAAGTGTGAGGTTAGGACGTCCGTAAACCGGTTTAAGCCCCCAGTGGTGTTTTTGCTACTGACCGTGCCAAGGCGGTACTCTCTTTGTCACCCTTCCTTTTGTTTGCCTTGCGTCTTTGTGCTTGTGATTTTGTTCATGTGTGGAACGTTTGTCTCTGGTTCTTGTGTGTCTTTTGGTGTTTTCTGTGTTCATCTCGTGTGTGAGTGTGCGTTTTGGTGTGTGGTTGTGTGTGTATGTGTGTCATGCTGTCTATCGGTGTTTTGGTGGTGGTTGCGTCTTGTATGTGGCTTTGCCTGCGTGAATTACTACTTTTCCAATTAAATATTACTGATTGTCATTTTTATTTTCTTTGCATGTATATAAATCTTAACAAAACATGATAGCGTATTCTAAAAAGTATTTTATTTTTGTAATGTGATGCCCACTGTTTACTAAAGAGGCAATTGTTTTTTTCTATTTTGTTTAGATTTTTACAAACTTACTACGTATTTGGTATTTTTCTTACCTTATTCAAGAAATTGAGTCCTAGATCTTACTTGTGCCCCATTTTCCTTTGTATAATATATTTGTGTAATTATACCCCTCACAACGAAGTTTGGGGGGGGGGTACACTGGAATAAGGTTGTCGGTATGTCTGTCTGTCCGTCCGTCCGCTCACACGAATTGATGGTTAAGTGACACTGAGAACAAAAGATCTTTTGTCTGTTTCTTTTTTTGTGACTAAATTTCCATTTTATGTGACTATTTTAAACAAAAAAATAGTCACATAACACTCAATCCGTGAGAACGTCCGTCCATCTGTCTGTCCGTCCGTGGACACAATTTTGTCTGGCCTTCTTCTTCTACAGTTTTGCTTTAATTTTGTTGAAACTTCATGTATAGCCATATGACACCAAGAAAGTTGTGCACCGCATATTTTCAGTATGATCGGACCACTACTTCAGGAGTTATCTCCCCCTTTTTGTCTCCTACCAATGTTTTGCGATTTTCTCAACTTTCTATGGAATTGACTGGAGATATCAACTCTATATTTAGTACAAAGCTAAATCTAGATAAGTTACAACTTATGTTCCAATCTCAGTCCGGTTGAATAATTATTTCAAGAGTTATTGTCCTTGATCTTTAATTTGTTTTCTTCAAATTTTGAATTTTCCAGACCTTTTTCGGAAGTGGTTGGAGATATTAACTTTATATTTGGCATAAAGCTAAATCTACATGATTTACAGCTTAATTCCCAATCTCATTCTGGTTGAATAATTTTTGCCAGAGGTATGGCCCTTGAACTTTAATATTTGTCAAAATTTCAATTATCCGGTCTTTCTTTGGAAGTGGTTGGAGATATTAACTTTGTATTTGACATAAAACTAAATCTAGATGAGTTACAGCTTAAATTCGAATATCGGTCTGGTTGAATAATATTTGTCAGAGTTATGGTCCTTGAACTTAATGTTTTATCTGAAAAGGTACCTAGGTTTAGAACTTTGCAGTTGACACTTCACAAAAATAAACAAAGCTGCTTGAACTTATTGGATGACATTGGCAGCAGCAATAACACTTCTATGAATTTGAACAGACTTATCTCCCTTTTTGGTCTCGACATTATTTGGTAAAAGTTGCTTAATTTGTGTTTGTGATTGATCTTGGATTGAATATTATATGTTAGAAGTGATATGTTTGAATCAATAAGTATGATATACAGGTTCTTTCAATGCTCCTATAACTTATTACACATGTACTTAGAATGTGAGAAAAATATGCTGTGTGGATAAAACCTCATGAAAGGGTCTTATTTCTCTGAATTCTAAATTATTCTTCATTTTTGCTGAACATCTTTTCATTTTTACTACATAAATTGGGTTGTGGCATGTATTGTTTTTAAATCTCTTCATGTTTCTGTATGTATGTATTATTATTATTTATTATTATACCACATTTATATAGCGCTCTTTTCACACAGGATATGTGCGTTCAAAATCGCTTCACATAAATAATTTGCATGTACAAAACTGAGTATATATAATGCTTACAGAATATTTAAAACAAATGAAATTTAAGATAGAGATATCGATAAAAAATATTAAAAATGGAATTAATTTAAGAATCATAGAACAAAAATAAAATCAAAATCATCCTTTTCTGTACGTTTTTATGTCCGTAAACCATAGGAATTAGACGCATGCTGTGATCATATTGTGTCAGTCCACTCATATCACTGAAACTGTAATGAAACATTATATATATTGTCAGTGTCGGTACGCCAGAACCACCTGGATTGGCATACAACACTATACATAAGATATTGTCTTACTTATATAGGACGATGGGTTAACAGAATATGACAATTTTGTAGCTAATGCATATAAATTACACAATGCAATACAAACATTACAAATGACCCACCAATATAATTATACACCCAGCATGCAAACCTGGCGAAGGAGTATCATAAAATCAGTCCAGCCGACACTGAAACGAGGCACACAATGCCACCCGAGCCGCAAACCGGGCGGTTTCAAAGAGATCAGGGACTATCCCTACCACCAAGATCCACCACCCGCACAACACGAGCCACACATCAAGCGCCCACAAAACAGTGTGCAACTAAAACAACTGACAGGACACTCCTCAACCAATATTTTGCAAGCAGGAAATGTCCGAAAGGAGAGGGATTTGAAAAATGTCCCGACAGTCACAAGAGAATGGCAGGATCGACACTCCGGCTAAGGCAGCAGTCATCATGATTAACAGTTATTATTATCTACATTTCCCTGTCCTTGCAATGTCCTAGTAAAATAGGTTGAAGAAATGCGTTTACAGACATTTTTAAAGGATGCAAGTGACGTCAAGCATGTCGACAATGTACTTGGGGGAATCATTGTGCATGGCTTTCCTTGTGTTGCTGTTCGGGCGACTGTTTGTTCTGTATGTGGTGTTTCCTGCATGACTCATTTTTGTACTTTGTACGTAAGTGTCAACATTTTGAATTCGATCCGAAGTTGAACCGGAAGCCAGTAAAGTTCCTTCAAAACCGGAGTGATATGATTATATCGAGAAGTCTTGGTTATGATACGGGCTGCTGTGTTTTGTACCCTTTCAAGTTTCCGCAGCATGCTTTTTGAAATTCCATGCAGCAATGAGTTGCAGTAGTCAAGTCTTGATGTAACCAGGCAGTTTACCAAAGTCTTGGTAGCATCAGGTGATAGGTATTGTTTTATATGGCCTATTTGCCAGAGCTGTGCATAACTAGATCTACACACGGAATTCACGTGCGGTGTCATATCCATTTGTGAATCAAGTCTTGCGCCAAGATTCTTCACACACAGCGATGGTTTGATTTTAGAGGATCCTACTTGTACATGAATGTCTTCAGGTACTTTTGTGTTTTTTGTGCAGAACAGGATGACCTCAGATTATTCTGTATTTTTCGGTATGTAAATGTTCAGATTGATGATAGGTGTTCTGACAAGTAGCCAGGTTGGGGGGGGGGGGGTTATTCGTTAGCCTTTGGCTTACAGTTCTAGTTTTATTTTGTATTTCGGTTGCCATAGTTTCATTAATAATCTGTTCTGACATTACGTGTCTTAACTGCGTTTCTAATGTGTGAAGTATGTTGTGTTTTTCCCTAGATGCTTGTTTAATTTCCCACATTTTCTATTTTTGTGTTGCAATTTTTGCTTTCCGGGGATTACCCCCTTCAGAATTTATAATCTTCACAACAGCAGGTGTAAAGTACTTGTGTGGCGGCCGTAAAACGTCACCCCGTACTTCATTCCCAGTGTTGTTATACCTTCCGATCCTTCGAGATCATGGATTTCAGTACTTGTTGTTCTGAAAATTGAATACCGCTTAAGCCGGTGCTAGGGGGCGTGAGCAGTATTGCATTTTAAATTACTGCTCTTGAAAAGACTCAATAAAACCGAGTCTGCAATTTTCTTTTTTTGTACTGCAATTTTTGCTTTTGGGGGATCACCTCCCTTCAGAAATTATAATCTTCATAACAGCAGGTGTACGTGTTTGTGTGGCGGCCGTAAAACGTCACCCTGTACTTCATTCTCACTTCTTGTTCTGAATATTGAATACCGCTTAAACCGGTGCTAGGGGGCGTAAGCTGTGTTGCACTTTCAATTACTGCTCATGAACAGACCCAATAAAGTCCAGTCTGCAAGTTGCTCTTTTTGTGTTGCAATTTTTGCTTTCGGGGGATCACATACCTTCAGAATTAACTACTTTTTTATTTAAGCCAAAGTTCGTTTCCGACTGGGAACAGACACACCTCGGGTATAGAAACTCTCGTCGTTAACAAAACTCATGCTTGATTCTATTATTCTTCGATGTTCTGATTCCTACAAAAATCCAAAAGGACAGTATGTGGTGTTTCCTGCATGACTCATTTTTGTACTTCTCTGTGAAGTAGTTTATCATTAAATGTCGGTGAAGAGATTATAAGTGAAACACTCGAAAACGTAAGGAAAACGTATATCGCCGGGAGGAATCAATGCACGCGTAATGTTAAATATTCCGAACCTAATACATGATACTCTCATAATTAAAAACAAGATATAATTGTAATATAATCCATTAAAGAATTTCACCCAAACGAAACTGCCAACTGGTATGGATAAGCAAAATACCTAAAATCCAACCAATCACATGCTATCACTGGATTAACATGGCAACAAACAATTTTGACACACCTGCAATTAAGTTAGAGGTACCCATATGCCTTTATTGACCAATTTTCCGAAAAATCTATTAGTGTGTAAATTGTGACCAATCAGAGGACACCACGCCCTTACCATGGCAAACAGGTCTTTCAAAAGAACTTAATAGAGTTTGGGGTACCACAATACTTATAAATGCCAATTTTCATCAATATCAAACAATATCTAAATTTCGACCAATCAGGGTTTACCATTCAGTTACCATGATAACCAATTATTTAGAAAGACCTACCAATCAATTCGGAGTGCCAAAATATCCCGATATACCACTAGCTTAATTCACCAAAAAAGATCTAACTTTTGACAGTTTATTCAGTTATCATGGACACATGTACTTTCGTAACCCTCTTCTCACCTGAATCCTGTATAAAACCGAGTCTGCAATTTTGTCTTTTTGCATTGCTGCTTTGCTTTCGAAGGATCTTCTACTTTCAGAACGTATATGCTTTTCTCATGTTTTCAAGTCCTCGGATTAAAAACAGTTCACGGTAGGATAACGTCATTCGTGATTGCATAACTTAGCGTTTCTCCGAGCTAAAACAGGAAAACAGTCCAACAGGGAGAGAAACACACACAAAGGCACAACACCAAACATCATCAAACAAGCAACGACACAATTACAAGACAAAACGTGACTGAACGCACATAAACAACAAACATTAACCATATAAAATAACAAAGTAGAACATAGGATGAAAGAATGGATCTGTAAGTGGCCAAAAGGCTACTTGGGACTTAAACCAGCTTTGTGGGTACCCAACCTCACGATTATCTTACCTTCACCCTTGGAATCCAAAATGTAAAGTCAATTCCCCACTCCACAACATGGGTTACGATGTCAAGACAAAATAACATTCAGATAAACTGGAACAATAAACAAGTTAAAACTTAATAAACAGCCACTGGCGTCGTTTAAAGCAGGGGGTTGCCTTATTCAGAACGAACGTTCGTCCTGAATAAACTACAACCTGCCTCTGCCACCAAGAATTATGCCCATTTTGGTGGTCGTATTAGAGGGGTTTTACTGTAATAAGAACCAAACATTTTGAAAACAGATGAAAATATAAATGCAAAGGAATTCTAAATATATAACTGTTGTATTAGAAAGAGACAAAAAAGACATCGAAAACATGCACGCATTGACCAGCCAGAAGCCAGAAAAATAGTGGAGAATTGATTTAGGGTAAACATAACTTAGAAAGCTACTTTGAACTGGTGTGTTTATAGATATTTCTATTGTTATAGTTTGAAAGTATTACAGATGCTACGAATGTCATAATATATAATTGAATTTCATTTTTTGTTGCTTGTTCCGTTCTATTGTACTTCGTTTATTAAAATGCAATATCAAAATATATAAATCTCTTTTCAGATCCGCCCTCTGAAGACATGTCCGATCTGAAAGTGTTATACGGATTTCGCATGCTAAAATGTGCAAGATCGTTTCTAAATAGAAGAAAGTGGATGATAGTTTTTTGCGTGTGGTCTGTACTAGTTTTGACTGAAATACGCAGGACCTTTTCAACTGCTAGGAATACTGTCATAGATATCAACGACACTGAACTGAGTATGTACAATGACGATTTCGCAATGATTGACAAAGGAGAAGATCTAAAATATTATCCAGACAAAGACAAGAATAACTTTCCCTTATCTGTATTGCCAAACCCTTATTTAATACGAAACGAAGGGGTTTGCAAAAATAATCCAGGTCTACAAATAATAGCAGTAGTTACCACAGCCGTCCCTAACTTTTCTCTGAGACAAAATATACGAAATACTTGGGGAAATCCTTCCCATTACAAACCAAACGTAGTCAGGGTTATTTTCGTTCTCGGCAAACCAGGAGTGGATTGGCTGCAACGAAAAATACATTCCGAAAATGCAAAATATCAGGATATAGTACAGGGGAATTTTCTTGACACTTACCGTAATCTAACTCATAAATCTGTCCTTGGTGTTAGATGGGTGATGGATCACTGTCTTGACGCTCAACTGGTGGTGAAGGTCGATGATGATGTTGTTGTCAACATGTTTGAAATTTTACATATTTCGAAGAGGAATAACATTTACAACAAAACCTTAAGCGAAATTTTATGCCATCGACGGCCAAAAGGAAAGAGTCGTATTTTACGAAACATCAACAACAAATGGATGGTGGACCGTGACTATTTCTCAAACTGTGTATTTTATCCATTCCCGTACTGTGACGGGATGTTTGCTGTCATAACACCAAGCGCCATACCTCTTCTCTTCGAAACAGCAAAGCACATGCCATATTTTTGGATAGAAGACGTCTATCTCACAGGCATTTTACCAAATGAGTGCAAAGAAATCACATTGAAAAACCTCGCAGGGGTTATAACTGTCGAGGATGGGGGCTTGGACTGTTTAGAGCTTTATGAGGCTGACTGTTATATTATAGCAGCTTTGTCAAGCACCCCCAGTAATATTCGCAGGGTGTGGGCTTACATACTAGAGTATTTTGCTTAGGTGCTGCTATTTTGATTTATACAGATTTTAAACTAGTGTTTATATTCCGTTTGCTGAGCAAATACTCGCTAATTGAAGAGTTACTGTTACTGAATAGTTCGAATCGTGACTGGTCGCCGATATACTCAGCACTTCATCCGGATTCAAAACTGTCAAGTTAACCCTTTCCCTGTTGTGTATTCATGTAAAGAAAGACATCATGAGTATAAATAAGATTACTTTTTATAATGGCATATGAACACAGGGCATCTTGGCTCATACAGAAGCTGTATAATCAGATCTATATTACACCATAAGCAAACAGAGCAGACCCTGATCAGACGGGCTGATCTCGGTCTACTCTGTTTGCAGACGCGCGAAAATGCGCTTACATAAGTGAAAGGGTTAAATGGTAACCAGTATTCATGTAATGTGCTAAGAGTTAAACGGGATCGTTACTTTATCATGTCGATATTGTTTCTGAAAATATTTAAACGTGAGCCCCTCTAAAGCGACCGATTGATGAAGAGATGCCGGTGTCTTTAAAAGCAGGTGGTTACTGATTCAAGGGCGTACATAATGCAGAAAAAGCTCATATAGGAACTTTTTACATAACCATTGTCCTGCGTTACAATATGCATCTACGACTCAGAATATTTGGCATCTTTTTGATGGTCGCATTAGAGGGAATGCACCGTAGGTCTAATGTCTTGCATACGTGTTTAACAATTTCGTTCTAGCCAACTGTCCTCTTTTATCATTACAGTGACGGTCCACAAAAAGAAGTCCACAAAAATGATATAGTTTTCTGCCTGTCAACGCAAACACTTGCAAATATGTTGTAAGTTTCAGTTTATACTAGCAATCCACATCTGGATCCAAGCTGCTAGTAAGATGCGTTGAACATGAGAAGAGTTAATTCAACAAAGACATTGACGCATATATCGCCACGTTAGTGGTAAAAGGTCGTATGTGCAGTTTTCGAGTAAATTGAGTTTAAAGGTTTGGACGGTTATGAAACATCAGGGATGAAAGTCACACAAATGGCACTTTAACTATTAGTGTGTAATTCTAATGTCAAATGAATGTAAATAAATAGCATGTAAAAGGTGTTTCGAAGCAAAACTTAACCGGATACTTTAAAGTTTTCTTTGATATGTCAGAGATAATTTATGAAAAATATTTAATTATATCCCTGTTCCTGTGTTACTCTTAATCTCACTGTGGCATTTGTTTTTATATAATGGATTTAGATGTACAACGGATCTTGAAATTTACTTTTAGCCTACTACATGTATATAAAGTGACCACCAAATTGTTTTGTAAACAAAACAATTGTGCCCATTCATACCGCCAAACCATACATAATATAGTCTTAATTCAAAATAAATGCTGGATTCAAATCGGAATATGCATTTTTTTGATACTAATACCTTAATGTGCATTTCAATACCGTATCAACAATAATAATTAAAAACTTACATGTTCAAACAAAATATTGATCTTTGATTGAACCTGATTATGCATTCTATAATGCCTGATGGAGAAAAAAATATTATCATTATGTAATGAGTTTGGCAGAAGGGTATAGTCATACGAAACACCGTTAAAAAGGATATAACAAGTATTAGTCTATTATTCTTGCCAGCCAATATGTGCCTGAATACATGTACATGTAACTCGAAACATGATTTGAAAGCAACAACTATCACTCGTTTTGCTTAATCCTTTCCCTCATATAAACGTGTGTTCACGTGTTTGCAAACAGAAATCTGTTTCTTTACTTTCTAAAATGGCTGCAATGATCCACCTTTCATATTTCCTTATATTCATTTTCCCATATTCAGTAGGTATTGACATTTGGAATAAACATAGTATACTCAATAGGGAAAGGGTTAAACTAGATTGTAACTATAGTCAACTAGTGTGCGTTAATCACTGTCAATGTCTTCAAGCTCTGTTTTTTCTGGTAATCTGTCCGCCCATTTTTGTCGGGTGACAAATTTGTGAAGTACACATAAAAACCACCCGGTATGATTTCCTTGCTACATAATTTTATCATATCTGCTTTCTTTTTGGTTCGATATTTGAAGGCGAGATAGGTAACACATGTCCATGTCCGAGTCTTTAGTGGGTCAAACCTGGACGACATTTACTGCGTGTTGACACTTTCTGCAATGTGTCAACAGTGATGAACTGATTATCGTCAAATGTATAATTATTCAGCAACTGTTTTGGGTGCTCTTGTTCTAATCGGTCCCTGGTAACCTCATGTTTTTACAGTTCAGTTTAATCCCAATCATTGTTTTCTGTAAGTTCTAACTGTATTTCTCTGATAAATATTTAAAATCCAGAATGGACGAGTGTACAGAGTCACAATCCATCTGGCTATGACCTGGCTGTAGCAACGTGTGATTAACAGCCTTTAATTTAGGGATTTTTGACACATTGTACAAGCAGGATGCAGCCACAAATATGTTCCTGTTTTGATCTCTACCTGTGTCAGAATAGTATGAAACTTCCGAAACTGGTTCTGATGAACAAAATGATTGTGTACTTTTTAACAGACATGTTGGTATCTCACAACAGCCTCTTTTCCCCGTGTGTTAAAGGCCATAAAACTTGCTTGTCTCTCAAACTGTGAACTGTTGGGTTATAGCAACACAATTTTCTAGAGGTCATGCTTAAAATTGTGCGACCTCAACCTAGTGACATTTGACTAGTTCGCTGACAAGTAAACGTAGAGTAGTAAGTACATCATGTGGATCAAATGTAGCAAACACTCTACCATTGTTTGCTCTTTTCTTGTAATTTTCCTCTCTTGCCTCAACTTTCCGCATCTAATGATTGTCAACTTCTGCCTTTATCGTATCTGTGACAGTTCCGGATTGCCTATGCCTCTCATACTTGACACTCAATGAACATTGGTCGTTTTGGGGCTTGAAAAAAGATAAGCTGAATTTTTCGTAGAATATTTGTCTGTACATCGTTAGCTTAACTGGTGTATGGCCTTTTGATATACACCAGTCTGTATATAGGCTGTAGATCTTTTTTAATATTCAAGTCGTGAGCCAGGTATCAAAGAGGGCAGTTCCTATTAATTTGTTGGAATGGTATACATTGCAATTCGACAGGTTGAACGTTCTGGTGCTGCTATACCAGTGACAAATGTGTCCCAACAAATTGATACCTTATATCCACAGACGACAAATGCACCATGCTCTGACTTCAACCAAGCAACGCCTTTCCCACTGATGACTAGAGTCGAAATCAAACTGGAATAAATTCCCAAAACACAGTTGAATTTGTCTGCCACTGCTAAAGGCAAGCATCGGCAATACTTGCCTTTCAGTGTCCATTTTGTCGTAATTTGGTCACTTCTTCAAAAACAACCGCCTTCTGTGTGTTCCTGTGTTTCACCATTCAAGTGTCACAAAGGGCAAGTAATGGTCTTAGTTTTGGATCATAATACATGTAGTCACCAATTGACTTTCTTAGTTCCTCTTTCTTAAATTTGAGACGAAAGAAATGTTAATTTCCATATCTTAATACTTTTTCATGGTCATTTATGAAGAACTCTTTTTTGCTTAATGACCGATAAAACATTGCTGGAACACCAATCTAGTGTTATCAAAACGGAGCCTTCATAAATAATTACTTCAGCGAGAATCCAACAAAAACAGGCACCAATACACTAATTACATGAGTGATAACAAAGTTGCGTATATTACATTATGCAAAACCATTAAGAGGTATAAGGTCTTATCTGTCGTATAAGACCTTTTCATTCTGAACTGTAAGGATTTTGAATAAAGTTAAGGTCATATTTGGCAGATGTGACTTTTACCACACACTTTACATCAAATACGACTCTTTACCGCAACGCATTATTCGTATTTGCAGATAAGACCTTTGATTTTTTATCAATATCCAAAAAGTATTTTGACTATAAGTTAGATATTTTAACAGAAGTTTTTACAGATATATTAGCTTTGAAAATGAAAACAAAATCATTTTTGACAAAATGTCAGATACGACCTTTTACCACTAACGTGGCGATATGATGCATTGAACATGAGAAGAGTTAATTCAACAAAGACATGGACATATATATTTATTTGACTTTTTCTTTGTTGAATTAACCCTTCTCATGTTCAACGCATCTTGCTAGCAGCTTGGATCCAGAGTATATATTTATACATAAAATACTGACCAAATCATTGAAAGATATATCTTGCGTAATACCGATTTCAAAAATGGCATTGCAAAATACATACGCCAATGGCGCTATGACCTATCCACACAGAGTATATACGTACTTTAAATGGCGCTATGACCTATCCACACAGAGTATATACGTACTTTAAATGGCGCTATGACCTATCCACACAGAGTACATGAGTACTTTACATGCTACATAAATGCATTTATCTGTTTGAGGTGCCATCTCTGTGTTTTTAGAAAACACGTTTTATCTGTTGTATTACATATTAAGTGATATTGTATATTTGTTTCCTTGAGTAGAATTATGGATGCTGGAACATTTCAGACGACAATGCAATGAAACAGGTTACCAAACATTTTCGAAGGAATTCTAAATTAAACTAAAACCCACTCCATATGTTTGGTATGTTAAATACGTACCTATTAGCGTTTTAAAGATACATAAATACATACACAGTATCGTTTACGGCATTGGTCGCTGTCAGTTTCCTTCGTTTTCTTACGTAGTGCGTGTTTTTTGTGTTCTAAAATGATAATGTCTTCCAAATGCATTTTTAGCGACTTCTTGTTTCTTTTTCCGTGCAGCATGAAAACATGTTTGCTGTGTAATTGCGATGTCTCTCCAAGAATTTCATCAATAACATAAGAACACAGTCTTATATTTTAGTATAAATATGCGTACTTGTATTCAGAGATACAGTTTTGTCGTTTTTAAATCATTTATCTTAACCCATTTATGCCGGATTTGTTTTCATGAATTTTCTCAAACCTTGTAGGAAATAGTGCATAATGGTAATATCTGTTTTATGTTATAATATGGGATGACATTTTGTCAAAATACCATTTTATAATTTTGCCTACAAAAGTAGACAATAGGAGTAAAAGGGTACAGGTAAACACAGCATACACTCTTTCTCAAAAGTCAAGTTACATCAAGCCACGTCGCTGATGAACGTGCAGAATATGTTTAGGCCTATATTCGTATCTCGTTAACCCTTTGCCTGCCACGAAAGTTTGCTCATGCGCAAATTGTGTAGCAAATAATTAAATCTGGTTGAGATGACGAGTTTCTCGGCTTCTCATCCAGATCTAAGCTGGATTCTACCTGGCACTACCGTCCTATTCTGTAGGCTAAGTGCTAATTATTCAATGACAGTAATACAATACACTCATAACTTTGGCATTATAAGACAAAATGAAGTGTTTCCAAACATCACTTCCAAAATATGGCCACAATAATCTTGTTCACAATGTTTTGCATATAAAGTCTAAGTCAATCTTCCGAATTATATGTAGCCGGGTAGAGATTGTGGTGGAACAGTTGGTAGGCTTTAGACTGTGTGGCTTAATAGCTCAGTCCGTAGAGTTTTTGCATGGTAAGCCAAAAGCCTTGGGTTCAAGTCCCAGTCGAGTGGCAGCTTATTCACCATATTACATGTACACTCACCCTAATCTACACTTGGTGATTAGCTCTACACCAGAGCTATTACATGTACACTCACCCTAATCTACACTTGGTGATTAGATCTACACCAGAGCATCGCATTCTGCATTTTTCAGACATAGTGTGCATATCACTTCCCTCCCTTGATGGCGTTGTATACTGATGTCTTCCATTCAGTCTGATGTGGTCTGGCACTCTCTTTTTGAGGGCCGTCTGCAGACCTTTTGTCTGTTGATGCTTACCATCCTATATTGTGCAAGGTACACTTTGCTCAGGGCACGTCTTATCACCTGCAAGTCTAGAGGGGACGACCGTCCGTCTGATGCTGCCCTGTACAAGTGCCATGTTTGCTGTACGCTGAGATCAATGCAACATATGAGAACAGGCCACCACCATTTCTTGGACCTTATGGTAACACAGTACTTCTATACATCCTGGTCCATCCGATCCATTCCTCCCATTATTAGAGTGTAAGCCATATTAGGAAAGGTGGAGGGAGTCACTTAAGACGGCTGATCCAATTGGCGACTGCTCAAATTGTCGTATGTCGCATCTTCATCTTCACTCGCACTGCCCTTGCTTGTAAGCTTACCCATATAGGGTGGCTGGATATGTATTTCTGCTCTTTTAAACCCGCTCTCTTCTTCAAACATTGTTCAAAACTACCTCATTCACCGATAATTTCCTATAAAAATAAAATAACACAATTATTGAAAGTGAAAGTAGACGTACCCTATTGTTCCTATTGTCTACTTTTGTAGACAAATCTTTACGCAGAAATTAATGAATGAATTTAAAACATGCACTACCTATTAGTATGATGATAAGATGTTAAATAATAAGATCACAACGTGAAAGGAAACAATTTTTGGAGTATATTAGAAACAAATGCTTCACCTTTTTGTGTTTGACATTTTCCAACATTTCGCGACAAATATCATCTCCCTTCCAATGTAAAACCTGGCTTGCTTTACACTTGTTTGCTATTCCTCACAAATTACCGCTAACAAGAGCTTATAAAAGGTTTATCATGAGGCTGGATATAAGATTTCATGAAAACAATTGAGTAATTATCAGCAGTTGATGGGTAAGGCAGAATGTCTACAAAAGTAGACAATAGGCATAAATGTGTTGAGGATTTCCAATTAAATAATGCAGTTTTCTTACAAATATCATCATGTTATAGTTACCACATGTCTCATACCAAAACAATGCTGTACTATTATTGTATCATGAACGTTTGATATTTGTATATGTTCACAACTGAGAATACAAAATAAATATTTAAACTCTTAGTCCGACTTGACTGGCATCTTCAATTAACCCTTCGCTTGTTGAATTTTAAAATACACTTCTCCTTCTTTACCCATGCCCTGTTGTATAATTACATATATCTTCACTGTGTACAAGTATTTCGCTGTGCAATCACTGCTGTGGAGTGCACTAGTTGCACAATCAACTTGTAAATAGTGCAGACCCTGATGAGACAGCTCCTGATGGAGCTGTCTCATCTGGGTCTTCACTATTTACAGGTAGGTATATTGACGTGAATATCAAGCGAAGGGTTAATTTAGGTCCAGATGAGATGCCCAGTAGCATTTCGTTTTTCATCTTGCTGTACTGTTTCGGACATGCAAGTTGCTGAGAACTTTGGGAAAAGTGGAAGGGCTCTGGTTTCCAGCCAAGACGTACTTAGCATGAAATGGGTTAAAGTGAAATATATACTTTTATATATATCAACATTATTCTGGGAACCAATGTTGCTGCTTTTAACGCCTCTACTGGACGCTAATCAGAATGATTAAAGATAAACAGTGTAGGTGAGTTCTCCTAGACATTTACACACGTACACGTGATTTGTATTTAATTGTACTGAGCCAAAAATAAATTTCTTGGAACCATCGTCAAAAAATATTGACCTTTCTACTTTTAATAATTAGGAATGGCTGTCACGGTAGTGGCTCATTTGCCGAGACTAACATGGTAATGATTGCAGTAAGATCATGTCTGCCTTAAACTTATCAGTTGTCCTGACATCAACATTTTGTCATGGTATATTGCTGATAGTACTACCGCGGTGGCTACAAACAAACAATTGTTTCTGCCAAGGAAACATAATTAAATATTGTAAGCGCACGCAACAGAATGCATATTTGATAAGGGACAAGCTCGCCCCTGTCTCTGGAACGAGACATCATAAAACTAGAGCTATCACTAAAGGGTATTAATACCCCCACTCATAGCCTTGTCACAAGATCCAATCACTTCAATACAAGAGGCAATAGCTCAATAATCCTTTCATCCAGACTTGTGAAAAGAAGAATGTTAAAGTTCAATCAGGAAATTATGAAAAAGTAGTACAGTCAAGCAGGAAAGGCCACACACAAAACGCCACCATCACCAAAACACATACAGAAAGCAATGTATATAGCAATTTATACACACACATACAGTAGAAAATCACATACAAGACGCAGTCACCACCAACACATGGCACACACACACACAACCAAACACACGCAAACATACGAGAAGAACACAGAAAACACCAACAAATACACAAGCACCAGCGACAAACATGAACAAAACACAAGCACAGACACAAGACAAAGAAAAGTAAGGGTGGCAAAGAGAGAACCGCCTTGGCACGGTCAGTAGCAAAATCACCAGATGGGGGATTAAACCGGTTTACGAACGTCCTAACCTCACACTTATCTCAAAGTCACCCTAGTAGCTAATAGTGTAGCAAACAGGACTTGGTATCTTGCATATTTAGGGTGTCAACTGGTCTATGAAATATAACAAGATGTGTCATATATCAAAATGTTTGTCCGGGGCTGTATAATTTGAAAACGATGTTCCTTAGTGCCAAAGTGGTTGGAGTCGACATAAATCCAAGATGGCCGCCAAGATGGCCGCCAAAATTGAGAAAACAACCAAGTTTACCCAATTCCTGCATTACTCCGGTATATTTGCATATGTGTAATCAAAAACTGTTTTGTTTTAAGCGTAAACAAATCTTCTTCAAATTATTTACTTTCAATCGTTTAATAATGTACAGATTAAGGTAAATTTCAAGGTCAAGTTCAAGGTCAATGGCCAATTTATCTAAAAAATGGCCATTTAAAAAGTTTTTTTTAATGTGAAACACTCCTTTCAAAAACAAAAAGGAGTATGTATAGCACTTTTCCTTTAAGATATCTGGTTGCCATTGTTATATCAAAGATTGTGGATCACATGTCTGTGATGTGCATTTGCCATTTTTTCACAATCAGTGGAACTGATGATGCCTGCTAAATAGATATCAACTGAATTTGTTGTAACACATTCCAATGGAAACCAATTAAACCAAAAATAGTTGTTTTGTTACTATGAAGTAAATTATATTTTCGTAAGAAATGCAAAGTAGCCCCCACCCCACCCATCCCCTTCTATATGATTTAGCCACTATTTATGTAGTCTGCTTCAATGTCATCTGGTGAATAAATCGCAAGTAAGAACAAGAAAGCGGCGGATTCTTCAGAAAAAAATACCAATAGGCGTGTATGAAAAGTTTTTTTTCTTTTTCAAAGAGAGTACCGCCTTGGCTCGGTCAGTAGCAAAAACACCACTGGGGATTTAAACCGGTTTACGGACGTCCTAACCTCACACTTCTCTCAAAGTCACCCTAGCTTTACAAAAGGTGTAAATAAAGGTATCCCCGCCGGACTTACCCACAACATAGAAGACGGTAAACACATGACAATATGTAAAACATAGCATAATAACTGTGAAAATCCGTCAAATATGTACTCAATGACTTTGCTGAAGTCAGAGCACCTGCTGGGAAGCCGTTAAGGGCAAGACAGGGAAAAAGTAATACATGAGTCTGGTAAGCTCATCCCGTATCTTATACAGCTAGTAGATATATTCCTATACGTTAACCAGCAATATTATTCGAGCTACACTGTCTACTGATTTATAGTCAATGAGATTATTTTACATTTTTGCGACAGTGTCGCTCTAAGTTCAAACTGCGCGGACATGCAGGCTGATCTGGAGCTACATTTTTCGCATATGACAAACGACAAATGCTGTCTGTGGCAGGATACGAGTTTATCATTATCATTATTGTATCTAAGTTGTGCTACCGTAAATAAATACCAATTTGCCATCTCTAGCCGTGTTTGCCATCTCTAGCCGTTGACAGAACTGAATGATAGCACAATTACTAAATTATATTGATACTGCCATAAGTTATTTTTTTGGAATATTTATCATTTATTTTGAATATATAATTATATACACTTAATATTTATATTTTAAAGCTATTTCATTTTTTGATAATTACTGCTTTGAATGATTTGCTGACGTTATTAAACACTAACAATGGAATGCCCTGAACAATTGTGATTTAAAACTTTGTTACCACAGGCGACACTTGTCATATAACACATGTGAAGAGTTTAGCTCCAGATCAGCATGTGCACCTGGGCATTCTGACATGAGAGCTACACTGCCCGCTGATAAGTCAAAGAACCCCCATTTTACATATTAGCAGACAGTGTCTCTCAGATCAAACTGCGCGAATGCGCAGGGTAAAATTGAGCTACAAACATTGTAATTAAAGGTATCTCCGCCGGACTTCCCCATAACATAGACGACAGTAATCACATACATATGCACAACATTATAAATGCATATGCAAACTCGGTATTGACTGCACACCCTCGCATAACTCTCTATCCATATATAAAGTTTAACTGTTGTGCTTACAATACTTGAGAAAGTATTGTTTCTGAAAAGTAACTAAGGGCAATCACTCTCTCAAATATAAATTTAGAGTTACAACCCTTGTTGACTGCACATCCTCTCATCACCCTCCATCCATATATAAATGAAAAAGTAGTGAAGTCAAGCAAGCAAAGCTACATACGAGACGGAACCACCACCAAAACATCAATAGACAGCATGTCACACACACACACACGCGCACGCGCACACACACGCACACAACGCACACGCACACACGAACGCGAACGTAGACAATGTAGACAAAACATCGCAGCCCGTAGACCTCTACGATGCAAAATATATCGTAGGAAAATCGCAGACAAAGAAATCGTACGGCCTCCGTGGCAAATGTAAACTAGGCATTAAGAGCTCGCTTTAGAGGGATTTTACTGCAGGTACATACATTCCTAGCTATGATATACTTGTCAACTGTAACATCTGTCAGTATCTGATATACTTGATTCAACAACAACTTATTTAACCAATAAACACGTCTCCGTCGTTTAATCATTTACGTAAGAAATAAATACACCATGAATATCAATTAAATGTTTTTTCATAATGGCATTTATACGGAAGAATGTTTGACCTGAAAAGACACTGTTAAATCATATCTGTATAATGTCATAAGCAAACAGAGAAGACCCTGATCAGACAGCTCCTACAGTTGTCTGATCTAGGTCTACTATGTTTACAGAGTTGTTAAATGGCGTACATATGGAGTAAAGGATAACATTCAAATTGATATGCAGATAAATCGGACGCCCATCTGTCATGATTATTGCAATATGTAATAACTGATAATGGCCAGAAATGTAGCGAGCAGGTGGCAGGTAAATGGCACTTCATATACACAGTGTCTAGTAGACTATATAGGCAATTGCGTGACGAGTGTTTTGGACAGTCACTTTTTGAGTCTGAGTCGACGGTGCCGCTAAGAGGCACCACGGGTATGTATGCTATGTTTTTGAAATTGTTTGGTGTGCTCTCAGTGCTGCCTGAAAACGACATAAGCCGAAAATACAACGTTTTTAATGTTTTTTTTTATTTTGTCGGAAGAACTATTTTCGTTATATTTCAAAGCTGAATGGTTCATTCACATAAATTTATCAAAATGAGACATTTGTCTGATTCTATTTGTGGAAGATATCGTAGCATTACTGTACACTCACCTTCCATTTCAGATGTATCGGAATTCCTTTGCTAAGAGGTAGTTGCGAGCAAAACGGTAACCAAGCAAAACGAGCACCCTAAACTATTTAAACTTGGTTTGCCGTATCATTGCAATGCCTAGAAGTATAAATGAAAACATAGTAAATGGAAAAGTAGTAAAGTCAAGCAGGCAAAGCCACATGCAAGACGCAACCACCACCAAAACACCGATAGACAGCATGACACACACACACACACACACACACACACACACACACACACACACACACACACACACACACACACACACACACACACACACACACACACACACACACACACACACACACACACACACACACACACACACACACACACACACACACACACACACACACACACACACACACACACACACACACACACACACACACACACACACACACACACACACACACACACACACACACACACACACACACACACACACACACACACACACACACACACACACACACACACACACACACACACACACACACACACACACACACACACACACACACACACACACACACACACACACACACACACACACACACACACACACACACACACACACACACACACACACACACACACACACACACACACACACACACACACACACACACACACACACACACACACACACACACACACACACACACACACACACACACACACACACACACACACACACACACACACACACACACACACACACACACACACACACACACACACACACACACACACACACACACACACACACACACACACACACACACACACACACACACACACACACACACACACACACACACACACACACACACACACACACACACACACACACACACACACACACACACACACACACACACACACACACACACACACACACACACACACACACACACACACACACACACACACACACACACACACACACACACACACACACACACACACACACACACACACACACACACACACACACACACACACACACACACACACACACACACACACACACACACACACACACACACACACACACACACACACACACACACACACACACACACACACACACACACACACACACACACACACACACACACACACACACACACACACACACACACACACACACACACACACACACACACACACACACACACACACACACACACACACACACACACACACACACACACACACACACACACACACACACACACACACACACACACACACACACACACACACACACACACAACCACACACACAAACGCACACACACACACGAAATGAACACAGAAAACACCAAAAGACACACAAGAACCAGAGACAAACG
The DNA here is from genome assembly GCA_963576725.1 of Azorinus chamasolen. Lineage (NCBI taxonomy): Eukaryota > Metazoa > Mollusca > Bivalvia > Cardiida > Solecurtidae > Azorinus > Azorinus chamasolen. Next base: position 94,587,325 of record OY755240.1, on the reverse strand, counting down.
TTCCACACATGAACAAACCACAAGCACAAAGACGCAAGGCAAACAAAAGGAAGGGTGACAAAGAGAGTACCGCCTTGGCACGGTCAAAGTCAAACAGAAAAAGCCACACACAAGACGCAATTATTAAGATAACCCGATAGAAAATAAATCAGACACACCCAATCCTCCACACGCACGTAAACACATACATACACATGGACATAAACAGACTGACACACAGAGAAAAACAGACACACGCACGTACACACAAACACATGTTCCAAAATTAATAATTATAGCTTCTGTAAATAAGTGAAATATCTTCTCAGTATTAGCACTTGAAAATATCATTCCTGAAAATACAAAATTAATGAAAATTTGATCCACACCCAGAACTGAGTACAGGAGAGTGACATTTATTTTTTTCTCTGTCATGTCTTTAACGGTTTCCCTGTTGCTGCCCTGACTTCAGCAAAGTCATTGAGTACATATTTGACGGACGTTCAAAGATGTTGTCATGCTATGTTATACATATTGCCCTGTGTGTACCTTCTTCTATGGTGTGGGTGTTTTGCCACTGATCGTTCCAAGGCGGTACTCTCTTTGTCACCATTTTTATGCCTGTTGGATGTCTTTGTGCCTTTAACGTTTTCGTCTCATGTGTTTTTGTGTGCGCGCGCATGAGTGTGTCTGTGCGGATGTGTTGCTTGCTTTTTGTCGGTGTTTTGATGTCGGTTGCGTTTTGTGTGTCCCTTGGCCAGCTTGACTTTACTACTTTTTCATTTACAACAGTCTCTGCCGTCCTTACAGGTAACCTTCCAATACATTAAATGCGAATTTAAATCTAGTTCACATCTCTCAAAATGCATAATTCTGGTAGAAAAGAACCCAACATTGCTTTCAAACATGATGTCTCTTTAAACTTTGTGGTGAAAGGACATATCAAATCTTCCTGAAATAAGTTGTATGAACTATTTTTGCAAACTTAAATAAAATATTGCTGAAATCAGCCTGTAATCACAGATCTATCTGACATCGGCAGCGAAAGAGTTAAGGTATCCGTGTAAGTTGATAACATAGTGACTTCAAATGGTTCAACTGTATTTCCATTCCATTCCGATGATATTTAAAACTTTAGTTTTTATTAATGAAAATATTACTATTAATGTAAGTGATGTTGATTATAAATATTGTTTGAATAACACCCTTTCTAACGTTTGCCTATCGTTTGAGAAATGACAGAAATTAAATTCCGTTCCGTATATGCTATTGGGAATGTACATATCGAGGGCTTGGTGCAAAACTATTCTAACTCCTTCACTCTTTCACTTAGTTTTGCACCAAGCCCTCGATATATACGAGTATGTTTGTTTATATCGGTTTTTACGTCGCCTTAACATTATTTAACTCATATCGCGACTTCCAACTAGTAGAAGCTGGACGAAGAACCAGGAGGTTCTTCTGCACATGGAACACATTGCAGTGTTCCATGCACAAAATAACGTCCTAATAGAACTACCGACCTATCGAATGCCAGCTTGAATGCTTCTTAGCTTGACAAATATGAAAGTTTATGATTAGAACACATCACCATATGATACATTTTGAATTGAGTTATACTTACTTCTTTTCTCACTCACTCGCTCATCCCTTGATTGATTGTCTCGTCGTTGGGGACAACAGTCTGTTCACGAAGAGGCCAACATTCTTCTTCAATCTGGCCTATCAGCCGTATATGATAGGAAATCCGGTATCGTCAGTGCTGTCTCATTCATTTATGTTGTCGGACCAACTTTTCCTCAGCCAGCCTCTCCTACGCCCACCTTCCTCTGTTCCTTGAAGGAATTCTTAATACAAGTCAACGCTATTTACTTACCTTATATTACCTAGGGTGACTTTGAGAGAAGTGTGAGGTTAGGACGTCCGTAAACCGGTTTAAACCCCCAGTGGTGTTTTTGCTGCTGACCGTGCCAAGGCGGTACTCTCTTTGTCACCCTTCCTTTTGTTTGCCTTGCGTCTTTATGCTTGTGGTTTGTTCATGTTGTGGAACGTTGTCCCTGTTTCTTGTGTGTCTTTTGGTGTTTTCTGTGTTCATTTCGTGTGTGTGCGTGTGCGTTTGGGTGTGTGGTTGTGTGTGTGTGTGTGTCATGCTGTCTATCGGTGTTTTGGTGGTGGTTGCGTATTGCATGTGGCTTTGCCTGCTTGACTTTACTACTTTTCCATTTATACTTTACCTATTTACTATTGATTTATAAACATTACAATAAAAAAACCACGTGCGTGTTTTCCAAAAATATAACATCGTAATATTAAACAAACCAAACAGAAAACAACAACAAAATATATGTCATTTTTTAATGACTAACAAACACAACAACTAAAGCACAAGCCTGTCATAGGTCACTGTGTAATGAAGAACATGTATATGTATTGTCCAGTAAGCTATTTATATGCACTTATTACAGGTGCTGTAAAACAAGCCAGTCATGGGCCGCCTTTATGACTAACAAGTCCATGTTTTGTTAAATAAGCCAGGTCATAGGCCACCTTGTTATGACTAACAGATTCCGTAAAACCGTCAGGTACATGTATTGTAAAAAAGCCAGTGATATATCATATTTTGATAAGTCACAAATATAGGTACTGCAAAACAACACAGTCATATATCACCATTAATAAATTAAATGTTTGTTTGTTTGTGTTGATTAATGTCTGTTTCTGCTCACTATGGGCTACTTGAACGCCCCAGAGAGAGGGGAGAGGATACAGAGAAACCCCTACTCTTATTATCGACAACGGTTTTTTTGTTTTTTAGATGCTCAGTGTAAAGCATTGATACATCGGACCTCCTTGGTTTATAGTCTCGACTGGAGGACTTGTACTGTAACACAAGCCAGTCATGGTTGACGTTTCAAATAACACATACAGTTAAACACACACGTGCTATAAAGCATGGCGACAACAGAACACGTATTATGCATCTACCAAAATGAGGGTTAATTATTGGTCTGTAAGCAGATGTTAATTTTAATGCAGGTCAAAAGTATATCTCCTATATTTGCATTGCCTTGTATTAAGAAACTACCTGCGTTTTAAGACTCCCATCTTTAATAAATGAATTATCGCATGCTATAGGTTCTGCTGTATTCTCTGAAATAATTTGACTTTTGAAATGAAAAAGTAGTAGTATCAAGCAGGAAAAGCCACACACAAAACGCAACCACCCCCAAAACATCGATAAGAATCAAACTACACACTATCACACACACACTACCACTGGCACGCACGCACAAAGACATCAGGCGAACATGACATAAGTTTATAAATTCTGAATATATTGATTCTAAGTATTGAAACACTAAGTTGAGACAATGTAAACACATTAAATATAAATTAACTCGCTGCCAGTGTGGTATCTTGATAAACTATTTAAACAGTTTCGATCTAAATGAGACGTCGAGTAACTGGGTATCTCATCGGGGTTCGAACTGTTTGTTACTGTGATTGTTTTACTGTGATTGTTTTAGAGACAAACATGAAGAAAAAACTGGAAACAAACTGGAAATTGTAACAGCCGACAAAGTAAGCAGACGACAAAAGTTTTGTTTTCTAATACGGATACATTTCAGAGGGGTTTCATAATTGTTTCATAAAAGACGTTTGTCTAACTTGACGCATACGGCAGTAAGTCTTCTACCAAAACTTCTATTCTATTTTAATAACGTATATCTAAAGTTATGTATGTTTCGTCTTCACGGCTTAACGGCTTACCTGCAGGTGCTCTGACTTCAGCAAAGTCATTGAGTACATATATGACGGATTGTCACAATTATTATGCTATGTTTTACATGTTGTCCTGTGTTCACCGTCGTCTATGTTGTGGGTAAGTCCAGCGGGGATACCTTTATTTACAATATTTGTAAAGCTAGGGTGACTTTGAGAGAAGTGTGAGGTTAGGACGTCCGTAAACCGGTTTAAACCCCCAGTGGTATTTTTACTACTGACCGTGCCAAGGCGGTACTCTCTTTGTCACCCTTCCTTTTGTTTGCCTTGCGTCTTTGTGCTTGTGATTTGTTCATGGAAAAGTAGTAAAGTCAAGCAGGCAAAGCCACATGCAAGACGCAACCACCACCAAAACACCGATAGACAGCATGACACACACACACACAACCACACACCCAAACGCACACACACACACACACACGAAATGAACACAGAAAACACCAAAAGACACACAAGAAACAGGGACAAACGTTCCACAACATGAACAAACCACAAGCACAAAGACGCAAGGCAAACAAAAGGAAGGGTGACAAAGAGAGTACCGCCTTGGCACGGTCAGCAGCAAAAACACCACTGGGGGTTTAAACCGGTTTACGGACGTCCTAACCTCACACTTCTCTCAAAGTCACACTAGCTTTACAAATATTGTAAATAAAGGTATCCCCGCTGTTCATTTGTACTTTTCCATTCAATCGATTCCAGAAAATGGAATACGAAGTCAGCATGTCAGCAGATGATATATACTACATGTAATGTGCTTTTTGCAGCAACCACAATGGAACCCTTCTGTGATTCAAACGCCTTCTCATGCCTTTGCAAACAGAGCAGCCCCGGATCAGATGGCTCCCATGGTGTCTAATCAGGGTCTTTGTTCTGATTGCTGATAAAATCATAATAAATAATAGATATTATAATAGATATACTTGTACCAATACCAAAAGTACAAAAATGAGTCATGCAGGAAACACCACATACAGAACAAACAGTCGCCCGAACAGCAACACAAGGAAACAGCAAATGTACATAACCATAAACACACCAAGAGACGCATAAAGACAAAACAAACATACAATAGGGAGGAGATGGAAGTACCGCCTTGGAACGGTCAGTGACAAAAGTCACTGGGGGTTAAACCGGTTTATGAGCGCCCAATCTCACACTTATTCCATCTCCATCCCATCTCCGAGTGTTAACCACTGTTATCCTGTAGAAATGACTCGTGTAAACTCTGACCTGTTTCAATATTTACCCTTTATCTCTTTTATAAACGCCCTACCTCTATGTGGGGAGACCACTAAATTCCTATATAATAACCATTAAATAAATGGTAATTGGTTTACAGCCGAATGCTGACTGAAAGCAATGTTCCAGTAGAAACTATTAGCACTGCTTTCATTCTGTATTACGCAACCACATGTGTTAAAAGTTCCAATAGCTCCTTGTAGAAACGTGTAATGCCCATGGAAGCGTTTGTTATAGATAATAATACGGTATTTCAGGTTTGTTAAAACCTTAGAGAAACTATTGTCCAGCTATCAAACACCTTGGATCCTGATTACCCGGCGTCTTGTCTGTACTTGGGTCATTTACAAATGTCAAGTTTTGGTGTATACGGGTGAACTATACAAGTAAAACAAAATGAAGTTGAATTGTCACTATCTTGTTCTATTTGTATATGTATGTTAGAATACACTTACAACATACTATCACTATTATACATTATTCAGATATTTGAAAGAGACATGGCCACTCGAAGAATCATATACCGACTAGCGAAATGCGGGCGACGGATGCTTATGCCTAATAAAATCTTAATGGTTGCATGCATAACAATTTGTATGACATTTTGGAAAGTATGGACGACAAACACTCGCACCAGTTTGCTTAACCAGAATTACAGCAATAGCGAGTTACACGAAGGCGTTTCAGATAATTTAGAGAACGATTCGTTAAAATTTAATTCGAACATCAATGATGATGAACGCAGAAATGAAGCTGATGAAAGTGAAATTAAACAAAACGAGAAAGAAAACAAACTTGAACTATTTCTAAAATATTATCCGGACGATATGGAAGCAGACTATCCAGTACCTACATTATCAAACCCTTATAATATTCCTAATGAATCAGTTTGCAACAGTTCCGGAAAACTAAAACTGGTTGCGGTCGTAACTTCAGCAGTTCCTAATTTTCAACAAAGACTAAATATACGAAATACTTGGGGGAAAACTTCCTATTACAAAGCGAATGTGATAAAAGTCGTATTTATGCTTGGTGTACCAAAGGTGAGAGGGATGCAGAGAATCATTGATTCGGAAAATGCTAAGTTCCACGACATTGTTCAAGGTACGTTTGAAGATACATATTACAATTTGACGCAGAAATCGGTGCTCGGTGCAAGATGGATACATGATTTTTGCATGCACTGTGAAATGGTTGTAAAGGTCGACGACGATGTTGTTGTTAATGTATTTGAATTAATAAATATCTTAGACATGGGACAGTGCTGTGATGAAATTTCGAACGATATTTTGGGTCATGTTCGACGGGCTAACACAAGCACTATATTTAGAAACGAAAGCAGTAAGTGGAATGTTGACCCAGCATATTTTCCAGGTTTGTCTGCTTATCCGTTTCCATATTGTGACGGAATGTTTACTGTGCTAACACCAATTGCTGTTTCTCTTCTTTACCAAACAGCAACGTACATGCCATACTTTTGGATAGAAGATGTTTATTTCACAGGACTATTACCAGCTCAGTCCAAACAATTCAATGTTACCTCGCTCAGCGGGATATACACATACGAAGACGATGGTGTTAATTGCTTCGAACAAAACAAGTCCAAATGTTATTTGACCGCTGCACTTACTAGCTCTAGCAAGGTCATGCGTACAATATGGGACTATATATTGCATTATTATTAGATAGAAAATGTAAATGCAGCAGAACATGTCATAAAGTGTCATTCATTTATTAAACATAGGAGTCTTAAAAACAACAAGTGGTTTTGTTAATGCATGGAAAACATATTCCAGAACCCCATATAACAGCTTTATGCATTACCTTTGACCTACATTAAGCTACCACCTGCCTTACAGACCCATAATTAGAACTCTTTTGATAACAGTTTAAGACAGGTTCTATTGTATATCACAGAAATATGTATTTGAGGTATAGTTTCTTACAGAACTTATTTCAGAACATTTCATGTCAACATGCTATGTTAAAAACCAGGTTATCTTGTTAAATAAGTACTATATGTCATATACGACTAATGGATTGTATACTTTCATTCAGTACTAAGAGGTTAAAATATGGCCTATGTGTGCCTTCTGGTCATACTGGCACGCCTGGTGCCATAATAGCCCGATGGCTTTATCCCGAGGGCTATTGTGACACCAGGTGTGCCATTATGACCAGAAGGCACACACAGGCCATAATTTGACCTTTTTATTGAATATCTTAGAATTTTTACTAGATCTAGATCTATATGCCCCCTATCATTTCAATACAATCTAGATCTAGATCTCAACAAACCACAGAAATAGATCTAGATCTGTACTTTAAAATATTGAGAAAGGAATAGTTATGCCTTCATTGGGATTCGAATCCCCGCCGAAAAATATGTAGTCCGACGTTATAACCTCTAACACTAACGATTGACTTATATTTTGTTTTAACTTATAGAATTTGTTTGAGAACTTCCGATTGATGACGTGAAATTATGACGTCACAACTGTCATTTTTGAATAACATAAACAAATGAATTGATTTTTAATAGAATTTTACGATTGTAGATCTATACTATAAACTTTACAGATTTCCAGATCTAGAATACGATTTCACAACGACGTCAAACCCCTTTCTCCGGCCATGTTTGAATAGATGTAGATCTAGAGCTATGTTGCTAACATCATCGCAATGCACGTGAAAAAGCTCGTGGGCCGATTATGGATAATAGGCCCACCGGGCCATTATGGATCGGTCACATGACTCCGTAACGACAGTTTTCTACGGCAATTTTGTTACTATTTATAGTAAGGGTAATCAATAATATGTATTTCATCTGGCACATTTGTGCATTGCAGTGTTAACAGGAAACAACTGAAAACGCTTTGGGAAGTATCGTGTTTTTTCTGATGAGACCGATGACGACAAATGAGCAATTGACCTGGGTCCATGCTTATAAAGCTTTTAGTTGAGTCTGAATTTCGTTCTCAAGCTTTTGATTGGTCAGATTTGAGTTCTCAAGCTTTTGATTGGTCAGATTTGAGCCAAAGAACGAACTCAGACTCAACTAAACGTTTTATAAGCATGGACCCTGAAAAGGAAACGAGTCAAATGTTGGCGTTAGATAGGATATATATTCTGATTAAACTTTCCACTGAAAGGCGTTCTGAAAGTAGGAGATCCTTCGAAAAGCAAAATCAGTATTGTAAAAGGAGAAAACTGCAGACTCGGTTTTATTTAGTCTATTCATGAGCAGTTATTAAAGGTGCATCACTAATCACAGACTAGCCCCGGCTTAAGCGGTATTCAACTTGCAAAACTAATAGCATCAACACTAATTATCCCGAGAGAACCGGAAATATTACGACACTGAGAATGAAGTACCTGGCGACCTTTTTACGGCCGCTACACGAGCACTTAACACCTGCTGCTGTTGTGGAGTATATAAGTTCTAAAAGTAGGAGATCCCTCGTAAGCAAAAGCAGCAATGTGAAAGGAAAACATTGCAGACTCGGTTTGGGTTAGTCTGTTAATGAGCAGTTATTAAAGGTGTAACACTACTCACGCCCCTAGCAACAGTTGTTAATATTGGCATATGTTCACTAACAAAACACTATAGTGTGCACTTTTACTGAAAATTGTTACATAGGTATCATAATTTGGTCATAATGCATAAAATCACTACCAAAAATCGGAATGGTGTCGTAGGTCCTTGGTCGTTTCGGACCCAACTCTTTGGTCGTTTCGGACCCAATATATTTTTATAGGAATAATGTACCCATGGTTGGTTTAAGAATATATTTACAAAACTATATATATTCTGCAAAATTGTACTTTTCAATTAACAAAATGAACAAATAATTGATTAAATTGATAAAATTAAATAATTTCTGTATGAAACATCGATATTAACTCAAACTGAACTGTTTCAATGTGTTACGATTATTTTCTCTCTATATCTTTATAGTGTAAACAGATTATTGTTAACCAGGAAAGATCAAATTTATCTAGATCTACTTGTGATATGGGCCCTAACTAAATGGTTTACTCCCTCGGCACGTGGCTATTTTACATGCTAATGTGATTGGCAATTGCGTACCGTAAAGGTTAATCTCATTGTTCACTTTAGCGCTCGTGTCACACTGCATTGGTTTATCGCACTAACACCTCGCTTGATTCATTTAACCCTTTCACTGCAAGTGCGTTATCTGCTTAAAACATCTGTTTTAATTTCTCAAATTTAGATCTTTGTTAAATATTAAAAGAAATCTCGTTAAGAGACTCAAACACTTTGGAATCTGATCAGACGTGTTTGCAAATAACCTTTATTCTCTGGATCAAGAAAGTGAAGGAGTTAATTATCTTAATTAAGTATATTGTTATGAAGTTAAGACAGTTTGGAATCTGATCAAAGGAGTTACGTAATCTTTGAACGATCAGGATCCAAACTGTTTCCAAATAACCTTTATTCTCTTGATCAAGAGATTGAAGGGGTTATTTATCCTAAATTCGCATATCACTATTAGGTTCAGACAGTTTTGATTCTGTTCAGACGAGTAACGCAATGTTTGCATGATAAGGATCCAAACTGTTTGCAAATAACTTTTATATTCGGGGTAAAGGCAATGCATTTCTATCTATCCGTTCGTCTGTCTGTCTATATGTCCGTCCGTTTGTCAACAATTTTGATGTGACGCGATAATACAAACTGTACTTCACATACTGGTTTAAAATTGATGGGATATGCTTAATATTAACAGAGGAAAACGCCTATAGTTTTTTGGGTGAATCAGATCACTATCTGCCATTGATTCATCAATAATGCCATCAAATTTGTCAACACTTTTGATGTGGTGCGATAACTCGAACAGTTCTTCAAATATTAGTTTCATAACTAGGGCATTATCAGAGAAAGACATCTATAGTTTTGGGGTTGAATGAGATCATCATGTCCAGAGTTATCTGCCATTGATTTATCAAAAATGCAACATTCAACAAAAGATCATCTGCACGGCCCCTCTCTGAGTGAGTGAGTCAGTTTTCTAAATATCCCATTTTAAGCGTACTGTAAACAAAACTTGCAGGTGTACCATACTTTTTAAGACAAAATGTCTGAGAAAATCCTTAAAAATGTCTGAGATTTGAACTTTTTATATAGAATATATAGGCAGAAAAACGAGGAAAATGGTAAAATGTGGGCAAAATGCCTGAGATTACGAGCACAATGCCTGAAAAAAGGTAATTTATCTAGACAATATTTTATCAGTATGCAACAATTATTTTATTTTTGAAAGTGTTCATTGTGTTGGTAAATCCATAATTAGAGAATACTTTTCTTCGTAACACAACACTTACTATTTGTATTGCTGACTGTCGTCACGTCGCCAGTAGCTTTGAGGATGTCCACAGTAGTGGACGAAACAGTCAGCAATAAAACTAGTAAGTGGTGTGTTACGAAGAAAAGTATTCTCTAATTATTTTAGTTGTTGCCATAGATATTTTATTACCAAAATAAAAAAGTTATTATTAATACAGTTTTGCTTTATATATATACATGTATATTTCCTTGCTGAAGTATGAAGGAGTACTTTTGACCGAGACTGAGTTGCACCCAAAATTAGGATTTGACAATAACAAATTAAAGTGTTTTTATTCATTTCACAAAATTGTTATATAAGTTTTGATGGGGTCTATTCAAACAATTGAGATTCTTTCTCTGAATCGCTGATTCCTAAGTACCCACCCCTGGTGTCATATTAACTCTTCTTCGTCTTGTTTATGTCGACAGGTGTTAGAGTACGTATAACTACGTACTGGTCAAAGGTACAATGACGGTAGTTTGATCCTGCTTCAGATTGCCTTCCAAGGCGGTACCCCTGCTTTCACTCATATTGACATCGTTACTCATGTTGTGTAGTTGTCTGGAGGAGAAAAGTACAAAAATGAGTCATGCAGGAAACACCACACACAGAACAAACAGTCGCCCGAACAGAAGCACAAGGAAACAGCAATTGTACATAACTATAAAAACATCAAGAGACGCACAAAGACAAAAATAACATACAATAGGGGGAAGATGGAAGTATCGCCTTAGAACGGTCAGTGACAAAAGTCACTGGGGGGGGGGGTTAAACCGGTTTATGGGCGCCCAACCTCACACTTATTGTTTATTTACATTTTGACTTGGGTAACGGTGGGTTTAAGCTCTCTAGTAGCCATTTGTGGCTACTGACCATTCCAATGCGATACTCCTGCTTTCACCCTATGGCCAACTTTGTTATTTAATATGCCTAATGTTTAATGTTTCAAGTCTTGTCAATAAAACCGAGTCTGCAATTTTCTCTTTTTGTCTCGGGGATCACCTCCCTTCAGAATTTATAATCTTCACAACAGTAGGTGTTAAGTGCTTGTGTGGCGGCCGTAAAACGTCGCCCCGTACTTCTCTCCGTTTGACTGTTATTTATTCATGACAAGTTGTTCGATAATGTTGTCGTACCTGTACACTTTCCTTATCATAATTAATACAAATTAATATTTATTGATTGTACATTATGTACAGTAAAACCTCTCTAAACAGGAATTTAGATACTTTCAGGCAGGTGGCTGCTTAATGCAGGGTGAAAGTCATGCATAAAGCATAAATGCATATTCCACTCTGCATAAAACTGCCACCTGTCTCCAAAACCAATATTATTACTCAACTGGACGTCCGGTTAAGAGAGGTTTTACTGTATACTACGCATATGATTTTCGTTTTTTAGGTTCCTTTGGGAAATAATTAGTTTTTGTGACATTTAAAAATAGGATCCTTCTGATCTAGATCTACACTGTTTGTCTTTGACACCTTGTTTAGGCATTTAAGCTTCAAGGATTCCTGTTTGTCTTTGTCACCTTTTTAGACATTTAAGCTTAATGGGTTATTTGTATGTATGTGCATGTTTTATAGGCCATATAGCGCCAGTGACTGATGGTTTCAGGATGGTTGAAGATGACGACAGGATGCTGTGGTCGGTTCAAATAAAGCTCATTCTCTAAAATAACAACGTACATGATTAAGACCAATGACCTACACTCCTTTAGTGTTTACCACAGGAAATAACTATTGGCAAAGAAACATCGATGTCTGTAATTAGTTTAAGGTCCACAACCACGCCATCACAGGAGGAAGTGGTGGTTTAATTGATAGTAATCGTCCTCTTTTTAGTCGACCTTCCAAATTGTAACAATGGTTTTCAATTTAAGCCTGATATTTATTCCACACAAATAAACGCAGATCAATTGAATGGTGCAGATAGTTTCTAGTTATCGCCGATTAACCTTTAGCCTGATGAGCAAAATTTTCACAGAATTGTTCACCGACTTCATTTTCAAACTTCAAGCTATAATCAATGTGTCTACCAAAATGCAATCGGGTGTCAAACAGTTTTGATCCTGATGAAACGCCGAGTTACTCGGCGTCCCATATGGATTCAAATTGTTTGCATATGTATTCACTCATCCGTGTATAGCAGGCTAAAGGTTCAGGTGTAAGTCATCATGACTAACGTTCAGCCACACTATTACGTAATGTCTGAAACTGTGAGCTTAAATATCTTGTATTTGTTATACACTCGAACATTATACATACAACATGTATATGCATTTCAACATCCCGAAAAACTATCGATTATTCGAACACTAAGATACGTATCAATATCACACTTTAAGACAGGTGGCAACTTTATGTAGGGTGAAAGTATGAGTAATACAGGAAACACCGCATACAAAACACACAGCCGCATAAACACACCGCATACAAAACACACAGCCGCATAAATACACCGCATACAAAACACACAGCCGCATAAACACACCGCATACAAAACACACAGCCGCATAAATACACCGCATACAAAACACACAGCCGCATAAACACACCGCATACAAAACACACAGCCGCATAAACACACCGCATACAAAACACACAGCCGCATAAATACACCGCATACAAAACACACAGCCGCATAAACACACCGCATACAAAACACACAGCCGCATAAATACACCGCATACAAAACACACAGCCGCATAAATACACCGCATACAAAACACACAGCCGCATAAACACACCGCATACAAAACACACAGCCGCATAAATACACCGCATACAAAACACACAGCCGCATAAACACACCGCATACAAAACACACAGCCGCATAAACACACCGCATACAAAACACACAGCCGCATAAACACACCGCATACAAAACACACAGCCGCATAAACACACCGCATACAAAACACACAGCCGCATAAATACACCGCATACAAAACACACAGCCGCATAAATACACCGCATACAAAACACACAGCCGCATAAATACACCGCATACAAAACACACAGCCGCATAAATACACCGCATACAAAACACACAGCCGCATAAATACACCGCATACAAAACACACAGCCGCATAAACACACCGCATACAAAACACACAGCCGCATAAACACACCGCATACAAAACACACAGCCGCATAAACACACCGCATACAAAACACACAGCCGCATAAACACACCGCATACAAAATACACAGCCGCATAAATACACCGCATACAAAACACACAGCCGCATAAACACACCGCATACAAAACACACAGCCGCATAAACACACCGCATACAAAACACACAGCCGCATAAATACACCGCATACAAAACACACAGCCGCATAAACACACCGCATACAAAACACACAGCCGCATAAACACACCGCATACAAAACACACAGCCGCATAAAAACACTGCATACAAAACACACAACCGCATAAACAGCACCACGACGAAAAACAGTAAATGTACATGTATATAAAAGACACACAGAGACGCACAAAGAACATAATAAACAAAACAGTAAGGGAGGGAGGGGTAACGAAAAGCTCCTCTAGGAGCTTTCTGCATTACTTTCACCCAGCATTAGGCAGCTACCTGCATGCTTTTTGCATTACTAACATTTCGAATAATCGAAATACATTAACCCTTTTGCTGTCAAATTTTGTCTTCTGCAAACAATGTCGCCTGCTACAAATTTATTTCTTTTATTATTTTGTGCTTACAAACCCCGACAGAAATACACTGTGACACACACAAGTCACAGTAATATAACACGCACTTGTTTGTATCTGTGTTTTAACAGTATGTCAGTTATATCGCGACATCCAGCTAATTAAAGGTGGAGTAAGACCATGCGGGGTTTCCGTTCATGAAACAGAACCACCGATCTACCACAAACCAGCTACTCGACGTCTCTACTGCATCCAGTCAGGTACTGAACAGAATTTGCAGTGTAACTGTGGTGTATTAATGAAAAGAAAAGTGTTGAATTTTGATACAATTATTGGTTCTCGGTAGATAAATTCTGATAGTAGTAGATCCTTCAAATACAAAAGCAGCAATACAGAAAGAGAACATTTGCAGACCCCGTTTTATTCAGTCTGTTCATGAGCAGTTATTAAAAGTGCAACACTACTTATGCCCACTAATTGTTTAAGCGGTATTCAATTTTCTGAACTCTAAATCGTGTTAAATTATACTATTAGCAAAAATTGTAAACGCTGTGTCTGCATTTTGGCTTACGTTTCGCAGTGTTTAAAAACCACATGTGTCACGCCAGATAAATTAAAACGTGAAATACAGTGAAACCTCTATATATTTAGCACGGATAACTCGAACTTCGGGATAACTCGATCAAAAAATTCGGTCCTTCCAAATTTTACAATACAGAATTGCTCTCAAAAGTATTCTATACATATCTAGAAACACATGTAACAGTTTAATGCAGGTCTAAAGTGATGCCGAAAGCTCCTACACTGTAAACTTGAGAAATTGTTCAGATTAGAAATTATATACCTCGAACATATGTTATCTCGAAGTAATGTGTATGGTCCCTTGAATTGCGAGTTATCGAAGTACAAAAATGAGTCATGCAGGAAACACCACATACAGAACAAACAGTCGCCCGAACAGCAACACAAGGAAACCACAAATGTACATAACTATAAAAACATCAAGAGACGCACAAAGACAAAACAAACATACAATAGGGGGAAGATGGAAGTACCGCCTTGGAACGGTCAGTGACAAAACTGTCACTGTATATGAAACTGTATATGAAACTCGTTTCGTTTATATATCAATAACGCAAATAAATGATACATTTTCCGCTGTAACAACTAACTAGGTGACGTTTATATATCAATGGCGTAAAGAAATGATACATTTTCCGCTGTAACAACTTACTAGGTGCCGTTTGTACCATGACCTTTTAACCTTTAGCCTGTTGAGCAAATCATTTTACTGAATTGATTTTCACCTACAACATTTTCAAATTTCAAGTTATAATCAATTTGTCTACCAGAATGCAATCTGGGTCCATGCTTATAAAGCTTTCAGTTGAGTCTGAGTTTCGTTCTCAAGCGTTTGATTGGTCAGATTTGAGTTCTCAAGCTTTTGATTAGTCAAATCTGACCAATCAAAAACTTGAGAACGAACTCAGACTCAACTAAAACGTTTTATAAGCATGGTCCCAGGGTGTCAAACTGTATGGATCACGGTGAGACGCCTAGTTACACGGTGTCTCATCTGGGTCCAAACTGTTTGCATAGGTATTCACTCATTCGTCCATAACAGGCTAAAGGTTATTTGCAAACATAGAATATACTTCAAAATCGCCATTATGTTGACTTTGATTATGGCTTTGAGTTAAAGCAATGTTCGAAAGGTTAAAGACAAACTCATCAAGACCAGTTTTAATTGAAACTCTTGCACGTTCGGAAATAAAATTAATAATTTGTTCTGTTCTCCTAGCAAATCCGGTCAGTCAAAATGTACTATGTATCTATGTGTTTTGTGTAATTTAAAAGAGACTTAAAACGTGAAATCACAAGGATCATTAATGATTCACAATTAATAATTAATTTAAATAAAGCGGCAACAAAGTTTTATAAATTCAATAAAGCGGTCTTAGAGGGATATATGTTGATTATGTACGAGTATGTACAATGTATATAAATTACCACAAAGTTTTATACGGCTAAACATCACTTTGATCACCTGTTTATGAAATATTAAAGGTAATCATTCATATAAGTACATGTATGAGTCATGCAGGAAACACCGCATACAAAACACACACCACTCAAACAGCACCACAACGACAAATAGCAAATGTACATGAACATAAAAGATACAAAGAGACGGACATAACAAACAAACAAACAATAGGGGGAAGATGGAAGTACAGACTTGGAACGGTCAGTGACAAATGTCACTGGGGGGGAGGGTAAACCGGTTATTGGCGCCCAACCTCACACTTATTCCTTCCCCACCCTATATGTAATGTATTTTAAAAGATGGTAATAATAATTATAATAATATTAATGGTAATAGTAATAGTAACAAGAACTATCACTATATGAAAAAAGTAGTAAAGTCAAGCAGGGAAATGCACACACAAAACGCAAAAGGCGTTGAATACCTGGCACCAGCCTTGATTGCAATTCCAAGTTTGTACATGTACTATTCGTGGTCATTATGTAAGGCAAGCATCACCTCAATAACTTTAAAGCTGAAGGAGGAGTTCGAGACACCAACTCTAATGTTTCATGCCAAAATGACAGAATACCCCCGCAAAGTTCGAGGGGAATTAATTTTGAAAATTCATACAAATTGCGTCTTGCACATCTATTATTGATTGTTATTATGCACACCAAATATAAACTGAATTATGTTCAAACTGAATGAGGAATTCACGACATGAACTCCCAATGTTTCATGCAAAAATGACAAACGGACTTAAAGTTCAGAGGGGAGATAACTCTGCAATGTTCAGTGATAAAAACATGAAAATTGTGTTTTGCACATCCACCATTAGTGTGTATTATGTATGTACAAATATGAGCCATGCAGGAAACACCACATACAGAACAAACAGCCGCCCAAACAGCAACACAAGAAAACAAGCAAATGTACATAACTACCAATATGGAAAAATAGTCAAACAGGGAGAGCCACACACGAAATGACACCGCACCAAACACCATCAAATAAGAAACGGTATAGCCACAAGACAAAACATAACAGGACGCATATCAAGACGAAAAACATTAAACATTAAGCATATTAAACAACAAAATTGACCATAGGCTGAAAGCAGGAGTAACGCATTGGAACGGCCAGTAACCAAAATAAGCTACTGGGGGACTTAAACCTGGTTTACGGTTACCCAACCTCGTCCTTATCCCATTTTCACCAAAGTCAAAATGTAAATAAAATTCCCCCTCCAGACAACTTCACAACATGAATAACGATGTCTGCCAAAATGAAATTACTTTAAAATAAACAATAGAGGTAAACAAGCGACGTCATAGATACAAATACTAGTGGATATTAAGTATGTACAACTGTTTTGTTTGAAAAAGAATAAACTTGACATCTTAGACATGTACTCGATGACTATTCAGAGGTCAGAGCAGCTGTAGAGAAGTCAAAGAGACGCACAAAGACAACAGAAACAAACAATTGGGGGAAGGCGGAAGTACCTAATTATACATAATATCAATTCAATAACTTTTAAAGTGAAGGAGGAGTTTGCAACACCAACTTTCCCTCTTCAGTTTGGGATGGAGTGACCAGCCGCATACCTGACCGACTGGCCGACCAACCAACCGACCTACCGCCGGACAGGGTGATTCCAGTATAACCCCTTAAAAGTTTGCGGCGATATTATATTAATAATTTAATAATCAATATCAATAACAAAAAGGAAAGAAAAACAACAACAATAAAAAACAACAACACCAACAATAACAATAAGAACAAAATGAGCAACAACAACAATTACAATACTATTTATAATAATAATAATAATTATAATAATAATAATGAAAATTACATAGAAAAAATAACAATAAAAACAACAATAAAAGATAACAAAAATAACAACAATAACAACAATAATAACCAATACATATATTATTGGCAAAGTTTGACCTGGCACTCGTCGTTTTCCGCCAACTTTCGTCGAGTAAAAATCGTGAATGTCTGTTGACTGTATAAATGAATTTGCTAAGTGCATAGCACCATATACCACACACGCTATACGACAATAGCCCGGTGGATTGTGTCGCTTACTCTGAGGATAGAAGTCCTTTGTTCAAATCTAGGTAAATATATTCTGAAAATGGATTATCCTTCGAAAGCAAAAGAAAAATGCAATAAGAGAACATTGCAGACTCGGTTTTATTGAATCTGTTCATGAGTAGTAATTAAAAGTGCAACACAACTCACGCCCCCTAGCACCGGCTTCAGCAGTATTCAATTTTCAAAATTAATAACATCAAAACTAATGATCTCGAAGGACCAGAAAATATAATAACACTGAGTATGAAGTACGGGCGACTTTTTTTACAGCCGCTACACAAGCACTTCACACCTGCTATTGTGACGTACATATATTCTGAAAATGGGTGATCCTTCGAAAGCAAAAGAAGAAATGCAAAAAGAGAAAATTGCAGGCTCGGTTTTATTGAATCTGTTCATGAGTAGTAATTAAAAGTGCAACGGTATGGTATACACGCCCCCTAGCACCGACTTAAGCAGTATTCAGCTTTCAAAACAATATCATCAAAACTAATGATCAAAACCAAATTTAAATAAGGCAGCATTTTTTCGGAAAGATATGTTTTATTCTGAAAATTCTCCGTATTTTTCGTTTGTTGTCAATGTTTTCTTCATTTTGTTTATTTCTTTGCAAAGACCGCTGCCTGAGAGTAAGAACGGTCTGCGTGACGTGTACAGTAGATTGTCTTAAACACAGTTTTGATTAAATAACGTATATGTTAATGTATTTTATCTAAGACAAGATCCACTGTACAGCTTCACACAAACGATATTTTTTCGTGGCCAGCATGCGTCCACCTGTCCAAAATAATTTAAACAAGAGATGTTTGTAAAACATGTATACCCCAGACCCCCTGACCTTTGATCTAGTGACCTCAACTATAGAGGTCATCTAGTGGTCACGACCAACCACCACAGCAAGTTTGAAGATCCCGAACCAAACCATTGAGCAGTTATTAATCGGAAACTATTTCATCAGTTAATGTCATGGTGACCTTGACCTTTGACCTAGTGACATCAACATCTATAGGGGTCATCTAGTGGCCACGACCAACCACCACAGCAAGTTTGAAGATCCCGAACCAAACCATTGAGTAGTTATTAATCGGAAACGATTTCATTAGTTAATGTCATGGTGACCTTGACCTTTGACCTAGTGACCCCAAAAACAAACGGGCTCATCAAGTTGTCATGACCAACCACTACAGCAAGTTTGAAGATCTTAAGCCAAACCCTTGAGCAGTTATTGATTGGAAACCATTTCACCAGTTAAGGTAATGATGACATTGACCTTTGACCTAGTGACCTCAAAAAACATAGGGGCCATCTAGTGGTCATGACCAACCACATAAGCAAGTTTGAAGATCCTAAGCAAAACCCTTGAGTAGTTATTGATCAAAAAAAATTTACCACTTAAGGTCATGGTGACCTTGACCTTGGACCCAGTGACCTAAAAACAATAGGGGTCATCTAGTTGTCATCCCAAGCCAAACCCGTGAGCAGTTTTTGATCGGAAACTATTTCACCAGTTAAGGTCATTGTGACCTTTACCTTTGACATAGTGACCTAAAAACAATAGGGGTCATCTAGTTGTGATGACCAACCAACACAGCAAGTTTGAAGATTCTATGCCAAGTCTTTTATTAGTTATCGCTCGGAAACCATCGGTTTCCGTCCGACAGACCGACCGACCGACATGTGCGAAGCAAAATAAAAACAAAAACCAACTAGGGTGGGGCTCGAACCCACGACCCTAATATCGGTATTGCTGTGATTAAACCACTGAGCAAGGGTCGGTAGCTACGCTTCCCTCTTTGCTTGCGCGATGACAGGCCGAGTGCAGTACTCTATGGTGGTATACTCTTAAACGAAGAAACAGGATGAGCTGGCCTGTTTGCATGTACGCCGAAAAGAAAGATTTAGTACTCAATGAAGACGACCTCTTAAATCCAGAAACGGAAGGAGAACGTCTGATATCTGTACTATTTCGTTTTTGTCGTACCCTTTATTACGTTTCTACAGTTACTCTGTTTGCAGCTCAATCATTGAGTACACTAGCGATAGGTGGATACAGTTCACTTAAATGTTTTCGTTATACATGCACTTTACCACTGTATTTGCCACCGCGGTTGTTGTAGATTAGTCGGAGAGGGGATACGTATATTTACACTGTTTGTCTTTTAGGGTGGGGATGGAATAAGTGTGAGGTTGGGCGCCCAAAAACCGGTTTAACCCCTAGTGACTTTTGTCACTGACAGTTCCAAAGCGCTAATTCCATCTTCCCCCTATTGTATGTTTGTTTTGTCTTTGTGCGTCTCTTGATGTTTTTATAGCTATGTACATTTGCCGTTTCCTTGTGTGGCTGTTCGGACGGCTGTTTGTTCTGTATGTGGTGTTTCCTGCATGACTCATTTTTGTACTTTTACCAGACTACATATTTGATGGATTTTCACAGTTATTATGCTATGTTTTACATAATGTAATTTGTTCACTGTCTTCTATATTGTTGGTAAGTCCGGCGGGGATACCTTTATTTACACTATTTAAAAGAGACCGTTGGTAAGTCCGGCGGGAATACCTTTAATTACGCTATTTGTAAAGCTAGGGTGACTTTGAGATAAGTGTGAGGTTAGGACGTCCGTAAACCGGTTTAAACCCCCAGTGGTGATTTTGCTACTGACCGTGCCAAGGCGGTACTCTCTTCGTCACCCTTACTTTTGTTTGTCTTGTGTTTTTTGTATCTGTGCTTTTGTTCATGTATGGGATGTTTATCTCTAGTACTTGTGTGTTTGTTAATGTTTTCCGTGTTTATCTCGTGTATGTTCGTGTGTATGTGCGTGTAGTGGTGTGTGTATGCTATCTATCGATGTTTTGGTGGTGGTTGCGTCTTGTATATGGATTTGCTTGCTTGACTTAGGGTGGGGATGGAATAAGAGTGAGGTTGGGCGCCCATAAACCGGTTTAACCCCCCAGTGACTTTTGTCATTGACCGTTCCAAGGCGGTACTTCCATCTTCCTCCTATTGTATGTTTGTTTTGTCTTTGTGCGTCTCTTGTTGTTTTTTCTAGTTATGTACATTTGCCGTTTCCTTGTGTTGCTGTTCGGGCGAGTGTTTGTTCTGTATGTGGTGTTTCCTGCATGACTCATTTTTGTACTTTTACTACTTTTTCATTAATAAGCACAATAGTGTTGTTTATGCAGTGTGGCGGCCGTGACACGTCTCTCCGTACATGCAATCAATAATTTTGTTCTACATTCAATGCGATTCCTCATACCTTAACACCGTACTGTGCACTTCATGGTAGCTTCGGTTCTCACCAACATATTGTGTGACCATTTTAATTTCCCTTTTAAGATTAATGTCCTTTGCGTTGTCTCTAGTGTAACTTTACCTTACTCGTTTTTCATACTTCTTACCTTTTACCCGTTCAATGTTTTCCTTCATATCCTTATAGTCTTCTTTATCTTTTGTTGTAACCTCTGGTATGTTTTTATTCTTTTAGTTATATATTTATACTAATTTGTAGTCTACCTATATGTCGCTTTTTACAGAAGGGTGCTACAATTACTACAGAAATTATGAATAGTATCCCTATACTTAAAATTACAAACTTAAACTTACACTCTGTGTCGTCTGTTCAGATTCCTCTTCATCTGGCTAATTTCAAATCACTTAAGCCGTCAGTTTGTATAAAACCACTAAAATTGTCTTCTAAATACAAGTTGACCATAGGCTGAAAGCAGGAGTATCGCATTGGAACGGTCAGTAGCCAAAAACAGCTACTGGGGGGCTTAAACCTGGTTTACGGGTACCCAACCTCGCCCTTATCTCACTCTCACCAAAGTCAAAATGTAAATAAAATTCCCCCTCCTGACAACTTCACAACATGAATAACGACGTCTTCTAAAATGAAATGATTTTAAAATAAACGTTAGAGGTAAACAAGCGACGTCATCATTTAAATGACGTCATGATTTAAAAGTACGGGAAAAATATATGAAACATTTCTACACCGATATTTTTTTTAAAAAAAATCGCAAGAATATATAAATACTAGTGGATACTAAATATGTACAACTGTTTTATTTGAAAAAGAATAAACTTGACAACGTAGACATGTACTCGATGACTACTCAGAGGTCAGAGTAACTGTGTAGTTTTAAATCTAAAGCTCGTCTTATCACAGAGCTAGACTGGATAGAAAATTACAAACACTCTTTTCCTTTGGGCCTGAATGGTAACATTTACCAAAGCGGCAATCTTTCTAACGATCCTAGCATCGATATTTCCAACCAATCTGCAATGAGCAAAACTACATTGGGCCAACATCATTTTCCAACATTGGCCCAACAAAGTGAATATTGTTGGGCCAACGTTGGGCCAATATAGACTTGCTATCTGGGAATCTCAATTATCAGGAATATTATCATCATTATTAAGGTCGGCAACAATCTGATTATAATTGGAAATTGTATATCGGAAGGGTTTGTTATATTTGTAGCAGATAATCGGTGGTTCTATATTTCGAAAGTATTTAGGAAGAGTGTCAATTACATTTTTGTCTCTGAACATACTCTGGAGGTCAATAAAATCAATACCTTTATTAATTTTCAAAAATAATCCTCGGTGTTCAGATAATTTGTCAATGTGTGGTCTGAGAACATGTAGAGTAAAGCTTTGTATCAAACTAGCCGTTCCTATGAGAGGATCTGATCTAAAAATGATTTTATCGGCTTGCTCGTCAATCTCTTTTAATAAAGATATTGATAAAGAAGAATGTCTAGAAAGGATGGCATGTTTACCAAAGTTATACGTAAAGTATGTAGATCAAGAATAGTCTTCTCCATACGAGATTTTCGTTTAATATTACCACTTTTACGAATTCCACTTGAACGAGATCTACGTTTCCTTAAAGAAAAAAATGAAAAACATCTATGTCAGGATCTTTTGAAATATTGCCAGTCTGGTAAATCTTGTCATTTAAACCTAAAGGAAAAGAGGTTTGTAAATTTTAATCCAATTTATTTCAGCCATGAACCTAGCTTTCGATTTAAAAACTATTAGTTACATCCTTATAATATGGAAGGTGTTGTACAGGTTGAACTAATACATCTTTAAATGAATGGCCAGACTTTCTAAAAATGTTGGTATAAAAAATACCTGCCATTAACTGTATTATTTGACTGCAGAGTTTCAAGAAATATAACTACAACGTATGCCCCTCTTAGCATTGCACCTTTTGTCTTTTGTAAGCGGACTGTTTACGAATAGAAGAAATAGCTTGAATAGTAGACTTTAAAGGTGAAAGTGCAATCTTCGCTCTATTGTAAAACAAAATATTGATCGAAAGAGATGGTATATGAAAAGAAGATGCCGAATGAGGGTTAGGCTGTTTCAAACGTACGCAAGGCTGAAGTAAAGAAAAGTAAGAAATGTTATAGGGAACATGGACAGAAGACACAGAGTGCATCTTAAGAGATTTAAGTTCTAAGACAGGTATTTTAAGTTTGTTCATGTGAAGGAGATGGGAGGAAACCTATATTGTGTGCATCAGCAATTCCATACACTCGTATAGCTACAAAGTGCATCATATTGTCGGTGACCACTACCTACCACAATGTGCAATGCATTAGATTATGTAAGAAGCGGACGAGAGTACTGTATGACACTTGCATAACATGCAAGAGAATGATAACAACATAGATTACGTGTACGGGGCGTTTTTTACGGTCACCACACGGCACAAGACCAGTGGTGAACAATTCGTACCCATGGAAATAGCAATAACGACGATGTATAGCATTCACATAACGTACGCATATGTTATCCTGAAGAAAGGTTAGTGATTCGCAAACTTTTGAGCAAGTCCAATTGGTGTAATATTTAATGGGCTCGTAATGTCAAAAACACTTTTATTTCAATCCGAAAGGTGCATTTACATCAGCATGTTCTTGTCGACACCATTTGATGTAGAATTCTTGAATAGCTTCCACAATATGAGTACGACAAGCGTCAAAATCAATACAATAAGGGAAGGTAAATTACATTTAGGTCCTTTAGCTAGGATAGTTCTGGAACGTTTATCTTTAATCATATCACAATTACCAGTAATGACATGATTTGGGAGAGCATGTAGTTGCTACAAGAATCCGCCACACTCGAATTTTATTTTATTTATTCTTAATGTAAAGTTAATGGGAAGAAGTTATTCCTATTTAATCTTTTTATAATGACACTAATAATTTCCACAATTTAAACACTTTAAAATATAGATCCAAAATAAAGAGTATCCACATAGTCCAAAATCCGAAAGCGCACTGCCAGATGATACACGTGTTAGCTTTATATAACGAGTGCAGTCAGTCCGTGAAATGACATCGTTGCACGGGAAAAAATAACGCCCAGGCATGCTCCGTCTATTGTATTCCGTCATACCAGATGTCACGTGTGAACTCCACTGCTTTATAGCAAAAGTTACAGTCTCAAGAAGTAGTGGGTATTGACAATAATACTTAAAGTACAAAAATGAGTCATGCAGGGAACACCACATACAGAACAAACAGCAGTTTCAATGAAGGCTTTTATAACATCTTATTGTGATTGTGGATTCAAACGTAACATGAAATCTCTCTCATAGCAGTACAAAAACAAATCTGCGACAAGTGGTGCACAGTTCGTACCCATAGGAATACCAATTACCTGACGGTATATAGCATTCCCATAACGTACAAATATCTTATCAAAAAGAAAAGTTAGTGATTCGCAAACTTCTGAGCAAGTCCAATGGGTGTAATATTTCATTTGCTCGTCAGTAAAGAAAGCCTTTTCAGCATTACATGCCAGAAATGATGTTTTGTCCAGGGCAAATACTTTCTGGATTAAGTTAGTAAGTTTATCTTTAATTAAAATATGAGGAAGAGTTGTGTACAGAGTAGGAAACTCGTACGTGCTTACAGTGGATGCAATATACCTTTTGCTCTTAAGTTTGTTTAAGACTTCTAAAGAGTTCTTAATTGACCAGAAGATATTTATTAGAGAATTGTCATGTCTTATCACAGTAGAATTTTACATGTTATTTTACCTTCGTTAAACAAGAAGTAAAAAGTATAGACAATTTAGTAGTTGTACATGAGCTAGGATTTGCAATGAAACCCGCTTTATATGTTTTTATGTAGTTTTGGTAACCAATACATTGAAGGAAGTTTATGTTGTATAATGTTAATATCGGTTCCATGGTTTGAAACGATGGTCTTCGTCAGTAGTAACTAAAATATATGACTTGGTATTAATAATTTCCTTCGTCAAGATATCGATATAATGTAATCGACAAATAATAATCACATTATTCGATGCCTTACAGTGGAGAAACTGTTATTCTTTCCCGTTTATGCTTACGCATGCGCAAACGATAGGCAAACTAAACGATAAACAATATACGCGTTTGTGCATACAAACGCGTTTGTAAGCGGATTTTGCGTATTTAAGTGCGTTTCATTCGGCATACCTTTGTTATTATCGAGACCAATCAATTATACGAATGAAGTAAAACAAACCGAAAGGTATGGGAAAAAAGGATCTGTCATATATTGCTCATCAGCCTTAACATGTCCTCTAAAATAAAAGCCGAAATTGATATAACATGTCTAGGATTAGATAAATCTAATGCAGTCCCTGACGTGTCAATAATATCTCCAATTAACACCCAATCAAACAATAGCTGACGATTTGAAGCTCCGCCCAAGGGCCCGACAACTTATTCCAAGCACTAACCTATCCAGCGTTTATTAATTCGCCCGAACAAGCCAGTTCGAATACGTGTGTCATTTATCAAACACCGGATGAGATCAGTTTATCCAGAAATACATCCTGAAATCGGTTGCATCAGCCTATAATCTGGAATTAGTAAGTTAACCAACGATTTACATTTGTATTTATATGGTCAAAGCTACTTTCAGTTTAATTTTGTCTCGCTTTTTAAAGTAATAGAATGAAAACGACTGACATCTCAATATTAGTAGTCATAGGCTTTACTTTAAACGATGTATGAGTACATTAGTCACCCAGAACAAACCCGTTTTGTCTTTTCAAATAAAACATTGCTTACATCCTAGCAATTTGTTCTCCCCTTTCGAAAAGCGTGTTTTAATTATGAAAGTGATATGATAAGGATTAAAAAATAGAAAAACTGCTGTACATAAAGTTCATGGCATAACGTTTTTGCAACGTATTTCCCTCAGCTGTAAAGGCAGCAAACAGAGTAGACTGACAACCATTTGTTTGGAAAACATGAAAATAAATTGTGTTAGTTGGATACTGTATTATGATATCATTTACCCAGTCTAATTATTGCTAATTCACGAACTAGACATAGGAAAGGAGTAACTATCAAAGGTGCCAGATGGTCAGTAAATCCCCAATTTTCTCAGCAGGGGACAAGGGTCTCCAATCTTAAAGTTGACAGTGATCACACAATTGCCATCAATCACACTCTCTCTTATCAATTATTACGTAACACGAATACTTCTAGACAGACATACCAAACTATGTACCGATTATCTAAATTATGATTTGTTAGATTCCCGAAAAAATAGAAGAAAACTATATTTTGACTAATTAGATCTATACCTTAGCACAATTGAATCCCAACGATTTAGATCTTTTTAAATAGATAAAGTGAATTCTAGATAGTTTAGCTTGATTTTACCAGATTTGCTACGGTAGCCGGAAAGACATTTTACACCACATGAATGAACGCCATGAGACTGTATAAATACATGTTATAAACATATCTTATCTAGATCTTACCAAATTAAAAGGAGGAGTAAAATATCAAGATCTTATCAAAATAAAAGAAGGAGTAAAATTTTAAACACTGATCAAAAATTTCGATCACCGAAAGAAAAATGCAAGATGTGTTCATTACCAATATCTTTAGGTATTGTAATTGATGAAAATTTATGTGTGAGTAAATCTCTTCACGACTATAAACCCTTCACTCCACGTGCCTGTTTATTTCAATGCAAACACAGTAGACCCAGATCAAACGTAATGACACAAATTTAGAAACAGAGTAGATCCAGATCAGACAGCTTCTGTTGTAGCTCCCTGATCACTGATCAGGGTCTAACTCTTATCGGTTTGCTTATGAAATAATATACCGGTAGGTCTGGTTGTACACTTACTGTCATAGCCAAACTTTCCTGTACTCATGTATCATTACAACAACTCGATCTCCATGAAATCATTATTTCTTACACGAATATTCATAGAGATCTAACGCCTTTTTTTCACAATGCTAATTTTTCAAAGGGATCTTTGGCTCTGACAGAAACTATAGGATTAGATCAACAAAATTTCATAAGCAACAGAGCAGAACCTGATCAGACAGCTCCTACAGGAACTTCCGATCTGGATCTACTGTATTTGCAAACGTGCGTGAAACCGTTTATATAATACGAGGATTGCGAAATTGATTTTAAAGCAAATTTGGTGTCTGCTGTCAACAGAGCTAACTGGTGTTTATTAATTCTTTTTACTCTTAAGAATATTTATTAAAGATTTCATGACCTCATAACTATTCATTTACAGAGATTACAGAGACGCTAGACAACCATGATCGAATCTAAAGAAATAAGTCTACGGACTAAGCAATCAGAGCAGATCCTGATCAGACAGTTTCTGCGTGATTTAGGTTTACGCTGTTAACAAAAAGTTTGAATAGAATAATTGTCCAATACGAAAAGACCCATTAACCTGCAGTGCTAGCCTCTAAAGTCACATTCATAATATAATGTAGCATACCCTTTTTTATAATTGTAGACCCAAGTCATTGGCTGTACTATTTTCTCTAGTATAAATATCATACAGTCATCGAGACACAACGTAAGCTGACCCAATATAAAAAAATGTGGAAGAATCAATTTGAACAAACAATCCTATCTATCTATCTATCTATCTATCAATACTGCCCAACTCCGCTTTCGCGTATTATTGGCAGGTACGCGTCAGTGCTAGGATAAAAGTAATAAAAGTAGTGAATAGAGAGACTTCAAAGTGAGACAGTGAGAAGAAGAAAGTGAGATAGTGTTAGAACAGGTGATTTTTAAAATCAGATAAAAACAATATTTCCCGGCTCTCAGGGATGGCTAAAAAGTGAGGGGTGCATGACACTCTTAAACCCCTCTAGGTCTGACTGTTGAACTGCATATGCAGGCAAGCTGTTCCACAAAACAACTGTATATGGAAAGAAAGAATATTTAAAATAGTTTGACGATGTGTGTATCTGCCTGTATGATAGTGGATGCATATGACGGGTCGTCCTCGTGGGCCTCTCGAGATATGTGGGTACCTGAACAGCAACATAACCATAGACAATTTTATAGAACATAGTCAGTCGTCCAATGTCTCGTCGATCGCGTAAAGTCTGCCAATTTAAGTTTTCTCGCCAATTTAAGTTTTTTAAGTAATCCCATTCCCTAGACGTTCACATCTTGGACGTTTTCTTGAACTTCTCTTCTTTTGGTAATTCAAATAATCCCATTTAGTCTGTCGGATATGGAGCTGCACCCATAGGCAGAGTTACACCCATAGGCAGCACAAAATACCATTTTACCACTCAAAACGAAGCAGAAGTACATAACGTGCGATTCCTTTCGGTTGGAACAAAAAGTATCACTGTTTCTTTAAACGAAATACAGATCGACTAATTTAACGATCTACTGAGATATAAATCTGTACAAAACACAATCCGCACAATTTAAGGTATATACAGTACAAGCCCCGCGGACTTTTTGTTTTCCGCGGCCCATCGCAATTTTATCCAACGCGGACACGGGTATTTTTGTCCGCGCTGATATGCGGTCTTCCGCAATCGAGCGCGGGTTGTGATGGGTCCGCGCTGGTCCCTCCACAGGGGCACTCGTCGCCGGGCGCGATCGTTATCACCGCAGGTCGCGGTGGTATCATCGTGGACCACTGTGTACCACTGCGGATCGCGCTGGACCTTACCTGGATTGATATTTATATCCTTTTCATCCTTTTATATCCATTTTCACGGCTTATCTTTCTCTTTACATGTACATACAAATATATACATCCACATTTTGCAAAATTGATATGAAATGTATGAAATAAAACACGCGAGAAATGGTTCGTTTGGACTAATACCAAACTGAAACAGTTCTGTATACGGCAAACACAAATTAATTCATCCATATTTTTTGGCGCGTTTGATTGTACTGGAATATAACCTGTCCGTGAATTGTCTGATTCGTTTCTGAATAATATGGGTGCGATATTCTAGTATGCTTTCTATTTCAATTATTTGTTGTTCAATACGTAAGATGTTTTATATAGAAACACGGAACACCCGTTAAACACAAAACACACACACAATAAGTTACTAGGTTGTATAACTTGTATCAGGTTTGCATACGTTTGTGCACATTGTTAGTGAATTCATCTTCATTTCGACTCTATGTTTTAGGTTCCAATTCTAATTCCCAATCGATTTTGTTTTCAGTTTCACATCAGTGTAAATTTTAATTATCAGAAATCTACTGGAAACGACCATCAAAACCTATTGATTCTGTTATGAGAATAGTCCTGACTGGTCTTCTTATGATTTCTGTATAGATCTACATGTATATAAATATTGTTCTGGCAGACGAAAGAATTGAGGGATTTTATTTACTAATACATCTAATATCAATTCAGCCAGGTGAGTTGTAAAGTTAGAAGTTTTCTCCATTATTTAATCTTGGTTCGGCAGCTTAAATGTACGTTTTAACCAGTTTCAATAGCCATTCGAATAATACTTTTATGGTTGTTTTATTACCCTTGTGCTTAATATTTTACTGTGTACAAATGTACCTGTGTACATGTTTTGTCTTTCTGCTTGATGTACATGTACTGCATGTTTAGATTCTGCTCAATCGAGTCACTGCCATGATGTACCTGCATCCTATGGATTAAAAAAGATAATCCATTTTTTTTCTAAAAACGTAGATATAGATGTAAACCAGTTTTTGGTTCTGGTTTGATAATGAGATATTGGACGTCTGGTCTAGATCTAAAGTGTTGTTAATGTCATGGCAACCGAATTCTGGGAGTGAAGGGGCATACGAATTAAATTAATCAATGTTATTAAAGAAGCGTATACAGTATGTACATGGTTTATCAAACCACGGACCTCGTACACCCACATTCTTTCGTTAAACGGATATGTCTAAACCAACGTGTCGCCTGCTTAAATTCCATGACCTATTCCTTATTTAGAAATAGATCACAATTTCCCCATTGTAAGTTGTATTTACTATTAAACCCTTCCATGTCAAACTTGAAAACTCTAATGTTTGCAAACAGTTTGGATCCTGATCAGACGCCGCGTCTGATAAGGATCCAAACCATTTGACACTTATATTAAAGTTTCTTAAGACCCATTCCTCCATACATGTATGCTCAATTTGGATCCAACCTCTTTGAATAAATCTACCGAAAAGGAGCATTAAGTAGATAAAATTATTGTTTTTAGAATTTTGTAATTTGAAACCATTGTGTTAAATAGAGCATATACTCCTATACGTGTAGGAGCAAATGCTCTTTTTATCACATTGGTTTCAACAGGTGACTTTTACAGAGGCGTAGAAAGGAGTATTTATGGAGGAAAGGGTTAAGTAAAAACTATCATAATTTTTTTATAAAGAAAAGTAGATGAAACATGTAAGCAGACAATGATTTGACAGTGACTATTTTAGTGGATTATTACGTCATAATGACAGTGAAGCGGTTTATAGCATACAGTACAGATTACAGCAAACACCTCCTTTCAACAACACTTTAAATGAATCCCCAAAACTTACAGTGGAACCTCTCTACATCGATACATGTACAAATAAAATGTCTGTTTTAAGACAGGTGGCAGATTAATGCAGGATAAAAGTACCTTTGTCCTGCATTAAGCGGCCACTTGTATTCAAAAGATCCCAGGTATTCCTTACTGGGTTGTCTCTTGAGAGAGATTTGCCATGAAACTCCGATGAGCAACAACCTCTCTACAACGACAATACAGAAGTTTATATCCCCCAGAGTGTTGCTTTGCTGAGGTTATACTGTAGTTATAATTTATTAATAAATACGTACAGCAAAATATATCTCTCATACATGTACGCCAACTTTCTTTCTTTTTAAAAGCATATTTCTTAATTTAAATGCCAATTTCTAGTTTTAAAGTAAGCCGGTGGTCTAATATTCGATGCGTTAAAAATGTAACTGCCCCTGATAATAACAAAATTACTGCAAAACCTTATAAAACGAACCCTTTGACCATACCGAGAAAATGACCTGATTAGAGAGGTTCTCAAACCGGTATAGCGAAGTAAAATAACAATTCAAAACAGTTGAATTGGATGTCATTTAAAAAAGTGGTAACTAAACACAGGATACATGTAGCTCCAATATCGCTTTAGAAAGATTATCGGTTAAGGGGCGGCGATTGTAAACAACCATTCTTAAAAATGTTGATTTGACGGTCGTTTAAAACAGATGACAGCTAATTGCAGAAATGAAGTAATTTAGAAAGCTCCTTACTCTTTCTGCATTACCGATTTCCTGTGTAATCAACCGTTCGTTTTTAGAACAATGTAGGTATTTTCTTTTTTATCCTTTGCGAGCAAGTAGAGCAAGTAAAATAAAATAAAATTTGAAGGGGACAAATGTCAGCCCTATCCTCCCATGCCCAAATAGGAGAACAAATGTCCTAGAGAGAAAATGTCCGTATACCGAAGGGTAGATACAATGTACAACAAGAAACTGGAATGAATCGGCCTTTAGGAACGCCCTATACATTACCAGCTGAACTTTGGAAAAAAAGACCCCATGATCTGGCCTTTCTTTGAAATGGAAGACATTCTTATTTATGTGTTGGACATGCCTCATATGTCGAATAGGGGTACACTCAAAAGCCCTTTACTGCAAAAGCTCCTCATCTAAAAGCCCCTCACTACAGAAGCCCCTCGATCAAAAGCCCCTCACTAAAATGTCCACGGCTTACAAAAGCCCCCACTATTTTTGTTAATTAATCATTATACTCCAACTATTTTGACAAAGTGGACCAAAATCAAAATTACAGCTGTCTGGATCTACCCTGTTTACTGAATGACCAGTTTATAAAGATTCATTAAGTAAGGTAATTAGCACACTCTATACTTATAAAAGTAAACATTGTAGACCACAAGGAGGAGATTCCTTATATTTATTTCAAACAGGGTAGACCCAAATCAAATCTTAAGCTATATGATCTAGTTCAACCATGTTTGCTTTGTGACAGTTAATATAGTTCCAATAGCTATGGATGATGTAATATTAGCCATATTATTTATAAATTATTATAATATTACCCCAATTAACTTAAACACAAACTTTTTTCCATTTTCTAATTCCTTAACTTTCTTAAATTTCAAACAGAATAGACCAAAATCAAAATACTGAGCAATCTGATCTGGATCTACCCTGTTTGCTCAATGACAAGCTTATAAAGATTCGTTAAGTAAGGTAATTAGAACACTCCTTTTAAAAGTACACTTAACAAATCACTTAAAGTTCAATTAATGTTAGTATTGTTTTTTGTGAGGGGCTTTTGTAAACATTGACCATTTTGGTGAGGGGCTTTGCAAGAGGGGCTTTTGTAGTGAGGGGCTATTGTGATACACGCGTTGAATAATTTAGATCAACAGTATTTAGAATTTTAAATCTCGTTTTGTTTCAATAAGATCTAGATATTAAGATATACATGTACAGTCTCACGGCGTTCATTTATGTGTTGTAAAATGTCTTCTTTCTGGCTACTGTAAAGTACCATATCAGATCTAGTAAAAGTATTTTAGTATAGATCTAGATCGTATCAATCTATACTGTCTTTAGAACTAGAATTCGCAATAATCTAACTGGTTTTAATCGGTAGGGTTTAATTATGCTTAGCCATAGATCTAATTAGTCAAAGCATAGTTATCTTCTATTTTTCGGGAAACAATTTAACAAATCATAACTTTAGACAATTGGCACATTGTTAGGTAGTTCGGTTTCATTACACGCATTCCTGTTACGTAATAATTCATAACTTTGTTGACAGTGTGTGATAAATGGCAGTTGTGTGACACTGACCCTTGCCACCTGCTGAGAAATTAGGGGTTTTACTGACCATCTGGCACCTTTGATCGTTACTATTTTCTTATGTCTAGCTAGTAAATTACAGCATACATGTATTTAGGCTGAGTAAATAATATAATAATATATTCTCCAACTGCCTAACACAATTCATTTTCAGTATTTAAAACAAACAGTTTGTATTGTTAAATGCGGGAAATAAAACTACTGACATTTGAACACTGTAGAACCAGACAAGGTGGCTCAAAAAGCAACCATCTGACCAGGGTCTTCACTGTGTATTATTCAAAATCAAATAGCTAAGTTAGGTCTTATATAATGAATGGAATCTACAGTTAAACAATGACGGGCCATTCCACCTTAAAATACAAACCTTCTCTATGATAAACGTGTTTTCAAGCATTTGCAAACAGCGTAGTCCCAGATCATACGCATGATCTGGGCCTGCTCAGTTTATTTACGGAATTGTAATAGGCCCGACTCTACAATTTCTACCAACATCAAAACAATCTTGTCTACAAATGCCATTCAAAACATTAGCTTATAAATATTCATGATATCATTATTTCTTACATGAATACTGAACAGGGAAAGGGTTAATCAGCATAAGTAACAGAATTACAAGAATGTTTTCATAGTTATACAATTCATAAAACTATGTTTATTAATTTAAAACTCTTAAATGATAAGACTCAGATCAGATTTCTTAAATAAAAGCTGTTTGACCAGGAGTCTGCTCTGTTTGCTTATCCCTTTACCATATATAAACAATGTCCATGCCTTTGCAAACAGAGTAGACCAAGATCTGAAGGCGCCTGTTGGAGTCGTATGATCGGGACCAGCTCTGTTTACTTGTGAAATTATATAAGATCTGACTCTACATTTTCCACAAGTACCAAGAAAAGTCATGGACCGCGTACCTACACCATTATAAAAATCAACTTAAAAATAGCATGATGTCATCTGTTCCGACATAAATATTAAACAGGGAAATGGTTGAAACCCACCGACAACCAAACTTTAGGTTACGCTTCAGCTAGAGATCCGCACGTCTGACATGACCCGGCAACAGAAGTAAAAATTCTGAGAGCATCGACGCTTTTCACGTGCTTGCAAACAGAGTAGACACGGATACGATGGCTCTTATAGAAACCGTATGATCAGGGTATGCTCTGTTTGCTTATGAATTTATGTTGAATCTAAATCTATAGTTTTGTTCCAATACCAAATCAGCCTCAGTACATAAGCTATTTTAAAGATAAATTTAATAAATATTCATGATATCGGTATTTCGGTTTACGGACATTTGCCCCCCGGACACTTGCCCCCGGACCTTTGCCCCCTATTTGGGGCCTTAAAAAAAGGATAAAATATAATTTTGAAAAAAGGGTGGCATTTTTTCCAGTGGCATATATTCCAATGGCATTTTTCCAAATCAGGGTGGCATTTTTTTTCCAGTGGCATTTTTCCGCACACCGCATTAAGCAGTCACTTGCCTTTGAAAATGATACACTAACACTAATTCGATGTTTTTACGCGGAAACAAAATTTAGTCGATTTTTATTTTAAAAGAAGACAGAAGGAAACCCGGTAAGATACAAAAAACATTTTTAAAAGCAAATTCTTTCAGCATAATAAATGTAGGTAACTTGGACATTCTCTATAGAACCCTGAAAGTTTAAAAAGATAAAAAAAAATATGCAGATCAACCCTTAGCCCGCCGAGCGTGGCTTCCTTAATATTTACAAACAGTTTGTATACTGAACAGATGATGAGTTCCCCAGAGTGTTACTAGGGTCAAATATGTCTGACTCTCATTTTTCTGTTTGTTTTCAACGAACTAAAGCAATGCTTATTTCATTTATTTTGCAGACTACATTTTTTAAGCGGACAATAATTCAGTATAATGAGGGTCAAATGTTTTGGTCATACATTAAAACAATGATCGCTTTGCGTGCTCTACAATGTACGGAAACTAACTTGGTGTTTCAGCGCAGGGGGTCATTGATTTATGGTCATCATTGTGTTAATTATTTGGTCATCAATAAAGTTCCGACAACTTTAAAGAAAGACTATCGGGTATTTCCGCTCTTTTGCTACTATCAAGATGTCACAGCTCATTGGTTCAGTATCTTTAAGACCCACCCATTGAAAAGACATAATCCAATCAACTGTCACCTATAGGCGTGTCAATCACCAATAATTGATATTGCTCTTCATAATTGACGAGCGGCCATCTACATTTCCCACAATATTAAATATAGAATGAATGGGTATTATGTATTCAAAATCTCTTCATATTGTACTTTAACCCTTTCCCTCATATGAACGTATTTTCACGCAATTGCAAACAGAGAAGGGTCTTCTCTGACCTCTTAGAGGAGCCGTCTGATCAGGGTCTACTCTGTTTGCTAATAGAATTTGATAGATATATTTCTTTGCTTTATTAAATAGCTGCAATGTCCCCCCTTCCATATTTCATTCATAACTATTGTTGTCCATGAATATTCAGTAATTATTGAAATTTTGAATAAACATAGAACAGGGAAATGTTAAATAAAACAATCTCTATAAGCTTGAAATTGATGTCGGTGAGGGTTTGACGTTAGGTTTAAAACCAGTCAATGTTATTTTACATGTAAGTATTATTTTAAGAAATTGTTAATACAAGATATCCATCCATGCTATCAGATCGGACAAGGCCTTATAGACCAGTTATATTGAATTTGTCTGTTGTTGTCGTGGAGACATAGCATGCTACGAGCACCTGTGAATCAATACAGGGGCACTGTATTAAAATGAAATATTTATCATGTTTTAGACTTTGTTATGGTCTGATACATAATTAATAAGCCCATAATATATTTCCTCACCGTCCCTGTCCCTCTCTCTGTGTACAATTGTTGTTGTTTCTAAGAAGTCCTCTCCCCCAAATTAACATTTACAATGATACGCAATCACAAGGCCAGAAGGGACGTCAAAATATCTCTCTCTCCGTCTTTCCCTCTCTCTCTGTCTCTCTCTCTCCCCCCGTCTCTCTCTCTCTCTCTCCCCCTCTCTCTCTCTCTCTCCCTCTCTCTCTGTCCGTCTCTTCCACCTCTTACTCTCTGTCTGTCTGTCTGTCTGTGGCTGTCCCTATCTATCTGTCTCTCTGTGTGTCTCTCTTTCTGTCTATGTATCTGTGTGTGTGTCTCTCTCTCCCCCACCCTCTCTCTCTCTCTCTCTCTCTCTCTCTCTCTCTCTTCCCGCAGATATGAATGGATTACGTATGACTATCTATCATTTCAACTTTTATATTGGCAATGGAGTAATAATTTCCCCAGGACGAATGGCAATTTATGCTTGACAGATCCTATAAGAAACCAATGCACACCCTGATCATACAGCCTCTAAGAGCTGTCTGATCTGGGTCTGCACTATTTTTAAATTGCGTCAATATATGCTACTAGCATGAAAAGGGTTAATATGACTTAAATGAATATTATTACGATCGCAGCTTTGAACTCATCTGAAAGACAACGACATACCAATATTTGGCTATCTGTTATTTCAGGTGGCTCTTTTATACAGAGTAATGATTTATGCAGGCGACTGCTTTGCGCCGTTTCAAAATAAATTATAATACAATAAGCTACAATAGTTTTCATCTTAATTCTGATATCAACTTAAATCTTGTAGCTGCACTACATGGTCGGTCAAACAAGAATAGCTGTAACAGTATAGATTATTAGTGTAGATGCGGTGTATTAGTGTAGATGCGTTTCGAACTTTATAATTATTTAATCAACTGTTTGCATCTCTTCGTCGAATGATACCCAGTTCAACCCTTTACTCCATAGGTACTCATTATAGTGCGTTAATCCATTCCTCCACTCAAAAATAGTTCCACTTGATACATTCATGAATATGCGCCATAAGAAATATTTCTATATCACAGTAGACGGTAGCTTAAAGCAGGCTGGGAAAAACGCAAAATGGTCCCATTCAGCCTGTTTTAATCAAACATCTGTCTTCAATACTGAACACAAACTATGGAGTAAAGTGTTAAGGTTTCAAAAAAAAAAGTATTTCAACAAATAATGGTTGGATACAACTCTCCACCCCTTTACCCTTTCCCTCATATAAACCTGTTTTCACGCATTTGTCGAGAGAATAGACCAAGATCAGACCGCTCCTAGAGGAACCGTCTGATCAGGGTCTACTCACTTTGCTTAAAGAATTTTATAGATCTGTTTATTTGCTTTCCTAAAATGCCTACAATGCTCCACCTTCCATAATTCATTATAACTATTTTGTCCATGAATATTCAGTAGGTACATGTACATTTGTATTTAAATTTGGAACACATAAAGAACAGGGAAAGGTTAATACGCGCGTGGGGTCGAAACAAATATGACCGAGTGCTCCTGATATCTATAATCTCTGCGCTACGCATTTTCTGAAAATCAGATTGTGAAAACAAATGCTGCTGATATTTTGTATCTATTTCTTTTTTCTCGAGCATTTACAGTCTGGTAATCGTTAAAATCTGACTATAAATTGTAGTTTTAGCAGAATGAAACCGTTTCAGTCTCGGGTTTTGGGTGAAGGCTATCTATATACGTATGCTATCTAATTTCATTTTGAATTCTAGATCTGACAGTATATTCAATATGAGTTTCTTCAGTTGAAAAAAAATGCACATGTGTATTTATATATACATGTAAGCTTTTGTACATGTATATATCTTATCTAAATAATTTATGCCTAAATCGATTAAACGACTGCCAGTCATAAAGGTAGTGTCCGCGGTGATGCCCCGCAATCCACGCTGATATCAGCACGGACAGCGATGGCTCGGCGGCGATAATATCCCGTAGGGTAAATTTCGGTCCGCGGTGGACACAGAATTTGTCCGCGGTGATCCATAAAAATTGTCCGTGCTGGAAACCCGCTCTCAAATAATTTTGTCCGCGCTGGTAAAACGGAAAACAAAAAGTCCGCGGGGCTTGTACTGTATAAGGGACTTTTAAGGTACAAAATGAGAAATTACCATTATTAAGGTTGTTTAAACACCCAATATGCCCTGCGGAACCATATATTGACGATTAACTTATAAGTGAGTTTAAACGCGTTTACAAACGAGTTTGTAAGTGAATATATAAACGCGTTTACTAAACGGGTTTTAAACGGGGGTTTAAAACGCGTTTGAAACGCATTAAGTGGGAATGAATAACAGTTTCTTCACTGTATCAGCAGGAACAAAAACGTATTTTGAATGGAATTCCTGTAAACCCGTTTTAAGATGTCTAAAAGAAATTCTAGGTTTAGGTGGAAGAAGGTGTTTATTAGAGCTATAACAAGAAATGCGTTTGTCAATTATATAAAAAAGTATATCATTAAGTCAGAGACACTTTTACTGTAGTTGCAAATAAGGTTAAACATCTTCTTCCACCTAAACCTAGAACTTCTTTTAGACATCTTAAAAAGGGTTTACAGGATTTCCATTCAAAATACGCTTTTGTTCCTGCTGATAAGGCATCAAATAATGTGATTATTATTTGACGATTACATTATATCGATGTCTTGAAGCAGGAAATTATTAATACCAAGTCATACATTTCAGTTACCACTGACGAAAAGACCATCATTTCAGACCATGTCAAAAAGTGTGAACAATTTGGAACCGATATTAAAATTACACAACATAAACTTCCTACAATGTATTGGTTACCAAAACTACATAAAAAACCATATAAAGCGCGTTTCATTGCAAATTCTAGTTCATGTACAACTACTAAATTGTCTATACTTTTGACTTCTTGTTTAACGAAGGTAAAGGAACATGTAAAATTCTACTGTGATAAGACTTATGAAAATTCTGGAATAAATCTCTTCTGGTCTATTAAGAACTCTTCAGAAGTCTTAAACAAACTTAAGAACAAAAGGTATCTTGCATCCACTGTAAGCACGTACGATTTTTCTACTCTGTACACAACTCTTCCTCATATTTTAATTAAGGATAAGCTTACTAACTTGATCCAGAAAGTATTTGCCCGAGAAAAAACATCATTCTTGGCATGTAATGCTGAAAAAGCTTTCTTTACTGACGAGCAAATGAAATATTACACCAATTGGACTTCCTCAGAAGTTTGCGAAGCACTAACCTTTCTTTTGGATAACATATTTGTACGTTATGGGAATGCTATATACCGTCAGGTAATTGGTATTCCTATGGGTACGAATTGTGCACCACTTGTCGAAGATTTGTTTTTGTACTGCTATGAGAGAGATTTCATGTCGAGTTTGAATCCTCAATCACAAGAAGATGTTATAAAAGCCTTCAATGAAACTTGTCGATATTTGGATGATATTTTTAACTTAGATAACCCTTTCTACGATGCTCTGATTCCTACAATTTATCCTAAAGAACTCAAATTGAATAAAGCTAACCCGTCCGACAATTATGCAGCGTTTCTTGACCTAGACCTTAAAATTAATAATGGAATGATTTCTTCTAAAATATATGACAAAAGAGATGATTTTGATTTTAATATTGTAAATTTTCCTCATCTTGACGGAAATGTTCCCCGTGCTCCATCTTACGGGGTTTATATATCTCAACTTATTCGTTTTGCTAGAGCTTGTTCATCTATTGACGATTTTAACAGTCGGAATCTCATTTTAACTGAAAAACCTCTTAAACAAGGATATAGATACCATAAACT
Source organism: Azorinus chamasolen (assembly GCA_963576725.1). NCBI lineage: Eukaryota > Metazoa > Mollusca > Bivalvia > Cardiida > Solecurtidae > Azorinus > Azorinus chamasolen. Next base: position 94,547,305 of record OY755240.1, on the reverse strand, counting down.
AAGAAAAACTTTCTCTAATTTTTACTATCGAAATCTCTCGCTTATTGGTAAGTACAAATGTAATCTCAAGGTGCTTCTGTGACACGGTATTTCACATCCTGAATTTTATGGTGATGTGATTTACAAACTTCGTAAAATTATTGGACATACCCGTTTTCTCATTTTGTTCATCAAATATATAAAACAATTCAATAAAAAGGGATATGATCCTGTAGTACTACAACATACTGCATGTTTGGTTGTGAACCCTTTTACAGTTGGCAATCACGCTGGCCTCTTTGCATGTACGCCGACAAGAAAGGTTTAGTACTCTATGAAGGCGACCTCTTAAATCCAGAAATGGAAGGAGAACGTCGGATATCGGTACTATTTCATTTTTGTCGTACCCTTTATTACTTTTCTACAGTTACTCTGTTTGCAGCTCAATCATTGAGTACACTAGCGATAGGTGGATACAGTATGTTCAATTAAATGTTTTTTTGTTTTTTTGTTATACATGCACTTTACCACTGTATTTGCTGTCGCGGTTGTTGTAGATTAGTCGGAGAGGGGATACGTTTATTTACACTGTTTGTCTTTTAGGATGGGGATGGAATAAGTGTGAGGTTGGGCGCCCATAAACCGGTTTAACCCCCCGGTGACTTTTGTCACTAACCGTTCCAAGGCGGTACTTCCATCTTCCTCCTATTGAATGTTTGTTTTGTCTTTGTGCGTCTTGTGCGTGTTTTTTCTACTTATGTACATTTGCTGTTTCCTTGTGTTGCTGTTCGGGCGAGTGTTTATTCTGTATGTGGTGTTTCCTGCATGACTCATTTTTGTACTTTTATTACATTTGTTGGTAACAGATGGTAGCTGATTCAAAGTTTATAAAATATTTGGGAATGGTATCGATTCCATTTATTGAATATCAATAAAATCAATATCTTTATTCGTAAATTTAATTTTCAGAAAATGCCTTTCATGTTCAGATTCATTATCAATATGAGGGCGAAGAACATGCTGTGTATAGCTTTGTGCAAACGAGGCAGTTTTAATAGGCGGATCTGTACGCATATAGATTCATCAGCCTCATCGTCTATGGACCTAATAGTAGAACACTGCAAAAACGATAGAGAAGAAAGCATAACAGGCTTGCCGGTTTGTTCAATAATGGTATGCAAATCATGACGTAATTTACGCTTAATATTACCATTTCTGCGTCTACCATTTGATCTACCTTTAATTGTAAATGTAGAGAAATATCCATGATAAAACGAGCTTTAGATTTAACTCTGCTGGTAGTATTAGAATCATAATAATGTTTTTCTACTGGTTGAACCGAAACATTTGGAAGAATGTCCTGTATTATGAGGAAGCCAAACAGCAGACACAGACTGTAAGTTTAAGCTTTTAAAAGTACAAAAATGAGTCATGCAGGAAACACCACATACAGAACAAACAGCCACCCGAACAGCAACACAAGGAAACAGCAAATGTACGTAACTATAAAAACATCAAGAGACGCACAAAGACAAAACAAACATACAATAGGGGGAAGATGGAAGTACCGCCTTGGAAAGGTCAGTGACAAAAGTCACTGGGGGTTAAACCGGTTTATGGGCGCCCAACCTCACACTTATTCCATCCCCACCCTAAAAGACAAACAGTGTAAATAAACGTATCCCCTCTCCGACTAACTACAACAACCGCGATGGCAAATACAGTGGTAAAGTGCATGTATAACGAAAACATTTAAGTGAACAAACTGTATCCACCTATCGCTAGTGTATTCAATGATTGAGCTGCAAACAGAGTAACTGTAGAAAAGTAATAAAGGGTACGACAAAAACGAAATAGTACAGATATCCGACGTTCTCCTTCCGTTTCTGGATTTAAGAGGTCGCCTTCATAGAGTACTAAACCTTTCTTGTCGGCGTACATGCAAAGAGGCCAGCGTGATTGCCAACTGTAAAAGGGTTGACAACCAAACATGCAGTATGTTGTAGTACTACAGGATCATATCCCTTTTTAATGAATGTTTTAACATATTTAATGAACGAAGTGAGAAAATGGGTATGTCCAATAATTTTTGGAAGTTTGTAAATCACATCACCATAAAATTCAGGATGTGAAATACCGTGTCGCAGAAGCGCCTTGAGATTACATTGGTACTTGCCAATAAGCGAGAGATTTCGAAAGTAAAATTTAGTGAAAGTTTTTCTTAGGTTATGGTATCTATATCCTTGCTTAAAGGCATTTCGAAAGGAATGATGAACCATTAACCCCATGCTGTGTATTTTGGGAGCTGACTGATACACAAACTGATAAGGTGGGCTACCATTTCAGAGGATCAATGTATAATTGCATAACTTTATCTCTTATGGCTATGGACCCTGACTGGACACTGCAGGAGCACAGCTGGATACTGTGTATATAGGGGGGTCACTTATATAAGGAGCTTTGAAATGCCTTTAAGCAGATTTTCAGTTAAAATGAGATTTCGACAGTTAAAATCGTCAACAGATGAACAAGCTCTAGCAAAACGAATAAGTTGAGATATATAAACCCCGTAAGATGGAGCACGGGGAACATCCCCGTCAAGATGAGGAAAATTTACAATATTAAAATCAAAATCATCTCTTTTGTCATATATTTTAGAAGAAATCGTTCCATTATCAATTTTAAGGTCTAGATTAAGAAACGCTGCATAGTTGTCGGACGGGTTAGCTTTATTCAATTTGAGTTCTTTAGGATACATGGTAGGAATCAGAACATCAAATAAAGGGTTATCTAAGTTAAAAATATCATCCAAATATCGACAAGTTTCATTGAAGGCTTTTATAACATCTTCTTGTGATTGAGGATTCAAACGCAACATGAAATCTCTCTCATAGCAGTACAAAAACAAATCTTCGACAAGTGGTGCACAATTCGTACCCATGGGAATACCAATTACCTGACGGTATATAGCATTCCCATAACGTACAAATATGTTATCCAAAAGAAAGGTTAGTGATTCGCAAACTTCTGAGCACGTCCAATTAGTGTAATATTCCATTTGCTCGTCAGTAAAGAAAGCTTTGTCAGCATTACATGCCAGGAATGATTTTTTCCCGGGCAAATGCTTTCTGGATTAAGTTAGTAAGCTTTTAAGTTTTAGTGCAGGGACTATTCATTGTTTCCGGTGTGTTTGGAGCACTCTTCAGTAAACAGTGACATATCGGTAGATTACAAATAAGTATAAAGGTATTACTAAAAGAAAAGACAACATGCACAAAATAAAAACATTCCAAAAGGCAAAAAACAATAAAGTCGACTGAAAGGATATAATGGAAAACGAAAGGGTACATAGTAGAAAAAACGAGTAATGTAAAGTAACAATAGAGAAAACACAAAAGGTAGTAATCTTAAAAGAAAATCAAAATAAGGACACAATATGTCGCTAAGTACCGAAGCTATTAAAACCCAGCTATATTTAGTATCATCTTTCCTTTTGCAAAATTAAATGAAGAATCGAGTTTTATCCAGAGATTGTTTAAAAACACTTTCAAACAAGTCGAGATGCTCGAAAAGGTTTAATTGCAGCGAAATGAACGGGATTTACCACGGGAATGCCTAGTTGTACAGATTGTCTGCTAAATGCAAATGAACTACTGTAATGTGATCGTCAAGTGACACACGGGCTCAGAGAAGGTAAGCAAACATGGAGACATGTAACGAGGCATGTATATCGCATCCAAGGTTGATATCAGAAGAGAAGAGATAAACAAGACCATAGGGGGCTGTGGCCCCAGTCGAGAAACATCGTCCGCTTAAACAAAGACAAGTGTTGCTTGCATTTTTGATAGTTTTAGTCTCTCTTTT